>JBBPBO010001984.1:45854770-46467137 GCA_037974295.1 Cicer cuneatum | reverse complement strand
AGACGAGAAAAGTAAAATTTTGAAAATTGTACATTTTATACTTTGAGATAGTAAAAATTAAAAAAATTTCTACAAAGAATTTTTTTTTTTGTTTGTTTACCAATTCTACTCTCTAATAATTTGTCCTAAAATTAGTATTTAAATAGAAAAATTATCATTGCATATCTATAATAAAACAAAAAATTATGATGATATGTTTTTCAAAATAAAAATGCTTATAAAAATTTATTGAAAGATAATATAATACTTGTGTATAAAATTTTTGTCTATAAATAAAATAAAATAGATTAAAATAATAAATACTGATAACAAAAAAATGAATTTGAAAAAATAATAACATAAAGAATATTTTATAAATTAAACTAAAAAACAATATGAAAACATATACATTTTTTATAATATGTTGTCAATATAATAATAATCCTAAGAATAATAATAATAGCAATGATTTTAAGATCAAATTTACACAAAATAAAAATATGTACCAATCAAATTAAAAAAATTCTAAAAGGTCTATTAAATAAATCATTTTAAAAAAATTAATACATCTAGAAACGTTAATTTTTATAAGGTCGGTTATTCCCTAAAAAAAGTTTCTATATGAAATTAAGATTAATTTTATAAAGAAAAAAAATGCAAATTTTACATTAAATTAAAAAAAAGTTATCCAAAAATATCTAAATGATCAAGTAAATATTACAAAAATAAAAAATTAAGTATATGTTTATATCTTTTTAGCATGTTATATGTACACAGTTTCCACCGTTATTTAACAGTGACTAATATCTATCAGAAACTATGTGGACACACAGGGTGAGTTCTCCTCATTCAATCAAATTTTCTTGATACATAGGAGTTAGAGATCGAACTACTTAATCAATTGCTTAAAGGTTCAAAGTCCTTTACCACTTGGACCAATTGATTGACAGTACTTACGTTGTTTTTTAGTTTTCCATAAATTTCATCCACTAAAAATAATCTTATTCGATATGTGGCGGACATTTAAACGTAGTTTCCTAGTAAGAATTTGAATTCATGTTCACTTTATTGTGAAAAACTAGTTCTTGCCATTAGAATTTATGTCTTTACTGGATTCAAAAATAAAAGAATTTATTAAATAAAATAAAAAATTTGATTTACAATAAGCTAAAGCTCATATACATATAGTTAGAGCTGTCAAAAAAGCCCTTAATCTCAAATCTCCCTTTAATAATATTCTTATTAGACTCCAAATTTTAAGCCCCTCTTAATGAATTTTTTTTTTGCCTCAGCCCCCTATTTTTAGTTTTTGTGGACCTGGGCCGGGCAGCCTATGGTCCATTTCATTTTTTCACGATTTGAATTCAGAACATCATTTTAGCTTGAATAAATAAAATTAAAATAAAAAAAAATTAAAAACGAAGATAGAGACATGAAATGACATGTAAGAAATAGTTTAATAAAAAAATTATTAATGACATAGTTTAATTTTATTAAGATTTTTTAAGTATTAAAAAATTGAAAAAATTGTGAATTTGTTAATTTTATTTAGAACATAAAAAAATCGACAATTTCTAAATCAAATAAAATTCGGAAAAAAATCGAAATTGAAAAATTATTGAATTTGTTAATTTTATTCAGAACATCAAAAAACAATTCGGAAAAAAGTCAAAAAAAAATTGAAATATTTTTTATTTCAGTAAAATAATTGATTTTTTTAATGGCTCTCTAAGCCCACATAATTTTGTGAGCTTTTTTACATTGGGGGCTTTCTTTTAATGAGCCTTTTTATTATAAGGTTTTTTCGCCCCCTCCAATATGTGGGTCGGGGCCAATATAGAGGGGGCTTGACAAATTGACAGCTCTACATATGTAAAATGGCCATCTATTAGAAAACAAATACTACTTCTTAATATCACTAATATGAGATGAAATGATTACAATACTTTCTACACTCTTTGCTGTCAATTTTCTGCATACTATGCAAAACTGCCATATTGCATTCTTCTTAACCCACTTAAAGGTATGATTATGCAGACATGGTCAGCTATGCTCTACTGCTGTTGAAGAAACCATACACAAAGATCCTAGGAACTACAATGTAGCTACCAGGTGTCAAGATAAAGACAAATGACTATTAGCTATGACTAAGGATGCAACAATCAGAAGGCTGAAGGTGCAAACACGAGAAGGGGGGGTTGAATTGTGTTTGACTTAACTTAAATACTTTTCCTGTTTTAATACTTTCAAAACAAAACTTGATGTATAATTAAAATAGAGTTAGCAGCGGATAAAAATAAAAATAAAAACTCACAGATTTTATACTGGTTCACCGTTAACAAGGCTACGTCCAATCCCTTCGCCTTGAAGGATTTCACTAATTCAATCTTGAATTACAACCTTGCTACTGACCCTCCAAGTCAGTCTTCTCAATAGTCTAACAATCCTAGACTTCTTGAGGAAAACAACCTTGTCTTCAGCCAATCTGACAACCCCAGATTGTAGAAGAAATCACAACACTATGAATCTAATTGCTAAGTGAAGGTGCAAACACGAGAAGGGGGGGTTGAATTGTGTTTGACTTAACTTGAAACTTTTCCTGTTTTAATACTTTCAAAACAAAACTTGATGTATAATTAAAACAGAGTTAGTAGCGGATAAAAATAAAAATAAAAACTCACAGATTTTATACTGGTTCACCGTTAACGAGGCTACGTCCAGTCCCTTCGCCTTGAAGGATTTCACTAATTCAAACTTGAATTACAACCTTGCTACTGACCCTCCAAGTCAGTCTTCTCAATAGTCTAACAATCCTAGACTTCTTGAGGAAAAACAACTCCTGTTCTTCAGCCAATCTGACACCCCAGATTGTAGAAGAATTCTCAACACTACAAATCTAATTGCCAAGTAACCTGCTACCTCTACTGACTCCCACAGCTTGTAGACTCTACTTCAACAACTTAGATTTGACAAAGTGGAACGAAAACAACAAGAGTACTTGCTTTAAAAACTAAGACTCAACAATTGACTTATATGAAAATTTGAGAGTGTTTGCTTTTGAAGTGTATGACCCTTTTGTGATTTTCGATACTAAGTAATCTGCCTTGTGCCTCCTTTTATAGATGCTGATTTGGGCCTCTTCCAATCCTTAAATTCGAGCTAAATATAGCTGGATTCTCTGTAAAAATATCTTGACCAATTGGGCTTTATTTAAATAAAAATCATATCTTTTTAAGCCTTAGATTTGTTTCATATCTTAACTGGCCAATCAAATCTGTGCATTGCTTCCCGCCACAGCTCCTGACTTCCATGCTACTCCAATTTAATTTATAACAAATCTTTTATAATATTTTGATAAAAATATCATGAGATCTTCACCATTAATTCCCATGATCAAATATGCACCATTGGATCTTCATGCGATAGTCCACAGCTGGACCAGCTTGATTGCTATGCTATTGTCCTCTGAATTCGGCCATTCCTGGACCATACTTCCTAACCCTCTGATCTTCTGATTTCGGCCTTCCCTGGACACGCACTTGATATGCTAAAATCCTCTGAATTCGGCCTTTGTTGGACTGCACATCCTGTCCCTCTGATTTCGGCCATTGCTGGGTCATGGTCTGATTTTTTGATCTTTATCATCACTGTACCAAATAATTATTTCTGAACCATTGATCTGAAAGTTTTTACTCTGATCTGGACGGATTCTGGAATTTGGTTTGGAACAAATTGAAATTAACTTGAACAAAAAATATTTCAGTCTGGACATTTTACCTTTGATTTTGGATCAGGTCTGGGTCGATTCTGGAATTCATTTCTTTTGATCTGGACTTAGTTCCATGCCCTGAATCATGCTATATTATGGTCTGGGCCAATTCTGAATTGATCCTCTTGTTCTGGACTCATAAACATACCTTCTGGTCAAGTCTGGAACAATTCTGGGCAGTTCAATTTTTCACTGCCAGGCCATCTTCTGGTCAGAATAACTTCTGGAATAAAATTGATATTTGATTCCTGTTTGTCTGGAACAACTCTCCTTCTGGCAGACTTTTCAATGGTATGATCCATGTTTCATTCGGATATTTATTCCTTCTGATCTGGGCCATCAAAGATATCTTCTGGTCATGTTTTGACATTTCTGGAGTATCTTCTGGTCATTCCATAATTCATTTTTCTGGAATCCTTTGATCACTGCTTCTGATTCCTTCAGTTTATGGGGCATTTAACTTAATAATTCAAAGTACAAAATAAGTTTACATAGAGTACATTTGTAAGCATCAAAATCCTAAGTACTTAGAACCAACTTGGTTCCAACAATCTCCCCCTTTTTGATGATGACAAAACCTTAACTTATTTTGCTAACTTATGACTCGAAGACTTTGAATTACTCCCCCTCAGACTAATCTCTCCCCCTATGTCTAATACTCTCCTTTTCAACTCCTTCTTTGTTCTCTCTTTCTTTTCTTTTCTTCTCCTCTCCTTTTCAACTCCTTCTTTTTGAAGGTGCAAACACGAGAAGGGGGGTTGAATTGTGTTTGACTTAACTTGAATACTTTTCCTGTTTTAATACTTTCAAAACAAAACTTGATGTATAATTAAAACAGAGTTAGCAGCGGATAAAAATAAAAATAAAACTCACATATTTTATACTGGTTCACCGTTAACGAGGCTACGTCCAGTCCCTTCGCCTTGAAGGATTTCACTAATTCAAACTTGAATTACAACCTTGCTACTGACCCTCCAAGTCAGTCTTCTCAATAGTCTAACAATCCTAGACTTCTTGAGGAAAAACACCTCCTGTTCTTCAGCCAATCTAACACCCCAGATTGTAGAAGAAATCACAACACTATGAATCTAATTGCCAAGTAACCTGCTACCTCTACTGACTCCCACAGCTTGTAGACTCTACTTCAACAACTTAGATTTGACACAGTGGAACGAAAACAACAAGAGTACTTGCTTTAAAAATTGAGACTCAACAATTGACTTATATGAAAATTTGAGAGTGTTTGCTTTTGAAGTGTATGACCCTTTTGTGATTTTCGATACTAAGTAATCTGCCTTGTGCCTCCTTTTATAGATGCTGATTTGGGCCTCTTCCAATCCTTAAATTCGAGCTAAATATAGCTGGATTCTCTGTAAAAATATCTTGACCAATTGGGCTTTATTTAAATAAAAATCATATCTTTTTAAGCCTTAGATTTGTTTCATATCTTAACTGGCCAATCAAATCTGTGCATTGCTTCCCGCCACAGCTCCTGACTTCCATGCTACTCCAATTTAATTTATAACAAATCTTTTATAATATTTTGATAAAAATATCATGAGATCTTCACCATTAATTCCCATGATCAAATCTGCACCATTGGATCTTCATGCGATAGTCCACAGCTGGACCAGCTTGATTGCTATGCTATTGTCCTCTAAATTTGGCCATTCCTGGACCACACTTCATAGCCCTCTGATCTTCTGATTTTAGCCTTCCTGGATGTGCGCCTGATATGCTATGAACTTCTGGATTCGGCCATTTCTGGACTGCACAGCCTGTCCCTCTGATTTCGGCCACTTCTGGGCCATGGTCTGATTTTCTGATCTTGACCATCACTGGACTCAAAAAATTATTTCTGAACCATTGATATGGATATTTTTACTTGGATCTGGACAGATTCTGGAATTTGGTCTGGAACAAACTGAAATAAACTTGATCAAAAAATATTTCAGTCTGGACATTTTACCTTTAATTTTGGACCAGGTCTGGGTTGATTCTGGAACTCATTTCTTTTGTTCTAGACTTAGTTCCATGCCCTAAATCATGCTATCTTATGGTCTGGGCCAAATCTGGATTGATCTTCATGTTCTGGACTCATAAACATACCTTCTGGTCAAGTCTGGAACAAGTCTGGGCTGTGTAATTTTTACTGCCAGGCCATCTTCTGGTCAGAATAACTTCTGGAATAAAATTGGTATTTGATTCCTGTTTGTCTTGATCAACTCTCCTTCTGGCAGGCTTTCCAATGATATGATCCATGTTTCATTCTGAATTTTATTCCTTCTAATATAGGCCTGCAAAGTTATCTTCTGGTTCAGTTTAGTCATCCTGAAACATCTTCTGGAAATTCCAGAATTCATTTTCCTTTGATCTTCTGCTTCTGATTTCTTCAGTTTCTGATGACATTTAATTTAATGATTCAAGGTATAAAATAAGTTTACATTGAGTGCTTTTGTAAACATCAAAATCCTAAGTCTTAGAACCAACTTGGTTCCAACACTAAGTACCTTGCTACCCTTTCTGATTCCCTCAGTTTGTGGACTCTACTTCAACAACTTAGATACAACCCTATCTAATTGCCAAGTACCCTGCTACCTCTACTGACTCCCTCAGATTGTAGATTCTACTTCAACAACTTAGATTTGCCACAGTGGAAAGAAAATAACACGAGTACTTGCTTCTTGAAAGCTAAAACTCATAATTGACTTCTATGAAAATTTGGGTGTTTGTTGCTTTGGAAGTGTATGACTCTTTTGTGATTTTCGATACTTTATTCTTTAGCATTAAGTCTCTATTTATAGTTGAACTTTAGAACTTCACTGATGCTTTATTTCTGCAGTATATTTCGATTAATCTATTTTGAAAATATTCTGGAGTAGTTTGCTCAGATTCTGTTTTGAGTCTTTTGCTCACTGATCTGTTTTGAGCATTTTGCTCCGTTTCTGTTTTGAGCATTTTTCTCAGATTCTTTAATTCTCATGATCAAATCTGTACCATTGGATCTTAATGCGATAGTCCACATCTGGACCAGCGTATTTGATATTCTGTGATCCTCTGATTTCAGTCATTCCTAGACCACACTTCCTAACCCTCTGATTTCGGCCACCACTGGGCCATGGTCTGATTTTCTGATCTGGACCATCACTGGACCAAATAATTATTTCTGAACCATTGATATGGAAATTTTTACTCTGATCTGGACAGATTTTGGACTTTGGTCTAGAACAAACTGAAATTAACTTGAACAAAAAATATTTCAGTCTGGACATTTTATCTTTAATTTTGGACCAGGTCTGGATTGATTCTGGAACTCATTTCTTTTGGTCTGGACTTAGTTCCATGCCCTGAATCATGCTATCTTATGATCTGGGCCAAATCTGAATTGATCCTTTTGTTCTGGACTCATAAACATACCTTCTGGTCAAGTCTGGAACAAGTCTGGACTGTGTAATTTTTCACTGCCAGGCCATCTTCCGGTCAGTATAACTTCTGCAATAAAATTGATATTTGACTCCTGTTTGTCTGGAACAACTCTCCTTCTGGCAGGCTTTCCAATGGTATGATCCATGTTTCATTATGATTTTTCTTCCTTCTGTTATGGGCCACCAAACATATCCTCTAGTGATGTTTTGACATCCTAGAACATCTTTTGGAAATTCCAGAATTAATTTTCCTTTGATCTCTGCTTCTGTTTCCTTCAGTTTCTGGGGCATTTAACTTAATAATTCAAAGTACAAAATAAGTTTACATTGAGTACATTTGTAAGCATCAAAATCCTAAGTACTTAGAACCAACTTGGTTCCAACAAAGACTTTAGGACTCATGGAAAGGAAGACTAGGTCTGCCTACTAAAGAGGTCACTCTATAGGCTAAAGCAATCGCCAAGACAATGGTATTTGAGTATCACATAAATAAGAAAATTAAAGAGCCATCTGAAGAAAGAATTTGAAATGAAGGACTTGGGACCAACAAAGAGAATTCTAGGAATGGAAATCATCAAAATCAGAGAGCAAGGAAGCTGATAATTTCCCAAGAAAGCTATCTTGGAAAAGTCCTAAACAGATTCAATATGAGTGAATAAAAGGCTATTACCTCTCCTCTTGCAGCTCACTTCAAACTTTCTTCAACTCAGTCACCAAACAGAAAGAAGGAAACATAAGACATGAAGGCAATACCATATGCTAATGCCATAAGGAGCATCATGTACGCAATGGTTTGCTTAAGGCCAGACATTTCTCGTGTTGTAAGTGTTACAAGCAGATTTATGGAAAATCCAGGAATGAGTCATTGGCAAGCTGTTAAATGGATTCTAAGGTACTTAAAAGGAACTTAAAGCTTGTGTTTGGTGCAGAACAAAAGTTTAGAAACATCAAAACCAGTCCAAGGATTTGTAGACTCTGATTTTGCTGGGGACTTAGATAAAAGAAGATCTCTTACAGGATATGTGTTCATTGTGTTTAACAACATAGTCAGTTGGAAAGCAAATCTTCAACATATAATGGCATTATCAACAACAAAAGTAGAGTACGTTGCCCTTGTAAAAGCAGCGAAAGAAGGAATTTGGCTAAAAGGATTGATCACATAACTTGGAGTCAAACAAGAGTATGTTTGCATACATTGTGACAACCAAAGTGACATTCATTTGAGTAAAAATCAAATGTATCATGAAAGAACTGTTGGAACCAAGTTGGTTCTAAGTCTTAGGATTTTGATGCTTACAAATGTACTTAATGTAAACTTATTTTGTACCTTGAATTATTAAATTAAATGTAATCAGAATATGAAGAAATCAGAAGCAGAAGATCAAAGGAAAATGAATTCTGGAATGACCAGAAGATACTCCAGGAATGTCAAAACATGACCAGAAGATATATTTGATGGCCCAGATTAGAAGGAATAAACTTCAGAATGAAACATGGATCATATCATTGGAAAGCATACCAGAAGGAGAGTTGATCAAGACAAACAAGAATCAAATATCAATTTTATTCCAGAAGTTATTCTGACCAGAAGATGGCCTGGCAGTGAAAAATTACACAGCCCAGACTTGTTCCGGACTTGACCAGAAGGTATGTTTATGAGTCAAGAACAAGAGGATCAATCCAGATTTGGCCCAGACCATAAGATAGCATGATTCAGGGCATGGAACTAAGTCCAGAACAAAAGAAATGAGTTCCAGAATCAATCCAGACCTGGTCCAAAATCAAAGGTAAAATGTCCAGATTGAAATATTTTTTGTTCAAGTTAATTTCAGTTTGTTCCAGACCAAAATCTAGAATCTGTCTAGATCAGAGTAAAAACTTCTAGATCAATGGTTCAGAAATAATTTTTTGAGTCCAGTGATGGTCCAGATCAGAAAATCAGACCATGGCCCAGTGGTGGCCGAAATCAGAGGGACATGATGTGCAAGTCCAGAAATGGCCGAGTCCAGAAGAATTCAGCATATCAGGCGCGCATCCAGGCTGGCCGAAATCAGAAGATTAGAGGGTTAGGGAGTGTGGTCCAGGAATGGCCGAAATCAGAGGATTACAAAATATCAAAAAGGTTGGTCCAGATGTGGACTATCGCATGAAGATCCAATGGTGCAGATTTGATCATGGGAATTAATGGTGAAGATCTCATGATATTTTTATCAAAGTATTATAAAAGATTTGTTATGAATTAAATTGGAGTAGCATGGAAGTCAGAAGCTGTGGCGGGAAGCAATGCACAGATTTGATTGGCTAGTTATTTTTTGAAAGAAATCTGAAGCTTAAAAAAGATATGTTTTTGATTTAAATGAAGCCCAATTGGTCAAGTTATTTTTGCCAAAGAATCCAGCAAGATTCAGCTCGAATTTAAGCATTGGAAGAGGCCCTAATCAGCATCTATAAAAGGAGGCTCAAGGCAGAATGCTCATCATCGAAAATCACAAAAGAGTCATACACTTCCAAAGCAACCACTCTCAAATTTTCATATAAGTCAATTGTGAGGTTCCGCTTTCAAGAAGCAGGTACTCGGTTATTTTCTTTCCACTGTGGCAAATCTAAGTTGTTGAAGTACAGTCTACAATCTGAGGGAGTCAGTAGAGGTAGCAGGTTACTTGGCAATTAGATAGGGTTGTATCTAAGTTGTTGAAGTAGAGTCTACAAACTGATTCATAGCAAGTTGTTGAAGTAGTTGTATCTAAGGGTAGCAAGGTACTTAGCAATTAGATTCATAGTGTTGTGAATTCTTCTACAATATGGGGTGTCAGATTGGCTGAAGAATAGGAGTTGTTTTTCCTCAAAGAAGTCTAGGATTGTTAGACTATTTGATAAGACTGACTTGGAGGGTCAGTAGCAAGGTTGTAATTCAAGGTTGAATTAGTGAAATCCTTCAAGGCGAAGGGACTGGACGTAGCCTCGTTAACGGTGAACCAGTATAAAATCTAAGTTTTTATTTTTATTTTATCCGCTGCTAACTCTGTTTTAATTATACATCAAGTTTTGTTTTTAAAGTATTAAAACAGGAAAAGTATTCAAGTTAAGTCAAACACAATTCAACCCCCCTTCTCGTGTTTGCACCTTCAAGAACCAAGCATATAGACATCAGACTTCATTTCATCAAACATGTCATTGAAAGGGATGAGATAAATGTGGCTAATGTGCACACAAGTGATAATCCTGCTGACATCTTTACAAAACCTGTCACACTTAGAAAATTCAAACATGTTTGGATATGTTGCTGATCAAGTCCAGAAACTGAGATAAAGGACTAAGAGGATCTGATTTCAAGAATCACAAGCTGAAGCTTCTCATTTGGTACTAAGGTGGAGAATTGTTAAAAGTGGTACTCAATTAGAAGACTTTGGAGATAAACATAGGATGGTTACTTACAAACAAGTATGTTTTGGGCTGTTAGTTATTCAGTTAGTTTGTTGTAACTACTTCTTCAATTGTAACCAACTAGTATATAAGCCAAGTTGTAAGAAGAAGGCAATATGGCAGTTTTGCATAGTGTGCAGAAAACTGGCAACAAAGAGTGTAGAAAGTATTGTAATAATTTCATCTCATATTATATATTTTGAAGTCGGATTCAGTCTCCCAGACGTAGGAGTTTAACTTTGAACTGGGTTAATAATTGTGTGTGTTCATTTTAGCATTAATTCTATTTATGTTAAATTGCAGAAAGTTAGAAACCAAGAACGTTTAAAGTTCTCCGTTTCAATTCAAATCAATCTTCGTTTGACAGAAAAGCAGAACGTTCTCCATTTTATTTTCTGATCAATCTCCATTTTAGTTTTCAATCAATATCCATTTTTCTTTGGAAACCAAGAACATTCTTGGATGAGAAACTCATTGATCTCCGTTTTTAAACACCTTTTTTTATTCCAAGACTATTTAGGTAATAATTATCGGTACCACTTAAATCTCACATAACAATATTATTTGCCAGTTGAGTTACACTTTAACTATTGATGTCTATTGATAAGATAATGATATATTTTGTATACATATTAAGAAAATTGACATTGTAATTTGTTTATAATTTGTGTATGTTTATTAGTTGTGAGTATTTAATGTTTCATTGTTTATACAATGGTATATATGAAAAAGCAGCCAAAAATTAAAACAATAATAAATGACTACATTGGTTTTGATTTTTTATTTTTATTTTTGTTTTTGTTTTTCATTTCTCTTATAAATAAGACAAATGGTGGTACTAAATTATCCTTTGTGTATAAACACATTCAATGTGAACTACTTTTCATCAAAGAAAATTTGTTGGTATTAATAATGAATGTCTTTGAAAAATAAATGTATATAAAAATTTGTAAATGGTAGTATATTTCGGGACAAACAAATATATCAAATGTCTTATAATTAAGGAAAGAAGAAGAATTAATAAGAGATATATTTGAAAAAGATTAATAATGTATCTTAAAATTTGCAAATGGTCTCTATATTTAACGACAAATAAATATGACAAAAGAGTCTTTATTAGGACAAGAACAACCAATATTGGTTCAGTCTAGTAAAAAGAATTAGACTCTCTCAACGTGGTGAACCACAATAATTCCGATTGGATGAAGGTACTCAAATTTAGTGTCTAACGAATCTCGAAAAAGATTACCTTCAACAAAAGAAACCTATGAAAAAAAAAAGGAAAAAGAGAGAAGGTTACGATTAAGACTTGAGCGAAAATAGTTTATCAATCCTCTATCTCTATCTCTAATTATAAGACCTTTTAGAGTTTTAGTACTTTTTTTTGTCCATAAAAATAAAACCTTTTGTAAATTTTTAGATACATTTAATATTGATTTTCCAAATATATAATTTATTAATGCTACTCCCTCCGTCCCCGATCTTTGGTCCTTTAAGCTTTTTATTTTTGTCCCCCAACTTTTATTCTTTTCGAAAATAAAGATGTAATTAATAATGTTTTCCTTTTATACCTTTAAAATCCCCAGAAACATGCATTAAATGAATTTTTATTCTTATTTTTTTTTAAGTTTCGAAAAACTATTTTGAAAAATCATTTTAAGCAACCAAAGATATTACTTTGCAAAACAAACTATCAACCATGATTCCTCAAGATAAAACAGTCTAGTTACACTGTATCGGTTTTACTACTTCACCATACAAAACCATTCTAGAATTACACCATCTAAATATGCCAGTTAAGGCCACTCATTATATGGTACTATGACCATTCAAAAATCTAAAGAGACAAAAAGATTTGGGAGGAAGTAGAAAAGCGAGAAGAAAGAAAACTCGAATTTTTTTTGGAGTTTTTGGTGTATCTTCTAAATTGAGCGGAATTCTCTATTAATAGAGGAATTCTACAATTGACATGAACAGAAATTGCGGTCCTTTTGACCGGATCTGCGTAAACTAATGCATGCCCAATTTGACTAGGTCAACGAAGCTGTTGCATGAAAAATGGGAGGAGTACATAACAGATCGAATCAGTTGTTGTTGACTCAGTAGAAGACAAAAATGTGTGTAAAACGTGTCAAATAATTTCAGAGAGAAACACACACATTTAAATTAAATTTTTATTTTTTTTATTTTTCTAGATACTAAAAAATAATACACCTCTTATGCCAAGCCCAACCCAGCTAGCTGGCCAAACGACGACACACACGCGTGTGTGGTGGTCAGTTTGAATGTTTTCTCTTTTTCACAAAATTGGGTACCCCTTAGGACACACTCCAACAGACATACATCCACCTCATAAATACTACTAATCTATGATATCTCTCTTATGTGGGACTTTTTAATTTTTTTTCAATTCACACTACACTTGCTATATTGTTTCAACATCATTTCCAACAATCCCCCACTTGAATTCAAAAAAGTGTTTCTGAAATAGTGTCAAACGCTTCTGTAAGATCGTGTATAAACAAAGATGTCTTCTGACTTGAACCTTTGCATACTAAGTGAGATTTAGATTCAATAAGAGTAACTCGTAGTTTTGAACTCTATCTTTTACATCAATCCTATACAACCTTTTCATATGGTGTATTCTCAAAAGATTGTGCATTAATGGCCCTACACGTCTATCCCAGTATAGTGAATACTCTAGGAATTTTGCCTCAAAATTCCATAAGAAGCGGCCCACTTCCACATTCACATAAGTGAGTTTTTATTACCTCATTCTTTCATTGCTTCAAGAATCATACTTCTCTTACATATAATAGCATGTTAATCTCATATCACTTCATGTCTTGCTATTACCCATTGGACCTATTTCTTGGGATCTCTCGTCTTTTAGGTCGAGTTACCATCACGAGTGACTCATTGATCTATAGACAATAGTCTTATCATTTTGGATGTTTTGGGACTTTCTCTCTAACTAATCCTTTCGTCAAATCATCTGCTAAGTTTTCATGAGTGCATACATCATCCACTCTAATAGCTCCTTTAGAAAGTAACTCTCTAACTTTGTTGTTCTTACGATGTATCTGTTGAGACAAAATCTCTTTCTAATGGTTTTAATGATAACAAAATTAAATGATTATGATTCTTGTTAAGACTAATCTGTGCTCTTGAGTGTATTATTATTAGAAAACAGGTTGTTCTTCAAATGTGATAAAATCTATGTAAATTCAACAAGTTTTCAAACTGGAGGATGGACTAGAGGATGGATCTTCAAAGAGGATGAACCAACTATTAGTCAAAATATTTAGAATCACGTTAACTTTGATTTCTTTCCATGTGCAAAGTCAATTCAGTGTTAAAGTTTGAAAGAAAAACAAAGTCAACTGAAGAAAAAGAAAGGTAGAGGATGAACATAGAAATTTGGAATATAGAAGAACAGACCTCTAGCTCTATTCATAGGCTTATGATGAAAATGGTTCTACCTTTTCAACTGCACATAAAGGTTATACTAAACAAAGCCCAAAATAGAATCTGACATGCCTTGGAGAACAAAAAAGAAAAAGGACAACTAAGACACAAACTTCTAGGAGGTTTGTATCTGCCATACGAGGATGGACTGTATTCTCATCCTCCTGCAGTCAAACAAGACAAAAGACAGCTGGATGACATTTCTGTAATTCAGAATATTGGCCTTGACTTTTTGATTAATGTGCCCAACGGACATGAAGCACCAAAACACACTGTTAGACCTTCTTACAACTCTATAAAAGGAATGGTGCATTTCTTCATTTAACACACAACTACAAAGCATTCAAAGAAAAAGGCTAAGAGCTATCAAGTGTCATTCTCATCCTCTCTTTATACTTTCTATTGTATTACACTAGATCTTTGAAACATCTTTTTTAGAAAGTGCTAGTAAAGAGAAACATCAAAAACACCTTCAATCTATATTGTAATTTCTAAGTGAGTTACACTTAGAAATAGTTGAAATTCGTGAGAAGATATTGTAAGCTTGGTGAAGCTCAAGAACACAAAAGCTGTAACTAACCTCTGCGAGAGGTTGACTGTTTTCTTAGTGAAATCTCACAAGTGTGTGAGGACTAGACGTAACCCGTTTTTGGGTGAACCAATATAAAGCTATGTGTGTCATTCTCTAATCTCTATCTCTCTCTTTTAAAAGTAATATGTTCTTACTCATAGTTTGAATTTCCAACCTCTGACTTTCATCCTCTCGAAGAGGATAAAGCTTTAAAACTTAAAAGAAATTTTTAAACATCAAATATTTCTATTCAACCCCCCTTCTAGTGATATTCTAGTTACTTCAATTGGCATCAGAGCAAGGTTCTCTTGAAAACTACACCTAACAGTGTAAGAGAAAAAGATCAAAATAAAAATGTCAAAAGCTAAGTATATTCCTGAAGGAGGATCATCCAGCAGACCTCCCTACTTCGATGGCACAGATTACTATCACTGGAAAGGAAAGACGAGACTGTTTCTCATATCACAAGACAACAACATGTGGTCTATGGTTGAGAATGGAAATCACGTCATTAGAATCAACAACACAGATTCATCCTCCGATGAAAAACCTCAAGCACAATGGACAGCCGAAGAAAATGCTAAGGTATTTCTAAACTCTAAAGCTCATTTATTTCTAACGTGTGCTTTGAGCAGGGAAGAATATGACAGAGTTGAAGAATGCCAAAGTGCTAAAGAACTATGCGACACTCTGAAAATCCATCATGAAGGATCAAGTCATGTTAAAGAGGCGAGGATTGACATGGGTATTAAAGAATTCGAATTATTCGAAATGAAGGAAGAAGAAACCATTGATGAAATGTTCTCAAGGCTAACAATCATTCTAAATAACTTAAGATCTCTTGGAAAGGAATATTTTGTTCAAGAGAGGATAAGGAAAATTCTGAGGAGTTTACCAAAAGAATGGAGACCAATGGTGACGGCCATCATAGAAGCAAGAAACTTGGCCACCATGAGGTTAGAAGATCTGGTTGGGACTCTTAGAGCTCATGAACCATTGCTGCTTGATGATAAACCAAGCAAAAAGGGAAAAATGATTGCGTTAAAATCTAGCCAAACTGAAAGTACTTCCTCCAAGAAGAATGAAGATGTCATAAAAATAGAAAACTCAGAATATCCTCTATCTAATGAGGAGGATGAACTCGCTCTGATTTCTAGAAGAATTCAGAGAATGATAATTAGAAGAGGACAAGAAAAAATGTCTCCTCAAAAGGAAAAAACTGACAAAAGTCAAATTACCTGTTTTGGATGCAACAAAGTGGGACATTACAAAACTGAATGTCCTCTAAACAAAAGAAACACAAGAAGATTTCAAAATAAAAATAAAACTATGATGGCCACCTGGGATGACAGCGATGGATCATCCTCCGAGCAAGACAAGGAAGAAGAAGCTAACCTCTGCCTTATGGAAAACTCAGATACTGATGAGGTAACCATTACTGAACTATGTCCCTCTTGTGAAAAATTAGCAATTGAATTTGACAATCTCTTAAATGACTCAAACACTTTATCTCATAAATGTGGTTTTCTTAAAAATCAACTTTATAAAATAAAGAAGTTAAATGAGGAACTCCAAGCTAAGAATGATAAATATCAAAAAATCATTCTGGACTTGCAGGCATCTCATAGAAAATTGTCAGAACAACAAAAAGTTTTGAACAAGAAAATTGTCAACATTCATCCTCCAGAAGAGGATACAGAAAAGAGTGTTTTAAAAGTAAAGGTAGAAGAACTCAAAAAGGACATTACCAACTTTGTTAAATCCAGTAAAACATTTAAAAAATTATGGGATCTCAATCTGGAATTTTTGACAAAGCTGGTATTGGATTTAAAAGTTCTCAAAAGCAAAAATTATATGAAAACTTCTTTCTACCAAATAAACAAGAGGACAGACCTAAATGCACCTTTTGCAAAAAACATGGACATACTATCAAAGTTTGTCATGCTAAGCAAAGGGCTGAAATATACAAAAGGAAATGTTCATTTTGTGATAAGTATGGACACCATGATTCCATTTGCTACCATAAAAAGAAAATCCTTACAATAGGACGGACTAACTACCAAGGACCCAATTCCATATGGGTACCTAAGTCACTCCTAAATTCTGACACAGGCATATCCTCTGATCAACAAAAGAAAGCCATGGTTCTTGGACAATGGCTGCTCAAGGCATATGATAGGGGATAAACATTGTTTCATTTCACTAGAAACAAAAGATGGAGGATCAGTCACATTTGGAAATAATGATAAAGCTCAAATAAAAGGTACATGTATTATTGGTAAAAATAATTCTGCAAAAATTGAAAATGTTCAGTATGTAGATGGTTTAAAACATAACTTACTAAGCATTAGCCAACTGTGTGACAGTGGATTTGAAGTTATCTTTAAACCCACTCTATGCGAGGTTAAACATTCATCCTCAGGTAGAGTTTTCTTCTCTGGTTTTCGAAAAAAGAATTTATATGTATTATATCTGGATGATTTGCCTACTAAATCTTGTTTTATTTCTCTTGAAAAAGATAAATGGATTTCGCACAAACGAGCTGGTCACACAAGCTTAAACACCATTTCTAAATTATCAAAATTGGAATTAGTCAAAGGTCTTCCAAAAATTGATTTTGAAAAAGACAAAGTGTGTGAAGCTTGTGCCAAAGGAAAACAAGTCAAAAGTAGTTTTCATTCAAAAAATATTGTTTCAACAAATCATCATCTTGAACTCCTTCATATTGACCTCTTTGGTCCCATTAAAACTCCAAGTCTTATGGAAAAAGGTATGGATTTGTGATAGTTGATGACTTCTCACGATTTACATGAGTTTTATTTTTAAAACACAAACATGAAGCTTTTGATGCATTTCAATATTTCTGTAAAAGAATTCAAAATGAAAAAACAACTAAAATTATTTCTGTGAGAAGTGACCATGGAGGTGAGTTTGAAAATGAGTCATTTAAAATATTTTTTGATGAAAACGGCATTTCCCATAATTTTTCCTGTCCAAGAACTCCTCAACAAAATGGAGTTGTTGAAAGGAAAAATAGAACTCTACAAGAAATGGCTAGAACTATTTTGAATGAAGTCAACATTGAAAAATACTTTTGGGATGAAGCCAATAACACAGCTTGCTATGTTTTAAACCGTGTATCCATCAGAAAATTTTTAAATAAAACTCCTTATGAACTTTGGAAAGGTAGAAAACCAAATATTTCTTATTTTCATATTTTTGGTTGTTATTGCTACATACTAAATAATAAAGACAACTTGGGAAAGTTTAATCCAAAATCCGATAAAGGTATATTTTTAGGATACTCCACATCGTCAAAAGGTTATAGAATTTATAATCTTAAAACTCAAACTGTGGAGGAGTCCATGCATGTTATTTTTGATGAGTTTGATGACTTGTGTCTAGAAAATATGGATAAAATAGAAGAAGATGAACATTCATCCTCTAAAGTACACAGTCCAAACGAAGAGGACGATTCTGATCCATCCTCACAGCAGCCTCCAAGAGGATGGAAGGTAACAACGCATCATCCTCTTGATCTGATTATTGGGGATATGGCAGATGGTGTGAGGACCAGACAATCCTTTGTAAATAACATGGCCATGATATCACAAGTTGAACCAAAAAATATTGATCAAGCAATATGTGACAAATCATGGGTAGAAGCCATGATGGAGGAACTATCACAATTTGAAAGAAATAAAGTATGGGATCTTGTGCCCCATCCTCTGGACAAATCCATCATTGGAACAAAATGGATCTTTAGAAACAAATTAAATGAAGATGGAGAGGTCATTAGAAATAAAGCAAGACTAGTGGCTCAAGGGTACAACCAACAAGAAGGAATAGATTATGATGAAACATTCGCTTCGGTTGCTAGACTTGAAGCTATTAGAATCCTCCTAGCTTATGCTACTCATAAAGGTATCAAATTATTTCAAATGGATGTCAAAAGTGCCTTTTTGAATGGTTTCTTAAATGAGGAGGTGTATGTTCACCAACCTCCTAGTTTTGTAGATGAGAAAAAACCTAATCATGTTTTCGAACTCTCTAAGGCTCTTTATGGATTAAAACAAGCTCCTCGAGCTTGGTATGAGAGGTTAAGCTCATTTTTAAAAGAAAACGGTTCTTCAACAGGACAGATTGACACCACACTCTTTAAGAAAACTCTTAAAGAGGATCTGTTGATTGTGCAAATATATGTTGATGATATAATCTTTGGGTCCACAAATGAAAAAATGTGTGAAGATTTTTCTAACCTCATGCAAAGCAAGTTTGAGATGAGCATGATGGGCGAACTGAAATTTTTTCTTGGGTTACAAATTAAACAAATGAAGTTTGGCATCTTTATTTCCCAAGAAAAGTACACCAAAGATCTTCTAAAAAAATACATGGATTCAGCAAAACCCATGGGGACTCCTATGCATCCATCCTCCATATTACATAAAGATGATGAAGGAACCTCCATATCTGAAAAGGAGTACCGAGTGATGATTGGATCCTTACTGTACTTAACTGCAAGCAGACCTGACATTGTGTTTGTTGTTGGACTTTGTGCAAGATTTCAATCCTCTCCAAAGGAATCTCATCGTATAGCTGTAAAAAGAATCTTCAGATATCTGATTGGTACCACTGATGTTGGAATTTGGTATAAAAAGAGTTCAAACCTTGACCTCTTGGAATACTGTGATGCAGACTATGCAGGGGATAAAGTTGAAAGAAAGAGCACGAGTGGAACATGTCAATTTCTTGGGGAGTCTCTCATAAGTTGGTCATGCAAAAAACAAAGCACAATTGCTTTGTCAACCACAGAGGCAGAATACGTATCAGCTGCCCAATGCTGTTCACAAATACTTTGGGTAAGAAATCAATTGGAGGACTATTCACTAAGGTACGCAAAAATTCCCATCCTCTGTGATAATACAAGTGCCATAAATCTTTCAAAAAATCCCATACAACATTCTCGATCCAAGCATATCGAAATTAAACATCATTTCATACGAGATCATGTTCAGAAGGGAGATATTGAGCTAATTTTCATTGAAACTGAAAAACAATTAGCTGATATTTTTACCAAACCTCTTCAGGAGGACAAATACAAAAATATTTTGGAGAACCTCCATCATAAGTCTGTCCAAAATTCATTAATTTTTTTGTTTAAGACTTATTGTTTATTTTTAAATTCTTTATTACTTATTATATGTTGAACTTTTTGGAAAAATCACTGTGCATCTAAAGGTATCACAAGAGGATCATTCATTAATAAGGAAATAAGTTTGGTCCCTTTCAAACTCCTAATTTTGTCAAACCATTTTTTTGGGTCAAAATTTGAATTACTTTGTCCAAACTGATTCTGCAAGTTTCAAAACAAAAACATGTTTGTCTTTTTTGGTGAAATGGCCCAGAGTCAACAACTGCCAAGCACGTTTCCCCTCTATGTGCAGTTTTCCAGCCAAACTCCTTGGCTTCCGTCATGCATTAAATGCTGACGGCTGAAAAGTAACTGCTTCTGTCACACGCGCGGCCTAGTCACCAGCCTACCTCATCAAACCCTCACGTCCAATCCACAATTGATGTAACCTCTCTCTTCCAAATATTCCTTCTGTCTTCCCTTCATCAAATTGTGAAAACATCCTTCCTTTGAAAACTAAAATCCCTTCATCCTTCTCTTTCAAAAACTTAGCAAAATTTTTTCCTCATGGCCCGCACTAAGTTTTTTGCAAAACGAAAATTCTTTGAACATTACTTTGAAGATGAATATGATAATTATTCAAGTACCAACGAGGAGGATGAAGAAATCCTTCAACCAGAACCAATGACTACCATACATCCTCCTCTCCATTCAGCCATAATCCCTAACATTGCCTCAACTCATCCTCACTTAAAACGGACCCATTCTTCTTCATCTAAACCTCCATACCTGCTCTTGTTCGACGATCATCCAGAATCATGTTTGGAATCCTCTCATCCAAAAAACCAACCAAACAGGATAACACCATTCATGTAATTGACTCTGATGATTCAGAGAAAACCGTATCCGCTGACTCCATTCCTCAACCACCTCTCAGTAACACTTCCTCTCCTTCACCTAAAAACTCATCCATTAAAAAACCCACATCCAAACCACAATCTACTTCCACTGGCTCTCTGTTTGAAACTCCAGCTTTGGAGAAAGTCTATCTATCTAAATGGCACGATAAATCTGTCGTAAATGGAAAGTTTATTGATTTTTCTAACCTAAGGAAAGGAGGCTTTAACATTGAAGATGTCTTTGATCAGATTGGATGGACCTCCGTTTTAAAAATTAATGAACCTCAATATCCTCGCCTTGTGCAAGCATTCTATGCTGCGGCAACTGGGTCCAAAGGCGATATTGGGTTCAGTATTGTTCTTAAAGGTGTGCATATGGAGATTAATCCTATCTCCTTGTGTCATATTATGGACATTCCAGATGAAGGCTCTTTGTGCTTCTCTGAAAAATGGTACTCTCAGTGCCATGTCTCCATAACTGATGTGCTTCAAAATTCACTCATTCACTCCCCTAAGAAGTGGCCTCTAATCTCCAGCCCTTATGTAGAATTCTTCATAACATATGTGTTCATTCCATTGTTCCAAGGGCAGGTAGTTTTGAAAAAGTCATTGAACTCGATCTCCTACTCATCCATCACCTCACAACAGGTACTCCTCTTCATTTGGGGAATATTATTTTTAACTTCATGCTAAATGCTGCATCTCACCCTTCCACCTCCTCCTCCTCAGATGAATCATCACCATCTACCTAATCTTCCTCCAGCCGTCTGCCCTCCTCTTTTTGTTGCTGCCTAAATTCAGGGGGAGCAAGATTATGAAGACTTTAGCTTGTTTTAAAATTACAATTTCTTGGTTTTGTTAAAAACATTCTGCCTCTTGTCTGTAATAACTTTGACATATGTTTGTTATAACTTGGGGGATCATGCCATCTAATTGTTTGTCAAATTGAAAGTTAGCTCATTACAAAAAAAAATTTCAAAAGATTTTTTTTTTACAAAAATACTTGAAAAAGAAATTGTTTAAATCATTTCTTATAATATTGAGGGGGAGCTTATATTCAGATCTATCAAAATCTATCATAATCTAAAAAGAATTTTGTCATCATAAAAAAGGGGGAGTATGTTGAGACAAAATCTCTTTCTAATGGTTTTCATGATAACAAAATTAAATAATTATGATTCTTGTTAAGACTAATCTGTGCTCTTGAGTGTATTATTATTAGAAAACAGGTTGTTCTTCGAATATGATAAAATCTATGTAAATTCAACAAGTTTTCAAACTGGAGGATGGACTAGAGGAAGGATCTTCAAAGAGGATGAACCAACTATTAGTCAAAATATTCAGAATCACGTTAACTTTGATTTCTTTCCATGTGCAAAGTCAATTCAGTGTTAAAGTTTGAAAGAAAAACAAAGTCAACTGAAGAAAAAGAAAGGCAGAGGATGAACATAGAAATTTGGAATATAGAAAAACGGACCTATAGCTCTATTCATAGGCTTATGATGAAAATGGTTCTACCTTTTCAACTACACATAAAGGTTATACTAAACAAAGCCCAAAATAGAATTTGACTTGAACCACACTTGAATTCAACCCCACATAATGGTTCTACCTTTGGTTTCAACATCATTTCCAACAATCCCCCACTTGAATTCAAAAAAGTGTTTCTGAAATAGTGTCAAACGCTTCTGTAAGATCGTGTATAAACAAAGATGTCTTCTGACTTGAACCTTTGCATACTAAGTGAGATTTAGATTCAATAAGAGTAACTCGTAGTTTTGAACTCTATCTTTTACATCAATCCTATACAACCTTTTCATATGGTGTATTCTCAAAAGATTGTGCATTAATGGCCCTACACGTCTATCCCAGTATAGTGAATACTCTAGGAATTTTGCCTCAAAATTTCATAGGAAGCGGCCCACTTCCACATTCACATAAGTGAGTTTTTATTACCTCATTCTTTCATCGCTTCAAGAATCATACTTCTCTTACATATAATAGCATGTTAATCTCATATCACTTCATGTCTTGCTATTACCCATTGGACCTATTTGTTGGGATCTCTCGTCTTTTAGGTCGAGTTACCATCACGAGTGACTCATTGATCTATAGACAATAGTCTTATCGTTTTGGATGTTTTGGGACTTTCTCTCTAACTAATCCTTTTGTCAAATCATCTGCTAAGTTTTCATCAGTGCATACATCATCCACTCTAATAGCTCCTTTAGAAAGTAACTCTCTAACTTTGTTGTTCTTACGATGTATCTGTTGAGACAAAATCTCTTTCTAATGGTTTTAATGATAACAAAATTAAATGATTATGATTCTTGTTAAGACTAATCTGTGCTCTTGAGTGTATTATTATTAGAAAACAGGTTGTTCTTCAAATGTGATAAAATCTATGTAAATTCAACAAGTTTTCAAACTGGAGGATGGACTAGAGGATGGATCTTCAAAGAGGATGAACCAACTATTAGTCAAAATATTTAGAATCACGTTAACTTTGATTTCTTTCCATGTGCAAAGTCAATTCAGTGTTAAAGTTTGAAAGAAAAACAAAGTCAACTGAAGAAAAAGAAAGGTAGAGGATGAACATAGAAATTTGGAATATAGAAGAACAGACCTCTAGCTCTATTCATAGGCTTATGATGAAAATGGTTCTACCTTTTCAACTGCACATAAAGGTTATACTAAACAAAGCCCAAAATAGAATCTGACATGCCTTGGAGAACAAAAAAGAAAAAGGACAACTAAGACACAAACTTCTAGGAGGTTTGTATCTGCCATACGAGGATGGACTGTATTCTCATCCTCCTGCAGTCAAACAAGACAAAAGACAGCTGGATGGCATTTCTATAATTCAAAATACTGGCCTTGACTTTTTGATTAATGTGCCCAACGGACATGAAGCACCAAAACTTACAACTCTATAAAAGGAATGGTGCATTTCTTCATTCATCACACAACTACAAAGCATTCAAAGAAAAAGGCTAAGAGCTATCAAGTGTCATTCTCATCCCCTCTTTATACTTTCTGTTTTATTACACTAGATCTTTGAAACATCTTTTTTAGAAAGTGCTAGTAAAGAGAAACATCAAAAACACCTTCAATCTATATTGTAATTTCTAAGTGAGTTACACTTAGAAATAGTTGAAATTCGTGAGAAGATATTGTAAGCTTGGTGAAGCTCAAGAACACAAAAGCTGTAACTAACCTCTGCGAGAGGTTGACTATTTTCTTAGTGAAATCTCACAAGTGTGTGAGGACTGGACGTAACCCATTTTTGGGTGAACCAGTATAAAGCTGTGTGTGTCATTCTCTAATCTCTATCTCTCTCTTTTAAAAGTAATATGTTCTTACTCATAGTTTGAATTTCCAACCTCTGACTTTCATCCTCTCGAAGAGAATAAAGCTTTAAAACTTAAAAGAAATTTTTAAACATCAAATATCTCTATTCAACCCCCCTTCTAGTGATATTCTAGTTACTTCAGTATCTATCATCTCTTCCTGCTGTAATAGCGATTCTCAATTTTTACAATAGGCATTATACTATCGTAGTTGATCGACACATATGTCATTGGTTTTTCCCATAAAGAGATCTCAACTAGCAAACATCTCAACCAGATCGCGTCTTCACTAGCTGTTACTAGTACTATCATTTCAGACTCCATACTGGACTGAGCCAATATCATCTATTTCTTCGATTTCCAAGATACAAATCCACCACATATGCTAAATATACAGTCACTAGTTGCTTTGGAGTCATCTGATAAAGTGTTCCAATCAGCATCATTGTATCTTTCTAGGACGACATGAAATCTTTAATAATGTAATCTGAGACTCACTGTCTTTTTAAGGCATCTCATGACTCTTTCGATAGCATACTAATGCTCCATACTAGATCTACTAGTAATTGTACACAATAGTCCCACGACGTAGGCAATATCGGGTCTAGCACAACTAGTGGCATACCTGAGGCTACAAATGATGCTCACATATTCAGTTTGTCTAACACTTTCACCAGTGTTTTTGTAAAGTTTAACACTTGGATCATATGGTGTGCAAGTAGGTTTACATTCAATGTATTTGTATTTCTTTAAAATCTTTCCAACATATTGAGACTAGTAATCTTGATTCTGAGGATTGCACTTGCTTCCTTGAGGTCTTTCATATCAAAGTTGTTACACAACAATGATTTCACAGTATTTACATCATGAATTTTTAAACCAAATACGAGTAAGTCGTCTACATAGAGACATATGAGTGCAAATTCCATTTTTAGATTTGTAATAAATACATTGTTCGCTCCCATTCACATTAAATTAATTATACATAATGAAGTTATCAAACTTTTCATGTCATTGCTTAGGAGCTTGTTTAATATCATACAAAGACTTATCTAACTTACATACCTTGTTTTCTTGTTCATGAATCACAAATCCTTCAGGTTGTTCCATATAAATTTCTTCTTCCTAGTCACCATTTTAAAAAAGCAGTTTTAATATCCATTTGGTGTACCCCCAAGTTATGAATAGCAGCAAGTGAAATAGTAACCTAAAAAATGTAATTCTTGTGAACGGTGAAAAAATGTCGAAGAAATTTATATTTTCTCGTTGTCTAAAACCTTTGGCCACAAGTCAAGCCTTGTATTTATAAACAATACCATTGTTTGCAACCAGGAGGCAAGTCTATTAAATGTTAGGTCCTGTTAGATTCTAGGGAGCCCATCTCATCATTTAAGCTTCTTGCCAAAGATATGCATCCAAAAACGACAGAGCTTCTTGAAGATTTGCAGGTTTTTATTCTAAAATAGGCCATATAAGCGGGTCTATAATCTTTGGAAACTCTTACTCTCTTGCTCTCTTACATCTTCGAGGTTCAGTTTTACCTTGTTTGTTGCTTTCAGTGCTTCTGATTACATGAGTGTGACTTGTTTCAGTGCCCGTACTATTTCTCGACTTGAAAGGGAATCTATTTTCATAAAAGTCAACATCATTTTACCATAACATTACTTTAGAGTGTAGGTCATAAAACCTATACGCTTTGTTGCTTACTACATACCCAATGAATACACATTCATAGGCTCTACTAGCGATTTTAACACGCTTAGGATAAGAGATTCTGACATAAGCCAGACATCCTCAAGTTGGAAAATAAGACAAGTTCAGTTGTCTTTTGTTCAAAATCTCATAAAGAGATGTTTTTGTTTTTAGATTTAGGAACTTTATTCAAAACATAGCAAACAGACTAGAATCATACTCGACTCCTCTATCACTACGAAACCTCTTAATCTTTCTACTAAATTGATTTTCAATTTTAGTTACAAAGATCTTAAACATGTCAAGTGCTTCTGTTTTATTTTTCATTAGATATACGAAAGTATATCTAGAATAATCATCAATAAAACTAATAAAGAAATGTTTTTTTTTCTAGTTAAAGTCCCATCAAGTTCATATATATCAAAGTGTATTAAATCTAAAGGCTCATATTCTCTAATTATTGTTTAATGTGAACTCTTTGTTATTTTAGCTTGACTACAAAAATCACATTTTTCAAAATCATTTAAAGATAACTTTGGAATTAAATCTAAGTTACTTAAGTTTGAAATCACACGTTCATTCACATTATAGAGTCTAGCATGCCAAAAATTAAAATACACAACATGTAATAGAAGGAGACATTTTATTTATTTCAACATTTCATTTAAACATGCCATCAGTGGTGAATGTTTTCCTATAAAAAAATACAATTTTTAGAAATGGTGTACAAATTTGCCCTTAGAGACTGAGTAAACCCTGCCTTATTTATAAGAAAACCAGAAACCAGATTCTTCCTTATCTTTGGAGGTTGCATCACTTCCTTCAGAATCAAGGTCTTCTTAGAGGTGAACTTCAATTGCACATCTCAAATACCAACAACATTAGTGGTGTGAGAATCTCCCAACAACACTTTATTATCCTTAACAACAGTGTATGTTTTAAACATAACATAATTATAGCAGACATGGTGAGAGGGTCAATGTCTATTAACCATCCATTTGATCCTCCAACAATGTTGATTTCAGTTATCATAACAATGAATTGCTCTTCAATCAGGTTAGCCAGTTGAGTAGAGCTTGGCATGTTCCTACACTTCATTCAATGTGACCTGGTTTCCTATATTTTTAGTAGATGAATTGTAAGCCAAGTCATTTTTAGGAGATGATTGCTGCTTTATAATTGGGACATTTGGAGGGTTCCCATTCTTGTTGTTGTTCTTTAGATTGCAGTTCTGATTCTTAAGTGTTTTGCCTGTTGGCTTCAAAATTGCCCAGATGAATTTCTTGTTGTTGTTTGAAACAACTAGTGCTTCATCTTACTGGTCTTGCTTCCGAGATTCTTCCTCAATTCATTGGCGGGTTACCAGACTCTCTAGTGAAAATTATTTTATTTTTTACATGAGAGAATTTTTGAAATCCTTTTAAGTAGGGGGCAATTTTTTAATTATAAAAGCAATTTGAAATTGTTCATCTAAAGTCATACCTTCATAGATGATCTCATGAGCTATTTTTCTGAATTTTATGAGATTAAGCCTCCAAGGATTTGTCATCGATCATCTGATACTTGAGGTAGCGGCTCACAGCATACTTTTTTAGCACCAACTTCCTCGGTATCATATTTCTTCCATAGAGCATCCCAAATATCTCCAGCAGTATTGTTGGAACTGTACTAATCTTTCAGATCATCAACAAGTCCATTAAGAATATAATTCTTACAGAGGTAATCATTATCCACCCATTGGGTTTAGATGTTTGTTATCCTTTTTTGTTTGTTCAGCTGTTTTTGTAACAACTAGAATGTCATCTATCAGAACATTGAAAACCTTTTCATGGTGAAGAAAAATAACATCTTTTGTTGCCATCGTTTGAAGTGACATCCCTAAAACCAAAATGATATATTGAAAACAAAAGTAGCAGAACTATAACCAGTAATCTTTCGGTCTACATGACATAAAGAAACATCTTAAAATTGGTGTTTTTAGTTTGAAAATTTGTTTTGAAAAATAATTTTTAGCCACCAAAGATATTATTGGGTTGATTTGCGAACTATATCGCTCTCTTTAAGATGTTTCGTGGCACTGCCCAAAAAATTGGCAGTTAATGTTGAAGGTGCAAACACGAGAAATGGGGTTGAATTGTGTTTGAATAACTTGATTACTTTTTCTGTTTTTGCAGTTTTATAACAAAACCTGATATATGAATAAAACAGAGTTAGCAGCGGATATAAAGTAAATATAAAACTCTGAATTTTATACTGGTTCACCATTAATTAGGCTACGTCCAGTCCCTTCACTTTGAAGGATTTCACAAATTCAAAAACCTTGAATTACAACAATACCACTGACCCTCCAAGTCAGTCTTCTCAAAAAGTCTAACAATCCTAGACTTTTGAGGAAAAGAAGCTTGAATCTAACTACTAAGTAATCTGCTACTCCTTCTGACTTCTTCAGATTGTAGACTCTACTTCAACAACTTAGATCTAACACAAGGGAAGGAAAAACTTAGAGTCCTTGCTTCTAGAAAACGGATACTCTCAATTGACCTCACTGAAAACTCAAGTATTTTGCTTTTGGAAGTGTATGACTCTCAAGTATTTTCGATGCTAAGTCTTCTGCCTTGAGCCTCCTTTTATAGATGAAGATTAGGGTTTCTTCCATGCTTAAGTTCGAGCTGTATCTTGCCAAATACTCTTGCAAAAATAACTTGGCCAATCGGGTTTCACTTAAATAAAAAACATATCTTTTTAGCTCCAGATATGCATTCGAAAATAACTTTGGCCAATCCTGTCTTTAATTAATTCTGGATCAAATCTTTCTTCCCGCCAATACCTTCTGAATTCCCACAAGACTTCAATTTATTTTTGAATCAAATCCTTTTAATACTTTGATCAAATTTCTATTCAAATTTAATCAAGTCTCCATTGATTATCATCATGATCAAATCTGGACCGTTTGATCTTTTGCTCTCGTCCACATCTGGACCATACAAACTGATCTGCTGTGATCCTCTGATCTCGGCCAACACTGGATCATATGGTCTGATCTTATGATCTCGGCCAACAATGGGCCATGATGCTTAAATCCGGACCATTGATCTAAATATTTTCCCTTTGATCTGGACCAATTCTGGACTGGATCTGGATTGAACTGAAACTGAATATGGACATAGGATATTTTAATATGGATAATTACCTTCTGATTTGGATCAAGTCTGGATTAATTCTAGAAAATCATTTCTTCTGATCTGGACTTAGTTTTATACTCTAGATCATGCTATCTTTTGGTCTGGGCCAAATCTGGATTAAATCTCTTGTTCTAGACCAATTAATTTCTGCTCTGATTAAGTCTGGATCATGTCTGGACTGTTTCTTATTTCACGACCAGGCTATTCATCTTCTGCCTCTGGTGACTTCATCTTCTACCTCTGGTAACTTCATCTTCTGGTGGCATTTAATATAATAATTCTAAGTACAAAATAAGATTACAAGGAGTGGTTTTGTAAACATCAAAATCCTAAGTACTTAGAACCAACTTGGTTCCAACAAATGTCACTCGTATAATGGTACTATAACCACTCGAAAATATAAAGGGAAAAAAGAATTCGGTAAAGGGACATAATGCAAATCTGGGAGGAAGAAGAAAAGGGAGAAGAGAGAAAACTCGGAAATTTTTGGAGTTTTTGGTATATCTTCTAAACTGAGTGGAATTCTATATTTATAGAGGAATTCTGCAACTGACGGTAGTAGAAATTATGGTCCATTTGATCGGATCCATGAAAACTGATGCACCCCCAATTTGACCAAGTCAGCGAAATTGTCGCGCCATAAATGGGAGGAGTGCATAACAGATCAGATTAGTTGTTATTGACTCAATGGAAGGAAAAAACGTGTCTAAAACGTGTCAAATAATTTTAGAGAGAAAAATGCACACATTAAAATTAAATATGAATTGTTTTACTTTTTCGGATACTAAAAAATAATATACCACTTAACTCAAGCCTAGTCTATCTGGTCCGACAAAGGTAGCGTCGCGTGCGTGTGGTGGTCGATTCGATTGTGTTCTCTCCCTTCACAAAATTGGTTACCCCTTGCGAAACATGCCAAAGACACATACTTCCACCTTATAATCACTACTAATGTATAATATCCCTCCCTTGTGAGAATTTTTCATCTTTTCAATTCAAACTACACTAGCTCTATTATTTCAACATCATTTCCATCACTTAATAAATATAGGGTAAAAAGAACTAAACCAATCTAAATTTATTATTTCTTAATATGTGTGTCAAAGTCTAAAAGAACCAAAGATCAGAGACAAATGGAGTACTAAATTATCTTGTAAAATGAAAAGTTAATATTTAGTACATCTATATACAAATACTCATTCTTGAATGAATTATAAGAAAAAATTATCAAGTAATGCATATTAAAAAAAATTGTTGATCTCGTTTAATGCATGCAATCTCAATAAAAAATTAAGTTTATTACCTAAAATACACCAATGAACAATAAATTGGATCATTGAAAATGTAAAAATTTATAATATTTTCATCCCTAAATATATGACACAATTGACCAAATAGCGAAAATTAAGAAAATGAGTTGTAGTATTAAGTTTGTTTAAAACTGATATTGTTTTTACATGTTTACAATTGAAGAGAGAATTAGTTATTGTTGATTACAAAAAAAGATGTAAATTTTAAGAGACTCTTAAACTCCCCCCGTCTCATTTTCATTGTCTAATTTAAGTTATGTGCGGTTCTTAAGAAAATAATTAGTTTTGTTGATTTAAATGATAAAATGAGTTTCATTTACTCAAATATCCTTACTAATTGCGGTTAGTTAAGAAGTTTGATGAGTTGAGATACAATAAATAAATGTATTTTAGTTAAATAAGTAAATAATATTGTATTAGTAATGTAAAATGACAAATAATTTGAGATAGAGAAAAATGAAAAATAAGACAATTGAAATGAGAGAGAGAGAGAGAAATAAATAAAAAAGAAAATTCTCAAAATGTCTTATATTTAACGACGAAGATATTATTAAATAAGAGGTAGTGTAGATATTTTATCATTAAATACTCCATCCAAAATCATATATTAGTAAAAAATGATAGTTGAAAAATTGGTAAATCTAAATTAACTTTTTAATCAGATACATTAATCTTTCAACAATCCATTTGTTTATATTTCAATCAGATAAAGGAAAAGGAAAAGGAAAATTATTGAATTATACTTATATTTTATTTTAACAAAATATAAACTAATTATACTTTGTTTCTTTTTATAGAGAGTAATAATTCAATAATGTAAGACTCAATACCAATTATCTAGAATTTGGCATCTCAATCCATACATCTTAATATATTAGAGGCAAGTAAATATAAAGAATAGTCCGAATCAATTTAAAGCAATTCAACTACCAATCAATTATGGTTTAAAATTGTTCAAACAGATTCATAAGGTACAATAGTTCAACTGAATTCTCATATTAAACCTTTATATATGGTTTTAATACTACAAATGTCCTAATACATTATAACTAAACAATTAAATTTGGAGTTTTCTCCTCTGGTATTAAGTTGCACCTAAACTACCTCCAACAGCTGCTAAATTTTTAACATAAAATTGGTGAGAATAAATCTCAGTGAGTTCAAAAACTAAGGGAGGGGAAGTTTGAAATTATTCTTTTAATAAATAAATAAAAATGCAGAAAACAATAAATTTTGATACGATACATCTCAAGCTGAAGCACTCAACTTCACTTTCTTTTTTAAAAACTGAACTGAAATCATTCTTTTATTCTTTTAGAATGATTTTGGAAACTGCACACGACCTCTGAAATCCTTTCCTTGTAAACAAAGAAAGGTCGCCCAATTATCTCGACGTGGGTCACCAAGATAATTGAGACTTGAGCGGTAAATGTGGTCTGGCCAAACCCCAACATCAGAGTCATGAAATTAATAACAACTTAAGAGTTATGAAATTAATAACAACTTCAGAGTCATGAAATTAATAACAACTTCAGAGACATGAAATTAATACAGCTTCAGAGTCATGAAATTAATAACAACATCAAAGTCATGAAATTAATAACAACTTCAGAGTTATGAAAAGTTATTTGGATGCAGTTTTAAAACACCTACATGCGAAAAATTTCCTTTCCTCACACTCAACTTCTTCTAACCCGTAATAACCCTAAAATGGCTGCTTTAAAGAATTCAAAACTCATAGTTTCGCATACGCATTAGAGGCAGCAGCAGTAACGAGCAGTAATCGTGCTCGACAAGCATACTGACCTTAAATTAAAGTCTACACATCTAATTAAATTTTCCTAACACATAATTCATTCGCAACATCACACAAACATAGATAAGCTACATGCATGTTCTAAATTAACAAAGATAAACTCAAATTTTCAATGAAATTCCTTTATGCTAAATTTCTTCTCTTTTTTTTTCCTCTCACTATTTTAGTTCTTGTCTTCCATTCCCTTATTATTTTTCAAACAATTTAAGAATTTGTAAAAAAATTTAAAATCCCATTGTAATAAAATTTAATCCCCAATCTCACATGATAAAAAGATAAAGAACTCACCTCATTATGTCTCAGTGAGTTCAAAAACTAAGGGAGGGGAAGTTTGAAATTATTCTTTTAATAAATAAATAAAAATGCAGAAAACAATAAATTTTGATACCATACATCTCAAGCTGAAGCTCTCAACTTTGCTTTCTTTTTTAAAAACTGAACTGAAATCATTCTTTTATTCTTTTACATTGATTTTGGAAACTGCACACGACCTTTGAAATCCTTTCCTTGTAAACAAAGAAAGGTCGCCCAATTATCTCGACGTGGGTCACCAAGATAATTGAGACCTGAGCGGTAAATGTGGTCTTGCCAAACCCCAATCAGCGTCCTGATTGTTCTCCTTTACTTGTTGAACCATGCCTGGAACAACTTAATTCCCACCGTGAATAAGGCCATGCAAGATATAATTAATGAGAGTGTACTAAATTTGAGATGTTTTGTATGAAATATCTTTATCACGTCATGTATGCAATTTTAAATTACTTAACAATGTACTAAATCCATAATAATTTAATCCTAAGTTCCTAATTCGAAACTAGAACCAGAGGCAAAAAGTAGAAACAACATCAGAGTCATGAAATTAATAACAACTTAAGAGTCATGAAATTAATAACAACTTCAGAGTCATGAAATTAATACAGCTTCAGAGTCATGAAATTAATAACAACATCAAAGTCATGAAATTAATAACAACTTCAGAGTTATGAAAAGTTATTTGGATGCAGTTTTAAAACACCTACATGCGAAAAATTTCATTTCCTCACACTCAACTTCTTCTAACCCGTAATAAACCTAAAACAGCTGCTTTAAAGAATTCAGAACTCATAGTTTCCAATACGCATTAGAGGCAGCAGTAGTAACGAGCAGTAATTGTGCTCGACAGGCATACTGACCTTAAATTAAGGTCTACACATCTAATTAAATTTTCCTAACACATAATTCATTCGCAACATCACACAAACATAGATAAGCTACATGCATGTTCTAAATTAACAAAGATAAACTCAAATTTTCAATGAAATTCCTTTATGCTAAATTTCTTCTCTTTTTTTTTCTCTCACTATTTTAGTTCTTGTCTTCCATTCCCTTATTATTTTTCAAACAATTTAAGAATTTGTAAAAAAATTTAAAATCCCATTGTTATAAAATTTAATCCCCAATCTCACATGATAAAAAGATAAAGAACTCACCTCTTTGTGTCTCAACTCATTTTTGAACTCCTCTATTTTCAGATTCCCTGTTTCAGCTTGAATCCCTCTTGGCTTGTCGTGTTTTGCTTGTTCCACTAATCTGAGCTGATTCACTAGGATAAAGAGAGAGAATCCCGCATGCAAATGTGTTGGTTAGGGAACTTTTAGTTTTTGGAAGATTTGGAAGAAGAATAAAAAATGGGGAACATAAAAAGAAGGTAAACACTAACAAATAGGGTTTTCAGGTTTATGGGAAGGAAGATACGGAAAGGAGGAGAGAACGAGTGAAATGTCTATCTGTGAAGCATTTATGGGGAAAAGAAAGGAAATTCCCAAATTGTCCATTGGTCTTTATCCTTATTACTATTGTGTCCCTCTTTATCAATTTAAGTTTAAATAAAAAAAAATCCTTATTTCTAAAATTAATAATATTATTTGTAACATATGTATTTTATTAAGTTTTAATTAATTGGGTTGTTACAAATAATAAATACTTATAAATAGAGAGAGAGAGAGAAAATATTTATTTGCATCACGCTAATAAACATTTGTTTAAAATTTTTTATTTAGAGTAAAGGTCCATTTTGGTCCTTGAGAAATTTTGAGAGATCCAATTTAGTCCTTGTGTAAAATAAAAGCACTTTTTAGTCTCAATGAAAATAAAATCGGACCTAATTAGTCACTGAGAAATTTTGCTTTGTTGTTGCTATTTTATGTGAATTTTTTATTTTGCCTTTGCGATTTGTGGATAATTTGTTTATCGTTGACGAAATTTTCGGTTATTACTTTGTCATGTTGTGGCTTTATTTGTTCTTGTTCTTTGCTATTTTATGTCAGTTTCTTATTCAAATTTAAGTGATAAACTCAAGTCAGATCAACAAATTAGAAGAAATTAGTTGGGTAAGAAATTTTTTATGCTGATACACAAATATTTTGTTTTGGTACATTTGGATACACAAATATTTGATTTTGGTACATGCTGATGCTTTTTGTTTGTATCTTATGTTTTGAGTAATTTTGGATATCGTTGTGGTTTAATTTGAATATTATTGGCGTTGTTTTTAAATTATATTATAATTTAATGAATTTTTTGTTGTAGAAATTAAATTGTTCATTTAATTATTGTCAAAGATTTAATTGTGTATTTTTAATTATTGTCAAATAATAAATTATTATTTTAGAAATTACACGTGAGAGAACAAGTTAATTAGTCACCAAACAAGTTAGTAAAAAAAATTTTCAATTTTTTAACTGTAATTCACATAAGGATAACTTTGCCTCAGTTTATTTCTTTTATGAGCTAAAAAGTAGTTTTATTTCTTCCAAAAACTAAAATTCACATGTATCAAAATTAACCTTTACACTTTTGTTTATTAATATTTACAATTTTATAATATAAATTACACAAATTTTATATTTTTTTATATCATTAAATATTTAACAAATATTTTAGGCGCATTTAATATTATTTCCCTCTACTAATGTAAAAACATATTTTCATTGATTATGTGCAGTTGCATGCCTTTTTCTTGTCTTGTGGGCCGTGAAGAGGGCAACAAATGGGACTGGGAACCCAAAAGGGACAGGACAAGAATGCCACATTGATAAGTTTTGTCTCCTAAAGTGGGGTACCCCAATTATGAGAATGCACGAGGGAAGTACAGTTTTCATTATGGTTAATTAATGACACAATACAAGCCGTTTCGCACGCATGCTTTTCCACCTTAGGGATGTTGACCACGCGCGGGATTGCAACGTTTTATGGTGTTCATTCACTATTACTAACTTAGTCTTTTAATTGTCTGATTTAATTATTTAATTAAAATTGTATGTAATTTTTAATAAAATAATTAATTTTATTTATTTAATAATAAAATAAACTTTTTTTTATATAAATATTTTTATTAATTAAATTTAATTAAAAATTATGATAAATTGAGATATAATAAATAAAAACATATTAATGGAAATAGTAATTAATACTGTATTAGTATTATAAAATGATAAATAATTTATGACAAAGAAAAATAACATATGAGACGGAGGAAGTTCTAAATAATAAATTAGAATTTACTTGTCAAGTAATGTCTGATTTTTATATCTCGACACATTATAATTATTTATGAATATGACTTCAAAATTAATAATGAAAAAAATCAAATATGTTTAATGATTTAACGATCGTTATTGAATGACAATGTATAAACTTTTTATATTAACGATGTATATGAATTAAATTCATAAATTTAATGTATCAATTTTATGTGTAAATGTTAGTAAAATACTATTTATATATGAATGTGTTTTAATTTAATATTTTTATATTTTAAGATAAATTAATGGTATTAATAAAGTGAATGTTTGGAATAAAAATAATAAATAAACTTAGTAATTTGAAAGTAGAATTAATGATTTGGATATGTATATATTATATTATAATCCCTCTATCTCTAAATATAATCCCCTATTGCAAATTTTACTTTTATTAAAAATATTAATAGTGTAGTTAATGTGTCTATTTTAATAGAAAAATGACTAAAATGTCTTTAGTGTATTGATGTATTCAATAATGACATTTTATATTTCAAGACAAATTAGAGTGTTAAGTAAGATTATATTTAAAAATAATAATAAATGCATCTAGTAAATTTAATAGGAACTTATATTTAAGGATAAGTTTTTTTGTCAATGAATGCGTATATTTAAGAACAAATGAAGAAATCATTAAATGTAAAAATTGAAAAAATATAATGAAAGTTGTATTGAAAATGACATTCATTTAAAACATTTTTTTTTACTACAGTGACACTACTCTTGAAATGGGTAAACTATTATCTATGTCCGTGATTATAACCATCTTTTGGGAAAAAAAAATGTCCCAAAATATACATACACTTTAATTCAAACTACTAGGTGCATCTTATTATTTTTTTCAACCATAGTCCATACCCCTCATTAATATTATTAATTTATCGAAAAAGACAAAAATTTAAATTGAACATATTCATGTATAAAGGGTATTTTAGAAAACTTCACACAAAATTGACAAATTAGACTCACTACCTATAAAACCCATCACCATGTATCTAGAACATGGTAATAAATTCAAACATTTTAATACGACAAAGACAATCAATTATAAACAACATAAGTGTCATCACTTAGGAATTATCCTCTGATACATCAGAATTATACATCATTTTAATTCAAAATACATTCTAAACATAAGGTCATCCTACCATGCTGGAGTCTAGCCATTAGCCCCTCTTATATGCTATAATATATAAGAAAATAGAGGGTGAGATAAGAATCCCAGTGAGTTCTAAAAAGGGAAGGCATAGTTCAAAAATTCTTTTTTTTAAGTGCAATATTCATCATGAATAACATGGAATTCATGCTAAAATACTTTAACCTTACCTTCACTTGGAAGTATGTAAAATAACATTCTTAAGTTTTCTTTTAAGTATGTAAACATAATTTAATCATGTTTTCCTTAAAGTTGAAAATTAACATGTCATTTTTCTTTTCTTTAGAGTACGCAAAAGTTCCAATTATTTTTATGTGGATCACCAAGATAATTGAGATCTCTTGGTAAAGTTGGTCTAACCATGACCCCCAAACCGACATCTTGATTCGTTCTTCCTTTACCCAATGTTCCATGCTTGAAACCATCCTCACATGTCCCATCGTGTACTTGGACCATGAATACCATGATTAATGAATAAAATACATTTGTAATGTTATGTATGCAATGAACATTTCATTAATACGATTAATGCAATCATTTAATCAACTCAGCAAGGTAATAGAAAGAGAAGATAATTTAATTCAATCATTCATCACGAAAATCCTAACTGGTTGTTCGTTTAAATGAGGTTCTTCCTTTTAAATTTTGTATTCTGACCAGAAAGCTTGGACTAGAGGTAGACTCTGACCAAAGGCAACATGATCAGAGGAATCTTGGATCACAGTCAGCATGACCAAAGACATATTTCTAATTAGAGGAAGCATGATCAAAGGTAGACTCAGAGGAAGCATGATCAGAGGTAGACTCAGAGGAAGCATGATCAGAGGCAGACTCAGAGGAAGCAGAATTAGAGGCCTAAAAAGAAGAAGAGAATTAGAGGCAAAAGAAGAAGAGAATCAGAGGCTAAAACTGATCAGAAACATAAAAGCACATTAGAGGCAAACTGATTAAAAGCATGAAAATGCATAATGAGTGAAAGCTAATTAGAAACAAACACACATCAAAAAGTAAAAAATTGATTACAGGTAGCAATGCATCAGAGAGTGTTTTAGAAAACATGTTAACACAAGGGCATAACAATTAGCCTAGTAACTATTTACCCTCTTTCCTTTAGTAAATTAACACACCATAACCATTCACAAAACATATGGAAAATGAATGGATTTAGAAAAACTAAATGCAAATTTCAAACATTTGCTACATGCTAAACCTCACTGTTTTTCCATCACCTTCATTTTTCTAAGAATCCCATCATTTCAAACCCAGAAATCAATTCGAATCTATAAGGTAAAACCATAAATGAACCCATAGCCCACATGCAAAATGTGAAATCAGTTATAGAAAAGAACTCACCATTTTCTAAGGAAATTTCTCTTCGATTTAAGCTAATTTGGGGAAGTTATCTACTATTTTAGCTCTCAATTTCTTCAGTCTTCACTCCTTGCTCCAATTTCTTTGGAGTTTTGCCTGGTTGTCCTTGATTTCACCTTATTATGATTTGGCTTATTACTGAAGATTGAAGGCTGGAAACTTACATGCAAGGGGTAAGAACAAGTATGGGGAACTTTAGTGGGTTGTTGTATTTGAATGATTTTGGAAAGAAATGGAAAATTGGAGGATTAGAGGAGATGATGAACAATAACTGAGTGGTTTTGTGTGGAGTTTTTTTAGAGAAGATTGTAGCTTGAGAATGAGTTAATACCCGTGAGTTTGGAAGAAAGACTGAAAGAAATGTGACGTATCCTTCTTTTGACACTTAGACTTTTTGATACAACCACTTTCATACTCTACCCTTGATTCTAAATTTATATTACTAAAAGTACAATATTAATAAATAGGATTCTAATAATCTAATTATTTCTTAATCTTGTAAATATTCTATTTTAATAATCTATTTTAGTGATCTAATTACTATCTTGATGTACTAAGATAGTGAGAGGGTTGTTATATCCTATCCTCCATAGAAAATTTGGTCCTCAAAATTTGAGAGCTTACCTATTGGAAGAGATAGGGATACTCCTTCATCATATCAGTTTCTGTTTCCCAGGTGGCTTCCTCTGATGATGATACTCTCCAAACAACCTTTACTAAGGGAATGATCTTATTCCTTAATTTCTTCATGCTTCTACCAATAATCTGAGTTAGTACTGGATTGTAAGTAAGGTTGGGTTTCACTTACAGAGATTCATGACTCAAGATTTGATAAGGGCATGAGATATATTACTTGAGTTGAGAGACGTGAAAATCATCATGTAAACCTGACAAACAGGGTGACAAAGGTAATTTAAAGGCCGAAGGACCTATCCTCTTATGATTTGAAATGGTCCAACAAAACAAGGGTTGAGTTTCTTGACTTTTAACACCCTTCCAATGAGGGTAACTCTAAGGAATACATGGTCACCTTTATCAAATTCTAGGGGTCTTCTTCTATGATCAACATAACTCTTTTCTACTCCGAGCTATTCTCAATTTGTCAAGAATGACTTTGATCTTTTCAGTGGTTTCTTGAATAAGCCCAGGTCCTAGAATTCCATTGACCCCTACCTCTGACCAACATAAAGAAGTTCTACACTTGCGTCCATACAATGCCTCATATGGAGCCATACCTATACTAGTATGATAACTATTGTTATAAGCATATTCTATCAGAGGAAAATGCATATCTCAATTTCCACCATCCTCTAAGAGACAAGCCCTCAGCATGTCTTCTAAAGTCTGAATGGTCTTTTCAGTTTGGCAATAAGTTTGTGGATGATAGGTAGTGCTAAGATTCAACCTGGTTCCTCAATATTTTTGGAAGGCTTTCCAAAATATTGAAGTGAATTTAGGGTCACTATCTGATACTATACTGTAAGGAACTCTATTGTGTCTCACCAATTCTTTTATAAATAGCTTGGCCAGTTTTAAGGTATTGTAATTGGCCCTAACAGGTAGGAAATTAGCTGACTTGGTCAGTCTATCCACAATCACCTAGATGGAATCATACCTTGATTGGGTATGAGGCAGTCCTACCATAAAGTCCATGAAAATATAGTGCCACTTCCATTCAGGTATGTCTAATGGTTGTAATAGGCCTGCTAACCTCTTATGTTCTATCTTTACCTTTTGATAGGTTAGGCATTGAGCCACAAGGTGGCCACATCATTTTTCATCCTTGGGCACCAATAGTTTGAATGTGAAAATACAAGAAGGGGGGTTGAATTGTGTTTGCCAAAGTTGATATTTATGGCTAAATAGCACCCGTGGTCCCTTAACCTAATTTCAGTTAACGTTTTAGTCCTTTATCTTTTTCTTTTCCCGGTTTGGTCCTTTATTTTAATTTTAAGTGACAATTTGATCATTTATGTTTTAAAATGTCAACAATATAATCCTTTTTTTTACAAAAATTCATCAAAATTTTCAACCAAAATCCATAAAATTAATTATATTCTTTCATATAATACAAATTTCATCAGATTCGTAACTCAAATCTACAAATAAACTCACATTTTCATTCTTTATTTCACTTAAAATTAAAATAAAGGTCCTAATCGGGAAAAAAAGAAGATAAAGGACTAAAACGTTAACTGAAATTAAGTTAAGGGACAACGGATGCTATTTAGCCTATATTTATTATAATAAATTATACTTGAAGAATTCTACATAATCGATTATTTATTTTTTTCAATAATCAATTATGTTACGAATTAACTCTAGTGTGTGTTTTCTGCCATTTAAATTAGTGTCATTTATTTTCTTTCTTTTAATTACTAACATGTCATTTAATTTATTTAATTTATTATTTTAGTAATTTATTTTCTGTCATTTAACATAGTTTGAAATTTTTACAACGATTATTCTAATCAGTTATTTAAGTTTCATCAAAAGGACGTTGAACTTGTCAAAAGACGTATATAAAATAATTAAAATGAGTGAGTTTTCAACACTTCTCACCATATATAGAGGGTTGGTTTGTGCCCCTAATTGGTGGAAAAGAGGGATTAAGAGACACTTTATGACATATTATAGAGTTGACATGAATTTAGGTAAGTGGCAAAATCAACCGTTGGAAACATCAAGGTTTGATTTTTCTTAACAATACCTCCATTACCACTCTCATCAATTTACTTAACTCTTTACGACTCAAATAGTAGTTGTTTGTTCACCATCAAATTTTGTACTTCATGTGGAAAATTTTATGCGTAGACTATGTATCGAAAAAATATTTCTATTTTAATCTGATAGTACTTAACTTCTACATTTTTAATTCTCATCCATAACATTTAAGTTTAGTATTACCATAATAACTAAATATTATCGAATTAACTCTAGTCAGTCTGACACATAGATTTATCCTGGTTCACCACTAACTTGGCTACATCTAGTATCCTCATTCAAAAGGCTTTAATTCACTAATTCAAATACCTTGAATTACAAATCACCTGACCCTCCAAGCTAGTGTTCCCAAACAACCTGACAACCTCAGACTTTTGAGGAACAACCCCACCTTGACCCTACAAGCCAAGTCTTCTCATAACAACCTGAAAACCCAAAATTGAAGAAGGAACTAAACCACTATCAGGTTGGATACAAGAGATTGGAACTTGAGTAATTGCTTCTAAAAAGCTGATAATAATAATAACTCTCACACTCTTAGAAAAGAATACTCAAAATATTTCTAACTTGAGACAAGTATTTCTCTATTTGAACTCTAACACTACTCTTTTATGCTTTTCGATGCTTTTCTTCTTCAGCCTTGAGTATCTATTTATAGTTAAAATTTGGGCTTCAATTTGGTCCTTGTTTAATTCTGAATTGTATTTTGTTCAGATTGCGTTTGTAAATTCTTCAAATTGATTCTGTTCAATTTTTGTTTAGATTGAGATTGTAAATTTGTTGTAGATAAATCTTGATCAAATCTTCTACAAATCTTGACCATATCTTCTTTCATACTATTTGAAGTCAAATATATTTTTCTCACAAAATACTTTTGTTAACATCAAAACTCTAATTTTAAAACCAACATGGTTCCAACATAGTTTTTCTTAAGGTCTTGATACATCTTTGTGGATTCGGGGTGAATGGTTAAGTGACTTTTGTGGGCTTCCTCTAATACTACCCTATTCAAATCTTAATCATTTGGGACGCAAATTCTATTTTGAAAAAGGATAGTTCCATCTACTTCCCTTGAAAAATTTGGGTGACCTTTCTTGATTTGCAGTTCTCCATCTAATTCTTGGAATTGTTTAATTTGGGTTCTGAAATCACAAGAAATTTTCATTTGATTCAAAAGGACTCCACTATGAAGAGGAGTCATTTTCAAATTAAGGTTTCTGAATTTCTCTATTATAGGATATATGGAGTGACTTCCTACCCAAGGCATGTGTGACCACATTGGCCTTTCCTGGATGATACCTCAATTCAAAATCATAATCTTTTAAAATTTCCGCCCACCTACGTTGTCTCATGGTAAGTTACATTTGATCAAAGAGATACCTCAAACTCTTATGATCACTGAAGACATCAAAGTGTACTCCATATAGATAATGTCTCTAGATCTTAATGGCTAACACTGAAGGTGCAAACACGAGAAAATGGGGGGGGGGGGGTTAAATTGTGTTTGCCAAACTTGAATGCTTTTGCTGTTTTTTTGAATGTTGATGTGAATTATTTGATGAATAATTAATCAAACTCAGCAGCGGATAATAACAACATAAGAACACATCGATTTATCTTGGTTCACCATTAACTTGGCTACATACAGTCCCTTCACTCCGAAGGCTTTAATCCACTAATTCAAAACCTTTGAATTACAACACCTGACCCTCAAGTCAGTCTTCCCAAATAGTCTAACAACCCCAAACTTTTGAGGAAGGATAACAGCACCTTGACTCTACAAGTCAAGTCTTCTCCTACCAATCGGACAACCCCAGATTGAAGAAGGAATCTACACCTCTAACGGGTTTGATTACAAGGGTTTGGAACTCTGCAAAGTTGCTTCTGGAAAGCTGATTGCTGCACTGATTCTTGCACTCTTTTGTTGCTTCTGGAAAGCTGATTGTTGTACTGAATTTCTCTCTCGAAAACACTTAGAAAATATTGCTTTTGCACTCAAGTATTTCTCTCTATTGAACTCTCAGATAACTTTGAATTTGAAGCTTGAGTTCTGTGTTTTTCGATACTTAATGCTGTTGCCTGAAGCCTCTTTTTATAGATGCACTTAAGGGTTTGTCCAAGCTTAAATTCGAGATAAATCTTGCTCAGATTTCCTTTGAAAATTCTGTTGGCCAATCCTGTTTCACTTAATTTCAAACCGTATCTTTTTAGCTTCTGATTGCATTTGAAAATTCTGTTGACCAATCCTGTTTCTCTTAATTTGAAATCGTATCTTTTTAGCTTCAGATTGCATTCGAATTTCCTTCAAGTCTTCAGTGATTTTTGAATCAAATCCCCTTAATACTTTGATCAAATTTCTATCAAAATTCAATCAAGTCTTCACTGATCTGCATCATGATTTAAATTCTAGACCGTATGATCTTCTGATCTCGACCAACTCTGGACCATGTGGTCTGATCTGTACCATTCTGTGATCTTCTGATTAGGACCATTGATCTTTTGATCTGGACCGTTCTATCTTCTGGTCTGGACCAAGTTTTTTGTTCTGGACGATGCTATCTTTTGGTCTGGAACAAGTCTGGACGAAGTCTGACTTATGTTTCCTTCTGGTCTGGACGAAGTCTGGACAATGTTTCCTTCTGGTATGGACCAAGTCTCTTTCTGGACATGCTTCCTTTTGGTCTGGGCCAAGAATAATATCCTCTGATGATGTCATTGTTTCTTCCCTCTGATGATATCACCTGATTGATAATATCCTCTGATGTTTGCCTTTTGATGACATCCTCTGATTCTTGCTTCTGATGGGATCCTTTGGTGATATCCTCTAGATGTATCTTCTGGTATCCTCTGGTGATATCTTCTAGCCGGATCTTTTGGTGGCATTTTTATATTCTGGTGACGTCATCCTCTGATGATGTAACACCCCGAGTTTAAAACACAGCGCGGGTGTATTTTTTTTTTTTATAAATAATCAAAATGTTTTTCCCAATTTATTTCTTCAAAAGAATTGAAATAAACTTTCCTTTAATTCGTTTCATAAAATGGTACGTCGTAATTTTATCGATGAACGTAATTAAATAACTTCATCATAATATTACTAAGTACTTAACTTTGGGAATTAATAATAATATTAATACATTTCAAAATAAGAGTAGTGTCATAACATCTCAGAAGAAAATATCAGAGTGCAGAATGTGTTTTAGCGGAAAAGTGGTTTAATAATTCCCAAATTAAAAACAGATTACATTTTCCAGCTCAAAATCCTATACATCAAATCTAACTGATCATGCACTAAGCTACAGTGGCACAGTCTCCGCCGCTTCCTCTACAAGTCTCGTCTTCAGCCAGCTGTCCGTCCCTCTGCGATGTCCACAAAGACTCCGTATACGAATATCAAGGAAAACTAACGACGTCTCCGTCGTTAGTGTAACCGTCGGTGGGACGGGTTTGGGGTTCATCTGAGGGCAAAGCCCAATTTCCACAATAATAGTAAAGGGTCACCGACCGAAATTAACACATAACACATAGCATTTATCACAGAATAATTACATCCATGGCATATCATATAATAATGATGATAAATAAAAATGCTTATTTTGGAAATTTCATAACATGTATGCCTTTTCAAAACAGCAACCAATTAATAAGGAAAACATGTTGTAAGTACAACTAACACTTCAGCAATCACAAAAATTCAGATTTTATAACGCACTTACACACATCACTTTCCAATCATCATCACATAACCAATTTCATGACCCACCGGTCAATCCCCCGATGCAATATGTATATGCTCATATATACAATTTCTTGGAATTACCAAGGTGCAGTCGCTCAACGAACCAGCACAATTTAAATATGGTTGACTTTAACGGCCCTCAAGACCAGGTGCAATCGCTCAACAGATCCACACCAGTGCAGTCGCTCAACAGACCAACACAATTTAAATATGTTTGACTGTAACGGCCCTCAAGACCAGGTGCAATCGCTCAACAGATCAGCACCAGTGTAGTCGCTCAACAGACCAGCACGTTTTACGTAGATAGAATGCACCACCACGAACACGCGGCCATTCCGTAGCCCACTATTGTGGTTACTACTTAACTTCGCGGACCATCATGGTTACCGCATTACTCTGTGGCCCATTGCGGTCACCACCTGACTATGAAATGCATGGACATGCAATGTTTTCTCTTTACTGAAAACAGTATGCAATATCAGAAAAACTCAGCCTTTCCAGCATCCCCCCAAAAAATCTCAACACAATTAATTTCATCATCAACACATCAATGATTAAACATTCAAGCAATCATTATCACTTTACATTATCTCAAAATTCCATTCTTAATTATCATAAGTCTTTCCCCCAACTCTTAAAATTCGTAAAATAGTGTTTAAAACTGAGATTTCTGGAAAATACGAATCTGTATTCGAATACAGCTTCCTTGTATTCGAATACAGAAGCCAAAACTTGAGTTTCTGGAAAAACACGAATTTGTATTCGAATACAGAAGCAAAAATTGTGAAAGTTAGCATCTTGTATTCGAATACGAGGCTGTCGTAGTCGAATACAGATGCGAATACAGTGTTAAAATTTCACTTGCGTTTACGCGTCAAAAATCGGCGAAACTCCCGCTTGCGTTTGCTGCTACGAAAATAGGTTCTCTAGCTTCGAAATGATGATGGGAACAACTTTTGTACTGGAGGTTTTCTAGTTTGGTGCTTAGATTTCCAATTAATGTCACTTTTGAGGAACTACCTCTTTTTTTTTTTTTTAAACGTAAAACAGATTTTAGAATGGGAGAAGGGAAAGGAGAAGGTGATACTGTTACATGCAGTATGGGCAGTAAGAGAGGAGGAATGGTGTTCTGATTTCACCCATCCTTCTCACTCCTATATATAGGCTGGTGTGGAAGCCACCTCACCCGACACTTGTCTGATCCTCAGCACTTAACCAGTCTCGTCGCAATTAGCCGATAATCCCTTAATTAACTATCCGTTAATTTAATTACTCGTAATTAAATTAATTTATTCTTCATCCAATAATCTTAATTGATCTTCCAAAATAAATGTTTATATATATATATATACTCAAAACATACATATATTAAATATTTTACTAATATCCCTAAAATACACTTAATATTAATTCCATAATTTTAATTTAAAAATTAAGGGTCTTACAGATGACATCTTCTGCTTCTGATTTGTATCTTCTGGAGGTATCTTCTGGTTGTATTTTCTGGAGGTATCTTCTGGTTGTATATTCTGGAGGTATCTTCTGGTTTTTTATTCTGGAGGTATCTTCTGCTGACGTCATCCTCTGGTGTATCCTCTGAATTTTGACATCCTTTGATTTTTCATTCTTCTAAGTCAAAATCTGATTTTCATAAAATACTTTTGTTAACATCAAAACTTTAATTGAAAGAACCAACTTGGTTCCAACAAACACTATGGCAGCAAGTTCTAAATCATGGGTTAAGTAGTTTCCTTCATGTGATTTCAATTGCCTGGAGGCATAAACAACTATTTGTTTATTTTTCATTAGAACACCACCTAAGCCTTTCAAGGATGCATCATAATAAACCTCAAATCCTAAGGTTGGGTCTGGAATGACTAGTATAGGGGCTATGGTCAACTTAGTCTTAAGTATTTGGAAACTTTTCTTACACTCATGGTCCCACACAAAAGGTTGATCTTTACGTGTCAACCTTGTCAGAGGCAATGCTATTTGAGAGAATTTCCTGATAAACCTATGGTAGTATCCTGCTAAGCCTAAGAAACTTTTAACTTCAGTCATATTCTTAGGTTATTCCCATTCAAACACTGCTTGTACCTTGGAAGGGTCCACTGCTACCCCTCTCTTGGAAATCACATGGCCTAAAAATGTATCCTCCCAAAACTCATATTTACTAGGTTTAGCAAATAATCTTTTATGTCTTAGTATTTGTAGCACAATCTTAAGGCGTTCTTCATGCTCAGCTGGAGTTTTGGAATAAATCAAAATGTCGTCAATAAACACTACCACTAACTTATCAAGATAGAGCCCGAATATCCTAAATTATAAATAATAACTGAAGATCCAAGTGAGTTACGGTGGATAACAATCTTAAATTTCACTGATGGCATTAACTTGATGTCATTAGATTCTAAAAAGCATCCATCTTTATGTTGGCTTTGAACTAGAACATTCCGAGTTTGACTCAGAACATGCTCGATGAAGTAGGGGCAGATGCATGTTGTAGGCTACAGGGGCCTTGACCCTACAAGTTTTTGAATGTTTTACATGCATATATTAATATATATTATATATAAGTAATAAATAGTGTTGGAACCAAGTTGGTTCTAAGTACTTAGGATTTTGATGTTTACAAAAGCACTCCATGTAATCTTATTTTGTACCTTGAATTATTACATTAAATACCACCAGAAGATAAAGTTTCTAGAGGCAGAAGATGAAGACACCAGATAATGCATCCAGAAGGTACCAGAGGATGCATCCTGGAATTACCAGAGGATATCTTTGCTAGCCCATATCAGAAGGAAGCAATGTCAGAAGGAGACCTGGACCAGACCAGAAGGAAGCCTGCCAGAGGGAGACTTGATCCAGACCAGAAGGAATCATTAGTCAGACTTAGTCCAGAAGTTATTCTGACAAGAAGATGGCCTGGCAGTGAAATGATAAATAGTCCAGACTTGATCCAGACTTAATCAGAGGATAAATTAATGGGTCCAGAACAAGAGATTCAATCCAGATTTGACCCAGACCAGAAGATAACTTGGTTCAAGGTATGAAACTAAGTCCAGACCAGAAGAAATGATGTCCAGATATGATCCAGACCTGATCCAAATCAGAAGGTAAAATTTCCAGACTGAAATATTATTTGTCCATATTTAATTTTAGTTTAATCGAGACCAAGTCCAGAATTGGTCCAAATCAGAGGGAAGATATTCAGATCAATGGTCAAGAATTTAAGTATATGGCCCAGTGTTGGCCGAGATCAGAAAATCAGACCATGGCCCAGGGTTGGCCGAAATCAGAAGGTCAGAATGTGTGGTCCAACATTTGCCGAGATCAGAGGATCACATCAGATCAGTTTGCTAGACCAGGTTGGCCGAGATCAGAAGATCTGAAAGTGTGGTCCAGGGTTGGCCGAAATCAGAGGATCACAGCAGATCACTTAGTATGGTCCAGATCTGGACTAGCGCATAAGATCAAACGGTCTAGATTTAATCATGAGGATTAACGGTGGAGATTTAATTAAATTTGATCAAAGTATTAAAAGGATTTGTTACAAAAATAAAGTGAAGTCGTATGGAAGTTCAGGAGCTGCTGGCGGGAAGAAACTAAAGACATGATCGGCCAATTATTTTTGAAAGCAAATCTGAAGCTTAAATAGATACTTTTTTTATTTAAGTGAAGCCCGATTGGTCAAGATATTTTTGCAAGAGAATCCAACAAGATACAGCTCGAAATTAAGCTTGGAAGAGACCCTAATCTGCATCTATAAAAGGAGGCTCAAGGCATAATACTTAGCATCGAAAATCACAAAAATGTCATACACTTCCAAAAGCAAACACTCAAGTTTTCAGTGAGGTTAATTGTGAGTTCCAGCTTTCCAGAAGCAAGTACTCATGTTATTTTCTTTCCCTTGTGTTAGATCTAAGTTGTTGAAGTAGAGTCTATAGTCTGAGGGAGTCAGAAGGGGTAGCAGATTACTTGGCAATTACATTCAAGGCGTTGTAATTCCTTCTACAATCTGGGGTTGTCAGATTGGTAGGAGAAGTCTTGACTTAAGAAGTCAAGGTGTTGTATTTCTCAAAAGTCTAGGATTGTTATACTGTATGAGAAGACTGACTTGGAGGGCTAGTGGTACTGTTGTAATTCAAGGTTTTGAATTAGTGAAATCCTTCAAGGTGAAGGGACTGGACGTAGCCTCGTTAGCGGTGAACCAGTATAAAATTCTGTGTTTTTATTTTTACTTTATGCTGCTAACTCCGTTTTATTCATACATCAAGTTTTGTTTTAAAACTGCAAAAATAGAAAAAGTATTCAAATTAGTCAAACACAATTCAACCCTCCCTTCTCGTGTTTGCAACTTCAATTGGCATCAGAGCTCGGTCTCAAGGTGGAGCACTTAACAGTGTTTGAGGAAAGGTCCAAGGGGTTCAACATGGTAGAATCCAGAAATGAACTGGGAGGCAACATCAACAGACCCCCACTGTTTGATGGAGAATGGTTTGAGTATTGGAAGGATAGTATGAGAAGTTTCTTCATATCTCAAGATCCTGAACTATGGAAGATGGTAGTCAAAGGATACACTGCACCTATTGTTCCTGAAGATCCAACTAATGAACTGGACATAGATGATATGAAACCAGACCAAAGAAAATTATACAAACTTCATCAGAAGTCCAGAAACATCATGATCCGTGCCATCACATTCAAGGAATTTGACAGATGCATAGATAAAGAAACAACAAAGACCATATTTGACAGTCTGGTTCTGACCTATGAAGGAAGCCAACAGGTTCAAGAAGCAAGGGCTAACATACTGGTCAAACAGTATGAGATGTTCAAGATGGAAGATGATGAAAACATTGATGGAATGTTCTGCAGATTCCAGACTCTGATATCTGGACTGAAGGTCTTGAAGAAAAGCTACACAACAGCAGATCATGTCAAGAAGATTCTAAGAAGCTTACCAACCAAGTGGAGACCAATGGTTACTGCAGTTCAGCAAGCCAAAGATCTGAACAACTTAAAACTTGAAGATCTGATAAGCTCAATCAGGTCTCATGAAATAGAACTAGAAGCAGATGAACCAAAGAAGAAGAAGAATCTGGCCCTGAAGTCGAAACAGAAGAAAGCTGCAAGGGCAGCATCAGAATCATAGGACAGTGACAGTGATTGTGATGATATGGCCTACTTAACCAAAAAGATGGTTAAGATCTGGGAAAACAGGAAAGAAGAAGCTTCAAGAAGAAACATAACATCAAAGGAAAGGAAGAACCTGACAAGAAGAGTATCGTTTGTTATGGATGCAATGAACTTGGACATATCAAGTCAGAATGTCCAAATCTGGAAAAAGGAAAACAACACAAGAAAAATTTCAGATTCAGAAAGAAGGGTCTGATGGCAGCCTAGGATGCATTAGAATCAGAGGAAGAATCGTCTGATGAAGAAGAGGCAGAAACAGCAAAGATGGCACACATCAAGTCTGCCTCTGGACTTCATAAAGGCAAGAATTCAGGAAGGAAAGCAGGCAAAAGTAAGAATGATCGAAGTAGTCATTCAAGGAAGTCTGGAAGCACATTAGAGGGAGCAATTCTGGCTCTGATGGCTCATAAAAATTCAAGTTCTGAATACAGCTCAGGCTCTGGAACAGATTCAGAAGATGAAGACGATGAGGTATTTTCTGATCTCACTAGATCTGAATTAATTGAGACTTTAAAAGACTTTTTAAATGCAAACAATAAGATGTCTTTAAAACTGAAAACTCTTATGGAAGATAAGAAAAATCTAACCAAAGAAGTCCAAGTTTTAAAGAATCAAAATTCTGAGTATGCAACTGAAAACAAGGATTTTAAAACTGAAGTTGCAAGACTCAAATCTGAAAACCAAACTCTCAAAAGTGATATTTTTTCCACTTCCGAAACTGTTTGTGAATCTGATATGCTTGAGCAATTTTTTCAAAACTTTATTTCTAATGGAATGGAAAGAAGTAAATATGCATCTATGATTTATGGAAACAGTAACATTGGAAAGAGAGGTCTTGGTTCTACAGAAACTATTGCTGAAACTAAAACTGTTCATTCTGATGCTTTATGTATTGTTTGTGCTAAGAAAGGTCACTCTGAACTATCTTGTCCAATGGTAAAATCTGAACAAGATCAGAGAGCTGTTAAGACTAACAATCCTGGACCCAATCAGTTCTGGGTACCAAAAGATCAAATTGTCTATGTTGCAGATATTTTGAGCAACCAGAAGGAGACACCAACAATGGTGCTTGGACAATGGATGTTGGCAATGGACAAGCAGAAGAAGGTTTATGTTCCTGCTACAACAAGAAAAAGGCAATCTGAGTCTGATGGAAGAAGGTCTGGTCAACTCAACCAGAACCAGAATCGGAATCAGAACCAAAACTGGAACCAGAATCAAAATTGGAACAGAACCAGAACTGGAACAAGTATCAGAACTGAAACTGGAACCAGAACCAGAACTAGAATCAGTATCAGAAGCACATGAACTGGAACCTGAATCAACTCTGGAACCTGAATCAGAATCAGTACTGGAACTAGAATCAAAATCAACACTGGAACCAGAATCAGATCAGGAACTACCAGAATTACCAAAATTACCAAATTCATCAGAATCACCAGAATCATCAAGGTTATCAGAATCACAAGATTCACCAAAATTACCAGAATCAAAACATGTTCCAGAATCATCAGAGGAACATGGTTTATCAACCAAAGCAGAATCAAGGAAATTGCTCAAATAGGCTAGAAGAAGAACTGGCTCTAATGGCTCGAACATAAGCTAAGTCTGAATCTGAGTCTGACTCTGACTCTGATTCTGACAGAGAAAAGGCAAGGTCTGATCAGCAACACAAAGCTTGGTATCTTGACAGTGGATGCTCCAAACACATGACAGGATACAAATCTATGTTTCTGGATCTAACTATGAAGAATGGAGGCAAAGTTTCCTTTGGAGGAAACCAGAAAGGTCAGATAATTGGTACAAGAACTATTGGTAACACTTCTTCTCCCTTGTTTATTAAAAATGTTTTGTTAGTTAAAGGGCTAAAAAATAATCTTATGAGCATAAGTCAATTAAGTGATTGCAATTATGATGTTATCTTTAATAAAAAAACTTGCAAAGCTGTTAGTCAACTTATGGGTCGGTTTTATTTACTGGCACTAGGAAGGATAATATTTATAAAATTGATCTGTTCAGTTTTGCTAAGCAACAGGTTAAATGCTTATTGTCTGTGAGTGAGCAGAATCTGATTTGGCACAAAAGGTTAGGGCATGCAAACCCTAGGCTAATATCCGAATTGAGCAAACTCTAGTTGGTAAGAGGGCTTCCCAAGGTAAGTTCCAAAACTGAGATTCTGTGTGAAGCATGTCAAAGAGGTAAACAAACTAAAAGCTCTTTTTAAACTAAAAAATGTGTTTCTACCTCTCAACCACTTGAACTGCTTCACTTAGATCTGTTTCGTCCTGTTCAAACAGCTTCTCTCGGTGGTAAGAAATATGGTTTTGTGATTGTTGATGATTACTCAAGGTGGACTTGGGTAAAATTTTTAAATAACAAAGATGAATCTCACAGAGTATTTATTTCTTTTTGTAAGCAAGTTATGAATGAACAGGGTATTAAGATCATAACCATCACAAGTGATCATGGAGGTGAATTCAAGAACAAGTATTTTGAAGAATTCTGTGATGAGAATGGCATCTCTCACAACTTCTCATCCCCCAGAACACCTCAACAGAATGGAGTGGTAGAAAGGAAGAACAGATCACTGCAGGAGATGGCCAGAACCATGCTGAATGATATGAAGGTTGCCACCTACCTTTGGGCAGAAGCTGTCAACACAGCCTGCTACATTTAGAATAGAGTCTACATCAGGTCCATCTTAAATAAAACTCCCTATGAACTGTGGGAAGGTAAGAAACCCAATATTTCCTACTTTCAGCGATTTGGCTACATCTGTTTTATGTTGAACACTAAAGATAACCTAGCTAAGTTTGATTCTAGATCTCAAAAGTGTATCATTATTGGAAGAAACTAACACTCTGGAAGAATCAATCCACATTAAGTTTGATGATAAACAGTTTGACTCTGAAAAGTCAAAGCAAGATGAGGAAATTGCAGGTGAACCAGAGGCATAGGAACCAGAAGCTGGACCAGCAGCAGAATCTGAGAAAGATCAAGATGAAGAAGAACATGCTGACTCTGAAGACAAGTCAGAGGGAAAGAATTGATGGAAGTACAAGTCTTCCCATCCAGAATCTCTCATTATTGGCAGTGCAGTAGAACCTTTAAAGACCAGATCATCAAGTAGAGAAACCAATCTGTTTGGTTTACTCTCAACAATTGAACCAAGCAATGTTGATGAGGCTTTGGCAGAGGAAGGTTGGATACTTGCAATGCAAGAAGAGCTGAATGAATTCCAAAGGAATGATGTTTGGGATCTGGTACCCAGACCAAACAAAAACATTATTGGAACCAAGTGGGTGTTTAGGAATAAACTCAATGAAAACGGTGAAGTGGTAAGGAACAAAGCCAGACTTGTAGCTCAAGGATACAGTTAACAGGAAGGTATAGACTTCACTGAGGCTTTTGCTCCAGTGGCCAGGTTAGAAGCAATTAGAATTCTTTTATCATTTGCTGCTAATCATGATATAATGTTGTATCAAATGGATGTTAAAAGTGTATTCTTAAATGGCTATATAAGTGAAGAAGTCTATGTCAAACAACCCCCTGGATTTGAAAATTCTGATTTTCAAATCCATGTTTTTAAACTTAAGAAATCTTTATATGGTTTAAAACAAGCACCAAGGGCATGGTATGACAGACTTAGTAACTTTCTGCTTAAGAATGAATTTGATAGAGGCCAGATTGAAAATACTCTATTTAGGAAATCCATTAAAAATGATATTTTAATTATTCAAGTTTATGTTGATGATATCATCTTTGGATCTACTAATGGCACTTTGTGCAAGGAGTTTTCTGACCTAATGCATAAAGAGTTTCAAATGAGCATGATGGGAGAACTCAAGTTCTTCCTAGGAATTCAGATTCACCAAGGTAAATCAGGTATACTCATTCACCAATCTAAATGTACTAAAGAACTTCTTAAAAAGTTCAAAATGAGTGAATGTAAGCCTATAGCCACCCCCATGCACCCAACCTGCTCACTTGAGAAAGATGAAACCAGCCAAAAGGTAGACCAGAAAACATACTGAGGTATGATTGGATCCCTTCTTTATTTAACTGCTTCTAGAGCTGACATCTTGTATAGTGTTTGTGCCTGTTTTCAAGCTAGCCCAAGGGAATCCCATTTAACTGCTGTAAAAAAAATTCTGAGATACCTTAAAGGAACCACCAACCTTACCCTGTTATACAAGAATACCCCCACCTACAAACTCAGAGGTTTTTGTGATTCCGACTATGCTGGAGACAAGCTGGAAAGTAAAAGTACAAGTGGCAACTGCACTTTCTTAGGTGATAATTTGATCTCTTGGTCAAGCAAAAGACAAAGCACAATTGCCATGTTAACAGCTGAAGCTGAGTATATATCAGCAGCAGGATGCAGTTCACAGTTACTCTAGATGAAACATTAACTTGAAGATTACAACATCTTTGAAACCAATATCCCTTTGTTTTGTGATAACACTTCAGCCATAAACGTAACCAAGAACCCTATCTTACACTCTAGAGCCAAACACATTGAAATAAAACACCATTTCATTAGGGACCATGTTCAAAAAGGGACCTTAAGCATCCAGTTTGTGGACACTGATCATCAATGGGCTGATATCTTCACCAAAGCATTACTAGAAGATAGGTTCGAGTTCATCAAGAAGCATCTCAACATTATCTCCATATCTGACTAGCTCAAGTAATCTTCTTAGGAGTTTTTTTAATTTTCGTGTAATTTTAAGTTTTTGTCTTTTATTTTCTGTTTTTACTTTCTGTAATTTGTAAAGAGAAAAACAAAAAATACAAAAATAGTAGGACCTCTTTTTGGCTGATGACAAAAAGGGGGAGAGAGAGAAAAAAGAGAAATAAGTAGAAAAGGAGAGATAAAAAGAAAGGAGGAGCGAAAAAGAAAGAGATGAAAAGAGAAGGAGTTGAAAAGGAGAAGAAACAGGGAGAGAGAAAAATAAAGAGAGAAAAAGAAAGAGTGAAAAAAGAAGGAGTTGAAAAGGAGAGGTAATGTGAAGGGAGAAAAGAAAGAGAGAATGAAGAAGGAGTTGAAAATGAGAAGAGAAGAGAAGAAAAGAAAGAGTGAAAAGAGAAGGAGTTGAAAAAGAGAAGAAAAAGTTAGTATCAGACTTAGGGGGAGAGATTGGTCTGAGGAGGAGTAATTCAAGTCTTCGAGTTATAAGCTAGCAAAATAAGTTAAGGTTTTGTCATCATAAAAAAGGGGGAGATTGTTGGAACCATGTTGGTTCTAAGTACTTAGGATTTTGATGTTTACAAATGCACTCCATGTAATCTTATTTTGTACATTGAATTATTACATTAAATACCACCAGAAGACAAAGTTTCCAGAGGCAGAAGATGAAGACACCAGATAATGCATCCAGAAGGTACCAGAGGATGCATCCTGGAATTACCAGAGGATATCTTTGCTAGCCCATATCAGAAGGAAGCAAAGTGAGAAGGAGACCTGGACCAGACCAGAAGGAAGCCTGCCAGAGGGAGACTTGATCCAGACCAGAAGGAATCATTAGTCAGACTTAGTCCAGAAGTTATTCTGACCAGAAGATGGCCTGATAGTGAAATGATAAACAGTCCAGACTTGATCCAGACTTAATCAGAGGATAAATTAATGGGTCCAGAACAAGAGATTCAATCCAGACCAGAAGATAGCTTGGTTCAGGGTATAAAACTAAGTCCAAACTAGAAGAAATGATGTCTAGATATGATACAGATCTGATCCAAATCAGAAGGTAAAATGTCTAGACTGAAATATTATTTGTCCAGATTTAATTTCAGTTTAATCCAGACCAAGTCCAGAATTGGTCCAGATCAGAGGGAAGATATTCAGATCAATGGTCAAGATTTTAAGTATATGGCCCACTGTTGGCCGAGATCAGAAAATCAGACTATGGCCTAGTGTTGGCCGAAATCAGAAGGTCATAATATGTGGTCCAGCATTGGCCGAGATCATAGGATCACAGCAGATTAGTTTGCTAGACCAGGTTGGCCGAGATCAGAAGATCTGAAAGTGTGGTCCAGGGTTGGCCAAAATTAGAGGATCACAGCAGATCACTTAGTATGGTCTAGATGTGGACTAGCGCAGAAGATCGAACGGTCCAGATTTAATCATGAGGATTAACGGTGGAGATTTAATTAAATTTGAACAAAGTATTAAAAGGATTTTTTACAAAAATAAAGTGAAGTCGTATGGAAGTTCAGGAGCTGTTGGCGGGAAGAAACTAAAGACATGATTGGCCAGTTATTTTTGAAAGCAAATCTGAAGCTTAAATAGATATGTTTTTTATTTAAGTGAAGCCCGATTGGTCAACATATTTTTGCAAGAGAATCCAGCAAGATACAGCTCGAAATTAAGCTTGGAAGAGACCCTAATCTGCATCTATAACAGGAGGCTCAAGGCAGAATACTTAGCATCGAAAATCACAAAAGTGTCATACACTTCCAAAAGCAAACACTCAAGTTTTCAGTGAGGTTAATTGTGAGTTCCAGCTTTCCAGAAGCAAGCACTCGTGTTATTTTCTTTCCCTTGTGTTAGATCTAAGTTGTTGAAGTAGAGTCTACAGTCTGAGGGAGTCAGAAGGGGTAGCAGATTACTTGGCAATTAGATTCAAGGCGTTGTAATTCCTTCTACAATCTGGGGTTGTCAGATTGGTAGGAGAAGAATTGACTTAAGAAGTCAAGGTGTTGTATTCCTCAAAAAACTAGGATTGTTAGACTATTTGAGAAGACTGACTTGGAGGGTCAGTGGTACTGTTGTAATTCAAGGTTTTGAATTAGTGAAATCCTTCAAAGTGAAGGGACTGGACGTAGCCTCGTTAACGGTGAACCAGTATAAAATTCTGTGTTTTTATTTTTACTTTATATCCGCTGCTAACTCTGTTTTATTCATATATCAAGTTTTGTTTTAAAACTACAAAAACAGAAAAAGTATTCAAGTTAGTCAAACACAATTCAACACCCCTTCTTGTATTTACACCTTCAAATAGTGGGTAGTTTGCATGAAGTTTTCATTGAGTTGAACTTATTTGTAGCAATTAAATAATAAATATTATGTTTTTCATTTTGTGTCATGTTGTTTCATATATGTCTAGTGTCCACTTGAAGCAATTGAGATAAATATTTTAAGTTTTTAAATTTTGAATAGTTAACCTTTTTAGTAGGAATAAAAAAATAAGCAATTTAGTAGGAGATAAATATCTTATGCCGTCATGAAAAATACACAAATGGTTATTTATTGAAACAGAAAAAAATGCAAGTCTGTTTAATGAAATGTAAAACGACAAAGACATCATTTTCTATGATTAAGCAAGCACCCAAGACACGAAAATTGATTACTCCTGCAAGACATATGTTGGCTCTCAAATAATGAAACTGATACTCCCTCCGTTATTAGGTCCAATAAATATTTTATTTTTGTCATAAAACTTTGGTTGTTTTAAAAAATTAATATATAATTAATGATATTTTTTTATATCTTTAAAAATTGAAAAAACATGCATTAAATAAATTTAATGAATTTTGTGTTTACTTAAAAAAGACTAAATTAACATAAATATATTATTTTTCAATACGTGTGTCCAATGCAAAAAAAAAATATTTGTTACTCTGTCACAGATATGTCATTCTAATAAAATATATTTATTTCAAATTACATATATCAATAAACTATTGACAAACAAAAAAGAAAAGAAAACCATTGATAATTCTTTTTCTACAATGCTGTTTACTATTTTTTCATTATCTTTTTCCAATTCTTTTAATTAATATTCCCTCTAATCACTATTATAAGAAAAAATGATATCAAATCTAAGTCATTATTGTAAACAAAAGTTAACTAATTTTCGTTTATTTAACGTTAGTATTCATAATATTACTTCGATAAAAAATATTTAATACCGGTAGTTAAATATTTGACATTTAAATAGATAATTTAGTAAATTTAATTTATATTTTTACATAAAATTTAAAAAATTAATTACACTTAACTAATTTTATTAATAAATGTAAAAATAATTATTTTTATTTATAATAATAGTAACTAAAAAGAATATTTCACATACCATACTATTAATAAAAAAACTTTTTTTTTCTTCTTTCTATACAATATTAACAACTACATTTTTGTTAAACTTTTGTTAAAATGACTTATAATTTGAGTTGGTTGGAGTATTTGGGAATGGTCACACACAAATGTAAAGAGACAGCGCATAGCATGCAACAGCAAAAGCTTGTAATTAAAATATACAACCGACCATGGACCCATATTCATTTCTTATATTCATTGAGAACTCTCATACTTAAAAGAAAAAGAAGAAAAATAATAGACATGACCTAATCACCTTAATAGAAAGTTCACCTGCCATTATTATATTTCACCCAAATGATTTGTGCCTTATTTCATCCATGATTTCACAACGCTCTTTTTGAACATAAAGAATGATTAACGGTCGTAATTTGATTTATTTCTATATTTTTATTACCTTGTGACGAGAACATCAATATCAATTGTAAACATCAAGATAACACCTTCTTTTCTTGTCAAAAAACAAATAGTCTATCTTTGTCATAAAAAAATATAGAAATAGTATATTTTAAAAGTGTATAAAGATAACTATGGAGAGATAAAGTTAACAAAATTATAATTCAAAAAAGTCAATTGTGTTTGAAATTTTGATTAAATTAGTTTTTGAATTTTGTAAATTGATAAATATATCTTAAAATTGTAAAATATCAATCAAAATAGTCTATATTTAAAATTTTATCGTTAAACACTATGATGTGACATGTTAATTAAATATGTGACCCATCTACGTTGATCTCATATCAATATAATTACGTCATAAACTAATTTTTGTATGAAATTTAAATCTTTTATGGATTAATTTGTCAATAATTAGTCCATACTTAATTACCCACAAATTTATCTTTGAGATTAAAAAATTTCATTGACAAATTTATCCTCGAGAAAATGACACTGATGTAGAATCAACTTTGATAAGTCACATATTTAGTTATGATGCCACATCAAAATATTAACTAAAAAAGTTTACTAAAGGACTATTTTGATTGATATTAAACAATTTTAAGGATATGTATTTGTCAATTTACAAAATTCATAGACTAATTTAACCGACGCTTACAATTTTAGGGATGAATCTTCTATTCACTCAACTAAAAAATATTCTAAAGCCCACTTTAGGGTGGTTTTTGGTTTTATGTTATAAAATTTTCAAAAATGAAAAGTAATTTCAGTTTTGAATTTTCATTTTCAGTTATGTGTCGAGTTTCAGTTTTTTATTTAATTTGAATTGAATCACTCTATTTACTTTATTTCATTATAAATTCACTAAATATATAAAAATATTAATAAATAAAAATAATTAAAAATGAAATAAATAAATAAATAATTATATTAAAATTTATTTATTTTAATGATCTTTGTAATTTTTTATGTAAACATTATGAAATAAAAAAAGATTTGATTTGTTTAATGTCTAACACTACATAATATGCCTAAAAGAAATAATTTTGTGTGGGTAGCTTTTGCCGGTATATTTTGATCATATAGATAGGTATGGGTTTATGAGATGGCTGTTGCTGCTTTTCATAACTCTTAGTTTATCTTCAAGAGAATTCAAAATTTGAAGAAAAAATGTATTCATCTTATCTTTTAAACAAAGTTTTACTATTCGCATATTTTTAAGGTGTAAAATTATTGCGCTGATTTAATGATTATCTTTGTTGCTTATATTTGATTGTTGTTCTCCTTTTCTCACTTTGTAATTTTTCCTTTATTTTTATTATTAATAATAATACATGGTGCTGCAATTGATTGATAGAGCTAACGAAGCAGCCTAATTGGATGACTAGCATCAGTGATACCCGTGCACATTTCTTTGGCTAAAAAAAAGAAAAAAGAGCATAGTATGCTGTTTTCAGAAAAAATTTAATATATTTTTAATTTTAACAAAATTAAGACTTTCAAGTTTAGTCTCTAATTTTTTTTTATATTTAATTCTTATTTTAATTTTTTTAACGACTAAAATTAATAATTTTTTATAAAAATATTTTAAAATAAAAATTAAAAGTGAATAAAATAAATTTTTACGAACTAAAAAGTTGAGAATTTTTTTAAAGACAGTAAATATAAAATTTCATAAAACTAAAAACTAATTCAACTCTAAAGAAAGTAATTCTTTTTTCAGTTAAAAAGGAGGACGGTGGTTTAGTAAGATTAATTCCAAAGTATTTTTCACCTCTAATAGTTTCACGAGTTTAAGGATAAATCACGCTCTTTATTAAAAAAAGGATAAAACATGCATTCTTTAAAAAAAAGAGAGAGGATATACATAAATTGTATCACACAATCATTCTAATGTTACTTTGATATATTATTCTCTAAAATATTTAGTGGGGACTATTTAGAGAGGGAAAATGTGAAATTCTTTTTTAAATTTGTCGCTAAATTTCGTGATAAAGAAATTTAATTATTTGTTTTGTAGTGAATGACTTATCATTTATTGAAGGTATAAACATTCACATTACATAAAAATAAATTGATATAGAATGGTAGTCTAGTCTAAGGTACCGAAGACTTTAGTTTAACATTACAATTTTTGTATTAATACCCACCAATGTGTTTAAACTTAATTGGATAATATTTGATCACAAGGAGGACAAAAAAGTCGATACAAGATAATGTATGTAGTGCCATTTGATGTTTCGTTGTGCGAAGACATGCTTAATTGCAAAGTTGAAATTGTTTGAATATTTGTTTTGCAATGTGGAACATGTTTTACTGAGCTAAGTGTGCAATATCTGGTCATTAATGTTCCCAGTGTGGAGGAACATACTCAATCATCGTACATACGTCGCGACCTTGCTCTCCAAATACGTCCGTAGAAACATAACTGCGTCATTGCGAGCTTCTGTAGAGACAATTTGCACTAATTGATAGTGTCATTCTGGACCATTTTTACTTAGTTAATTAATTTATTGTTTATATCGTTTAATCCTAATTTGATACCGCTTAAACATCATTCTAATTGGCCAGATTTTGAGAAATCAACTAAGAGTGTTACCTTATCTACTAACCTGGTGTCAAACCGGATTAAACCAAGTAAGAGTGGGTTTTCATGTGATCAATTTCACGAGTATAATTGTTATAGGATGAACATTAATGCCATATTTCTCGACCATCTAGAGCTGGCCAATGCTAACGCTCTATTAAGTTAAATAATGGATTAACCGTGTTATCTGAGTTAGAAATGGTAAAATGTGTTTTTAGAAACATTTATAGGTTGCTGTTGGGTTTAATATTACGCTATTATGAAATTGCGATGTGTGATCTCTATCAAATTCTTTTCTATTAATTGAACTATTGTGAATATTAGAACCGTAATAATGATCTTATTGTTGTATTTCTTGTGAACTCTCATTATTGATTTTGAGTTATGTTGTGAGTTGTTATGATATAAATTGTGATATATTAAGGGAAAGTGTGGTATACCCGACCCCATGAAAATCATGGTCTCCTTTGTATAAGGAGTGACAAAGGATGACGAAGGGATATGGTAAATGTGAGGATCTAGCATCTAGTGCATTGAGCATATAATTTAGTGAGCTAAGGGTCTTTGACCTAGTGCAGGGGAAGTAAAACTATGTGAGTATGATAGTGCAAGTCACATTCAAGCTGAAGGACGAGACTAGACCTTGGGTGTATTATTGGGTAGAATTCTTATGTGGATTAAAGGTAGCCCTCTAAGGCTTAGAGCTAGGATCCAACCCTACTTTAATCTATAGTAGTGGCTTACATGAGTCTTAGGATAAGTTGATTAGGTTTATGAGGATATGAACAATATTTGTGTTGTCCATCCATGGTGGCATATGTTATAAGAAGTGTTTAATAATGGTGCATAACATTGCATCCAATAAATGATTATCGTTCTTTATAGGTAACAATTTATGTTGTTTTATGCTTAATAGTATATACTTTTGATTCCTTAGTATATGATTTTGATTCATTGTGTTGCCGCATTATCTTATATAAGTGTATTTTTTGCTTAATAGTATATAATGTTGATTCCTTGTGCTGACATTATCTTTTATAAGTGTATTTAGTACTATATTCTGCTAATTGACACTAGAAAGTATTAGACCTTATGTGCTACTTATTATATTGGTGTGTAAGTCTATTTTCTGCATGTATGTCATAAACATGTTCTCAATGTACTCAACCCTTTGTTTGCACGTGTTTGGCACTACGATGGTGAAGATGTTTTAGAGACTTTAATGACCTCTAAGCCCAAACGTTTTGTCTTGTGATTTTTTCAGCTCTAATATGATACACTAGAATAGAAAATGTAATTGTAATTTAAACCAACTTATTGTAATAATTAGATGGTAAAAGCACTTTTCTATTGTATAAGTGAATTATGTAAAATGTGATATCTTTGTTAGAACCAAGTTGGTTTGAAGAAGTATGACCCTTAATTATTTTGATGATAACAAAATCAATTTGTGGGAACAATTTAAAGCACTAATGTTCTAATTAAGTGTGCAGTTCCTAGATCAAGTGAATTTTGTAGGATCTTATGTTGTATCCTCTAATGATTAGACTAAGATAAAGGAACACCAATACTTCATTTCTATTAAGTATTTTGAGTCTGGAAAACGTGCTCTAAAACACACCTATGGCAACTTCGGTAATACAATCTATGCTATGTTTCATTTGCCTCTGATGACTACAACAAACATTTGTTCGTCTATCTCTGATGAATGCAACAAGCATTCGATCGTATGCCTCTAATAATCTTAACAAGCAAGTGATTGTCTGCCTTTAATAATCGCATCAAGAAATTGATCGTCTGACTTTGATTTATAATGTATTCTCTGATTAAAGTCAATGCTCCGAAGAAGACAAAGCTTTTGCGCTTCCACTGATGTACATCTTGAATCTGTTACTTGCCTGAAGGTTTATGAGACATGCTCTAATCATTGTATCATCTGCTTCCTTTGACTTCATACCAAGATACACTGAATCAATTACAAGGATTCGTTTTGGAAAGTTTTCTATGACAAGTCAATCTCAAAAGATTTGATATGAAACTTCATGTTATATTCTGATTTCTTGCTATCAGGATAATGACCCGAAACCCTAAACGATCTCTATAAAAGGACATGCATTCCTCACTTGAAAGATATAACAAGAAACGCACTGCTATAAGCATACCCGACCACCTCTACACTCTTGCTCTTAATCACTCATTTTACCTAAGTGCCGAGATAAGTTTATGGAGTACAACTTTATAAACACTCTCTTGTGAGAGCTTTTCAGAAACCCAAACTTAATTTCTTGTAACGTAGCCCAGTAGTGGTTGCATTCCTCAACAACTTGACTTTACTAAGCTAGAAGGTTGAGAAGACTTGAACATAGTCAATTTGACTAGTACGTGTTCGGTGAAAGTGTAGTTCAGTTGTGAACTAATGGATTAAATCCTGCTGGTTGAAGGGACTGGACATAATTAGCATGTTGGTGGCGAACAAAGATAAATCGGCTGTGTTATTCTGTTTTTGTTCATCTGCTATGTTTTGGTTACTTTGGTTTAGTCACATTAAAATGATCTTAAAAAGAAACACAATTCAACCTCCGTTTCTTGCTTTCCCCATTCTACAATCTTAACATTTTGAAAATGTTTCCCATTAATTATAATATTTTTATTTGCGGCTAAACAAACTTAGTAACTTTATTTTATACTTGAATGTATTTGGGGGGTAAGGGTGTCAAATTCGTAGTGCCATAAAAGGTCTGTCTATAGGCTGTGTGGTTTATGCCAGCCATGAGTTAATAATGTTTACTTGAAAAAGCTTTGTTGAATGATTGTTACCAAATATCATGCCATTGTTTAGGATTTATTTAACCCAGGCCACTATAATTATAATTTATTTATTTTTGTTTGTTTCTCATAGGTTCCATCCATCAAAGTATCCTATTCAATGCGTGTTAGATACTAAATGTGAGTATATCTCAAACAATGATTTGAACCCGGGTTCACCATGTAGGAGTCTTGCCCTTTCCATAAGACACAACCTCTGTTGGTCTATACCTCTAATTTCTATTAGTGATTATAATTATTGTTTAAATATTTATGTGATATAGGGGGATGTATCAAGTGATTTGATTAAATATTGGCCATACAATCATACATGGATGATCGTGATCGAAAGTGTCATATGACCACTTAAAAAAGTTACATGATTTTTTATTTTTATCTTAATCATTCATGTCTTGATCAATGGCTAAGAGTTAGTCCTTTCACCCTTTTATTTTAAAACTTCTCTCATTTGATATGTTATCCATGTCATAGAAGCAATTGATTATTTATCCATGTATTGTTTAAATATATATGTGATATAGGGGGATGTATCAAGTGATTTGGTTAAATCTTGACCATACAACCATGTATGGATGATCATGATTGAAAGTGTCACATGAGCACTTAAAAAAGTTACATGACTTTTTGTTTTTATCTTAACCATTCATGTCTTGATCAATGGCTAAGAGTTAGTTCTCTCACCTTTTCATTTTAAAACTTCTCTCATTTGATATGTTATTCATGTCATAGAAGTAATTCATTATGTACTTGTTATTTTAAGTTAACATGGATAATTGTAAATTGATTTGTAACTTAGGACATTTGGAGTAACTATTAGTGATTTTGTTAAATTTTCTTGCTTCGCACAACAAGAGTGCAGTGAAAGGCGAGAAAATTGTAAGTCGGACGCTCAAACTATCTTGTTGTGTTGCACACCCCTTTTGTAGTGAGATAACTTGTAATAGAAAAAATGACAATTAAGGCATTTTTCAGTGTGACGTACCATTTCACAATGTGATAATTTTAAAAATTCCTTTGCTATGAATGAAATCTTACTGTGGTGCGAGAATTTGAAAATCTGGGCTCTTAAAAACACCTTCGTGTTGTGAAGGAGCGTTATATTGTAGTGCGGCATATATCCTCATGACTTTTATGGGAAGTTGAGATACCTTCGTAAAGAGAAACTAGATTGGCGTCAATGTGCAGAGACATCTTATATAACATGAATTAGAAATTTCATTTTTCACACTTCCATCTTGCCATCTTCTAGAAACTTACACCTAAGAGCACCATTTTCTAGCCTTTAATACCAACATCATATCTTTTATCACGCCCACAAAAGAGAAGGAACAACTCAAATGTTCCTTTTGACCAAACTCGATTTCACTTTCAAACCCTTGACGAACGTTACGAAGCAATTGTTTTAAAAAAAGTCTTCAACTTTGAGCAGACATTTGATATGGGCCATTATGAAGACCTCGAGATCAGGAATGAATTAGGGAGAATGAACTGGTTCCCTATGTACTTTTCCATTAAGGAAGTCAATCATAATATCATTTGAGAATTTAACACTAACATGTGAATGCTCTAGTTAGTTGCATGAGTACAAATTCTCTGTGAGAATAGTGGTCATCGATTATAGCATTTCCTCTATAAACATGTTTTTGTGTTTGACCCCCACTAAAGGCTTGTTAGGTGTCGTATTGCAAGAACACAATACCAGGAGGTGTTTCTTACAAAGAACTCTTGACGATGCTATGCCAACTGAGGGTGTAGTGGAAGAAGTTCATTCCAGGAAAAAGATTTCCTAAGAGACCGAGGAACATGGATATGAAGCTTTTGACGAAGGAATGGTTCCACTTCTACTACAAAAGCATCGAGTCATTCTCGAACGTGTTTGATGTTATTGCGTAACTTGAATTACGAATCACATGCACTCTTACTAGGAAAAACATGATCATTTCCAACATTTTTAATGATGACATGATGCACTTGGGGCATACGTCCACTATTACCTAATTGTGTTATGGGGCCATTAGTGCTTCTAGGTTGGACAAAATCTTCAAAGGCCGGACAATTCTATTAGGCATGAGGACATGAAAGGCACCGAGTCTAGCTGCTAGCATCCTTATAATAGAAGTATCCTCCATTGGAGATGGTGGACAAGCGGTCGATGAACCATAAGTAGATAGCTTGGGGAATTTAGGCTACTAACAAATAACGGGAGTGATATTCAAGACAATAAGGTTTTGTACAGGACTTCTACAAACAATACTAAGACATCCATCTCTCGAGCATCTCTTCTCTTAGCATACCCAACCATTTGAACTGCCCCACTGCAGAACCTTGTTTTCTCAAGGAGATTCTTCTAGCCCAAGAAGATTATCATTTGTGACCCCAACCCCATCTTCAGTCACGAAAACTTGAGCGATTTCAAGTCAATTTTATTTATTTCTATCCATATTTCTTGTTTGTTTTGTTTTACTTGTTGTCTCTCCTTCCTTTGAAATGAATACACAATTTTAATAATAAAAGTAAGTTATGGAAATTTTCGAGTACAAGAAAATATTCATTCATAGATCAAACAAATTTAGTTAAGTTAACTTACACGTTCATTTTAAAATTTTGTGGATGAAATTTTTCATAATGAGGGAAGAATTGTAACATCCCAATTTCATAAAAAATACACAAAGAGAAGTTAATTACATAATATTTGATCGTGCGGAGGACTAAAATTACAATACAAGATGGCGTAGATGGGAAAAATTGTGAATTCTGAATTTCGATGTGTGGAAACGTGCTGAATTTCGCATATGTAATTGCTTGAATTTTTTTGTCGCATTGGAGAACATGATTTCCCTATGGAGAGATGTTTTGATTGCGTAATATGTGGCAGTTGATGTTTGTAGTGCAGAAGAACATCCGAACAATGGTGAAACAACACATAAATGACTCGTTTAAATACTTGTGTTTTAGTGCGAAAAAGCTTTTTGTCATGCAAAAACATATTTTAACGACTTTATAAATAAAGACTAGCCCAAACACCGATGCCTTTTTTTGACCCTCGTACATACATCGTGACATTACTCCCTAGATACATTCACTTATTTAAATTATTCACAGATAACTACACCATAACAAGCTTTTATTGATAAAACACTACGTAGAGAGATTTTCCATTGATTGATATGTTTTATCCTAAACAAATTTTAACTCTATTCATTTATTTATTGTTTATATTGTTTTAGCTCATTTGTGATCCATTAAATACCCTTTTAAATCTTCTGTTCAACAAATCTTAGAGCTGCACCTGTAAAGTTTTGGGGAATTAACTAAGAGTAAAGCCGTATCTACTAACCTTGTGTGAAACAAGATTATATTAGGTAGAGGTTGGTTTTCATGGGATCAATTTCAATAGTTTAACTATATAGCATGAACTGGAATATTAGATTTATCGACCATACGAGGTTGGCCAATGCTTATGCCCTATTAAGCTACATAATGGATTAATCATATTATCTGAGTTAGTTACTGTAAAACGAGTGTAAAAATATTTGTTGGTTGTTGTTGTATTTAATTATTATGCTATTATGACATTTTGATGTATGATCACTGTCCAATTTTTATCTGTTAATTGAATTGATGTGAATATTATGAATGTAATGATGATCATGATACTTTATTTATTGCGAACATGTATAATTTATTTTTCGTGTTACAATGTAATATGTTTTGATACAAAATGTGATATGCTAAATGAATACTTGACTAATGCATGTGGTGGTCTTTTTTATCTAAAGAGTGACTTAAGAGGAATATAGGAGGAAGGTAAATGTAAGTGTTTAATACCAAATGTTGCTTGCATATTTTAGTGATGTGAGATTCTTTGAACAAATTTTGTAAAGGTACAACTTTATGAACCTGGTAGTGGAGGTTACAGTCAAGCCTATGGGCAAGAATAGACCTTGGGGATATTCTAGAGGGAATTACTAAATGGAGTAGAGGTATCCCTCTAAGGTTGAGATTATCCATGCAAACCTCGTTTAACCCTAACTAGTCACTTACATGAGTCATGGGATGAGTTGAGTGGGTCTATGAAATCGTGGCCAATATTCGTGTTGATTTTCCATTTGCGGGTCATATTGTATTGCCTCTCCTCGTTAAGTAGTTCAAAGTTAGAATGTTTCCACACGTCATAAGGAGTATTTAAGAATTGTGCATAACATTGCATCCCATAAATGATTGTCATTATTTTAGGTAATAATTCATGTAGGTTTATGCTTAATAGTATATTATATGTTGATTTCTTGTGTTTCTGCATTATCTTTTTCTAAGTATATTTAGTATTTATTGTGATATTTTCGACAGAAATTATTAGACCCAATGTGCTACTTGTTCTATTGGTGTGTAAGTTTGTTATGTGCAGTTATGGGATAAACATGTTGGCAATGTATTGAACACTTTGTTTACTTATGTTTGGCGGTAGTGTAGATGTTTCACTAGATTTAATTGATGTTTCATTGAGCTCTGAGCTCGTATTCATAAACTGTATTAACTTATTGTAGTAACTAATAAAGAGGCATGTTTCTATTGTATAATGGTAGTGTTTAAAATGAGCTATCTTAACCTTTCAAAAATGTTTCTTAATGGTTATAATATTTTTATTTGTTGGTAAACAAATTAAATAAATATTTTATAATTGAAAATAGTTTAGGGGTTATGGTGCACATTTAGGGCTCAATGAACACTTACAAAGAGATTTAAATTTTCTTTCATCCAATGAAACTAAGGGACTCGACATAAAAATGGGTGAGTAAAGTAGTATAAAAAATATGTATAAAAAATACTGCACTAGAATTATATTTACTTTTTAATAATATTGAAATATCATGCATCTTTTAAAATATAAAATATCTTCAGTTGTCAGTGGGGGATAATACCTTGCCTTTATTGCATGGGTTTAAGTTTGCACTTATGTAGAAAGTCAATTTTTTCAGAAATTTCACACTAAGTTTGATATCAATGTTATACCACTCAACAATGTTCTTTTGCAATGGTTTTGTGACCTAGATAAGAAGCCTCACTGATTTGTCTCTGATATATTTCGCATATGAATGCAGAGCTTCTAGTGTTAGTTGCCATTGATTTGGTCCATGAACTTCTGTTGAAAAATGTTTACTTTAAGTTAGACTAATAATGAGTAGTTGATTCATTTATTAATGATATATTTGGACGAATAGTTGATTCCTTTAATAATGATATATTTGGATGAGTAGTTGATTGTCCTCTCTAAGGTTGAGATCGTTAGGAGGTCAGACAATAAGGTATCTTATGCTTTAGCAAGATGTAGCCACATGTTTACCTTACTTCCTAATCATTAATAGACTATCATGTCACATTCGTACTACAACAACTACAAGTTCATTTAACCACAAAACAACACGTTTTCACAGTTCATGTAACATATCAGATTGATACAATATAGTTCAATATTTCACATGTATATAATAATCATGGTAATATAATCAAGAACATAACCACAACAACCAACATAAATCATCACAAAAATTTGTCACATAATCCAATCATGTCATTTATAACAGTTTAAATAGAAGTAGTTTAATTGGTAGGTATCACACATCATAAAAACTCAATTTAAACACAACAACAACCTACAAATGTTTCTAAGTTCATCTTATTATTCTTAATGGGGCATTAGCGATGGTCAACCTCAAACAGTTGAGAAATAGTACATTCTCGTTCATCTTATCCTATTCATACCCATGATTCAATCACATAAAATTCACCTTTACATGGATAATCCAAAAAGCATTCATATAGAGTTTGATTACTCTCCTGATTTGGTTCAAAAAAATCTAGTTATTTCAAATCTACTATTTTTTAAATAAGAAAGGATTAGAATAACATTTAAGTAGTAGAAACATCTTTTACTATATATCAGGATGAAAATATATTGTGAAAATATAAAAAGGAAAACAAATGGAACTTACTGATTGATAGAAGTGTCTTCGAAATTGATAGTTTGATAATGCTTGATATAAAGTCAGAATATATGGGTATTTGAGAGAAGACTGGGATATCATACAGATAGAGGTTTGGGAACTGGAATAAGTAGAGAAATGATATGAAAATTTTAGTCTTGAGCTCTATTTATAGATTTTTATTTTTTTTCCTCTTCACATAATGAAAGACCCGATTGCACAACAAAGATGCATTAAAAATAGACATTTATTTTCGTCTTCGCACAAGAAAGTTCTTTTTGAAAGACGACACGACATTCAATACGCCACATTTAAACTGACCTTTTATACATAGCTTAGCACTCCTAATATGTTCCTTTGCACTGCGAGGCAAATATTCATACCGTTATTGACTGCGCATTGAAATATATTTTGGTAGGGCGGATGATCGTATTGAACGACAAATATAACTAAGGAATTAGGTCTCAGCACAAAGAATTAGGTCTCGTATTGAAATGAAAGTATGTATGTAAAAAGTCCAATGGTTTTGGTTTCGTTAAAAAAAAACAAAAACAAATGTCTAGCACAAGAAATGACAAATACTGAATAAAGTCATGCATAGAGTTCAATAATGTAGGGTCAAATTTAATGTTAGTTTTTTTAAATTTTTTTTTATAGAAGATGGAGGAATTATATTTTGATCTAAACATAAAAGTTGTTGGAGATGGAATGAGCTTGTAATGTATAAGGATCCGATTAATTGGTAAGTATACATTGAGATGCAATTTTAGAATGTCACAAAGGTCATTAATGAAACTCTAACGAATGCAAAAGACATCTAAAAGTATCCCACTAGATCATTTGTACTCCCAATCACAAACTAAAATATGCCTAATAATACCTATTTACAAGCAGCAAAAGTTATTTCACTATAGATTTCTTGGACTACCAAAATTTGGGATGTTACAGTTGACACCCAATTGATTCACAATGATATTGATTTTTTTAGGGGAGAACAACGGAAGAAAATGTCTTATTAAAATATATTTTTAACATTGAGTGAAACCTTAAGGTACAAGATGTTCTTTGTGGTGAGCAACAAATCCATATTCTTTTCTTGTGATGCAAATCTCCCACTTTCCATGAACATTGTTATTATATTTGGGGGGTGTATACAAGAAATTGTCTTCTATATTTTAAAAGAGATTTGGATGCAAAGGGTACTTGGTGACAAAGAACATTATTTTGGGTTTGGTGTTCCAATAGTGAGTCACCACAGTATTATTTTAGTTGGAGGGTGTGGGGAATGCATATTGTTGGAATCAAGTTGATTTTATACTTCGAGTTTGACGTTAACAAAAGTATTTTATGAGAACAATATTTGTGACTTCACAGAGTATGAAAGAAGGTTCATGTTTTTGAAGACAATCTAAAATAAGATTTGATTCTGATTTATAATTGAAGTAAATCTTTGACAAGGTTAAAAATAAAATATGGTAAATATCTTATCAACTATACGATATGAATTATTTACAAGATTTGATCAAGATTTATCTACAAGAAGATATGAATTATTTACAAGAAGATTTCATCAAGATTTATCACAAGATGATATGAATTATTTACAAGAAGATTTGATAAAGATTTATCTACAGAAGATATGAATTCTTTACAAGAAGATTTGATCAAGATTTATCTACAAGAAGATATGAATTATTTACAAGAGGATTTGATCAAGATTTATCACAAGATGATATGAATTATTTACAAGAAGATTTGATAAAGATTTATCTACTAGAAGATATGAATTATTTACAAGAAGATTTGATCAATATTTATCACAAGATGATACAAATTATTTACAAGAAGATTTGATCAAGATTTATCTACAAGAAGAAATCAATTATTTATAAGAAGATATGATTAAGAATTGTTTACAAGAAGAAACACTCACAAGAAGATACATTTATTATTTGCAAAGATATGATTCATATTTTGACAAAGGACAACATACTGAATTGGACATAGCCATATTCATACTTGTGAAAGTTCAATAACCAGTCCAACACTATGTTCCTGCCCAGATCAAAGAAAGTAATAGGAAGAAAGTTTCATCTAAAGAATTCGCGAAAGCAATCTTAACAAAATACGAACAATATCAATATGAAGAATTTACAAACTCAATCTTAACAAAATATGAACAATATCAATCTAAAGAATTTACAAACCCAATCTTAACTAAATACGAACAATATCAATCTGAAGAATTTACAAACTCAATATGAACAAAATACAAACATAATCAATCTAGAAGAACTACTCAGATTGGATTCAGAAATACAAAGTAAATCTTAACAAAATATGAACAATATGAATCTGAAGAACTCATAGACTCAATCTTAAAAAAATACCAACAATATCAATATGAAGAATTTACAAACTCAATCTTAACAAAATATGAACATAATCAATCTAGAAGAACTGCTGAGATTGAATTTAGAAATAAAGAATTAGCTAAGGAACATATTATCAAAAAACATCTTGTTCAAAATTATTTCTTAATAAGATCATTGTTGACTAAGCTAGGAGTGAAGTTAAAATTCATAATTAAACAAGGAATAAATTGAAACCCTAATTTTATCTATAAATAGATACTCAAGGCTGAAGAAAATCATCGAAAAATAAAAAAAGAGTAGAAGAACTCAAGCTCAAAATTCCAAATTCAGCATAGAGTTCAAAGAGAGAAACACTTGTTCGAAAGAGAAATATTTTCTAAGTACTTTTCTTAGAGTGTGTTGGTCATTGTTATAATAAGCTTGTTTGAACTAACTACTCAAGTTCCAAAAATCTTTGTAATCAAACCCAATAGTGGTGTTAGTGTGCCTTCAACAATCTGGGGTTATCAGGTTGTGTGGAGAAGACATGGCTTGTAGGGTCAAGTGGGTAATTGGCCTTCAACAATCTGAGGTTGTCAAATTGTATGGAGAAGGCTTAGCTGGTAGAGTCAAGGTGTGTGTGTTCCTCAAAAGTGTGAGGTTGTTCGACTGTTTGAGAAGACTGACTTGAAGGGTCAAGTGCTTTGTAATTCAAGTTGTTGAATTAATGGATTAAATCATTTTAAGTGAAGGGACTGGATGTTGCCAAGTTAGTGGTGAACACAGATAAATCACAGGTGTCACTTTATTCAAGCACTCCTTAGTTTTATTATTTCTTCTACTCCAAGTAAATCATCATGTATGAACCAGTTTAATCAAATAATTAAAAAGTTATCAACTTAGTCAAAAATAATTCAACCCTCCATTCACGTGTTTTCACCTTCACATATTGGTAAATGTTAAGTGGAATAGATAAAGAAAATGAGAATTGATAAAGATGTTACTTGTATGACACCATAAACCCCAAAATAATATATATAATAATTTTTACTAGAGTTTTGGAACAAAACACGCACCGGATAAAGAAAATATGTTTCCAAGTAAATTAAAACTTTTATAACTAATTTAGGATATCGCGTTTCTCAAAAATCAAAAGGAACACTTTAAACTTTTTTCCTCCTATAAAACAAGGAAATTTCCATAAACTTGATTTAACTACAACTTCTTAATTTAATTCTAAAAACTTACTAGTACTTATAAGGTTTTGATACAAAAGGTCGTTTCTAATTAAATAATTAAAAGTAAAATACAAATTACAACTCTTATTCCTAATATCACTTATCAGAGCAGAGTTTCTCCCAAACTTGAACTTCAAGACTCATTAACATGTAATAACTGCGATTTAGCAAACGCAAGGCCAAACCAGTCAAACTCAAACAACGAAGGAGGTGAGTTTCAAAATCACGTTGATAGTATAATATAAGTAAGAAGAACAACAATTAATAATAAATAAACGTATCATTACACAAACATTCTTCAAGGAACTACATCACATTATAAATTCAAAATCACTCAAGGAAAGTCAATACATTTCACTATAACATCAAATCATCTAAGAGACATTATTATCGCACACGATACATATTAATCGCAACAAAACAATCAAAAGAAAATGCAATGTTATGCATGAACTTAGACATTACTTCACAATTTGGTACCATTCTAACTCTGAAGTACTTGGTTAGGAGGCTTGATACTATGCCACCACACTAGGCTTGTCAGACCCTACGCATATGAGGACAAAATAATCTCCGCTTCAAAAATTCTCAACATCCATTTTCTTCCCTCGTTGGCCTAGATTACTCCATTAAGAGCATTGTCTTTAGCACAAGTTAGAATTATCACTATTTCATCAACTAATGGGGTTACTTCAAAATTCTCATCACAAATTTATAACATCATTATCATCAATCATTCATGATCACCATCACATAAACTTATCACAAATTTACATCATTATTATCAGTCATAAATCATCATCATCATCACACAAACTTATCACAAATTTAAAACATCACTATGATTACCATCACATAAACTTATGTAGTACAATGCATCCATAATTTATTATCACCTCGCATAAACTCGTCTAATCAAAATATGCACAAAATTCATTCGACACTCAATATCACAATAATATCAAATACCACACATTTAATGAAATTAAATCAATCACCACCTTATAAATGTTTCTATTCCATATTTTAATCTCACAATTTCCATATTTGCACATTAATTAATTTATCTCTCAAAGGGTTACTGCCGTATGTAGCGAGCCCCGGATGAACCGTTGGGAAATACGATTTTCCCGTTCATCTCGCAATATATTATACTCACGCTCTCTCACTCCTTACCTTATTTTGACGCTTTCACAAATGAATATGGAACCACAAGCAAAAAGCTTTTGTTCTTTGACTCCTTGTCCATCAATCGATCTAACTCGACAATTTAATTGATTGGTAAACGTAAAAAATAAATAAATTATAGAACACACTCTAAAAAGGTAAATTTTGAAATTGAGTCAAATAAACTTACTCCAAATCAAAAAACACTCAATAGATAATATAGCCATTGTTCACATGGTCGTTTTGGCTTTGGTTTCACTCAAATCAGATTTACGGTGAATAAGAACGGTGCAAAATAACGAATTTCATAGACGAGGAAGTTGAGTATTTTAGATAGAAATTGGGATTGTTAAAAATATGAGAAAGTGTGTTTAATTGACTAACTTAATGAATAAAATAATATACTGAAATTTGGACGAAAATGGAGGAAGTTTTCTCTGACAGTTATCGATGACCAATATCAATTTCTTCTTTTTCTTTCAACCTGCGACTGCCCTGTTTTATGTGTCTCCATTACTCTCTGTTTCTCATGCCTTTCATTCTTCCTATTTTCAATTAATTTTTATTATTATTTAATTAGGTTTTACTCTTGCATATGAGGCTAATCCATAAAACACATTTTACTTCTTTATTTTTTTTTTAAATAACACCAACTATTATCAAATCTAATTTTTTAACACTTTTTTTAAACACAATTTCATTAATAAAACATTACTAATATTTCAAAACTAATATTTTATACAATAAAGTAATTAATCTTTTAAAATACATTAATAACCAAAACTCTCATATTCAAAATAAGAACTATAATTATTACTATAATATTTTCAAATAATCGCATAAAAATACTACCATCTTTATGGAATAATCAAACCGATAAAATAAATAAATATAACATCAATAATTTATATTAATTACTAAATCACAATAAATATGTATAAAACCATCATACCATAGCAACTATATAAAAATAAAGGAAATCAACAACAATATTACTACCATCCCAAAATAATCATTTATAAAATAAATAATTAAAATAAGATATACTTTGAAATAATTAAAATATAATGTAAACTTAACATTAGTCAAACATACAAAAGAATATCGCATTAACTTCGAAAGCACATATACACGTACAATTATCTAAAATCTTATTCTTTAAAATATGTACACTAAAATACTATTATTTTTAGAAAAATATATAAAATATAATATTTGTAATTTATATTATGTATTTAGTCAAATATGTATTTAGTCAACTGTAAACAAAATTAATCAACATATATTCTAAAATAGTTTTAACATTAAATTAATTCTTTAAAATCCTTATTCATTTATAAAATAGCTTATTATAAAATTTGGGGGTGTTACAACTTGAAGAGGAACTTGAAGACTCCATGTTCCTTGGAAGTGTCACTGGTGTATGAGGATTAAAAGGTGGTGTAAGTAGAGTTGGATTGAGGACAATGTGGATGGTGTAAGTAATGTTGAATGAAGAGGTTTGTATATAGTAAAAGTTTGAGGGTTTGATCGTATTTTTTGCTGCTATGAGTGATAAGGTCAAGGCGTAGAAAAAGCATTTGAAGAATGAACATGACCTGCAAAAATGCATGGTTGAGATTTAGGTTGGGGTATGTTGGGTGTGTTTTGGTGTAACTATGGAAAACATAAACATTGAAAACAATTGAGGTGATGTGGGTTTCAATCAGTTTTGTGTAGGAGTTGAAATTGCGATTTCATATTGAGGTTGGTGGTGTAAAGTATGTTTTTAAGATAAGAAACAACACATAATGCATAAGTTAAAAAGGAGGATAATAGTTTGGCTATGTGAAAGGGGAACTTTACTAGTCTCGACTATATGTTTATGATGACGTTGAGTTTTGACTTTGAATTCTGGTGTATGATGAGGCGGTGTAATTAAGATATTCATTGGGTAACGAGAGACTGTTTGATTTTAATGAACTCACCCTTTATTATCAAACTATTAATAGGTTTAATTATTTTTCTACACCACATATAACTTGGGGAGTATTATCGAGACATTTACTTTATTTTTCAACAAATCCAATCATATTTGGTAAAATATCAACAAACACAAGATAATAAGAAAGAGTATTTATAAATTTATTGGGACCTGATCTCCATACGTCTATGTAAAGAAGGTCAAAAAGATTTTTGTTAATAAAGGTTGTGTTGAGACAAAATCTCAAATCAAGTGTTTTGAGGAAATACAAATAGTTAATTAATCACTAATTATGATTTTGATTATATTGTCATATAGCTTGTATTTTTTCAGTGATTTATTTAAAGATAGATGATCAAATATATTCATGAAAAAACTATATGTTCCTTACATGATTTTGATTATATAGTCTCAACTATATGTTCCTTATTAATGATAATGTCAAGACATACAATTTTCTACGGTCCAAATCACAAGTTAAGAGTATCAAAACTACTCAAAGTAGTAGTCAAGCCCATAACTCGAGTTGAAGACCCAAAGGACGAAAACAACCTTCAAATTGATTTCCAGAATGATCTCCAGATTGATAAGCTGTGAGCATGGACAACAAGGACACAAATACACTATTATTGCGCCTTTCTGCAGAAAGCTCTGCATGTTTTTGAGTTAAAAGACTGACATATCACACTCCCCATCAAACTCAAAAATAAGAACGTTCTAGGTTTATCAAAGAACAATTAGGACAAAATAGAACATATGTTAATAGACTTCAATCAAAACTAACAGGCAGCTAAGGCTCTCTAACGACTAAATTCAAACTGATATGAGTCTTTCAAACCTATCTTCTTCTGTAAAAGAAACATCAAGGAGAATATAAATGCAAGAGTTTTAAAAGCAATCAATCTACACTTGAACATTTATACTCAAGTAACAAAGCTCTTCTCTTAAGCAAACCTCCAACTCTCTCTCATTATATTAAGATATCATTTTACTGAGTTCTTGTTGATAGTCAATCTCAAACAAGTGTTGAGAAGTTTTTAGATCCTAAACACTTTTATCATACATATCATTTGTTACTCAAGTCTATCTCTTAATTTAGTTTGAGTATGTTGAAAAATTAAGGGGGAGCTTTTTAACAAACACACTATATATAATATCATAATTAAATCAGAATCAAAGTAAAATCTAATTAACATTTTTGTCATCATCAAAAAAAGGGAGATTGTTGAGGCAAAATCCTAAATCAAATGTTTTGAGGATAAACAAATAGTTTTTTAATCACTAATTATGATTCTGATTATATTGCCATTTAACTTGTGTTTTTGAGTGATTTATTCAAAGGTAGGTCATCAAATATAGTCATGAAAAAATCAATGGTCCCTTTATGAAAGAAATCAAGAACACCATGTCTTACATAACTCAATGTCAAAATGAACTGGAGAATGATCAAAATACCATTCTGGATCTTCCTTATTAAAGACAAAGTCAAGACAAATAATTTTCTTTACAGTCCAAACCTTAAGTTAAGAGTATCAAAACTGTTCAAATAATGGTAAAAGGAGGAAAACAACCTCTTGATTGATGATTTGTGAACAAGGACACAAGTACACTATTTTTGAACCTTTCTAGAGAAAGAGTTGCATGCTTCTTAGCCAAAAGACAGACATATCAGAGCCCACTCACTCACTCACATTTTGCATCAAACTCAAAAACAAAAACATTATGGGTTTATCAAAGAACAATCTGGACAAAAATTGAACATGTGTTAATAGACTTTAATAAAACTAACAGCTAATGTTCTCTAACGGCTATATTCAAACTAATATGAGTCTTTCGAACCTTTCTTCTTTTATTAAAGGAACGTCAAGGAGAAGACAAATGGAAGAGTTTTAAAGGCAATCAAACTACACTTGAACATTCATACTCAAGTAACAAAGCTCTTCTCTTAAGCAAAACTCCAACTCTCTCTCATTATATTCAATGATCATTTTACTGAGTTCTTACTTATAATAAGTCTAAAAAATTGTTGAGAAGTTTTTAGATCTTAAACATTTTTATCATACACATCATCTGTAACATAGTTTGAGTATGTTGAAAAAATCCTTTTAGTTATTAAAAAGGTTCTTGTAAAAACCATTTTTGAATTGCAATGTGATTGTACAATTGATTTCAAGGTTGAAAGGTGAAAGATATAATTGATCAAGAAAGATAGTGCGAAAACAGAATGTTTTGGGGCTAAGAACATTAGTGAAAAATCTCAGAGATTGTGAGAACTAGATCTAGCCCACCATGGGTGAATTAGGCTACATATTTGTGTGATCTTCTTATCCTTATCTTTATTTATTTTTCACTCACTGATCGTATATCACCTTGAACTAATTAGTTGATTTACTTCTAACATATTTAGAACATTTTGGACATTCTATTTCTACCAAGAATGATCTTGACTAAATATAAATTAAGTACAGGAATTAAGATTTTTAAAATGGGATCACAATTCAAACCCACATTCCTTGTGATTGATATTCCTACTTTAATTAACATCAGAGCTCTGCCTCTAAGGTTGAGCACTAACAACTATAAGAAGAAAAGATCAGGAAGAAAAATGCAATGTCAAAATCCAACTATATTGTTGATGGAGGATCATAATATAAACCACCTTATCTTGATGGTATAGGTTACTACTTTTGGAAAGGAAAGATGAAAAATTTCTTAAATCTTAAGATATAGGATTGTGGCAAATCATAACAGATGGAAACTCCGTACCAAGAGTAGATCAATGTGATCCAACATCTACTGAAAAGAAATAAGCAAACTTGACAACGGAAGACAAACCTAAGATACTTCTAAACTCGAAAGCTCAATCATTTCCGTCTTGTGCCTCGAGCAGGGAGGAACATGAAAGAGTTGATGATTGTGATATTGCCAAAATAGTATGGGATACATTACAAAATCACCATGAAGGAACAAGGCATGTAAAAAAAATAGGGATTGATATTGGTGTACAGAAATTTGAATTATTTAAGATGAATAAAGGAGAAACTATTGATGAAATGTAGTCATGATTCAGAACCATAGTAAATGAAATGAGCTCCATTGTCAAGGCATACTCAGCCCAAGAAAAAATCTGAGATGTCTCCTTATCATATAGAGACCAATGGTCACAACCATAAGTCAAGTAAAAAATGTTGAGACACATTTGAATTGGAAGAGCTGATTGGAACTTTAAGTGCACACAAAGTTATGCTTCAAGTAAATAAACTAGTAGAAAAGAAAAGTAAAATAATAGCCTTAAATCATAAAAAAAACCTTCAAGAAAGTTCATCCTCACAAAAGGATGAAAAAGAAGATTTAGAGGAAAGAGAAATTGACCAAGAAGAAGCTGATGAGGAGGTAGTTCTTTTCACAAGAAAAATTAAAAGAATGAATAGAAGAAAAGATCATATCAAAGTAAGTTTTCCAAGAAAAATGAAAAAAAATCTAAATTTGAAATAGATAAAAGCCAAATCATATGTTATGGGTGCAACAAATTAGGACATTATAAAATTGAATATCATTTGAACAAAAAGACACCAAAAAGATTTCCATTTACGAAAAAATCCATGATGGTCACTTGGGATGATTATGAAGAATCAGACACAAAAGATAATGAAGAAGCTAAATCACATGTTATGGTTGCATCAAATTAAGACATTATAAAACTGAATATCCTATAAGCAAAAAGGCACTAAAAAGATTTCCAATTAAGAAAAAAAATCTATGATGGTCACTTGGGATGATTATAAAGAATTAGACATAGAAGATAATGAAGAAGCCAACAATGTGATTAATGGAAAAAGAATTCTTAAAAGCTGTGATTAATTGGACATCTTGATTCCTCATGTTTTTACCAAAAAAAGGATGAAAAATTCAAAGCAAAAATATTTCCAAAAAAGGAAGAATGTTCTGGTCTCATATCACAACATTCTCCAATAACAAAAACGAAGTGTTCCTACTGTTCAAAAATTGGTCATGTTGAACCAAGCTGCTATCTTTAGAAAAAATATATCCTTAAAGGAAAAACTATCCCTCAAGGACCCCAAATTGAAAGGGTACCTAAGAACTTATTAAAACATAATGAAAGTTGGTATTCAAAATGTCAAGAAAAAGCCATGGTACTTGGACAGTGGTTGCTCGAGACATATGACACAAGATAAACAATGCTTTCTCTCTTTTGTCAAGAAGGATGGAGGATCTGTAATCTTTGGAAAAAATGATTAGACAAAAATAAAAGGAAAATGTATTATAGGTAAAGAAAATTCTGCAAAAAGAGTCAATGTTCAATATGTTGAAGGTTTAAAACATAATCTAGTCAATTATGTGACAATGGTTTTGAAGTTGTTTTTAAATCAAACATATGTGAAGTCAAGCAAGCATCTTCTAGAAAGAAAAATCTTTATGTTTTATATTTAGAAGAATTACCCACTGAATCTTGTTTTATGACCATAAACAAAGACAAGTCGATATGACACAAACAAACTGGGCATGCCAACATGAAAAAAATTTCAAAATTATCCAAACTTTATCTTGTTAGAGGTCTGCCAAAAATCAATTTTGGCGCAGATAAAATATGTGAAGCATGTGCTAAAGGAAAGCAAGTCAAGAGTAATTTTCAAATATAGCGATAATGTATAGGCAACATTTTTTTTAGCTGTATCAATATAAGACATTTGATAAATGTTGCATGTACTCTTAGTCAACATTTTTATTTATAATTTTAAAAAAATAGCCCAAACAGAAATTAAATCAAATGAATATAATACTGTTGAGAAAAAATCTCTTTAAATGATAACAAAATTATCTCAAGATTATGACTATACTAATGCGTGCATTTAAGTATTGTACTAAGAAAGGAACAAGATCCAAAGATCGCAACCTCCTGTCCAGAAGAATGAACGTATGTAGGAAACAAAGTCATTAATTCCTAAAGCAGAAAACCCAAAGTTAAAACGCCAGAAGCAGAACATCTGGAACAGTAAAACAAAAGCAAAACATCAGGAACAGAAAACCAGAAGCAGAACATCTGGAACAGAAAACCAGAAGCAGAACACCAGAAGCAGATATCCAGAAGCAGAAAACTAGAAATATAAAAGCCTGAAGTTGAACACCAGAAGCAAAAATTTAACACCAGAAACAGAACTTCAGAAGATGAACATCAGAAGATATACATCAGAAGATGAATATTAGAAGATGAACAACAAAGGATAAGAAATGAACATGAGAAGATATACATCAGAAGATGAACATGAGAAGATAAACATCAGAAGATGAAACACCATAAGGTAAACATCAGAAGATGAACACCAGAATGTAAATATCAGAAGATGAACACCAGAAGGTAAACATCAGAAGATGAACACAAGAAGGTAAACATCAGAAGATGAACACCAGAAAGTAAACATCAGAAGATGAACACCAGAAAGTAAACATTAGAAGATGAAACACCAGAAGGCAAACATCACAAGATGAAACACCAAAAGGTAAACATCAGAAGATGAATACCATAAGGTGAACTTCAAGAGATGAACACCATAAGGTGATCACCAGAGGATGAACTCTAGCTGCTTCTTCATCCTCTTACATTAAAAAACAGTTCCAAAGTATCAAAAGCTGCATCATTCACGAACCGAGAAAGGTCATGTCTTGGAACCAGAAAAGAGCACTATCCAATTGTCAAAACGTATGGAAAGATCTAACCTCCTGAAAAGCTATGTAAAAAAGTAACCTCCCAAGTGCCAGGCTGTAAAAGGACAGAATGACAAGGCTGTAAATTCAAAACAAAACTCAGGATCATTATAACGGGAAAACGGTCAGAAAGAAAAAATTTGCTTGAAGAGAAAGTTTCATTCTCTCTCTAAAAAAAAGGTTGCTCTTCTTCAGAGACACACAAAACTACACAAGCAAAAAGAAAATATCAAGAGGCTATCAAGAGCATTTTCAATCTCCCCTCAAGCTTTCTATAATCTTACACTAGAAATTTGATTCATCTTTGTAGAAAGTAATACCAATCAAACTTCTTCGTATCATTTTTAGAACTTCAAGTGAGTTACACTTGAGTGAAATCAGAAAGAATTGTAAGCTTGGTGAAGCTATAGAATACACGATTTGTAATCAACCTGAGTAAGAGGTTGATAGCTTTTGATACTTAGTAAAAACTCACAAGTGTGTGAGGACTGGACGTAGCCTTCATTGGATGAACCAATATAATCATCCTCTTAAAGAGGACAGTGGTTTAAAAACTAAAACAGATTTTTTTCAAACCTCGAATATCTCTATTCAACCCCCTTTCTAGTGATATTCTAGCCACTTCAATTGGCATCAGAGCAAGGTTCTCTAAAAAAAACTACACCTAACAGTGTAAGAGAAAAAGATCCAAAAGAAATATGTCAAAAGCTAAGTATATCCCATAAGGAGGATCATCCAGCAGACCACCCTACTTCGTTGGAACTGACTACTACAAGATAAGATGAGATTGTTTCTCATATCTCAAGATAACAACATGTGGCCAGTGGTAGAAAAAGGAAATCATGTCATTAGAATCAACAGCGCAGATCAAAACTCTGACAAAAAACCTCAAACACAATGGACAGCTGAAGAAAATGCCAAGGTACTTCTAAACTCTAAAGCTCATTTATTTCTAACGTGTGCTCTGAGCAGGGAAGAGTGTGATAGAGTTGAAGAATGCCAAAGTGCTAAGGAACTATGGTACACCTTGAAGATCCATCATGAAGGTTCAAGTCACGTTAAAGAGGCCAAGATTGAAATGGGAGTAAGAGAGTTCGAGTTGTTTGAAATGAAGGAAGAAGAAACAATTGATGAAATGTTCTCAAGGCTAACAATCATCCTGAACAACTTAAGGTCTCTGGGAAAAGAATACTCCGTCCAAGAGAGAATAAGGAAGATATTAAGAAGTTTACCAAAGGAATGGAGACCCATGGTGACTGCCATCACAAAAGCAAGAAATTTAGCCACCATGAGGTTAGAAGATCTGGTTGGAACTCTTAGAGCTCATGAACCTCTATTGCTTGCTGATAAACCAAGCAAAAAGGGGAAAAATGGGACACTACAAAACTGAGTGTCCTCTAAACAAAAGGAACACAAGAAGATTTCACAACAAGAACAAATCTATGATGGCAACTTGGGATGACAGTGATGAATCATCCTCCGAGCAAGAAAAGGAAGAAGAAGCCAACCTTTGTCTTATGGCAAATTCAGAAACAAATGAGGTAAGCATCACTGATTTATGTCCTTCCTGGGGAAAGTTAGAAATAGAATTTGACAATCTCTTAAATGACTTAAAAACTTTATCTCAAAAATGTGGTTTTCTTAAAAACCAAAATTATGAAATAAAGAAGCTGAATAAGGAACTTCAAGCTAAGAATGAAGAATTTCAAAAAATCATTTTAGACTTGTAGCAATCAAATAGAAAATTGTCTGAGCAACAAAAACACTTTAAACAAAGAGAATGTCAAAATCCATTCTCCTGAAGAGGACACAGAAAAGAAGAACTTGAAAATCAAAGTTGAAGAACTAAAAAATGACATTACCAACTTTGTCAAATCCACGGAAACATTTAAAAAAACTATGGGATCTCAATCTGGTATATTTGACAAAGCTGGTATTGGTTTTAAAAGTTCTCAAAAACAAAAATTATATGAAATTTTTTTTCTACCAAAGAACCTAGAGGATAGACCTAAGTGCACTTTTTGCAAAAAGCTTGGACATACTATCGAAGCATGTCTTGCTAAGAAAAAAGATGAAAATAACAAAAGGAAATGTTCATTTTGTAATAAGCATGGACACCATGATTCCATTTGCTATCATAAAAAGAAAATCCTTACAAAAGGAAGGACTAACCACCAAGGACCCAATTCTATATGGGTACCTAAGTCTCTTCTAAATCCTAACACAGGTACATCCTCTGATCAACAAAAGAAAGCCCTGGTTCTTGGACAGTGGCTGCTTAAGACATATGACAGGAGATAAGCATTGCTTTATCTCTTTGGAATCAAAAGATAGAGGATCAGTTGCATTTGGCAACAATGATAAAGCTCAAATCAAAGGAACAGGTATTATTGGTAAAAACAATTCTGCCAAAATCGAAAATGTTCAGTATGTTGATGGTTTAAAACATAACTTGCTAAGCATTAACCAACTTTGTGATAGTGGATTTGAAGTAATCTTTAAACCCACTCTATGCGAGGTCAAGCATTCATCCTCGGGTAGAGTTTTATTCTCAGGTATAAGGAAAAAGAACTTATATGTCTTATATTTAGATGATTTACCTACTGAATCTTGTTTTATGGCTATTGAAAAGGATAAATTGATTTGGCACAAACGGGCTGGTCATACTAGCCTGAATACTATGTCTAAATTATCAAAATTAGAATTAGTTAAAGGTCTTCCAAAAATAAAATTTGAAAAAGACAAAGTATGTGAGGTTTGTGCCTAAGGAAAACAAGTTAAAAGTAGCTTTCACTCTAAAAATATTGTTTCAACAAATCAACCTCTTGAACTCCTTCATATTGACCTCTTTGGTCCTATCAAAACTCCAAGTCTTAGTGGAAAAAGATATGGATTTGTTATAGTTGATGACTTTTCACAATTTACTTGGGTCTTATTCTTAAAACACAAAAATGAAGCCTTGAGGCATTTCAATATTTTTGTAAAAAGATACAAAATGAAAAAGGATCAAAGATTATCTCAGTAAGAAGTGATCACGGGGGAGAATTTGAAAATGAGTCTTTCAAAACTTTTTTTGATGAAAATGGTATTTCTCATAATTTTTCTTGTCCAAGAACTCCTCAACAAAATGGAGTTGTTGAAAGGAAAAATAGGACTTTACAAGAAATGGCTAGAACTATTCTAAATGAAGCCAACATTGAAAAATATTGTTGGGCTGAAGCTATCAACACAGCTTGCTATGTTTCAAACCGAGTTTCAATTAGAAAATTTTTAAACAAAACTCCATACGAACTTTGAAAAGGTAGAAAACCAAATATTTCTTATTTTCATATATTTGGATGTTACTACTACATCCTAAATAACAACGAAAATTTGGGAAAGTTTGATCCAAAATCTGATAAAGGTATATTTTTGGGATACTCCACATCATCGAAAGGTTATAGAATATATAATCTTAGAACTCAAACTGTGGAGGAATCCATGCATGTTATTTTTGATGAATTTGATGACTTATGTTTAGAAAACATGGATAAAATTGAAGAAATGAAAATTCATCCTCTAAAGTTCACAATCCAAACGAGGAGGACATTTCTGATCCAACCTCTCAGCAGCCTCCAAGAGGATGGAAGATTATAACGTATCATCCTCCAGATTTGATCATAGGTGATACTGCTGATGGAGTTAGGACAAGGCAGTCATTGAAAGGAGATTCAAACAACATGGCCATGATATCTCAAGTTGAACCAAAGAACATTGATCAAGCCATAAGTGATCAATCGTGGATGAATGCCATGATGGAGGAACTCTCTCAGTTTGAAAGAAATAAAGTATGGAATCTTGTGCCCCATCCTCTGGAAAAATCCATCATTGGAACCAAATGGATCTTCAGAAACAAACTAAATGAGGATGGAGAGGTTATTCGAAATAAAGCAAGATTAGTGGCACAAGGTTACAACCAACAAGAAGGAATTGATTATGATGAAACATTTGCACCGGTTGCAAGACTCGAAGCAATCAGAATCCTCTTAGCCTATGACACACATAAAGGAATAAAACTATATCAAATGGATGTCAAAAGTGCCTTCTTGAATGGATTCTTAAATGAAGAAGTGTATGTTCACCAACCTCCTGGATTCAAGGATAAAAAGAAACCAGATCATGTGTACAAGCTCTCAAAAGCTCTTTATGGATTAAAGCAAGCTCCTAGAGCTTGGTATGAAAGGTTGAGTTGCTTTCTAAAAGAAAATGGCTTCTCAAGAGGTCAGATTGATACAACATTGTTTAAAAAGATTCATAATGAGGACATGTTGATCGTTCAAATTTATGTGGATGACATAATCTTTGGATCCACAAATGAAAAAATGTGCAACGAATTCTCCAACCTCATGCAAAGCGAGTTTGAAATTAGCATGATGGGAGAATTAAAATTCTTTCTTGGATTACAAATAAAAAAATTGGAATCAGGAATCTTCATTTTTCAAGAAAAATATACCAAGGATCTTCTGAAAAAATATAACATGAATCTCGCAAAATCAATGAGCACTCCTATGCATCCATCCTCCTCACTACATCAAGATGATGAAGGAACCTCTATTTCTGAAAAGGAGTATAGAGGAATGATTGGATCTTTGTTGTACTTAACAGCCAGCAGACCTGACATTGTGTTTTCAGTAGGTATTTGTGCAAGGTTTCAATCATCCCCTAAAGAATCTCACATCACAACAGTAAAAAGGATATTCAGGTATTTAGTTGGAACAACAAATATGGGAATTTGGTACAAAAAGGACTCAAATTTTCATCTTCTGGCATATTGTGATACTGATTATGCGGGTGACAAAATTGAGAGGAAAAGCACAAGTGGCGCGTGTCAATTTCTTGGCTCATCTCTCATAAGTTGGTCATGTAAAAAACAAAATACCATAGTTCTCTCCACTACAGAAGCTGAATACGTATCTGCTGCTCAATGTTGCTCCCAAATTCTCTGGGTAAAAAATCAAATGGAAGACTACTCTTTAAGGTACACAAAAATTCCCATCCTTTGTGACAACACAAGTGCTATAAATCTTTCCAAAAACCCTATGCTTAAGAGATCATGTTCAAAAAAGAAATCTTGAATTAATTTTCATTGAAACTGAAAATCAGCTTGCTGACATTTTCACCAAACCTCTCCGAAGGATCGTTTCAAAAAAATTTTTAGAAAAACTTTCCATTATTAATCTTTCAAAAATTGTCTAAAAAATAAGATCTACTAAAAAATGTTAATCATAATGTTTTTTTATTATTATTCTAAAGAAAAATAAATCTGAGGATGGACAACTCAGAAAATCCTCTATCCTTCTCCAAATTTTGAAAATTTGCAAGAGTCAGAAGGAGACACGTCTATCAATGCTGATTACACTCCTCTCTGCAAAAACTCCTCGATTTCCGCTGCCTACTCACTGCCCAACGGATAAGTCACCCGTGCACTTCCCCTAGCCTGAAATGATTAAACCTACAGCCTCCACACTTCCAACGGTAACTAATAATTACACTATGCTTCTTCCCCTTTAAATTAACTCATGTGTCTTCTTCCATTTACCCACTGTAAAAATTCAAAAACTCTGAAAAACCCTAACGTCTCCACTCATGGCTCGCACCAAATCTGCTGGAAAAAGAAAGTTTTCCTCTAACTCATCTAAAAATCAATTTGAAAACTACTCAAGTGACTCCTTTCAAAATGATCCAAACGCTACCATTTCTTCACATAAACCAATCAACGTGGTCCATCCTCCTCTGTCCACTCAACCATCATCAAAAGCCAGAAAAACTTTTTCTCAAAAAACCTCATCATCAACTCCTTCTCGACGATCAGCACAAATCATATCTGGAAAAATATCATCTAAACAACGCATTCAAGACGACACTGTTCATGTCATTGACTTAGATGATTATGAGGCAACACAATCTGATTCCTCAAAAACTCCTTCCTCCGAACCTACATCCTCAAAAATAGCAACTTCAAAAAGGAAAGTAACTCCAAAAAACTCACAACAACCAGCTTCAACAAAAACACCCAAAATCCCTCTCTTCGAAAACACGCTCCTGGAAGCAAAATTTATAGAGAAATGGCAGGACAAGTTTGTTATTAATGGAAAAATTATTGACCTAAAAGGTCTAACTCAAGGAGGAGTAAATGTAGAAGAAATATTTGATCAACTGGGTTGGTCTCCCTTCCTCCTTATCAACGAACCTCAATATCCCAAAGTTGTCCGAGCCTTCTACGCTGCTGCAAATGTGTCCAAGGGTGACAATTGCATCAGCGTTATTCTTAAAGGGGCACATATTGAGCTCACCCCAACTTTGCTATGTCAAATCTTTGACATACGTGATGAAGGCCCCTATCTATTCTCTGAAGCTTGGTATTCCAGCTACATGATTACTCGCTCATCTGTCCTTGCCAACATTTTTATTAATCCACCAAAGCCTCAGGTTGCATCCAACCTTCTTCCAATCTGTAGAGTGTTGCACAATATTTGTGTACACTCTGTTGTCCCTAGGGCTGGCAGTTATGAAAAAGTAACTGAGCTGGACATTGTGATTATTCATCACCTAATTTCTGGATCCCCTCTTCATCTAGGAAACCTTATCTTTAGGTTCACGGTAAACGCTGCATATCTTGGGAGATCAGCTCCTTATGGAATGATTGTCACCAAAATTTTCAAAATTTTTAAAGTACCCTTAGAAGATGAAGACTCTATTACGTTCAATAACACCTTCTCTGCAAGAAACGTAAACCAAATGCGCCTTGACCCCACTGAAAAGCCTTCTCACAAACAGCCATCTAAGAAAAAATCAAAAAGGAACTCAACCTCCAATCCACCACCTCAACCTCTAGTCGCATCAAATTCTCCTTCTGACAAAAAGAACCAAAATTCCCGTCCTCACCACCCTCCACAAATGTCCACCCTCCTGAACAACTTCAACTTGTCCCTCTTGAAAATCAAAACCATCGTTCAACAGAAGATGAAGAACTCAGTTCACCCCTTCTACTTATGAAAAACGATGCTAAACTCTTTTTTGATCTTAATATCACTACTAAAAAATTTTCACCTCCAGAAACTCCACTCCCATCTAACCCACTGGACACATCTCAGAATCTACAAGAACCATTTTTCTTTCCCTATCCTCCTGCAAGTCCATCCCAACCAGCTCAACCTTCGTGCACCATGGCTCAAATCTTCTCATCTCCTACAAAAATGTACCCCACAAATTTTATCACTACTCCCTCTACTCATCAAATCATCAATGAACCAGCACCTGCACCTTTTCCTGAAGTTACAGGACGATTCAGCGCACTTGAATCATTCCTGGCAAAATCAGGAGAAATTTTTTCACAAAACAAAGGAATTTGCTCTCAAATCAAAAGCACCAGCATCAATGCTGACCCCATTCCAAATGACTCCAGTCCTCCCACCACTGATCCTAAGCCTGAACAACGTCGCTCCCACAAAGAACTCCGTGCACTGAAAAAGATCCGTAAGGATCAAAAAAAACTTTTTACAACATTGGCTACCTTTCATCAAACTCTGGCGCAGTTTAGCACTCTTCTAGAATGGTCACAGCACACCTGGTCAAGGCTGTTGCTCCAGAAGCACAGCCTCCAGTACCCTCTGTTCATCCTCCTCCACCACTGCCTCGTCCCTCAACCTCCTCCTCGTCTAATGATTCCTCTCCTTCCAAGTAGACCACCATCCTTTGGGCCCCGCTGACTTTTTGCTGTTGACAAATTTGGGGGAGATAGATTAAAATCAAATTGTCATTCATTAGGAACTTAGAAAAGAGGATGCTTTTTGAAATTATCGTAATTCAATCCTCTATGTTTTTTTTTCTTTTGAACCACTTTTTTGTATGATCTTCTTATAATCAATATAAAGTATTCTGATTGGTTCAAAAATCTTTAATCTTTTTATGAACTTTCTGAGGGGGAGCCCCTATTCCTTTCAGCTCATACTGAGGGGGAGCTTCATACTAAAAAAACAGCACCTTTACCATTTTATTTTAAAAAATAATCTAAAGAAATTTTGTCATCATCAAAAAGAGCGAGATTGTTGAGAAAAAATAATCTAAATAATGATAACAAAATTATCTCAAGATTATGATTATACTAATGCGTGCATTTAAGTATTGTACTAAGAAAGGAACAAGATCCAAAGATCGCAACCTCCTGTCCAGAAGAATGAACGTATGTAGGAAACAAAGTCATTAATTCCTGAAGCAGAAAACCTGAAGTTAAAACACCAGAAGCAGAACATCTCGAACAGAAAAACAGAAGCAAAACACCAGAAGCAGAACATCTGGAACAGAAAACCAGAAGCAGAACACCAGAAGCAGAAATCCAGAAGCAGAAAACTAGAAGATAAACATCAGAAGATGAAACACCAGAAGGTAAACATCAGAAGATGAACACCAGAATGTAAACATCCGAAGATGAACACCAAAAGGTAAACATCAGAAGATGAACACCTGAAGTTAAACATCAGAAGATGAACACCAGAAAGTAAACATCAGAAGATGAACACCAGAAAGTAAACATCAGAAGATGAAACACCAGAAGGCAAACATCAGAGGATGAAACACCAGAAGGTAAACATTAGAAGATGAATACCATAAGGTGAACTTCAAGAGATGAACACCATAAGGCGATCACCAGAGGATGAACTCTAGCTGCTTCTTCATCCTCTTACATTAAAAAATAGTTCCAAAGTATCAAAAACTGCATCATTCACAAACCGAGAAAGGTAATGTCTTGGAACCAGAAAAGAGCACTTTCCAGTTGTCAAAACGTATGGAAAGATCTAACCTCCTGGAAAGCTATGTAAAGAAGTAACCTCCCAAGTTCCAGGCTGTAAAATGACAGAATGGCAAGGCTGTAAATTTAAAACAAAACTCAGGATCATTATAACTTGGGAAAACGGTCAGAAAGGAAAAACTGTCTTGAAGAGAAAGTTTCTTTCTCTCTATAAAAAGAAGGCTGCTCTTCTTCAGAGACACAGAGAACTACACAAGCGAAAAGAAAATATCAAGAGGCTATCAAGAGCATTTTCAATATCCCCTCAAGCTTTCTATAATCTTACACTAGATCTTTGATTCATCTTTGTAGAAAGTAATACCAATCAAACTTCTTCATATCATCTTTAGAACTTCAAGTGAGTTACACTTGAGTGAAATCAGAAAGAAAGAATTGTAAGCTTGGTGAAGCTATAGAATACACGATTTGTAATAAACCTCAGTAAGAGGCTAATAGCTTTTTATACTTAGTAAAAAATCACAAGTGTGTGAGGACTGGACGTAGCCTTCATTGGGTGAACTAGTATAATCATCCTCTCAAAGAGGACAGTGGTTTAAAAACTAAAAAATGATTTTTTTAAAACCTCGAATATCTCTATTAAACCCCCCTTCTAGTGATATTCTTGCCACTTCAAATACATGCTCAATAAAATTGACATAATTTATATTTTAAAGTAAGTGCTCATTACAAAAGGTTGTATTATTCTTTGCAAATAATTATACAAATTTGTGACAAGGAACTAATGATGTCAGTCTTCTACATGTCATCTCAATTCTTGATGCTTATATCTTGTGTGTATATTTTCATAAAACATAATTTGCATCCGATCAAATTTCCCCAAAGAAGAACATTAATCATTTGCCTTTGGTATAACAAAGGACCACATTTTGATCTTGTAGCCTATTGTGATGCTGATTATGCTGGGGATAAAATTGAATTGAAAAGGCACAAGTGGCACATATCAATTCCTTGAAGAAGCCTTGATAAGTTGTTAATGTAGAAAACACAATACAATTGCTATGTCAACAACTGAAGCTTAATATGTATCAGCTGCAAATTGATGTTATGAAGTCTTATGGTTCAAAAATCAATATGAAGACTTTTCTGTAAATTACACAATGTTCCAATTTACTTTGATAATACAAATGCAATAAATTTGTCAAAAACCCCCATTCAACACTCAAGATCAAAACATATTAAAATAAAACACTTAACATATTAATATAAAACCCCATTCAACACTCAAGATCAAAACATATTAAAAACCCCATTCAACAATTAACATGATCTCTAATTTACTTGTTGACACTAAAAATTAACTTGCTGACATCTTCACAAAACTTCTAGTGGAAAATTATTTTGATTTTATTAAAGAAAAAATGAAAATTATCAAAAATCCAAATAATTGCATGGCAAAATCTGACCAGAACATTCTGGTTAATACGAAGAACGATATATGTTTCCTTCCTATCTTTTTTTAAAATAAAAATAAAAAAGAGGAAGAAAAGACTAAGTAACGAATTCCTCCCTCATTTTCTTTTCCGAAAAATGGCTACTCTAGCCTTTTCATACCCTATTTTCATCTTTTCCAATATCATAAGTCACTTCTCAACCAGCTACTCCTACAACTTCCCTCACGTGTCACTCATATGTTCTTCCCCAAACAACTGATCCTTCTCACCACTATCTTCTTCTGCCTCAAACTCCTACTCATCCCATCCTTCATCTTCAACTGTTTCTCTCTCTCAAACTCCATGGCTTGCACAAAATCTTTTGGAAAGAAAAACTTAAATCCTAACAGTCCAACCCCATCACCTCCTTAATCGCCATCTCTTCCACCTCATCCTATTCCTCAAGAAACTTCTTCCCTTGGAAAAACCTTTTCTGATTATTTCTCATCTGCTCTTGAGACTAGCCATCTTCCTATTTCCCTAGCTCAACTCAATACTTTTCTACCCCTGTTCTTTAGATGTACTCGTCCATACACCAATAAAGCACCACCACACTTCAAAAAACAATCCCAACAAAATCAATTAGATAATCATTCATCCAAACAAAGATCCATGCGAATCATGGCTGATGTCGGTACCTATAAAAAATCAAAAAGTATTGACATAACAATCTGCACCATTTCAGATAATGAATTAGGTCCCCCATCTCCTCTCAAATGCTCTGCCCCTTCTTCTAAATCACTACCCAAATCTTCTAAGCCCTCCACTCTACCCTCTAAATCCGTAAAACATTTTTCTACCACTTCCAAATCACCTTCAAAACAACTAAAATCCATTCCTCAAAATACACCATTGAATTCACCCTCAAAATCGCCTAAAAAATATCACCCTCTATCACATTTCTTAACCAAACAAAAAATTAATAATTAAAAACTCTAAGAACAATCTGCTCAAAAGACCAAATTTGCATAATGTTCTCCATCAAGACCCATCCTACCAGAACGTTTTTCTAGCCAATCAAAAACTTCCAAAATCCTCATCCCACCACTTCTCTCATTCAAATATCAAAAGATCTACCAAGACATATGGTTGAGAGATCAGTAGGGTTGGACAATTTTGTGTGTTTGATAATCTTCATCTTGAAGGAACTCATGTCAAACAATACTTTGATGTTCTAGATTAGTCAAAATTCCTAGAAATATCATATTCATACTATCTAGACGTGAATTGTGCTTTTATTGTGAAGCCCAAACCTTTCCCAACAAAGCCTTGATCATCCCTAATCTGAAAGGGTTGAAATCCGTTTAATCCATGCCATTCTAGTTGAGATTCTGCATCTACCCATTAAAGGACCAACCATTTTGGGAAAAGATTGATATGCAACTCTAAATGTCCAAAAAGATGCAGACTTCAATGAACTTTTTACTCCAGGCTTAACCAATTTTGTCTCCGCTAATTTAAAGTCTCTCCCCAAAATTTTCAACAGTATCAATTAGCACTCCATTGTACCTCACTGTGGTAATCATGAGTTTGTTTTGGACAATGATGCCTTGATCATCTGTCACATTCTTCACTGCCAAAGATTGAATCTGCCCTACATCATCATTCAAAACATGATAGCATTCATTACTCATGACTACAAAAGAAATATCATCCCTTATGGTATGGTTCTTACAAAATTTTGGTATGAACATTTCTCAAGAACGTTCTTATGTCCAGGACAACATTCTTCGTGAAGGTGCAAACATAAGAAGGGGGTTGAATTGTGTTTGACTAAGTTAATAACTTTTTTATTATCTAATTAAGTTGATTTAGAATTAGTGATTTACATGGAGTAGAACCAATAACAAAACTGAGTGTACGAATAAAGTGACACAAGTAATTTATCTTGGTTCACCGTTAACTTGGCTACATCCAATTCCTTCACTCGGAAGGGTTTAATCCACTAATTCAACAACTTGAATTACAAAGCACCTAACCCTCTAAGCCAACATTCTCTAACAGGCTAACATCCCCAAACTTTTGAGGAACACACACACCTTGAATCTACCAGCCAAGTATTCTCCACAAAATCTGACAACCCCAGATTGTTGAAGGCAACTAACACCACTATCGGGTTTGAATACAAAGTTTTGGAACTTGAGTAGTTGCTTCTAACATGCTGATTATAACAATGACTATGACACTCTTAGAAAAACACCTTGAAAATATTTCTCATTCGAGCAAGTGTTTCCCTTTTTGAATTCTAAGATGAAGTTCGAATTTTTGAGCTTGATTTCTTCTACTCTTTTTTTCAGTTTTCGATGATATTCTTTGTCAGCTTTGAGTATCTATTTATCGATAAAACTAGGGCTTTAATTTAGTTCTTGTAATTTTTAATTATATCTAAATTCCTAGCTTGGTCAACAATGATCTTATTCAAAAATAATTCTGAACAAGATGTTTTTTATAATATGTTCTTTAGCCAATTCTTTATTTCTAGATCTAATCGGAGCGTTTCTTCTAGATTGATTATGTTTGTATTTTGTTCAGATTGATTTTGTAAGTTTTTTACATTGATTTTGTTCAGATTCAGTTTGTAAATTTTTTTGATTGATACTGTTCGTATTTGTTAAGATTGAGTTTGTAAATTCTTCGGATTGATATTAATACTGTTTGTATTTTATTAAGAATTCTTTTCTAAATTCTTCAAATGAGACTTCCTTCCTATTACTTTCTTTAATCTAGGTGGGAACATAGTGTTGGACTGGTTCTTGACCTTTTACAAGTAGGAATATGACTAAGTTCAATTCAGTATTTTTTCTTTTGTCAAAATCTGAATCATATCTTTGCAAATAATAAATGTATCTTCTTGTGACTGTTTCTTCTAGTAAATAATATATATCTTCTTCTAAATAATTCATATCTTCTTGTAGATAAATCTTGATCAAATCACTTGTAAATAATTCATGTCTTCTTGTGATATATCTTGATCAAATCTTCTTGTAAATAATTCATATCTTATTGCTGATCAAATGTTCTTTGTTTTCAATTTGGTCAAATATTTTCTTCCATTATAAATCTGAGTCAAATCTTATTTTAGATTGTCTTCAAAAACACGAATCATCTTTCATACTCTGTTAAGTCAAATATATTGTTCTCATAAAATATTTTTATTATGAAAACTCTAAGTATAAAACCAACTTGGTTCCTACAAGTATGAGCCAAATCTGCTTGCTATTCATCATTAGAGGATTCATTAGAATCGTCCCATGTAGCCATCAAACTCTTTTTCTTGGATCTGGAATCTTTCCTTTGATGTTTCCTTTCCTCCAGATTTGGACATTCTGACTTGATATGTCTAGGTTCGTTGCATGTGTAGTAGATGTTGCTTTTCTTATCAGATTTATCATATTTTCCTCTATTGCATTGCCTGGATTATCTTTGGGAAAATTTCTTCCTTCTTTTGTGCCACATCTTATGAATTTTTCAGGATATGGTTGTCAGTTCCTCTCCCTCCGAGTCTCCATGTTGATCCTCTAAATCATCATCCTCTGATTCTATTGTTGACTTCATAACTTTCTTCTGCTTGGATTTCAAAGCCAAGGTTGGTTGCTTCTTCTTGGGCACATTCTCTGCAAGTTCAATTTTATGTGATTTGATAGAGTTGCTTAATTCTTCCAACTTAAGAGTATTCAGATCTTTTGCTTCCTAAATGATAATGATCTTAGGTCTCCACTTGCTTGGCAGACTTCTTAGTATCTTATTCACATGATCAACAATAGTATAACTCTTCTCAAGTATCTTTAATCCTGAGCCCAGAGTCTAGAATCTGGAAAAAATTATTTCAATGTCTTCATCTTCTTCCATCTTGAACATCTCATAGTTTTTTTACTAGGAAGTTGATCTTTGCATCTTGAACTTGCTGGCTTCCTTCATAGGTCATAATCAGACTATCATAAATTCTTTTTGTTGTCTCCTTATTGGTGCACTTGTCAAATTCCTTGAAAATGATTGCATTTATCATGAATGTTTTGGACTTATTGTGTATACATCTTATTTTGATCAACATCCATATATTTCCTTGGAATCTCAATACCATAAGTATTCTTTGGAGCAGTATAACCATCTTCCACTAAGTCCTAAACTTCAAGATCTTGTGAAATAAAGAAACTTCCTAGCATGTCCTTCTAGCACTCAAAATGTTCTCCTTCAAACAAAGCTGGTCTATTGGTGTTTCCTCCGACATCTTCTTCACAGAATCCAAACACGTTGGACCCTTGGATATTTCCTTAAGCACCGTAAATTTCTCAGCTTTGAGATCGAACTTTGATGCCAATTGAAGGTGCAAACATGAAAAGGGGGTTGAATTTTGTTAGACTAAGTTGATAACTTTTTCATTATTTTATTAAACTAGAGTAGAAGCAATAACAAAACTAAGGAGTGCAGGAATAAAGGGATACAAGTAATTTATCCTGGTTCACCACTTACTTGGCTACATCCAGTCCCTTCACTTAGAAGGATTTAAGCCACTAATTGAATAACATGAATGACAAAGCATTTGACCCTCCAAGCCAGTCTTCTCAAACAGCCTAACAACCCCAGACTTTTAAGGAACACACACCCATTGACTCTATCAGCCAAGACTTCTCCACACAATCTAACAACCCCAAATTGTTGAAGACACACTAACAACATTATCGAGTTTGAATATAATGGTTTGGAACTTGAGTAATTCCTTCTAACAAGATGATTATTACAATGACTATGACACTATAAGAAAAACACATAGAAAATATTTCTCATTCGAACAATTGTTTCTCTATTTGAACTCTAAGATGGATATGGAATTTTGTGCTTCAGTTCTTCTACTTGTTTTTGAGTTTTCGACGATCTTCTTCTCTAGCCTTGAGTATCAATTTATAGTTAATATTAGGGCTTCAATTTGGTCCTTGTTTAATTTTGAATTATATCTTCATTCCTAGATTGATTATGTTCATACTGAGTTTGTAAATTCTTCAGATTGATTTAGTTCGTATTTTGTTCAGATTGAGTTTGTAAATTCTTCAAATTGATAATGTTCATATTTTGTAACGATTGAGTTTGTAAGCTATTCAGAATGATATTGTTCGTATTATGTTAAGATTGCTTTCGCAAATTCTTCATATGTAACTTCGTTCCTATAGCTTGCTTTGATCTGGGCGGGAACATAGTGTTGGAGTTGTTCTTGAACTTTCACATGTACGAAAATGACTAAGTCCAATTCAATATTTTCTTTTTTGTTAAAATCTAAATCATATCCTTGTAAATAATAAATGTATCTTCTTGTGAGGGTTTATGAATGGAATCATTTTATTTAAATGAAAAAAAAATAAAAAGAAATATAAATATAATAATAATAATAATAAAATTAATAAATAAATAAAACCAAACAAACTCCAACTCCACCTCACTTCATTTTCCATTTCACTTTCCCTCCTTCTTCTCTATCTCTCTCAACAGAAGCACAACCCTCCACCCATTTTTGTTGTTTTTTCTTCTTTCTTTTTCCTTGCTCCTTCTCACTACATAACACAAATTGCACACATATACCCTCTAACTCTTAAAATGAATTTAACATCTCCAAACACAACTTTTCATACTCCTACAAATGCTCTTGCTTGGGATTTTGGTGTTAGGGTTAGTGAGTAAAGAAGAACAAGAGTAACCATTTTTTGAAAGGTGTTCATCGAGACTCTTTAAGGTAATACATATCCCTAATGCTAGTAGGAATCTCTAGAAAAATGTAGTTTGGTTAAAAGTTTTATTTTTGTGCTTAGAGTAGATTTAAAGGATTTTTATGGTTTCCTAGAGTTAGCTACACCTTTGAATATTTTTCTAACGTCTTGAGAATATTTTTTTATACTCCAATTTATCAGATGAGGTCCTGACTGCTACTCTGAGAATTGTTAGAGAATATACTTAGTCGATTCTTCATAGTTGTGAGTAGACGACGATCATTGTCACATATTTTTATTTTACAATAATTATTATTTTACTCATTTACTATTTTAAAGCATTTATTTAAAAATTGGGGAACCCAATCTTTGGATTTATCTCAATTTCATCCTTTAATTATTATCATGGTTCTTGTTATATAATATGTTTGTAGTTTGATTTATTTGTGAGTTATAAATCATTTAAATATCGAATTGAGGTGGAGTTGAATATGTTTTTCCATGAGTTACGATGAAATGAAAGATGATTTCTAAATATGTGTTTTGGAAATCATTGTTATAGTCATGAAATCGTTAATGGCGGTAGGTGCACCTAGTTATATCGTTTTGATTAGGGAGAGTTACCCGTTAGATGGATCCGCTCCTATGAGAGATGTGATCCGTAGGAGGAGAGGGCTATCAACGTAAGCTCCCTAATTGATGCGTTGCCGGATTGAGAGGAGAGGGCTATCTGTTAGATGGAGCCACCCCTAAGGGAAAGGCCACCCTTAGGAGGAAAGAGCTCTCAATGAGATGAAGCCGCCTATTGATTTTAAGAATTTGTATTTTTACTTGTTTGATTTTCTATGATGATTTTAAGGTTGCTCAATTTGATTTCACTTCTCTATGAATTGGATTTTTAATATTTCTACCTGAACGGCTAAATTATAATTTTAATGATTTTATATGTGTATATTTTATTTGAGAAGTATCTAGATTTTTTTTGGTAGTATTATTTAATATCATTGCCACAAGGTAGATTTTTTTTGCAACTATTTTGAGTCTAGAATGTTTTTTTAGGAAATGTATTAAATATTTCGATTATACCCTTTGAGATATGACTGAGTTAAAAGTGAAACATGTATTTTATAAATTCGGAAACGTTGAAGTTACAGAGGATACTCTGTCGAAATTTCGAGAAAAATTATATCTATATTTTTTGAAATGGTTATTGATTACAATTTAATTGCTTAATTGTTATGTTAGTTGATAGGCTTGCCAGGCTAGAAGTATAGATTGTGAGCCGGTCACTATCATTCCACATTTTTATATCGTCTTGTTCAATTTTTCATCAATGTTCTTTGATAAGGTAAGAATGCCACCCAAGACTAGGAATACTACTATAAGGGAAATTGTTGATGAGTCCATTTCCCAAGTCCAAGGTGCTCGTCAACAAGGTCGTGTTTCAGTTCGTGCTCGAAAAAATCGGTGTAGAGCTAGTGTTAGCGAACGTCGCTTGGATGCCGTTGTTGAGGTGCCTAGGAGGAGGCACGAAAATCCAGCCATGGAAGAGTTTGCCGCTGGTCTGCAGGGATTACAAAAGGTTGTGCAACAACTTGTTGAGGTTGTCGTCAGACAACATGAGGTGATCAAAGACATGAAAATCTCAATGGTCAACAAGAGGTTAGACAAATTGAGCAACAGACGACTGCTGCAACAAGGGGGATTGAGGTTACTTTACCAGACTTCATGAAGCTTAACCCCCTACTTTTTTAGGGTCTAGCGCGATTGAGGACCCACAGCAATTCATTGATAGTCTAAAGCGACTTTGGAAAACATTCGGTTGTTATGAGGTAAGAGCAATATAATTGACGTCATTTCAGCTAAGAGGTGTGGCACATGATTGGTTTGATAAAATGTCATGTGGTAGACAAGTGGGGTCACCTCCGTTATCATGGAGAGAGTTCTCTCAGTTTTTCATGGCTCGTTTTCTCTCAGAGAGTATTAGAGATGGATTAGCTCAAAGTTTGAGCGATTCGAGCAAATGGAGGGTATGACAGTTTCATATTCTAGTGCTCGTTTTACACATCTCTCTAGATACGCTCGTTACCCTATCACTGAGGAAATGCGTGTCAAGTGGTTCATCATAGGATTGAGGGATTACTTATTTAGATCTATGGTTGGGTCAAATTGTTCTACTTTTGTTGAGGTTTTGAGTTTGGCACTTCAGATTAAGCAACAACAGAAGGAAGAAAGAGATAATAGACATGATTCATGGAAGAAACAAAGGGTTCAAGGATCCTACAGTAACTATTCGAGTCGCAGTGGTGGATCTATGTTTGGTTATCAGAGGCAACAGAGACTCATGTCTCGAAAAGGTGGTCATAACGGGCAGTCTTTTGGAACAGTGCAGAATCGTAGATCAGATTTTGGAGCAGCATCACAATCCTTTTTCCCTGAGAGAGATTTTGGTGTTTCAGCTACACAATGTTCTATTTGTGGTAGGTTTCAATTTGGAAATTGTTCCAAAGATGGTAAGGTGTGCTATCAATGTGGCCAACAAGGCCACATCAGGAGGGATTGTCCTATAGTTATGACACGTCCATCCTCTAATTATGTATCAACACCAACAACTTTAGCATCTTCTCAGGCTCATTCTGCATCCATGCAACAAAGTGGGAATTATTCTATAAGAGGATCAGAGACATGTCAGCAGGGAGGTAGATGATTTGGTGGTAGAGGTCAAACACCAGCAGGAAGAAGTCAGACTCAAGTGTTTACATTGACTCGTCAGGATGCTCAGACATCCAATGTAGTAGTTACAGGTATGCTTTCTATTTGTTCTAGATATGCTCATGTTTTGTTTGATCCTGAAACTACACATTCTTTTGGATCCTCGTGGTTTGCTACTCGAATTGGTAAATGTTCATATTTTCTAGAAGAAGCTTTAGTTGTGGCTACACCTGTTGGGGGAAATTTGCTTCCTAAGTCGATGTATTGTTCTTGTGATATAACTATTGAGGGCAAGGTGTTGCCAATAGATTTTTTAGTAGTTATTGACTTGATAGATTTTGATGTGATTTTGGGTATGGATTGGTTGAATTTTCATCACACCACTTTGGTTTGTCATAACAAAGTGGTGAAATTTGAGATACCGGGGCAATCAGTCTTCTTGTTTCCAGGAAAACGTTGTTGGGTACCATATAACCAAATCTCAGCCTTGAGAGCTAGCAATTTAATAAGAAGTTAAGGAACCAACTTCGAGATCTACTTGATAAGGGTTTTATTCGCCCAAGTTTTTCTCCTTGGGGAGCTCCGGTATTATTTGTAAAGAAGAAAAATGGATCCATGCAGTTGTGTGTAGACTATAGGAAGTTGAATAAAGTAACTGTAAAGAATAAATACCCTTTACCACACATTGATGAGTTTTGATCAACTTCAAGGAGATCAATGTTTTTCTAAGATTGATTTACGATCGGGGTATCACCAGTTGAAGATTAAGAGGGATGATCTAACAAAAACATTTTTCCGCACGCGTTATGGACATTATGAATTTCTGGTTATGTCATTTGGGCTTACTAATGCCCCAACAACTTTTATGGATTTGATTCATCGCATTTTTAAACCATTCTTGATGATATCCTTGTTTATTCCTAGAGTAAAGAAGAACACGAGCAACAATTGAGGTTGGTTTTGCAAACCTTAAGAGATAAACAATTATATGCCAAATTCTCTAAATGTCAGTTTTGGCTGTATAGTGTGGCATTTTTAGGTTATGTTGTGTTTGAGAACGGAATAAGTGTTGATCCCAGTAAGGTGGAAGCAGTGCAGAATTGGCCTAGACCTACCACAGTAAAGGAGATTCAGAGTTTTCTTAGTTTAGGTGGTTATTATCGATGTTTTGCGAAGATCAGAAGATCAGACTATGGCCCAGTGTTGGCCGAGATCATAAGATCGGAATGTGTGGTCCAGCATTGGCCGAGATCAGAGGATCATAGCAGATCAGATTTCAAGTCCTGAGTGGTCGAGATTAGAAGATCAGAAAGTGTGGTCCAGGGTTGGCCAAAATCAGAGGATCACAACAGATCACTTAGTATGGTCCAGATGTGGACGAGAGCAGAAGATCAAGCAATCCAAATTGAATCATGATTAGTGGAGTCGTGATTATATTTAATCAAAGTATTAAACAGATTCGATACAAAAATAAAGTGAAGTCTTGTGGAACTCAGAAGCTATTGGCGGGAAGAAAGATTTGTTCTAGAATTAATTAAAGTCAGGATTGGTCAAAGTTATATTCAAAGGCAATCTGGAGCAGAAAAAGATACGTTTTTTATTTAAGAGAAACCCGATTGGACAAGTTATTTTTGCAACATAATCCAGCAAGATACAGCTCGAATTTAAGCTTGGAAGAGACCCTAATCTGCATCTATAAAAGGAGGCTCAAGGCAGAAGACTTAGCATCGAAAAATCACAAAAGAGTCATACACTTCCAAAAGCAAACACTCAAGTTTTTAGTGAGGTTAATTGTGAGTTCCAGCTTTCCAGAAGCAAGCACTCGTGTTTTTCTTTCCCTTGTGTTAGATCTAAGTTGTTGAAGTAGAGTCTACAATCTGAGGGAGTCAGAAAGGGTAGCAGATTACTTAGCAATTAGAATCAAGGCATTGTAATTCCTTCTACAATCTAGGGTTGTCAGATTGGTAGGAGAAGACTTGACTTGAGAAGTCAAGGTGCTGTATTCCTCAAAAGTCTAGGATTGTTAGACTGTTTGAGAAGGCTGACTTGGAGGGTCAGTGGTATTGTTGTAATTCAAGGTTTTGAATTAGTGAAATCCTTCAAAGTGAAGGGACTGGACGTAGCCTCGTTAACGGTGAACCAATATAAAATTCTGTGTTTTTATTTTTACTTTATACCCGTTGCTAACTCTGGTTGATTCATACAATTGGTTGCTAACTTTGTTATAAAACTGCAAAAACAGAAAAAGTATTCAAGTTAGTCAAACACAATTCAACCCCCCTTCTCGTGTTTGCACCTTCACTATCTATATGGTGAAACTTGCGAGATTTATACCGATAATAAAAGTCTTAAGTATATCTTTCAACAACTAGATTTAAATTTAAGACAAAGAAGTTGGATGTAGCTCTTGAAAGATTATGATTGCACAATCTTATACCACCAAGGGAAGGCAAATGTTGTTGCAGATGCTTTGAGCAGGAAATCCAAAGGGTAGTCTCTCTCATATAGTAGAAGTAAAGAGGCCAATAGTTAAATAATTTCAAGAAGTTGTTGAAAGTGGAATTCAATTTGAACTTGATCATTCGAGGTTATTTTTAGCCCATGTACAAATCCGTCTAACCATAGTTTATGATATCAAGGAAGCTCAAAGTCATACTTAGTGAATATGGTAATTAATGTTCAGAATGGTAAAATTTCAGATTTTTTAGTTGAGGTTGAAGTCTCGATTGTGTGTTCCAACAAGATGTATCAAGACTTGAGAGAATTCTATTGATGGGAGGGGATGAAGAGAGACGTAGCAGATTTTGTCTCTAACTGCTTAGTGTGTCAACAAGTAAAGGCTGAACATCAAAAGCATGCAGGATTACTTCAACCTGTTGAAATACTTGAATGGAAGTGGGAAGGCATCGCTATGGATTTTGTAATCACCACGAACCCAAAAGGGTTATGACTTGGTGTGCGTGATTATAGATCGGCTGACCAAATTTGCACATTTCTTGCCTGTGAACACTACTTATACTGCATCTCAATATGCTAAATTTTATTTAGATGAAATTGTCTCTTTTCATGGTGTATCGATGTTTATTATTTATGAACGTGGGGCTCAACTTACTACTCAATTTTGGAAGTCATGCAAAACTTCATTAGGAACTCGTTTGAAGCTTAGCTCGTCTTTTCATCCTCAAACAGATGGCCAGTCTGAAAGGATATACAAATATAAGAGGATATGCTTCGTGCTTGTGTTATGGATCTTGGACGTACAATAATAGTTATCAATCTAGTATTCAGATGACTCCATTTGAGGCCTTGTACGGAAGACAGTGTAGGTCTCCGATAGGATGGTTTGAAGTTGGAGAAGCTAAACTAGTCGGTCTAGAGTTGATTCAAGATGCCATTGAAAAGGTTAAACTGATTTGAGATCGCTTAGTTACAACTCAAAGTAGAAAAAAATCTTATTCTGATAAGAGGCGTCGTCCCTTAGAGTTTTTAGTGGGAGATCATGTATTCCTACGTGTGTCGCCAATGAAAGGAGTTTTGCGGTTTGGTAAAAAGGGAAAATTAAGTCCAAGGTTCATTGGACCATTTGAAATTTTAGAAAGGGTCGGACCGATAGCATATTGCTTGGCACTTCCACCAGATCTCTCAGGAGTTCATCCAGTCTTTCATATTTCAATGCTTCAGAAGTATCTTCATGACCCTTCTCATGTGATTAATCATGAAGATGTGTAGTTAGATGAGAGTCAATCATACGTTGAGCATCCGGTAGATATATTAGATCACCAAATAAGGAGTTTACGCTCGAAGGATATTGTTTCAATAAAAGTTCTTTGGCGTGGTCCATTCGGTGAAGAACAAACTTTGGAGCCCGAAGAAGTCATCCATGCAAAGTACCCACACTTATTTGAAACTCAAGGTCATCAGTAGGAAGAAAAAAAATCAAATAAATTCGAGAAAAAAATTTATAAGTGGAGGAGATTGAAACGAATCGTTGTATTTAGAAAAAAAAAAGAAATATAATAATAATTATAATTATAATAAATAAATAAATAAAACCAAACCAACTCTAACTCCACCTCACTTCATTTTCCATTTCCGTTTCCGTTTCCCTCCTTCATCTCTATCTCTCTCGACAGAAACACCACCATCCCCCCATTTTATTTCTTCTTTCTTTCTCCTTGCTCCTTTTCACTCCACAACACAATTTGCATACATAAACCCTCAACTCTTAAAATGAATTTAACATCTCTAAACACATAACTTTTCATACTCCTACAAATGCTCTTGGTTGAGATTTTGGGTGTTAGGGTTAGTGAGTAAGGAAGAACAAGAGTAATCATTCTTTGAAAGGTGTTCATTGAGACTCTTTGAGGCAAATACACAACTCTAATGCTAGTATGAATCTCTAGAAAATGTAGTTTTGGTTAAAAGTCTTATTTTTGTGCTTAGAGAATATTCAAAGGATTTTTATGGTTTCCTAGAGTTAGCTAAACCTTAGAATAATTTTTCTAAGGCCTTGAGAAGATTTTTTTATACTCGTATTTTTCAGCTGAGGTCCTGCCTGCTACTCTGAGAGTTGTTGGAGAACAAATTTAGTCAATTCTTCATAGTTGTGAGAAGATGACGATCATTGTCACATATTTTTATTTTACTATAATTGTTATTTTACTCGTTTTCTATGTTAAAGTATTTATTCAAAAATTAAGAAACACAACCTTTGGATTTATCTCAATTTCATCCTTTAATTATTATCATGTTCCTTGTTATATAATATGTTTGTAGTTTGATTTATTTGTGAGTTATAAATCATTTAAATTTCGAATTGACGTGGAGTTGAATATGTTTTTCCATGAGTTACGATGAAATGAGAGATGATTTTTAAATATGTGTTTTAGAAATAATTGTTATAGTTATGAAATTGTTAACGGCGGTAGGTGCACCTAGTTATATCGTTTTGAATAGGGAGAGTTACCCGTTAGATGGAGCCGCCCTATGAGAGATATCATCCGTAGGAGGAGAGGGCTATCAACGTAAGCTCCCTAATTGATGCGTTGCAGGATTGAGGGGAGAGGGCTATCCGTTAGATGGAGCCACCCTTAAGGGAAATGCCACCCTTAGGAGGAAAGGGCTACCAATGAGATGAAGCCGCCTCTTGATTTTCAAGAATTTGTGTTTTTACTTGTTTGATTTTCTATGATGATTTTAAGGTTGCTCATTTTGATTTCACTTCTCTATGAATTGGACTTTTAATATTTCTACCTGAACAGCTAAATTATAAGTTTAATGATTTTATATGTGTATATTTTATTTGAGAATTATCTAGATTTTATTGGTAGTATTATTTAACATAGTGGCCACAAAGTAGATTTTTTTTGCAGTTATTTTGAGTCTTGAAAGTTTTTTGAGAAATGTATTAAATATTTCGATTATGCCCTTTGAGATATGACTTAGTTAAAAGTGTTAACAAGGATTTCATAAATTTGGAAACGTTGAAGTTACGAAGGATACTCTGTCGAAATTCTGACAAAAATTATATATATATTTTTGAAATGGTTATTGAGAACGATTTGGTTGCTCAATTGTAAAGTTAGTTGATAGGCTTGCCCGACTAGGAGTCTAGCTTGTGCGCCGATCATGGCGTTTAGTTTTTGGGTCGTGACAATTTCTTCCTGTAAATAATTCTTGATCATATCTTTTTGTAAATTATTCATATCTTTTTGTGATAAATATTAATCAAATCTTCTTGTAGATAAAACTTGATCAAATCTTCTTGTAAATAATTCATATCTTTTTGTGATAAATCTTGATCAAATATACTTGTAAATAATTCATATTTTATTTTTGATGATATGTTGATCATATCTTCTTTTCAACTTGGTCAAAGATTTTCTTCAATTATAAATTTGAATTAAATCTTATTTTAGATTGTCTTCAAAAATGCAGATCTTCTTCCATACTCTATGAAGTCAAATATGTTCTCATAAAATACTTTTGTTAACATCAAAACTTAAGTATAAAACCAACTTGGATGGTTACCCAAACTGTTCCAAAACTAGGTCTTGATACACCTCTTCCAAATCCTCCTTTGTCCTTTCCTGATCTGCCAAGGCCTTCAATCTCCTCATCCTTTACGGCTCTTCTCCATCTCTATCATTTTGATCAATCGTCGATGGTGTCCTCCCACCTCTTTTTGGTGCGACAAAGGGGGAGAAGAAAAATTAGATTTTAAGCCTGAAGAAGTATTTTTGGAAGAACTCCTTATGTATTTCATTGTTTTATATTTCTGCATTAATTTCTTCTTGAACCATATGTATGGATTCTTCTGATATCTGATTAATGCATAAAAAATAGTTTGGTTCAAAAATACTTGTCAATAGATGGAAAAATTATGGGGGAGATTTTAACAAACGCACAATATAAAATATCATAATTAAATCAGAATCAAAATAAAATCTAACTAACATGTTTGTCATCATCAAAAGAGGGAATATTGTTAAGGCAAAATCCCAAAATAAGTGGTTTGAGGACAAACAAACAATTTATTAAACACTAATTATGATTATGATTATATTGCCATTTAACACGTGGTTTTGAGTGATTTATTCAAAGATAGGTCATCAAATATATTTATGCAAAAATAATGGTCTCTCTATGAAAGAAATCAAGAACATCATGTCTTGCATAACTCAATGTCAAAATGAACTAAAGAATGATCAGAAGAACATTATGAGTGTTCCTTATTAAAGAAAAAGTCGAGACAGATCATTTTCGACAGTCCAAACCACAAGTTAAGAGTATCAAACATGCTCAAAAAGTGGTCAAGCCCAGAACTAGAGTTGAAGGGCCAAAGAAGGAAAGAAACTTACTAATTGATCTCTAGATTGATGAGCTATTCACAAGGACACAAGTACACTACTATTGCACTTCTACAGAAACTAGAACATGTTTCTGAGCAAAAAGACTGACATATCACTACCTACTCACTCACTCTTTCGCGCTCTTCATCAAACTCATAAACTAGAACGTTATGGATTTATCAAAGAACAATTAGAACATGTGTTAATAAACTTCAATGAAAACTAACAGTCAGCTAAGGTTCTATAACACCTATATTAAAACTGTTATAAGTCATTTGAACCTCTCTTTTTCTATAAAAGGAACATTAAGGAGAAGACAAATTCAAGAGTTTTAAAGGCAATCAATCTACACTTTAACATTCATACTCAAGTAACAAAGCACTTCTCTTAAGCAAAACTCCAGCTCTTTCATGTTCTACATCAAACTCATAAACAAGAACATTTTGGGTTTATCAAAAAACAATCTGGACAAAATAGAACATGTGTTAATAGACTTCAATAAAAACTAACGACCAACTAAGGTTCTCTAACACCTATATTCAAACTAATACTAGTCTTTCAAACCTCTCTTCTTCTATAAAAGGAACATCAAGGAGAAAATAAATGCAAGAGTTTTCAAGGCAATCAATCCACACTTGAACATTCATTCTCAAATAACAGAACACTTCTCTTAAGCAAAACTCGCGCTTTTTCTCATTATATTGAAGGATCATTTTAATGAGTTCTTGTAGATAATCAATCTCAAACAAGTGTTGAGAAGTTTTTAGATCCTAAACACTTTTATCATACACATTATTTGTAACTCAAGTCTATCTCTTAGGTTAGTTTGAGTATGTTGAAAATCTAAGGGGAGCTTTTTAACAAACGCGCTTTGTATAGTATCATAATTAAATAAGAAACAAAATAAAATCTAATTAACATGTTTGTCATCATCAAAACAAGGGAGATTGTTGAGGCAAAATCCCAAAATAAGTGGTTTGAGGACAAACAAACAATTTATTAAACACTAATTATGATTATGATTATATTGCCATTTAACACGTGGTTTTGAGTGATTTATTCAAAGATAGGTCATCAAATATATTCATGCAAAAATAAGTGGTCTCTCTATGAAAGAAATCAAGAACATCATGTCTTACATAACTCAATGTCAAAATGATTAGAAGAACATTCTGAGTGTTCGTTATTCAAGACAAAGTCAAGACAGATCATTTTCGAAAGTCCAAACCACAAGTTAAGAATATCAAAATAGCTCAAATAGTGGTGAAGCCCAGAACTTGAGTTGAGGAGTCAAAGGAGGAAAGCAACCCCCTGATTGATCTGCAGATTGATGAGTTTTGAACATGGACACTAGAACATTATTGTTGCACCTTTCTACAGAAAGCTCTGCATTTTTCTGAGCTAAAAGACTAACATATCACAATCCACTCACTCACTTATACACATTCTCCATCAAACTCAATAACAAGAACATTTTGGGTTTACCAAAAAACAATATGAACAAAATAGAACATGAGTTAATAGACTTTAATAAAAACTAACAACCAACTAAGGTTCTCTAACAGCTATATTCAAACCGATATGAGTCTTTCAAACCTCTCTTCTTCTATAAAAGGAATATCATAGAGAAGACAAATGCTAGAATTTTAAAGACAGTTAATCTACACTTAAACATTCATACTCAAGTAACAAAGCTCTTCTCTTAAGCAAAAATCCAGCTCTCTCTCATTATATTGAAGCATCATTTTACTGAGTTCTTGCTGATAATCAATCCTAAACAAGTGTTGAGAATTTTTTAGATCCTAAACACTTTTATCATACACATCATTTGTAACAAAAGTCTATCTCTTAAGTTAGTTTGATTATGTTGAGAAAATCCTATTAGTTATTAAATAGGTACGTGTAAAAATCGTTTCTAGACTTAAAGCTAACTGTAAAATTCCTTTCAATGTTGAAAGGTGAAGGTTGTAATTGATCAAGAGTTTTTAAGAAAGATAGTGCGAAAATAGGACATTCTGGTGCAAAACACCTCACTGAAAAATCTCACAGATTGTGAGGACTGGACGTAGCACACCTTGGGTGGACCATGATACATCTTTGTGTTGTCTTCTTATCCTTATCTTTATTTATTTTTCACTCACTGATCACATATCACCTAGAACAAATCTATTTTAATTACTTCTAACATATCCAGAATGTTCTGGATATTCTATTTTAACCAAGATTGATCTTGAGTTAACTTAAATTAAGTATATGAATTAAGATTTTTAAAAAGCGGTCACAATTCAAACTCCCATTCCTTGTGATTGATATTGCTACTTCAGATTGATGTAAGGAATGGTAATATGTGGATTTGGAAAATGTTACACGATATTAATAAAGAGGAGTTTCTCAATTTTAATTTCTAAAGGAAATGAAAATACATAATGTTCACTTATGTTGTGCTATGGTGGATGAGTTGAGGTTGTGGTTATAAGTGCTTCCGAGGTGGATCATGGTTGGTGCATGATATAAAGTCCATCTCTATTGTGACCTTTGAGTAGAGGGTTGGTTGTATTTAGATTCTTACTATAAGTAATATAAAAAATCAATAGAGATAGAGTTAGTTTTACAGAACATGTAATACTTTTGGTAAAGTAGAGTATAAAAGGAAGTGTGCTAAAAAGTGTTAATAGTGTGAGTTAATGGTAATATGAGACATCTCCAAATATCATGGTAAGAACCACATTTGGATTAAGGAACAATCAAGAACATGATCAAATCAAATAAATTTGGATTAAGGAACCACATTTGTTTCTATTGTTTTTGAGTTTCAAAAAATTGTTTCAAAATAAATTTATGCCACTGAAGATATTACTGGGTTTAGTCGCGGACTAGGTCGCTCTCTTTAAGACGTTTCGTGGCACTGCCCAATTTGTGCAAGGCACACTATCAACCACAAAGTCCCTAGGATAAAACAACCCAGACAAACTATATCGGAGTTCTACTGCACTATAGAAAATCGTTATACAATTACACCCTCAATATGGCGATTAAAACTACTCTCAATATGATGAATAAAGTCACTCTCAATATGGCGTTAAAGCCACTCACAATATGGTACTATGATCACTCATAAATCAAAAGAACTACGAAACAAAAAAAAACCGTTCATAAATGGACTGTGGTATTAGGACCACTAAAAACCGAAGGGACTACGACATCAAAACCGCTCAAAAAAGACTGTGGTATTAGGACCACTCAAAATCGAAAGGACTACGGTACAAAAAACGCTCATAAACAACGAAAGTTCTACGGGATAAACCGCTCTAAAACGAAAGTGGCATTTTAACCACTTAAAAATTGAAAAGACGGAAAGAAATGGGAGAAGTGGCTTAGAAATATATCGAGCATCATAGAAAAGGGAGAAAAGAGAAAGTTGGGAAATGCATCCAACTTTGGTGTGCTTTCACAAAAGTTTGACACTCTTTATATAGTGATGGAAGCAAACCCACACATGTTTGGGACTTTAGTATTTATGGAGTTGAACAATTTTTAAATTCAAACACCAACATACTCTATATTTTCCAACAATCCTCCACTTGAATTAAACAAATGTTTCTGAAATAGCGTCAAACGCTTCTATAAAATTGTGCATAAGCAGAGGTATCTCTTGACTTCAACCATTGCATAGTAAGTGAGATTCAGCAACAAGAGTGACTCGTAGTCTTGAACTCTATCTCTGACATCAAACCCATACATAACCTTTTCATAGGGTGTATTCTGAAAAGCCCGTGTATTAATGGCCCTGCACGTTTATCCCAGTATAGTGAACGCTCTAGGAATTCTGCCTCAAAATTCCATAGGAAGTAGCCCGAGTTCCACATTCACATAAGTGAGTCTATCAAGAGTACTCATGTAGCTACGTATTCTACTCCACATAGAGAATAGATCTAATTAAGAGTTTCTATTATCTCCTCCTATCATCACTTCAGGAATGATGCTTCTCTGATATATAATAGCATGTTTATCTCATATCACTTCACGACTTGTTAATACCCATTGAACCTAATTCTTGAGATCTCCAGTCTTTTAGGTCGGGTTATGATCATGAGTGACTCTATAAGCATTAGTCCCATCATTTTGGATGTATTTAGGAATTTCTCTCTAGCTAACCTTTTCGTCAAATTATCTCCTAAATTCTCATCAGTACGTACATGATACACTATAACTACTCCTTCAGAAAGTAACTCTCTATTAGTGTTGTGCTTACGACATATTTTTCGTCTCTTATCGTTGTAATAACGATTCTAAATCTTTGTAATAGCTGCGACACTATCGCAGTGGATCAACACAGTTGGCATAGGTTTTCCCAGAAAGCAATTTCAGCTAGCAAGCATCTCAATCAACTCGCTTTTTCACTAGCAGTAGCTAGTGCTATCATTTCAGACTCCATAGTGGACTGAGCCAATAACGTCTGTTTCTTCGATTTCCAAGATACAACACCACCGGCTATACTAAAAATATAGCCACTGGTTGCTTTGGAGTTATCTGATAGGGTGTTCCAATCAGCATCACTATATCCTTCAAGGACAACATGAAATCTTTGATAATGTAATATGAGACTTATGGTCGTTTTCAGGTATCACATGGCTTTTTTGATAGCGTGCCAATGCTCCATATACTAGGTATATTGGTAAACCTGCACAATAGTCCCACGACGTAGGCAATCTTCGGTCTAGTACAGTAAATGGCATCCTGAAGGTGCCAATGATGCTCGCATATACAGTTTGTCTAGCACCTTCACTAGTGTTCTTGAAGTTTTTCACACTTGGATCATATGGTGTGCACATAGGTTTACAGTCAAAGTATTTGTATTTCTTTAGGATCTTTTCAACATAGTGAGACTGATCCAAAGAAATTCCCTTTTCTGACCTAGTAATCTTGATTCCATGGATTACACTCGTTTGTCTGAGGTCTTTCAAATCAAATTTGTTACATAACAACAATTACACAATATCTACCACATGAATGTTTGAACCAAATGTGAGTGGCTCATCTACATAGAGACATATGATAGTGAAAATGCCATTTTCAAATTTGTACTAAATACAATTGTCACTTTCATTCACTTTAAACTCATTCGATATAAATTCAAACTTTTCATCTCATTGCTTAGGAGTTTGTTTAAGACAATACAGAGATTTATCTAACTTACAGACCTTCTCTTCTTGTCCATGAATTACAAGTCACTCAAGTTGTTCCTTATAGTTGTTTTGAAATTCATTTGGTGTATCACCAAGTTATGAATAGCTACTAGTGAAATGAGCATCATAATGGATCTTATTCTAGTGACCGATGATAAAGTTTCGAAGAAATCAATATTTTCTCTTTGTCTAAAACCTTTGGCTATAAGGCGAGCCTTGTATTTATCAACAGTTCCATCGAGTTTTAGTTTCTTTTTGAAAATCCATTTACAACCTATTGGTTTGCAACCAGGAAACACGTCTTCTAGATGTCGGGTCCTGTTAGGCTCTAGAGAATCCATTTCATCGTTTATAGCTTCTTGCGATAAATCTGCATCTAATAATGACAAAGCTTCTTGAAGATTTGCAGGATCCTATTCTAAAGTATAGGCCTTATAGCTCCACACACTAACATACTCTCTATGTTCCAACAGTTTCACATACCAAAACTAATACCTAAATCTATTCATTCAATTGCAATCACTTATTATTAATTAAATCATCTAAGTGTTACATGTCAGAGCGAAAACCAAAGACTACTCATGAATTCTATTCGTGAGACTACAACTCTTCTACTTGACAAATTAGTAAACTATTTAAGACCTCCAAAAACATTGCCCAATCACAACACCAAATACAAGCAAATATAGGGTGAGTATATTAAAATCATATGAAGGTACAAAAGGCAAGATGAAAGCATATAAACATTGTTAATAGATAATCATGGCAAGGAAATATCTTCAATCATACAATTATGTTTAGTTCAAGGGAAATCATTGAAGGTGAAAACACGAGAATGAGATAGAATTGTGTTTGATTAAATTTGATTCTTTTTGTTAATTTATTTAAAAACGGTTTGGGTTTGGTGACTAACTTAGAATAAAAGTAGTAGAAATTGGATTTAGTGATCAAAGGAAGAAGTAAAACAAAAATTGCAAAATTAAATTGACACAAGAATTTATTCTGGTTCACCACCAACTTGGTAACTACGTCCAATCCCCCCACTCAGAAGGATTTAACTCACTAATTCAAAACATGAATTACACAACACCTGACCCTACAAGTCAGTCTTCTCAAAACAACCTGACACCTACAGATACCTTATCTCTATAAGCCAAGTCTTCTCAACACATCCTGAAAACCTCATATTGCTTGAGGAACATGAAACCCACTATCGGGCTAGGTTATAAGAGTTTGGAACAAATTTGTTTTGCTTCTAACAAGCTAATTGTAACAATGACTCTCACACTAGAGAACATTTAGAAAATATTTCTTTTGAGCAAGTATTTCTCTAGACTTTAACCTTATGAACTCTAATGACTTAGGAAATTTTGTGCTTGTGAGTTCTCTTATTTTCTTCTTCAGCCTTGAGTATCTATTTATAGAATAGGTTAGGGTTTCTCCTTTTTCCTTGCAAAATATGAATCATATCTATGCAAATAATAAATGTATCTTTTCGTGAGTGTTTCTTCTTGTAAAAAATTATTGATCATAACTTCTTATAAATAATTCATATCTTCTTGTAGATTCTTATCAACTATTCTTGTAAATAATTCATATCTTCTTTAGATAAATCTTGATCAAATCTTCTAGTAAATAATTCATATCTTCTTGTGATAAATCTTGATAAAATATTCTTGTAAGTAATTCACATGTTCTTGTAGATAAATCTTAATCAAATCTTCTTGTAAATAATTCATATTTTCTTATTGATAAGATCTTGATCATATCTTCTTTAAATCGTAACCATATCTTCTTTAAAATTTGGTCAATGAATCTTCAAAAACATGAATCTTCTTTCATACTCTTGCTTGATTTGAGCTGGAATGGATTAGGGTTGTTCGTGGATCTTCACAAGTTTTTGATTTGGCTAAGTCTTCTTTTCATATTTAATTCTTTCAATTTCAGTCGTTGACTTTCTATTAGAGGCATTGACTTTCTTGTTGGAATGAGATGTTGTGTTTCTTGAATAATGATAGTCAGAGGTAGATTTGCATGACTTAGAATTAGTGGCATTGGGGAAATCACCTTGTTGAAACTTCAAAGTTAGTGCAACATTAGAGGCAACATTTGGAGTGTCTTGCACCATTTTTAGGGGTGTACATGGGCACGGGTCGACCCGCCAACCCGCTCACCCAACCTAACCCGTTCTTGATTGGGTCGGGTCAGTTCGGGTTAAATGAAAAAAATACGGGTTTAGAACTTAACCCAACCCAAAGATAATCGATCGGGTCGGGTATCATACTTTTGTCAAAATTGGTCCAACCCAACTCGCGTACACCCATAAAAATATGAAAATTCATCAATTATAAGCAATGATGTCAACTTCAAGTCCAAGCACTTAACTCCTAAGTGTTTAGATTTGAAGTTGACATTGCTTAGAATTGATGAATTTTCATATTTTATTGATTTACTATTGTTGAATTTATTATGTATTTGAAGATTGTTGGATTTTTTTTTTTGTGAGAGCTTGTTGGCTTTTTTAAAGAATTGAATAATGTGACTGAAATTTTATAGTTTTTGATATATTCAAGTATTAAATTCAATATATTTTTCAGTAAAATAAAAAACAAGTTATTATTTATGTATAACCCACCAATCCAATCCAACTCAACCCGTTCTTGATCAGGTCGGTTTGGTTCGGGTTAAATGAAAAAAATACAGGTTTAGAACTTAACCCAGCTCAAAGATAATCGATCGGGTCGGGTATCGGATTTTGTCAAAACTGGCCCAACCTAACCCACGTACACCCCTAACCATTTTGATAAGTGGATTGTTAATTTTGAATTTATGATTTGAAAAATATCTTAAGAGTTAATTATACCTTGATATGAACTCTTCAGAGGTATGTTGAGTTTGTGCGCATCAGAGACATTTAAGGGCTTTAGAGGCATGCTTCAATTTCAGTCTTCAAAGGCAATCTTCAGACTCAGTTTTAGAGTCATTCTTTAGAGGCAGACTTCATATTCAGTTATCAGACCCAGATATCTGAGGCAATCTTCGTAACCTTTTGAGGCACGTTACTTTCAGAGGCATATGTTCAGAGGCAGACACACATACTTTGTGTTCTTCTAATCTCATCCTTTGGTCACTCCCTCTAGTACCTTTCTTTGACTTTCTTCCTCTAGTACCTTCCTTTGATCACTTCCTTTAGTCACTTCCTCTGGTCACTTCCTCTGATTTTCTTCTTCTAATTTTTGCATACTTAATGAAGTCATTAATCCAAATTTATTGTTCTCATAAAATACTTTTGTTAACATCAAAACTATAAGTGGAAAACCAACTTGATTTCAACAATCGCGATTAATAAGCATCAAATCAATTGTCGACGTTCCATACGCATGATATAAACATGCTTATGCAATGCAATGCACTACAAACTTCCTAAATGAGATGCCCACTTGATGCAACACTTCAATGTCATTCGATACCAAATCTTCTTCGAGGTACTTCGTGAAGAGACATAGTACTATGAAATCATACAAGTGGACGAACAACAACATATGTGGCCATGTCCTCATAGACCCACTTAGCTCATACTGAGACTCACATATGTGGCCGCAAGATTAAACTAGGGTCTCATGGTAGTTTTCGGCCATTAAGTGCGACCTCTACGCCACTTACGAATTCTGCTTAGAATACTCCCGAGGTTTGATCTCCCTTGCATGCTCAATCATGAACCTCACTGTCAAAATCATTCAATTGCAATCTCCAACACTAGATCAAAGATAATTGCACAATCAAAGGAACTCACATTACAAACGGACTGCTTTGCATTGCGAAACAAGATTTGGCGGCGAAGACTACATTAAAACATATCTCGCACTACTTTATATTGGGTCGCACTACGAAGGTGTGCAAATTTCAAATGTTGAGACCGAACAGTGGTTTATGTGTTGAGTGGTCGATTAATGAATTATTCGCTCGCATGGCATCTTTTGCACGTGTGCATGACCTAATCCACATCATCTGAAGGAGAATTGATGATAGCCAGCTAATCTGCGTTTTTTTTTTTTTTATAACATGAAGGTATTATGAAATGGAACATTCTCCTTTGGTGACACGAAAAATATGTTCTTTGATATGCATGATATGATCACGAGTCTTACTGCAAAATATTTGGCTAAGAGTGTCCCGTGATTGTTTGGAATTTTTATTTTTCCAAGCATCGTCATTTGCTATATAATTATAATTTATATTTATCATTTGATAATACGGAATGATATGATATAATTGTGCATTTAAGGAGATGATTAAAACAATTTATTTTTTATATTTAACCTGAACATAAAGGAAACAAATTATAAAGTCTTAGTAAAAATGTATTTGGTCACAATTGAATACATATATTAATCTACAAATAGGATGAATTGTACATTGATTACATTACTAACAAATGTTTCTCAAGACTTCTCACCATAACCTATGCTAGGTGTTCTTTTAAAATTTAACTTCTACAATTATAATAATTAATTTCTTTGCTACAATGAACTTAAAATATTTTTTTGCGTTTTTTTTTTCTCTATACCCGTTTGTTTATTATTTTAAAAAAGTAATTTAACTTTATATTTTTAAAAATAATTTTTATGAGAACTTATTTAAAAATAGTAAAAATTAATTTTTTATTCATTTGTTATCAATTAAATTTTTTTTTTTGACATTCAATAATTTACATATCTATTTTAATCTATAAATAGGATGAAATTTACATTCATTATATTACTAGTATGCCACTAGTACTTTTAGAATTTAAATTCTACAATTATAATAATTAACTTCTTTGCTAAAATGAAATGAAATTATTCTTTTTGTATTTTTATATTTTTTTCTATCTGCACGTTTGTTTAAAATTTTAAAAAATAGTTTTTGATTTATATTTTAAATAATTATTTTTATCAAAACTTACTTAAAAATAGTAATACTTTACTTTAGACTTATTAGTTACCAATTAAAAAATTAATTTTTTCAATAATTTAGATATCTATATCAATTTACAAATAGGATGAAATTTACATTGATTACATTACTAACAAATGCTTTAGAAGACCTCTTTCCATGACCTATATTAGTCTGTTTAGAATTTACCTTCTACAATTATAATAATTAAATTTTTTGTTCAAATGTGTTAAGACAAACTCTCAAATTAAGTTTTGATGAAAATAAATAAAGGTTAATTAAGAAAGTTAATTATCATTATAAATGTTATGTTTATCTAATTTTTGCTTTTGAGTGTATTAATTCAAAGATAGGATTCAAGCAAAGCAAAGAAATCAGCACAAGTTTGAATAGACAAGAACATATAACATTCTTGACATATTTTGAAAAACGGAGAATGTTCTCCTAGTCAAAAAATGATCAAAATAGCCACAAGATCAATCAATCTTCATTAATTAAAAGAAGAAATTGTGTCTGGTATTAACATCAACATTATCAGTACTTGACAAGGAACAAATAGGATCCATTCTAGTCAAAGAAACCATTCGAATCACAAAAGGAAAAGGTCATGAATCAAGCAAGTCCAAATAGGTCTGAAACTTCTCCAGCGTGACTGCCAAGAAAGTTGAACAATCTTGAAATATACAAGACATCAGATCAGATTCATGAATGATCAGAGAAACGTCCAGATTGAACCTCCAGATTGATTATCAATCTCCAAAATGTTCAAAGACTAAAATCTCCATATTGATCATCAATCTACAGAATTTTAAATAAACATTCAGCAACAATTCATCATCATTCTCCAAGTTGTTTTGACAAGAATCAAAACTCCAGATCAAGCTAAAGGCATCAACAAATATATCTGAAGTAATTAGGATCATTAAACTCAAGAGGTTTTGATCAAGAACAAAGAAATCAGCCCAATCAAACATAACTCAAAATGTTCAAAAGCTGGAACATTTTCTAATCATATACTTTGGTCTTTGGTCAAAACTAAGAGCACTACCAACAACTCTTTTCTACCATCATTAAATGTTCTCAAGCCTATAAATAGAAAGTCAATCGTCAAGGAAAATACAGAAGTTCAAGTGCTAACAAAACTAATCAAATCATTCACATTCACACACTTGAAATTCTCCTTTTCTCAAGAAAAGTCAGTTCTTATTTTATTTCAATTCCTTATTATATTTGTACTGAATCTCTTGTAAAGAATCTAATCTCAAACACGAGTTGAGACATCTCATATTCTATCAAACAATCTTATTATAATTGTGTAAAAATTCAAGACTATAAGTGTTGAGTATAGTTTGAGTAGAATGTGAGAAATCATTTTATGGTTAAAAGGTAAAGTGTAAACTCCTATCTAAAGATTGATAGGTGACCTGATTGTGCTTCTTTCTAGGTGGAAAGATTGTAGTTTGTAAAACGATCAAGATTGATCTAGACTAGGTGTTGTAAAATTAAGAAGGTTCTTGTTTTGAACACTTAGTGGAAAATCTCACAATTGTGAGGACTGAACGTAGTCCGAGTTGGGTGAACCAGGATATATCCTTGTGTGTTATATCTTATCTTTTATCTTTTCATTAAGTCTCATTGATTTTTCAAGTTAAAAATACAAACTGATTTTCTGATTTTTAACTAACCAAGAATTTTCTCCGTTTTCTGGTAAAAACAACAAACGTTCTCCGTTTTCTGTTTTCTCAACCAAGATCATTCTTGAGTTAAAATCTTAAATTCTTTTAGGAAATTTTAAATAGAAAAATTTACAATTCAAACTCCCCTTCCTTATAAATCGACATTGATACTTCAAAATGAACTTAAAATGTTTTTTTCAGCCTCTCACCATGACCTATGCTATGTGTCCTTTTAGAATTTACCCTCTACAACTATAATAATAAACTTTTTTGCTAAAATGAACTTAAAGTATTTTTTTGTGTTTTTATTATTTTTTTCTCTATGTCTTTATGATTTTAAAAAAGTAATTTTGACTTTATATTTTTAAAAATGATTTTTATGAGAATTTACTTAAAAATAGTAAAAGTTAATTTTAAACTAATTTATTATTAATTAAAAAAAAAGATAATTTTAACTTTTAATAATTTAAATATCTATTTAAATCTACAAATAGAATGAAATTTCTGCCGATGTTACTAACAAATGCGTCTCAAGAACTCTCACTATGACGTATGCTCCGGTCCTATATGAATTGACCTTCTACGATTATAATAATTAACTTCTTTGCTAAAATGAAATTAAACTATTTTTTTGTGTTCTTATTATTTTTTTTATGTCCGTTTGTTTATGATTTTATATAATAGTTTTTTCTTTATATTTTTAAAAATAATTTTGATGACAACTTATCTAAAAATAGTAAAATTTTATTTTAGATTCATTTATTAATTAAAAAAAATTATTATTTTTTCAATAATTTAGATTTCTATATTAATCAAATAGGATAAAATTTACATTGATTATATTACTAACAAATGCTTGTCAAGGCCTCTCTCACCATGACCTATGCCACGTGTCATTTTAGAATTCACCTTCTACAGCTAACTTCTTTGCTAAAATGAACTTCCAAGTGTGATTTTGTGTTTTTATTATCTTTTTCTACATCTCTTTGTTTAAGATTTTGAAAAATAATGTTAAAATCTGTATTTTTAAATATAATTTTTGTAGAAATTTATTTAAAAACTATAAAAATTAATTTTAGACATATTTATTATCAATTAAAAATAAATAAATGTGACATTTAATAATTTAAATATTTATTTTAAAGTACAAATAGAATGAATTGTACATTGATTACATTACTAATAAATGCTTCTCAATGCCTCTCATCTTGACCTATGTCACGGGTCCTTTTAGAATTTAACTTCTACGATTATAATAATTAACTTCTTTGCTGAAATGAATTTAAAGTATTTTTTGTGTTTTTATTATTACTTTTTATGTCTGTTTGTTTAAGATTTTGAAAAATAGTTTTGGCTTTATATTTTTAAAAATATTTTTTTATAAAAATTTATTTAAAAATAGTAAAATTTTATTTTAGACTCATTTATTACAAATTAATAAAAAAATTAATTTTTTCTCTAATTTAGATATCTATATTAATCTACAAATAGGATGAAATTTAGATTGATTATATTACTATCAAATGGCCTCTCACCAGTCACCATGACCAATGCCAGATGTCATTTTAAAATTTTCCTTTTAGAACTTGTTATTATAAAGAATGGTATTATGACCGAAAAATTGATAATGTCATTTTTCTAAAAAATAATTTATACATATAGAAAGTGAATGTAATGATTTGTTATCAATGACGATTTTGATTATGTAATCAATGGAATTAAATGTTATAATATTGTAAATAAAATTATAGTCATTTAAAAATCTAAAAAAAAAGTTATAGTTATTTATTAACGAAATTATAATTGATTTGTCTGTATAAAAAGGACTATCAAATATAATTAAATTTTAAAATAAAAAATGAATTATATTATATTATTATCTATCATTATAAAAAGTTATATATAGATTCAAAAAATTATATCATTTCTTTTCTAATTTTATTTAAAAATTATTTTTATTGATATTATTTTTTAAATAGTTTTTATTGTTAGCATGCACTATTTTAAATTCAATTTTATTTGAGCAATAATTTTAGACTTATGAAATAGGTATTTTTTTTATTGTATTTTACATTTTTTTTTGTAAAAAAACAGTTTTAAATTGCTGAAAAATATTAATTGGAGTCCATTGCGATATAGAAGCGATGTCAATACTTATATTGTTAAAACTAATGTTAATTATAACTATTATATAGAAAATAAATTTATGAAGAAAATGTACTTATATTTTTCCATAAAAAAATGGGTGTATAAAAAGCCATACTAACACACAAGTCATCAAGGTCTTTCCTATCAATAGAAAAACCGAATTCAACTGTCATGATTCAATTCTAATAGGAAGGTGTCTCCCTCGGTATCATTAAACTTCATGATGAAATCTTTTAGAGGCCATAACCACATATATAGTAATTAACCTTAGTGGTAACAATTTTGTTTAGCGTCATAATTGATCATCCATATATATAGATTGCACTTGTTGTATGAAGTACAACATAAATTGAACTCATAAAGTTGAGGATGTTGCCTCACATAAATAATTTGCTAATGACATTTTATGAGCCATAAATCATAGGTCATATCATGTTGGTTCAAGAGAGTCAACATAAATTGAGGTTTTATCACCAAGCTCTTCAACCATTTTTTTCCAATCTTGTCTTCCATTATGTCAACCTTAAGCTTAATAAAGACCCCCTCAAGGAGACATTATGTGAGGGTAGACATTTTTCTTGCCCTTCTGTCTTTTGGAAGTTGCAAAAACACATAACAAATTAGAAGTCAATAAACAAAACCAAATTAGCTGAGCCAAGCAAATATCTATTATTTCAACTAATCTAAAATTCCTCCTGTCAACTTTTCACAAACATCTTAGAGAGAGTTGTTTTAAATTGTTTCCAACACACACGGATGTGAAAGTATATATAGAAAATAGTGTTTTGTTAATTTTTATCACTATCTCCCTTCTCAAATACAGAAGTGTAAGAGAGAGTTGTCTTAAATTGTTATTTAATGCTTTTGGAAAAGCTCTCTCAGAAGAATATTACACAGGTATGCATTCATAAGGTAAATGAGTTTTTTAGCAAGAATGTAAAGTATTGAATTTCTCAAAGTTGTTGTGTATATGTTGGCAGACTGTTTTCTCATGTGTATTTTGCATTGCTGATCAAAAGCCTTTGTATAGAAATGTCCAAAGCAATTAGGATTTCTGATAATTGCAGTTATTTGCATAAATTTCTTACGTAAAATATGGATTGTATCATTCTTCAGAAATCTTGAGTCAGCATTCAATACTTGTTCATATTTGTCTTTAGAATTGATTAAGTGTACCTTGATGAAAATAACAAGAATACTAGAAGATGATCCCATAAGAGGATGAGTTTAACTTTGATAAGCAGAGGATGTTGACTTGTAAATCATTCACTTTAAGCATAGCGTTAACTTTAGAGAGTGTTGACTTGACGGCCAAATCAACTCAGTTGTCACATTTTTCAGACGCGCATGTATTTGAGCAAGCTTGCATTAACCAGATTCAACAAAGGCACGTTGATCAAAATCTGATGAATGGTTCTATTTATTAGAGTCAGAGAGCGATGTCTTTGATTTGATTAGTTTATTTCTTTGTATAATAGAGGATCAAGCGTGGAGTATTTAGAAACATGCATTAGAGAGTTTGAATACTTAAACAAATTCATTAAAACATAAATTGTTGGCACAAAATGATTTTGTTATCATCAAAATAAATAGAAGTCATTATTCTTCAAACCAACTTGGTTCTATCATCATCCAACTTGATAGAGTATTTCCGTATGTAAAAGTTATCATTAGGTGATCGAACAAACCTAGTCACGAGCACAATAGAATAATATCATTATCTTCGTCATCGACCGTCGCCCTAAGCCTCACCAAATCGGTGATTACTCCATTGAAGGTATTGATATGTTATTGCAAATTGAATCCTTCATGCATCTTTGACCTGTACAATTGTTGCTTCGTGGACAGTTTGTTTGTGAGCGTTTTGCACAGTTACTTACTTTCCAATTTCTCCTAGACCTCCTTTGGAGATGTTAGATCTACGATATGATACATTACCTCATCTGATATACATAGAAAAATTATCTCTCTTCACACAATACCTTTTGAAACCCTTGTTGTGCAAACAAATTCTTAACCTTTGTTTGTCTTAATGCGAAGTTTCCTGTTCCATCGAACCTTGCCACCTTGAATTTTTTACCAGAGTTACTCGTCAACTAATAACAATTGTTAGAACAACAACATGATCTTAAAAGAATAAAGAGAGAAATCGCAAATAGGAACGCAAGACGTTTGGTAACGGAGTTCGATCAATGATACCTACGTCTTTGACTACAGAGCAACGTTAGTTCTACATTATTAGATAAATGATTTAGGATTTCAGTGTTACAAGTGATATTTATGATATAACGGTTCATATTACAACAATTTTTAACAAAGAGGAATATAGTTAATGTAGGATCAGAATTAATTAACTTAAAAGGTATTATTTTCTGCACTCTATACTGAAATTTAAAAGTAAGGTTGTATAATGTTTTGGACTTGAGTATTTGTTTTTTTTTTTTACTGTTTTTCACATTTATTTCTTTTCAATATTAAGACGTTATATACATGACGCCATTTTGTGTTTGCTATATATATTGGAATGGATTTGTTAAATAAATAATATTTGACATGAATTGTGCTTTCTGATGTTAATTTCAGTTCAATCCCAAAACTATCTTGTGGTATACGGATTTGTATTTTTATTTATCAATTTTTAATACTATAGGATCTATGGAATGGACTTTCTACTGTGCATTTAATCATTTGCTTTCAAGACTACTTAAAATCCCATGTATCGTTGTTGAGCTTGAATTAATTTAAGTTGTTGGTGGATTGTTTTAAGGACCTTCACTTATGCACTACTTTTAATCATCTTTCCTCTACACATTTCTAAAGAGATTCGCCTGCTTTTCTATTTTCACTTTTTTTAACCATGCTTTCATCAGTTCTAACTCTATATTTATGTGACTTTGTATTTTTTATAGTTTTTTTTTACTGACTGGTCTTTTCAAAGAAGCAAAAAGAATATACAACTCTTTGAGTATTGTAGTGACACTTTTCTGTGTAAGCCATGGAGACCTACACATGAGCTGCATCAACAACATTTTGATGCTATTGTTATCATTTTTTTTGGTTGCTTTTATTATTATTTTTTAATTTGTAGTTAATGTTTTAATCTGTTCACCAGCTCTGTCATTTGAGAAGCCTATCACTGTTTGGGAAGTTTCAAATTTTATCTTATGTTTTAAAATAATAAAAGGAATTATATAATAATTTATACTTATAAATTAGACAACCATGAGATTGAATACCTAAATTTTTTTAATGAGGACACAAATATTAGTAAATTATTTATATTTATTCTATCGTTATTTTAGTCATTATTTTGGAATTGTGTCTCTTGCTTAAATATAGACACCATGCTACTTAACATAAATATTAATGGGCCAACAAGTAATTTAAATTTTTATAAAACATTATCTCTTGTTTCTTATTGATTTTTTCAAAATTTTTAAATAATTGAAATTATTGTATTTTTTAGTAGAGCAATAAAATTGTCAACATCATAATTGGTCTATGTGCGACGCACGGTTACATGCTAGTTTGATTATTATGTTTATATTTTTATAAATATATCTTTTTTGTTTGAGTTTTTTGTGGTGGCTATATATAAAGAGTAGTATTTTAAATAGATTTTTAGTCTATTTTTCAATTCATAAATGTAGGAGGCAATACAAAAACAATTATTTTTTTATAAATAAAGACCCTTTCACACGGTTTAAGGGCAAAAATTATTATGTAAAGATAAAGTTTAACAGTTCTTCTAAATAAAAAGTGTTATCTAAGGCTCTTTTCAATAACTTTTAGTATAAATGTGTCGTTAGAGAGTGCTTTTAAGTGAAAAGTATTGTTTAATAGAATCTTCATATATCACTTACTCTAAAAGCACAATCTAAAAGGGCCTTTAAACAACCCTTTTTTATAAGTGTTACCTAAAGGGGGCTTTATTTTGGTGTAATCCCTTGAGGTCAATATTGAATATTTTAACTTAAGACTCGTATCATGCTATTTATTTTAATATGAGTCAATTTCAATTATTATATTTGTTTCAACGTAATAAAGTCTTTGAGTAAAATTTGATTTAATTAAACATCGAGTGGATGAATCAACTCTGATATATTATAGAACTTTACTCTCAAATATATGTAGAAAAATATTATTTTTAAAGTGCGATAATAATACAATCGAGACTATTATGTGTGGATTTATAAACTTATCTCATAACTTATAGATATGAGATATCAAAGCATGAGAATACTACATAGTGTGTTATCTAAGTGCCACAAGTTATTTTCATAGAGATAATGGTGTATGTCACCCTCTTACCTGAAACCACTATGGTCCCTACATGGGAAGCAGAATTGTTGTCAAATGTTGGCTGTAACAAGGCAACTATAAAGTCCATAACTGCACACTCAATGAGTCATGCAAATGGGCATGAGTGAACTAGATGAGATTTATCCCTCTTATATAACAGGAGTAATATCATTGGACTCTTGATAGAGTATGACTGTAAAATGCATGGTCAAGGTGAAATAAATCAATATGAGATATTGATCTTGATCTTTTTTGTTGTTACTAAGTATACTCGAGTATCAAGCTATGTAATATTGAACTATACCAAAATAACACACTATAGATATAAGAGAAAAAGGGTAATTGTACAAGTGATCATTATTGTGGAAAAGTTATGTCAAATCATAAGACATTTTTGTCACTTGGATAGAAGTGATGTTTTGCTATATACTAAGTATATTAGGGTATCAAGGTGATTGCATATCATTGATTCATGACCATTCGTAAGGCTCCATTGAAGGGAAAGCTTTAAAATTCCTCTGCGTTAATCTGTATATTTAATATCGGCATCCTTGTAGTTTAAATTCAAACCGTGAATCTATTAATATTACTACTATGTGATATTTGTGATAACCTAATTAGATATACATTAGATATATACGATGCTTTGTTTGAATCTTATATATATATATATATATATATATATATATATATATATATATATATATATATATATATATATATATATATATATATATATATATATATATATATATATATATATATACACGCGCGCGCTGATTAAGTATGTTTAGTTAAATAAGCGATTCAACATGTGTATTCAACATGTTGATTCAATTTTAGTGATAAAATTGTGTAGTGAATGATTATAATGTGTTTCTGTTATTTATTTAAATAAATAGTTCAATATATGTCAAGTGTTGATACTCTCGTGTTGAATTTGTGGATTGTGCTATTTTTAAATTAATGGCATTAATTGTTGTTTTAATGATAAGATTAATAATAATAAATGTACATTATTAGTGATTTTGCATTACTATATGTGATTGTATAGTGAATGGTTATGATCTTAGTCCTTTTATTTTATGTTGGAATTATTAAATATGGTATGTGTGTCGTATCTCTCTTTTAATTCTATATGCACATTTTCTTCTCATCTTTTTCCCTCCTATGTAAAAGAGTATTCTTGTTAATATAACATAATGATGAAGACAAGAAGGCAATGTCAGAAGAGGACTACTTCGAAGGTCACACTTGGAGAAGCACGAGCATTCCTAGATTTAGCTAAGGTTCTTCCATTGGCTTGTGAGAATCAATGCATTAGAGGCCATAATTGTAGAACGAGAAACACAAGAAAAGGGGATTCGAGTTGTGTTTTATTTTAAAACGGTTGTAACAAAAAATTGATGAAAACAAATAAAATAAATAGAAAAATATAACGACACAGCCAATTGATCCTGGTTCACCACCAACACGGTAGCTACGTCTAGTCCCTTCAACCTGAAGTATTTAATCCACTAATTCACCAACTGAATTACACTTCCACTGAACACCTACTAGTTAAGCTATTGAGGAATGTAGCTACTACTGGGCTAGGTTACAAAAGAACAGGTTTAAGGATTTTCTAAGTAACTCTCACAAGAGGGTGTTTACAATGTTAACTCTTAGAAAATATTTCTTAGCACTCAAACAATACAAAAGATTAAGAGAAAGAGTGTAGAGACGATTGTATTGTGCTTATTGTGGTACGTTGCCTCTTGTACTTTTCTACAAGGGTTGCACGCCCTTTATATAGATTTTTAGGGTTTCTACCCATTATTCTGATTGCAAGAAATCAACATGTATCATGAAGTTTCATATCAAATCTTCTAAGATTGATTCGCCATTAAAAACTAGTTAAAAGGAATCCTTGAAATTGATTTTTCGAAGACATAAAGAGAAAAGGATATTATGGTCAAAGTATGTCGCATAGATTATCGGAAAAATACTAATTTGGGGTGTTTAGCATAGAATGCGCAAAAGCTTTGTCTTCTTTCATAGCGTTGACTTTCATCAAAGCATAGACTATTAATAGAGTCGGACGATCAGATATTTGATGCGATTATTAGAGACAGACAATCACTTGTTTAGCATAGAATACTAATTTGGGGTGTTTAGCATAGAATGCGCAAAAGCTTTGTCTTCTTTCATAGCGTTGACTTTCACTAAAGCATAGACTATTAATAGAGTCGGACGATCAGATGTTTGATGCGATTATTAGAGACAGACAATCACTTGTTTGTCAAGGTTATCAGAGGCAAAGAGATCTGATGGTTGATGTGATCATCAGAGCTAGACTAATCAAAGCATTGTTGTATTAGATAAATTCACCAGAGGCGCATTTTAAAGTGCGTTCATCGGACATAGAACGCGGAGAATATAGTGACTTTATCTTAGACATAGAATGCACATTTTAGTTTTGGTGTTCATTTAACTTGGACCAAAAGGTTAAATGATGCAACGTGAACTCATATAAAATAACCTAATCTATAAATTGTACACTAAAACAAAACATTAGTGCTTTAAATGGTTTCCATAAAATAATTTTGTTATAATCAAAACAAGTAAGGGTCATAGTTCTTCAAACTAACTTGGTTCTAAAAATAACCACGTCACTTTTAATTTCATATGTACGTATGGGTTGCATGTGTCTATATAGTAAGATAAATAGTTTCAGAAAGAGCAAAACAAAAAATCCCTCAAATGAAAATATTAAGTTATGAGTAAATACCCAACTTCGTCCCTAACTCTGTTAACTTGTATCAACCTAGTCCCCCACTTCAACAAAATTCCAAATAGTCCCTAACTTTTTTCACCGTTAATCAAGTTAGTCCCTCTGTCAATATCAGTTAACTAACAGTGTCAAAGACTGGTGAGCTGACATATTAACTCCCACATAAGCTATTTCAATGTTAGGGACTAAATTGACTTATATACCAAGTCACCAAAAATCAAAATGACATAATCATCTTCTTCCTCACACCTTCAAAAGAAACCTTTTGCATTCTCTCAAACTCATTTTTCAGACATCATTGTCTCCAAACCACAATGATTTTGCTCCATTTTCACGTTCATCTTCTTCTTTTGAATATCAAGGTTAGTTGCAAATCATTTCTCGATGTTGCAAGGCTTTTTTTTAGCTTTTTTATTTATTTTTAACTTTAAAAATATATTCAAAAGCAACTCCAAAAGCAAATTCAGTGACAACTTCAACTCCAAAAGAGATATGGTATTAGAGGACTTGTTATACCAACTCCAAAAAAAACTCCAGTGAAACTTCCAACTCCAATGAGACCTCAAACTCCAAAACCAACTCTAGTGGGAACTTCAACTCCAAAACCAATTCTAGTGAGACCTCTAGCTTCAATTACAACTCTAATGACACATTCAGCTCCAACTACTACACCAGTGAGACCTCCATCCCGTTTCATCCTCCCGGTTCACCAACACAACAAAACAGGAGAACAACAGTTCATGACATTCATTCCTAACCAAGGTTTGGTCCACCACAACCTTAGAGAGATGTTTTAGGATGTCAAAGTATTTATATTTTGGATATTTTTGGGTATGCTAATTTATTACAATATTTTAGTTTATGTGCACATTATAGGTGAAATTTTTGGTATGATTTTCTATTTCAAAACAATATGTTAGTTTGGATCTTGTTTGTTCAATTTGGACAGCTTAGTGCTATTTTAATGTTTCTATTGTATTATTTGCATGTCATTTCTACTTTTCGTTTCATTTAAATGTTGCATACCAACCTGCCATGTTCAGTTTTTGTAAGAGCCGATTTGTAATCAACATGGAGAAGGTATCCAACAACCCTATTAATAATTTGTAGATCATCCTTTTTAGTTTTTGTTAGAGTCAATTTGATTAAAGTTCAACACAAAAATAGATAAAACATTACATCAATTACATTTATGTTCATAATAATTACATTCAAAACCATTAATAACTAACTTAAACAACTACATTAATAACCATTACATTCACAACCTACTCACAACCTATGCAATGAGTTTACCAATCCATAATGCAATGAACAATATCACCAAAAACCACATGACAATAAGATAATATTTTTGTTGCTTTTGTTCTAACATCGTTGCATCAATCTTGTTCATAAAGTTCACAAAACTTCTCTTAGCCGAGTTTGTTCTGCCATTACAACTTCAACCTTGTCCATAAGTTTCAACATAAGCTCATTGTGTTCTTCCATAACCTTTGATTGTTATCTTTGTGCTATTATCAATCGATCAATCTTGGCTATAAGTTTACGTTCATTTTTCAATACTTCATTTTTATTTTCCGCAACACCAACACCTTTAGGAACAAATATATCAGGAGCTTCACCACACCATAAAAGGTAGAAACAACAACCATCTTTCTGAAACATAATAACTCAAATAATCAAAAAAAGAAAAAATTTTAACAGATGATAAAAATCGTAACAATGGAAAATCAAAACAAAGTAAATTAAATTTTTTTAAGTAAGATCCCCAAACAGAACAACAGAAAGAAATTAAAAAAAAATGCACATTTGAACATTACCTTCCAAATAGGACAACCAAAGAATGGTTGATCCGGCTTTGCATTTGTCTTTGAAATCCTTATCACAGTTTTCTTCCCACATAAACAAAAAAGAATTGGGCAGTTTTCCTCAATACATGATTCATCAAGCTCTAAATTACCAATATAGCTTTTCCCTTTCATAGATGAAGTAAATTGAAAACCACTACCCATTCAATTCATATCATTTTCGCAAATATGGTAGAATTTAATGAAAAGGGACAAAGGTGGAAAAATACATCAATGGAGGAAGGAAAGAAAATCGAGGAAGAAGACTTTTGTAAAATATGTTGTATAAAAACATAATTTGTTGCAATTTAGTCCCCAACATTATTAAGAAAACGTGGGAACATTTAAACATAAAAAAGTATCAAATAGGTCCTTAAGAATTGCTTATGTGGGAGTTAACGTGCTGACTCATCCGTCTTTAACATTGTTAGTTAACTAGTATTGACGGAGAGACTAACGGGATTAATGGTGAAAAACGTTAGGGACTATTTTTGAATTATGACAAAGTGAAGGACAGGGTTGGTACACGTTAACAAAGCCAGGGACGAAGTTCGGTATTTACTCATTAAGTTATATTAAAATCTTTCCAAGAGTTAGCACTCATCAAGACTATTATCGAAAATGTGGGTTTGCTAAAGCGAAATGCATTTTCTAGTAAGATACAATGGGATACGTGTAATATCCAACTGTTAGTTTTAGGGTTTAACCTAACTAAACTAAGTATAATAGGATTGAAAGGTTTAGAAGCAAGAAAGTTGCGGCTATCCATAAAAGGGATTAGAATAAGAATTATTCACCTAACTATCTGAGATTTGTATGAGATACAATTAGGAGGAGTTTCTACCTAAATAATTGAGTTTTAAGAGATCAATAATGACTGACTTAAAGCGAAGCGAAATATGGATTTTGGCCCATTAGAAAATCTTCCAACGGGATTTTCCGAATCAAATGTTAAGGGTCATTTAGTTTGAGTAAAATACTGGAAGGTGTATTTAATTAAAGACCTAATTAAATATATTCATTGCATGATACTTATTTTTTTGCACATGTTTTAATGTAGATTACCATGGCATCAAATACCTCTAATAATTTTTTGTGATCAATCCTTGAGAAGGATAAGTTGTGTGGATCAAAATTTCTTGAATGGCACCAAAATTTGAGGATTTTCCTCAAATAGAAGAAAAAGTTGTATGTTTTGGAAGGGTCCCTCCCAAAGAACTAGTTGCTTTTACATCCAAGGCTAAAAGAAATGCTTATAAGAAGCATCAAGATGATGCCTTGGATGTTGGCTACATCATGCTTACCACCATGAACTTTGAGGTTCAAAAGCAACATGAGAACATAGAAGCTTAGAACACGATTTAGCATATGAAAATGCTCTCTCAAGAACAGACAAGGCATAAGTGATATAAAGTTTCCAAATCTCTTTTCCAAAGAAAATTGGCAAAGGAAAGCCATGTAGGTTATTATGTGCTCAAGATGATTGAGCATGTTGAGAACCTTGAGTGATTGGGTTTTCCTCTCAAGAAAGAGCTTGTGATTTATTTGATCCTGCAATCATTGTCGAAGAGTTTCAACCAATTTGTCATGAATTTCACTATGAATGATATGGACAAGACTTTTCCATAACTGGTGAGCATAATGAGAACTGTTGAATAGAATATTAACGAAGAAAAAGGGAAGGCCATTTTACTACTTTAGGTGTAGGAACTTATGAACTCACTTTACCTAGTGGTTTTATCATTAGATAAAGAACTGTCATTTTGTACCTGCAATTAGCAAGAATATTATTTTCGTTTCTTGTTTGGACAAGTTCGATTTTCTATGCTAGTGCACAAATGAGTAATGGACTTTATGTCCTTGATCTCGAAAATCTCATCTATAATATTCATGCTAAAAGGATAAAACCAAACGAGTTGAATCCAACTTATCTTTGGCATTTTCGTTTAGGCAACATAAATGAGATACACATTTCCAAACTCCATAAAAGTGGACTATTAGGCTATTTTGATTATCAATCATTTGAGACATGTGAGTCTTGTTGACTAAGAAAGATGACAAAGACCCCATTCACAAGAAAAGGTGAAAGGGCTAGTGATATTTTGCCCTTATACATATTGATGCATGTGGACAATAAAACACACCAGCCAAAGAAGGTTTCCAGTACTTCATTCCATTTTCTGATGATTATAGTAGATATGTGTATCTTATAAAACAAAAATTATAATCTTTTGAAAAGTTCAAAGAGTTTAAAAACAAAGTACAAAACCAATGAGGTAAGAATATTAAAACCCTTAAATCATATTGAGGTGTGGTGAATATTTGATTCTAGAATTTGATGACTATTTGACAGAGTATGGGATCATGTCCCAACTCACCCTTCCTGGAACACTGCAACAGAATGGTGTTTCCAAGATAAGGAACCAAAGTTTTTTGGACATGGTCCGATCCATGACGAGTCATGCAAATCTTCCAAATTCCTTTAAGGGACATGCCATGCCAGCTGCAGCTTTCAAACTTAACAGCGTTTCATCCAAAATAGTGGAAAAGACACCATATAAGATGTGGACTGCTAAGAAAATTTGTGTGTCACTCGAACTGATGTATTCTTGGAAGGGTAATTTATTTCCAAAGGAATCAATAGGAGGAAAGTAGAAAGTTGAAGGAATTCAAGAATCAAATAATCATGATACACTTATGGAGGAGCAAGAGCACCCTACACAAGATGTTGTGGTAGATCAACTTGGTCAAGTAATACAGGACCAACGTAGGTCAAATAGGATATGTTGAAGGTGCAAACACGAGAAGGGGGGTTGAATTGTGTTTGTACTACTTGAATTCTTTTTCTGTTTTTGATGATTATTTGAAATCTGAAATATAATCAAGTAGAGTTAGCAGCGGATAAAGTAAAATAAACAACACAAGGATTTATCCTGGTTCACCATTAACTAGGCTACATCCAATCCCTTCAACTTGAAGGATTTTTCCACTAATTCAAAACCTTTGAATTACAACAGTTTGACCCTCCAAGTCAGTCTTCCCAAACAGTCTAACAATCCTAGACTTTTGAGGAACACAACACCTTGACTTCTCAAGTCAAGTCTTCTCCTACCAATCTAACAATCCTAGATTGCAGAAGGAATTACAACACCTTGAATCTAATTGCTAAGTCACCTGCTACTTCTTCTGACTCTTCAGATTGTAGACTCTACTTCAACGATATAGATTTAACACAAGGGAACGAAAAACACGAGTACTTGCTTATGGAAAGCTGAAACTCACAATTAACCTCACTGAAAAATCGAGTGTTTGCTTCTGGAAGTGTGTGACTCTTTTACTGATTTTCACTACTAAGTCTTCTGCGTTGAGCCTCCTTTTATAGATGAGAATTAGGGTTTCTTCCATGATCAAATTCGAGCTGTAACTGTCCAGATTCTCTTGCAAAAATAACTTGGCCAATCCTGTTTCACTTAAACAAAAAACATATCTTTTTAGCTTTAGATTGCATTTGAAAATTCTGTTGACCAATCTTGTTTCTTTTAATTTCAAACCATATCTTTTTAAGCTTCAGATTGCATTTGAATTTCTTCAAGTCTTCAGTAATTTTTGAATCAAATTCCCTTAATACTTTGATCAAATTTCTATCAAAATTTAATCAAGTCTTCTTCGAATATTAATCAAGTTATCACTGATTTTCATCATGATTAAATCTAGACCATATGATCTTCTGATTTCGACCAACTCTGGACTTTATGATCTAATTTGCCCCAATTCTGTGATCCTCTGATCTCAGCAAACACTGGACCATATGATCTGATCTTCTGATCTCAGCCAATCACTGGAACATATGATCTGATCTTCTGATCTCGGCCAACACTGGGCCATATGATCTAATTTTTTGAACTCGGCCAATACTGGGCCATGATGCTTAAATCTGGCTATTGATCTGAACATTTTCCCTATGATATGGACCAAGTCTGGACTGAGTCAGGATTAAATCTGAATTAAATCTAGACTTATGATATTTTAATCTGGACATTTATCCTCTGATCTGGATCAAGTCTGGATTAAATTTGGACAACATTTCTTCTGATCTGGACTGAGTTTTATGTTCTAGACCATGCTATCTTCTAGTATGGACCAAGTCTGGACCAGGTCATTTGTTCTGGACCAGTTATCTTTTGCTATGGATCAAGTCTGGATTAAGTCTGGACTGATTCTTATATTCACGACCAAGCTATCTTCTGGTAAGGATTAAGTCTGGACCGAGTCTGACTTATGATTCCTTATGGTCTGGACCAAGTCTCCCTCTAACAAGCTTCCTTCTGGTCTGGACTAGGTCTCCTTCTGGACTCTGCTTCCTTCTAATCTGGGCCAAGAAAGATATCCTCTGATGATGTTATTTGACCTTTGATGACATCCTCTGATATCCTCTGGAAGTGTATCCTCTGATGCCTTCAGGATGTATCCTTTGGTACCCTCTTGATGCATTATCTGGCCTAACCTTCTGGTGACATTTCTGTCCTCTGGTTGCTTCCTCTGAATGTATCCTCTGGTGGTGTCATTCTCTGATTTTATACAACTTCTGATTTGTTCTTCTAAGTCAACATACTATTTACATAAAATACTTTTGTTAACATCAAAACTAAGTATAGAACCAACTTGGTTCCAACATTCTCCCCCTTTTTGATGATGACAAAACCTTGTATTTTTTATGAATTATTTTGAGCTGTGACATGACAATGGTGCTTTGTCTTTTGCTTGACCAAAAGATCAAATTATCACCTAAGAAAGTACAGTTGCCACTTGTACTTTTCCTTTCCAATTTGTCTCCAGCATAATCAGAATCACAAAAACCTCTTAGTTTGTAAGTGGGGGTTTTCTTGTATAACAAGGTTTGTGGTTCCTTTGAGGTATCTCAAGATTCTTTTGACAGTAGTTAAATGGGATTCCCTAGGGTCAGTTTGAAAACGGGCACAGACACAAACACTAAACAAAATGTCAGGTCTAGAAGCAGTTAGGTAAAGAAGGTGTAACACCCCGAGTTTAAAACACAGCGCGGTTGCATTTTTTTTTTTTAAATTAATAATTAAAAAGAGTTTTTCCCAAAGTTATTTCAAAAGAATAAAAATAAAGTTCTTCGTAAAATAGTACGTTATAGATTAATCGATGAATGTAAACCAAATACTTCATTAGGATTATCACTAAGTACTTATCTTGGAAATTAGTTTCTAAACATTAATACATCCCAAAATATCATTGTCATAATACATCAACAGCAAATATCAGAGTACATGGTTCAGTGGAAAATGGTACAATATTTCCAAAATAAGACAAATTACAATTTCAATCCAAAACCTAATACACTAAGTCTAACTGATCATGCGCTGAAGCTGCAGTAGCACGGATTCCCTCCGCATCCCACGCAAGTCTCTTATGACTCTGCAGTTTGCTTCGACGTAACCTCCTCCTCCTCCTCGTACATAGAGGGATCGGTCTCCTCAGAAGTCAAGTCAATACACATTCGTGGCTGCTTTGGCGGTGCCAGAATCTCGTAGCAATCCTCGGAAATCCTAGATGGACTCGGAATCTCAGTCGCTACTGGTCTCAACTCATCACGCTTCTCTACCGCATCAGACTCATGCATCTCCCTTCCAATCACAGGGTTGGGAGTCACCACTCCTACAGTGGCCTCCGTCTCAACCCTTTCAGCCGACTCCTCCGCGTCGTCAAAAACTCTGTGCGCCTCTTGCACTAGGCGGGAAGGCACGGGAAACTCTATGCTCGCGTAAGTGCGTTCCACGAAGTCTTCCACGCCATCAGTCCTACTTGTCCGCTCCAGCCACCCCGTATAAGTCGCTCTGCTTGAGAAGGGGTCAAAAGCCCAAGCAGTGCGCGAGTAGCGATCAAGGAAATTCAACGACGTTTCCGTCGTTCGGGTGCCCACGGGCGGCGTGGGTTTGGGAGGCATCTGAGGGCAAAGCCCAAAGTCCATAATATAATAGCAAGGGGGTCACCGACCGAAAATAACAGATAATCACATAGCATATATTGCACAACAACATGTATAATCATGGTATAACATATGATGATGAAGAATTAATCATGTTCATTTGAAAATTGATGACTTTCATGCCTTTTCAAAACAACAGTTAATGATTATGAAGTATGCGGTAAGTACAAACACACATCAACAAAACACAATCATTAATTCAGAATTTCAGATTCTGGACAGCACTCACACGCATTAATTTCCAATATTCATCATAGAAACAATCATGACACAACGGTCAAATCCCTCAATGTAATGCATATATGCTCATGCAAAATTTTCTTGGAATCACCAAGGTGCAGTCACTCACAGACCAGCACAATTTAACGGCCCTCGTGACCAGGGTGCAATCGCTCACAGATCAGCACCGGTGCAGTTGCTCACAGACCAGCACTCGTGCAGTCGCTCACAGACCAACACATTTGACAAAACCCAAGGTACAATCGCTCACAGATCAGTACCTAGTGCAGTCGCTCACAGACCAGCACTCGTGCAATCGCTGACAGATCAGCACGTGGTTGCGCATTTCAGGGTACAGACGCTCGCAGTCCAGTACCAGTGCAGTCGCTCACAGACCAACACTTATATACCAAGGTACAATCGCTCACAGATCAGTACCTACTGCGGTCGCTCACAGACTAGCACTCGTGCAATCGCTCACAGATCAGCACGTGGTTGCGCATTACTCTGTGGCCCATTCGCGGGTACCACTTGACTATGCAATGCATGAATATGCAGTGTTTCACTTCTCTAGAAACAATATGCAACTCAGAAATTCATGCTTTCCATCATGTTTAAATGTTTCAGCACAATCATAAATAACAACATCACAATCATGAATTAAACAATCCATTAATCATTCACACTTTCAAATGTTTTCCCAACCCCTCAAAATTCATACACAATGTTTAAAACTGGGATTTTTCTGGGATTTACGAATCTGTATTCGAATACAGCTCTTTTGTATTCGAATACAGAAGCCAAAAACAGTATAGAATCACTCTCTGTATTCGAATACAGCCCTCTGGTATTCGAATACAGCCCTCTGGTATTCGAATACAGAGGCAGATTTCAGTGCATAAATCAACGTCTTTCATTACATCAGTAAAGTTTTTAAAACTTCATCACCACTACTTCAAAATCTCATCAAAAGTTCCACTTTAACTCACCACAACATCCCCAGTATTCCCCAGACACTCAAGGTTTTCAAAACACTCTTAAAACATGAAATTTTCTGAAAATTCGAATATGTATCCGAATACAGAAGCAGGAAACTGCAATTTAACATTCTGTATTCGAATACAGCATGACTGTAGTCGAATACAGGAGTTCAACCTTTGGAAAATTCAGCCTTTTCTCCCATGTCACTTAAAGGTTTTCAAACATCTTTCTCTCCTCTTTAAAACCATTTCACAGACTTCTTTTCAAATCATTTAAACCTTATCAGAGTTTCTCAACACTTCAAAACTCACATGACAATGTTTAAAACTTGTTTTTCTGGAAAACACAAATCTGTATTCGAATATAGCTTCCTTGTATTCGAATACAGAAGCTAAAAACAGAGTTTCTGGGAAAACTGGAATCTATAGTCGAATACAGCATGCCTGTAGTCGACTACAGATGCGAATACAGTGTTAAAATTTCACTTCTGTATTCGAATACGATATGGTCGTAGTCGAATACAGTTGCTTAGTCAGAAGCAAAAATCCTACCTCTGTATTCGACTACAGGGGCTCGTAGTCGAATACAAGTTTGAAAACTTTAGTTAAAACAGAACTTGACAGGTTGTATTCGAATACACACTGGTTGTATTCGAATACACCTTCGAAAAACCAGTGAAATACTTCCTGAAACATCTACACTTTTCAAACTTTTTCTTGAAAAACAACAACCAAATATCAACACAGATTCTGCATTTTCCAGAAAAAACCTTTCCTCATTTAAAATCCCTTTTCCTTTAAAAACCATCAACACCACCAAAATCACACAAAACAACCAGAATCAAAATCATCAATATCATCACCAGAATCTCACGACATAAAACAGAATCAGAACCATTAACACCAGTTTATCCAAAACAGAGACAGATGATCCATCATCAGAACACTATGCAACATTTCAGGGTTCTCACTCATCAGAACAAACATGTAACATTTCAGTGTTCACACTCATCAGAACAAACATGCAACATTTCAGTGTTCACACTCATCAGAACAAACATGCAACATTTCAGTTTTCTCCAAAACACAACAGAATGACAAGCAAACATCACAGAACAACTAAGCACCAACATGATGCATTTTGCATTTTAATGTCATTTTCAAAACAGTTTTAAAACATGCGTTTTTAATCATAACTAAAATGGCATGCAAACATTTTCCAGCATTCACCCATAAGTAAAACAACATATTTTACCAGTAAAATAGCCAACAACAACTTATCAGAATAATTACTTAGCAGAAAAATGCATTTTCTTTCAAAATGTCATTTTCGAAAATAGCTTTTCTTTTACAGACAGAACTGAAACAGCACAAATTTATGGCTCTAATGCAGCCAAAAGATGGAAGGTGCCCTTACCCTTGTAGCGTGCTCTGCTATTTCTCTTGTTCCTGCTGCGTTCCCTTTTCTGCGTCCAAAAACGGTGAAGCTGTTCCCTGAGTTTGCTGCTGCAAAACTGGGTTCTTTCTCTTCGTATTGTGGTGGGGATTAACTTTACTACTGGGGGTTTTCTGGTTTGATGGGTGGAATTTCAGTTAATGGTGTTTGAAGGAATTTCCCTCTCTTCAAATTTGAATTCGGGAATGGCAGAAACAGAGACAGAATGGGAGGGGAGATGGAGTTGGTACATGCAATACGGGCAGTAAGGAGGAAGGAATGGTGTTCTGACTTCACCATCGTTCTCACTCCTATTTATAGACTCTCATGGTGCCACCTCACTTGCCACATGTATGATTTTCCAGCTTTTTAATTGTCTTGCAATTAGCCACTAATCCTTACTTAATGGTCCAATTAATTTAATTACTTGAAATTAAATTAATTTAATTCTTCACCCAATAATTTTAATTCAAACTTCAAAATAAATATTTATATATATATATTCACTTCAATCATACATATATTAAATATTTACAAAAATTCCCAAAATTCCCTTGACAATAATTCTAAAATTAATATTTAAAATTAAGGGTCTTACAATACTACCCCCCTTAAATTAGTTTCGTCCTCGAAACTACATGTCCGTAAATAATTGAGGGTATTGTTCCTTCATTTTACTTTCCAATTCCCAGGTTGCGTCTCCAGTAGTCGGATTCCAAATCACCTTGACTAGTGGGACTTTCTTGTTTCTCAACTGCTTAATCTTCCTATCTTCGATCCTCACCGGAAATACTTCAAATGACAGGTTGTCCCTTAGCTGAATTGTATCAGGCTCGATTACAGGTGTCGGGTCTGCAATGTACTTTCTTAGCTGCGACACATGAAATACGTCATGAATGTTGGACAGTATTGGAGGTAACGCAATCCGATAGGCCAATGGTCCAATACGTGCAGTAATCTGGTATGGCCCAATAAATTTAGGAGTCTACTTCCTTGACTTAATAGCTCTGCCAACACCAGTTGTAGGCGTAACCCTCAAAAACACATGATCGCCCTGCTCGAATTCCAAGGGTCTGCGGCGCTTGTCCGTATAACTCCTCTGACGATCTTGTGAAGCCTTCATTTTCTCTTGTATTCTCTTGATCTTCTCTGTGGTCTGTTCCACCATCTCTGGTCCGACAATCATACTTTCTCCGTCCTTATACCAGCATAAGGGCGTTTGACACTTGCGTCCGTATACTGCTTCATAGGGCGCCATTCCAATGCTAGCGTGGAAACTGTTGTTGTAGGTGAACTCAATCAATGGCAGAACGTCATCCCAATTCCCTCTGTCATCCAACACGCATGCTCTTAAGAGATCCTCCAAGGACTGATTCGTCCTCTCTGTTTGTCCGTCTGTTTGTGGATGGTAGGCTGAACTCAATTTCAGTTTTGTGCCCAAAGCTTTATGCAGTGCTCCCCAAAAATGAGATGTGAACTTTGGGTCACAGTCCGATACTATACTTGATGGAACGGCGTGTAACCTCACAATCTCAGTGATGTAGATTTCCGTCAGCTTATCTACCTTATAAGTGGTCCTTACCGGTAAGAAATGTGCGGACTTTGTCAAACGGTCCACTATTACCCAAATTGAATCATTCTTTTTCCTTGTCTTGGGCAGTCCTGTTATGAAATCCATGGAAATGCTGTCCCACTTCCATTCCGGTATGTCCAAAGGTTGCAGCATTCCAGTAGGTCGTTGATGTTCCACTTTCGCTTTCTGACAAGTCAAACAAGCGGATACATATTCTGCCACATCCTTTTTCATTCCTGGCCACCAGAAATTCTGCCTTAAGTCCTGGTACATCTTGGTTGCTCCAGGATGAATACTTAACTTACTCTTATGAGCCTCTTCCAAAATTGCTCTTCTCATCTCTGCAACTTTTGGTACACAAACCCTTCCGTTACATATCAGAATATCATCTGTTTCGATGCTGAATTCAGTGGTCTATCCTTGTGCTATCAGATTCCTCTTTTCTTGGATCAATGCATCATTTTGCGAGTTTGCAATCTCCTCCAGTAATCCACTCGAAAGTGTTATCATTCCACACTTTAACACTCCTGGTGCAAACTTCACGTCCAAGTGTAGGTCTCTAAATGCTTCCCACAACTCTTGTTGTCTGGCCATTATCATTGAAGATACTGACACACTCTTCCGACTTAATGCATCAGCCACCACATTAGCCTTTCCAGGGTGGTACTGCAATGAGAAGTCAAAATCCTTGAGAGTCTCCATCCATCTTCTCTGACGCATGTTCAATTCTTTCTGATCGAACAAATACTTCAAGCTTTTGTGGTCACTAAACACGGTGAACGTGCATCCATAAAGGTAGTGTCTCCAGACCTTTAGCGCAAACACTACTACAGCAAGTTCTAAATCATGGGTAGGGTAGTTCCGTTCGTGAGTCTTTAACTGCCTTGAGGCATAAGCTACAACTTTCTTGTGCTGCATCAAAACACATCCCAGACCTTGGTGAGATGCATCACATTAAACTTCATATGGTTCCTCTGGCTGTGGCAATACCAATACTGTTGAGGTTGTCAATTTCTCCTTTAGCAACCGAAAACTCTCTTCGCACTTCTCCGTCCATGCAAACGGCTGATTCTTTCTAGTTAGTTGTGTCAGAGGAGCTACATTCTTAGCGAATCCTTCAATGAATCTTCTGTAATACCCTGCTAATCCGACAAAACTCCTTATATCTGTGACAGTCTCAGGCTGTTTCCAGGCAAGAATTGTCTCAATCTTTGCTGGATGCACAACGATTCCTTCTTTGGTTATTACGTGTCCCAAGAAATTCACTTTGTCTAGCCAAAATTCGCACTTCGACAAATTGGCATACAGCTGCTTCTCGCGTAAGACGTCAAGAACTTGGCGTAGGTGTTCTTCGTGTTCTTCTTCATCCTTTGAATAAATCAAAATATCGTCGATGAATACCACCACAAACTTATCCAAAAACGGGCTGAGAATCCTATTCATGTAATCTATGAAAATTGCTGGTGCATTCGTAACTCCAAAAGGCATAACGAGGTATTCATAATGTCCGTAACGAGTTCTGAAAGCAGTCTTTTGAATATCTCCTTCTCTTACTTGAATCTGATGGTATCCCGATTTCAAATCAATCTTTGAAAACACTGCTGCTCCCCTCAATTGATCCATCAAATCATCGATGCGTGGTAGAGGATAACGGTTCTTGATAGTCACCTTGTTAAGCTGTCGATAATCCACACATAGACATGAACTTCCATCCTTCTTCTTAACCAACAATACCGGTGCTCCCCACAGCGACACACTTGGTCTGATAAATCCTTTCTCCAACAAGCCTTCAATCTGACTTTTAAGCTCGCTTAATTCCAATGGCGACATCCGGTACGGCGCAATTGAAATAGGTCCAGTTCCTGTGTGTAAGTCAATGAAGAACTCCACCTCTCTCACCGGGGGTAATCTTGGAATTTCAGATGGGAATATGTCCGGGTATTCCTTGACTAACATCACATCTTCTATATTTACATCCATCTTGGTCTCCATGTTAGCCAATGATAAGAACTCCTGAGTTCCTTCTCTCAGCGATACTCCGAGTTGGTTAGCAGTCAAATATCGAGCGACTCCAGGTTCGGGGAAAAGAACCAGTTTTCGAGCGCAATCCAAAACTACATAGTTATAAGACATCCAATCCATACCGAGAATGATCTCGAGGGATTGTAGGGGTAGACAGATTAGATTAACCAAGAAGTCCCTATTCTGAATTGTTACCGTACAATGTAAACATGCAGAGTCTACAGTCAAAGTCTTAGCAGGCGTAGTAACAACCAAATCAAAAGGCAAGGCAGATACAGACAACTTCAAATGATGCACACAATCCATAGCAATGAAAGAGTGGGTTGCCCCCGAATCAAAAAGTGCAGTTAGGGTGTTACTTGCAATCTCACAATCTTGCTGGATTAAATTCTGAGCTTGTCCTCCAGCTTCAGCACCCATGTGGTAGACGCGGCCTCTAGCAGTAGGACGGGTAGCCCTAGTCGCGTTCACGGTTGGCTCCACCTTCGGAACCCGGCAATCCCTCGCCACATGTCCTGGCTTCCGGCAATTGAAACACATGAGATCCCTTGTGGTACAAGTAGTAGCCATGTGCCTTTCTTTCCCACATCGATAACACCGGACTCCTTGTTCCAATTGCCTTCCAAAAGTCTGATTCCCCAGCCGATTCTGGCCCCTCCGGTTGTTCTGTGGCCGGTTATACGGCTTGGCCACTTGCTTCCCTTTGTTGTTCTGGTTATTCATCCGACTAGGCCCTCCTGAGTTAAAGTGACCACCTCTGTTGGCCCTTTTATTCTTCATTTCTTCCACCTCTCTACACTTTTCCACTAGCACTTGGAAACATTGTATTCCCAAGGGTAGAACCGATTCTTGGATCTCATACCTCAATCCATTCTGGAAGCGATGACACATGAACTGTTCATCAACTTCTTCTCGGAAGAATCTGAAGTGTCTGGATAGCGACTCAAATTTAGCGGCGTATTCTCCCACTGTCATACTCCCCTGGTACAATTTCAGAAAGTCATCCCCCAACTTGGTCCTCGTACTCATTGGGAAGTACTTGTCTAGAAACTTCTTTTTGAATGACTCCCAGGTCACTTCCTCTTGAGCCGACGCCATCAGTGATCTCGTACTCCTCCACCAGTACTCTGCGTCCCCTACCAACAGGTACGTGGCATAGTTGACTTTCACTACTGCCCGACAGTTAATCATCTCGAATATCTTTTCCATCTCTTGGATCCACTGATCCACCCTTTCTGGACCCTCATCATTTGTAAACTTGGGAGGGTTATGACGGCGAAAGTCCTCAAGCCCTCTAGACTCAGCAGCACGAATTTCTCGTTCTCTCTTTCTCTAAGTCGCGTTGAGTCTTGGCAGCCGTCTGGGCAGCAACAGACGCAGCCATATTGTTCATTGCTTCAGCCATCCTATCTTCCCGGCTGATGTTTGTCCTTGCGGTGTCGTCTCTTCTTGGCGGCATTGTTTCCTACAAAACCATCATTACTTCAGTCACACCACAACTCTCACAAGACTTGAAACTTTAACTACTTGCTTCTTATGCATGATCAGCTAATGACTCAAAACAAACACTTTAATCAGAGCTTAAACCCAAAAGTTAACCAAATGCTCTGATACCACAATTGTAACACCCCGAGTTTAAAACACAGTGTGGGTGCATTTTTTTTTTAAAATTAATAATTAAAAAGAGTTTTTCCCAAAGTTATTTCAAAAGAATAAAAATAAAGTTCTTCGTAAAATAGTACGTTATAGATTAATCGATGAATGTAAACCAAATACTTCATCAGGATTATCACTAAGTACTTATCTTGGAAATTAGTTTCTAAACATTAATACATCCCAAAATATCATTGTCATAATACATCAACATCAAATATCAGAGTACATGGTTCAGCGGAAAATGGTACAGTATTTCCAAAATAAGACAAATTACAATTTCAATCCAAAACCTAATACAATAAGTCTAACTGATCATGCGCTGAAGCTGCAGTAGCACGGATTCGCTCCGCATCCCACGCAAGTCTCTTTTGACTCTGCAGCTCGCTTCGACGTAACCTCCTCCTCCTCGTACATAGAGGGATCGGTCTCCTCAGAACTCAAGTCAATACACACTCGTGGCCGCTTTGGCGGTGCCGGAATCTCGTAGCAATCCTCGGAAATCCTAGATGGACCCGGAATCTCGTGAGTGCGTTCCACGAAGTCTTCCACGCCATCAGTCCTACTTGTCCGCTCTAGCCACCCCGTATAAGTCGCTCTGCTTGAGAAGGGGTCAAAAGCTTAAGCAGTGCGCGAGTAGCGATCGAGGAAATTCAACGACGTTTCCGTCGTTCGGGTGCCCACGGGCGGCGTGGGTTTGGGAGGCATCTGAGGGCAAAGCCCAAAGTCCACAATATAATAGCAAGGGGGTCACCGACCGAAAATAATAGATAATCACATAGCATATATTGCACAACAACATGTATAATCATGGTATAACATATGATGATGAAGAATTAATCATGTTCATTTGAAAATTGATGACTTTCATGCCTTTTCAAAACAGCAGTTAATGATTATGAAGTATGCGGTAAGTACAAACACACATCAACAAAACACAATCATTAATTCAGAATTTCAGATTCTGGACAGCACTCACACGCATTAATTTCCAACATTCATCATAGAATCAATCGTGACACAACGGTCAAATCCCTCAATGTAATGCATATATGCTCATGCAAAAACAGTATAGAATCACTCTCTGTATTCGAATACAGCCCTCTGGTATTCGAATACAGAGGCAGATTTCAGTGCATAAATCAACCTCTTTCATTACATTCGTAAAGTTTTTAAAACTTCATCACCACTACTTCAAAATCTCATCAAAAGTTCCACTTTACTCACCACAACATCCCCAGTATTCCCCAGACACTCAGGGTTTTCAAAACACTCTTAAAACATGAAATTTTCTGAAAATTCGAATCTGTATTCGAATACAGAAGCAGGAAACTGCAATTTAACATTATGTATTCGAATACAGCATGACTGTAGTCGAATACAGGAGTTCAACCTTTGGAAAATTCTGCCTTTTCTCCCATGTCACTTAAAGGTTTTCAAACATCTTTCTATCCTCTTTAAAACCATTTCACAGACTTCTTTTCAAATCATTTAAACCTTATCAGAGTTTCTCAACACTTCAAAACTCACATGACAGTGATTAAAACTTTTTTTTTTTCTGGAAAACACGAATCTGTATTCGAATATAGCTTCCTTGTATTCGAATACAGAAGCTAAAAGCAGAGTTTCTGGGAAAACTCGAATCTGTAGTCGAATACAGCATGCCTGTAGTCGACTACAGATGCGAATACAGTGTTAAAATTTCAATTCTGTATTCGAATACGACATGGTCGTAGTCGAATACAGTTGCTTAGTCAGAAGCAAAAATCCTACCTCTGTAATCGACTACAGGGGCTCGTAGTCGAATACATGTTTGAAAACTTTAGTTAAAACAGAACTTGACAGGTTGTATTCGAATACACACTGGTTGTATTCGAATACACCTTCGAAAAACCAGTGAAATACTTCCTGAAACATCTACACTTTTCAAACTTTTTCTTGAAAAACAACAACCAAATATCAACACAGATTCTGCATTTTCCAGAAAAAACCTTTCCTCATTTAAAATCCCTTTTCCTTTAAAAACCATCAACACCACCAGAATCACACAAAACAACCAGAATCAAAATCATTAATATCATCACCAGAATCTCACAACATAAAACAGAATCAGAACCATTAACACCAGTTTATCCAAAACAGAGACAGATGATCCATCATCAGAACACTATGCAACATTTCAGTGTTCTCACTCATCAGAACAAACATGCAACATTTCAGTGTTCACACTCATCAAAACAAACATGCAACATTTCAGTGTTCACACTCATCAAAACAAACATGCAACATTTCAGTGTTCACACTCATCAGAACAAACATGCAACATTTCAATGTTCACACTCATCAGAACAAACATGCATGCATTCAGTTTTCTCCAAAACACAACAGAATGACAAGCAAACATCACAGAACAACTAAGCACCAACAGGATGCATTTTGCATTTTAATGCCATTTTCAAAACAGTTTTAAAACATGCGTTTTTAATCATAACTAAAATGGCATGCAAACATTTTCCAGCATTCACCCAGAAGTAAAACAACATATTTTACCAGTAAAACAGCCAACAACAACTTATCAGAATAATTACTTATCAGAAAAATGCATTTTCTTTCAAAATGTCATTTTCAAAAATAGCTTTTCTTTTACAAACAGAACTGAAACAGCATAAATTTATGGCTCTAATGCAGCTAAAAGATGGAAGGTGCCCTTACTCTTGTAGCGTGCTCTACTATTTCTCTTGTTCCTGCTGCGTTCCCTTTTCTGCGTCCAAAAACGGTGAAGCTGTTCCCTGAGTTTGCTGCTGCAAAACTGGGTTCTTTCTCTTCGTATTGAGGTGGGGATTAACTTTACTACTGGGGGTTTTTTGGTTTGATGGTTGGAATTTCAGTGTATGGTGTTTGAAGGAATTTCCCTATCTTCAAATTTGAATTCGGGAATGGCAGAAACAGAGACAGAATGGGAGGGGAGATGGAGTTGGTACATGCAATATGGGCAGTAAGGAGGAAGGAATGGTGTTCTGACTTCACCATCCTCTCACTCCTATTTATAGACTCTCATGGTGCCACCTCACTTGCCACATGTATGATTTTCCAGCTTTTTAATTGTCTTGCAATTAGCCACTAATCCTTACTTAATGGTCCAATTAATTTAATTACTTGAAATTAAATTAATTTAATTCTTCACCCAATAATTTTAATTCAAACTTCAAAATAAATATTTATATATATATATATATTCACTTCAATCATACATATATTAAATATTTACAAAAATTCCCAAAATGCCCTTGACAATAATTCTAAAATTAATATTTAAAAGAGGAGGATGGTCTTACAGAAGGGATCCAATCATACCTCTGTATGTTTTCTGGTCTACCTTTTGGCCGGATTCATCTTTTTCAAGTGAGCAGGTGGGGTGCATGGGGGTGGCCATAGGCTTACAATCACTCATCTTGAACTTTTTGAGAAGTTCTTTAGTGTACTTAGATTGGTGAATGAGTATACCTATTTTGCCTTGCTGAATCTGAATTCCTAGGAAGAACTTAAGTTCTCCCATCATGCTCATCTGAAACTCTTGCTGCATCAAATCAGAAAACTCTTAGCAGAGAGTGCCATTAGTGGATCCAAAGATAATATCATCAACATAAACTTGAATGATCAGAATATCATCTTTAATGGATTTTCTAAACAAAGTGTTATCTATTTGGCCTCTATCAAACTGATTTTTAAGTAAGAAATTGCTAAGTCTGTCATACCATGCCCTAGGTGCTTGTTTTAAACCATATAAATTTTTTTTAAGTTTAAAAACATGGTTTGGAAAATCAGAATTTTCAAAACCTGGGGGCTGTTTGACATAGACTTCCTCACTTATATAACCATTTAAGAAAGAACTATTGACATCCATTTGATACAAAGTAATATCGTGATTTGCAGCAAAAGAGAGTAGGATATGAATTGCTTCTAACCTGGCCACTGGAGCAAAAGTCTCAATGTAATCAATGCCTTCTTGCTGACTGTATTCTTGTGCCACAAGCCTAGCTTTATTCCTGACTACTTCACCTTGTTCATTGAGTTTATTCCTGAACACCCACTTGGTTCCAATGATATTTTTGTGTGGTCTGGATACCAGATCCCAAACATAATTCATTTAGCTCTTCTTGCATTGGTAGACTCCATCTATATCCTTCTTCTTCAGATTTGTCGTATTCTTGCTTGAAGCTTCTGCTTTTTCAAGTTCTTTTTCCTGCATCAGCTTTTGGTTCTGGTAAACCTGCATAGGTTTCCTCTGGTTCTGGTAAACCAGCTTTGGTTTCCTCTGGTTCTAGTAAACCAGCATCAGTTAACTCTGGTTCTGGTTAACCTGCATTAGCTTCATCTTGCTTTAACTTTTTAGGTCAAGCTATTTGTCATATAACATAATACAAATTAAATAATTTAAAAGTGAAATTAATACAACCAGAACATTAGTTCTGCTTCTGGTGGTCTCTGCTTGTTTTTGAAACCATTGGAATGTTGTTTCTGCTGAAGTGTTCATATTATATGGATCACTTGATTCCTCTGACAATTTGAAAACATGCAGAATACTTATCCAGCTTTGATTTTTAAGATCAAGCTTCTTGTTATCACAGTAAACATAAATATCAAACAATAATAATATTTAAGGATAGATATAACCTATATGTCACAGCTTCGGTATTATTCTGAAAATCCTCTTGTTTCTGATTTTCAGATTCTGAATTTGTATGTTCTGTGATTAGATGGTTTGGATGAAGGGCTTGAATTCCCTCCCTGGTTTGTGGTCTTGATGAATTTCACTGGAGTGTTTGAAGGACTCTCCTGATTCTGATTCTGTTGGAACCAAGTTGGTTCTAAGTACTTAGTGTAACGCCCCGGATTTTTGGTCCAAAACGTTACTAAAAAAAATAATTTTAGAAAAATTTACGACAATTTTTTTTTTGTAGGAATATCTACATTTATACTTTTAAATAATTAAGACTTATAAATATATATATTTCATTATTAATTTAGGTGTGATAATTATTTGCCTTGTTAGACTTATTGTAGTTGATAAAATTATTAGTAAGAATTATTTAATCAATGGAGAAGTTTTATATAATTATATGTATATATATATATATATATATGTTTTTTTATATAACAAAGACACACGAATTTTATACTGGTTCACCCAATGAAGGCTACGTCCAGTCCTCACACTCTAGTGAGTTTTTACTAAGTATCAAAAGCTATCAGCCTCTCACTGAGGTTGATTACAAACTGTGTATTCTTTAGCTTCACCAAGCTTACAATTCTTTCCTTCTGATTTCTCTTCAAGTGTTACTCACTTGAAGGTCTAAAAATGATATGGAGTAGTTTGACAGGATTTACTTTCTATAAAGATGAAACAAATATCTAGTGAAAGATTATAGAAAGCTTGAAAGGAGATTGATAATTGCTCTTGATAGCCTCTTGATATTTTTCTGTTTTTTGCTCGTGTAGTTGTGTGTTTTGCTGAAGAAGAGCAGCCTTCCTTTTATAGAGAGAAGGAAACTTTCTCTTCAAGAAAATTTTCCTTTCTGACCATTTTTTCAAGATGTAATGAACCTCACTGTTGTTGCGAATTTATAGCCTTGTTATTTTGTCCTTTTACAGCCTGGCACATGGGAGGTTACTTCTTTACTTGGCTTTTGAGGAGGATATATCATTCCATATGGTTTTTAACAACTAGTCAGTGCTCTTTTCTGGTTCCAAGTCATGACCCTTCTCTGGTCGTGGATGATGCAGCTTTTGATACTCTGGAACTGTTAGTTGTTCTTAATGTGAGAGGATGAATGAGCAGCTAGAAATTATCCTCTGGTAATTTCCTTTTGGTGTCTGAAGTTCACCTTATTGTATCTGACTTCTGATGTTTACCTTCCAGAGTTCATCTTATGATATTTATCTTCTGGTGTGTATTTTCTGGAATTCATCTTCTGATGTTTATCATGTGAAGTTCGTCTTCTGAATTTTATCTTCTGGTATTCATTTTCTGATGTTTATCATGTGAAGTTTGTCTTCTGAATTTTTGGTATTCATTTTCTGGTGTATTTCATGTGAAGTTCCTCTTCTGAGTTTTATCCTTTGATGTTCATCTTTTTATCCTCTGATATGTTTCTTCTGAAATTTATCTTCAGATGTATATCTTATGATATTCATTTATGATTTTCATCTTCTAATATCGGCCAATCTGGACTAGCAAACTGGTCTGCTGAGATCCTCTAATCTCGGCCAACACTGGACCATTTATTCTGTCCTTCTGGTTTCGACCAACACTGGGCCATTTATTCTGACCTTCTGATTTCGACCAACACTGGGCCATAGTCTGATCTTCTGATCTTGGCCAACACTGTACTGGGTCTGGATTAGTTCTGGACAAAGGATATTTCAGTCTAGACCTTTTAGCTGATCTTCTGATTAATCCAGGACTGTTTTTTCACTTCACTGTCAGGCCATCTTCTGGTCAGAAGAACTTGTTGAATAAGTCTGACTTATGATATCTTCTGGTCTGGTTCCAGTCTTCCTCTGGCAGGCTTCCTTCTGGTCTGGTCCATGTCTCCTTCTGACTTTGTTTCCTTTTGACATGGGCTAGCAAAGATATCCTTTGGTGATTTCAGGATGCATCCTCTGGTATCTTCTGGATGCATTATCTGGTGTTTTCAACTCTCAAGTTTTCTGCTTCAGCTTCTGGTTTTCTGTTCCAGATGTTTTGCTTCTGGTTTACCAGATGTTCTGCTTCTGGTTTACCAGGTGTTCTGCTTCTGGTGTTTTCCAGATGTTCTGCTTCTGGTTTCCCAGATGTTCTGCTTCTGGTGTTTTCCAGATGTTCTGCTTCTGGTTTCCCAGATGTTCTGCTTCTGTTTTTTTAACTTCAGATTTTCTTTATGGATTTAACAGCTTTGTTTCCTGCATGCATTCATTCTTCTGGACAGGAGGTTGCGATCTTTGGATCCTGTTCCTTTCTTAGTACAAAACTTAAATGCACGCATTAGTGTAATCATAATCTTAAGATAATTTTGTTATCATTAAAAGAGATTTTTTCTCAACAATCTCCCCCTTTTTGATGATGACAAAATTTCTTTAGATTATTTAAAATAAAATTGTAAAGGTGCTGTTTTTGAGTATGAAGCTCCCCCTCAGTATAAGCTGTAAAGGATAGGGGCTTCCCCTCAGAAAGTGCATAAAAGAATTTAAAGATTTTTTGAACCAATCTAAATACTTTATATTGATTATAATAAGATCATACAAAGAAAAAAACATAGAGGATTGAATTACGATAATTTCAAAAAAAATCTTCTTTTCTAAATTCCTAATCCTTGACAATTTTAATTTTAATCTTTCTCCCCCAAATTTGTCAATAGCAAAAAGTCAGCGACAGCCCAGAGGATGGTGAACTACTTTGAAGGAGAGGAATCATCAGACGAGGAGTGAAGTCATCTGGAATAGGATCAGCATTGATGCTGGTACTTTTCATTTGATAGCATGTTCCTTTGTTTTGTGAAGAGTTTTCTCCAGATTTAGCCAGGAAGGATTCAAGTGAGCTGAATCGTCCTGTAACTTCAGGAAATGGTGCAGGAGCCGGTTCATTGATGATTTGATTAGAGGGAGTAGTAACAAATTTTGTAGGGTACATATTTGAAGGAGATGAGAAGATTTGAGCCATGGTGCACGAGAGTTGAGCTGGTTGTGAAGGACTAGTAGGAGGATAAGGAAAGAAAAATGGTTCTTGTAGATTTTGAGATGTGTCCAGAGGGTCAGACGGAAGCGTAGTTTCTAGAGGTGAGCCTTTGAGATCAAAAAAGTGTTTGGCACCGTTTTTCACAAGTTGAGAGGGTGAACTGAGGTCTTCACCTTCTGCTGAACAATGGTTTTGATTTTCAAGAGGGAAGAAGTAAGGAGGCATAGGTTTAATCATGACAATCTAGGGAGAAGCACGGGTGACTTATCCATTGGGCAGTGAGTAAGAAACTGAAATCGAGGCACCTTTTTGCAGAGAGGAGTGTAATCAGCAGTGATTTGACTTGCCTGCCTCAGATTTTTATTTTTTCTTAAAAACAAAATAACATTATGATCTAAAGTTTTGCAAAACTTATTTTTTAGACAATTTTTGAAAGATTTAAGATGGAAAGTTTTTCTAAAATTTTTTTGAAACGATCCTCCTGGAGAGGTTTGGTGAAAATGTCAGCAAGCTGATTTTCAGTTTCAATGAAAATTAATTGAACATCTCCTTTTTGAACATGATCTCTTAAGAAATGATGTTTAATTTCAATATGTTTAGATCTAGAGTGTTGAATAGGGTTTTTGGAAAGATTAATAGCACTAGTGTTGTCACAAAGGATAGGAATTTTTGTGTACCTTAAAGAGTAGTCTTCCAATTGATTTTTTACCCAGAGAATTTGAGAGCAACATTGAGCAGCTGAAACATATTCAGCTTTTGTAGTGGACAGAGATATGGTATTTTGTTTTTTACATGCCCAACTAATGAGAGATGAGCCCAGAAATTGACATGCTCCACTTGTGCTTTTCCTCTCAATTTTGCCACCAGCATAATCAGCATCACAATATGCCAGAAGATCAAGATTTGAATCCTTTTTGTACCAAATTCCCAGATCTGTGGTTCCAACTAGATACCTGAATATCCTTTTTACTGCAGTGAGGTGTGATTCTTTAGGGGATGATTGAAACCTTGCACACAAACCTACTGAGAACACAATGTCAGATCTGCTGGCTGTTAAGTACAGCAAGGATCCAATCATTCCTCTGTACACCTTTTCAGAAATAGAGGTTCCTTCATTATCTTGATGTAGTGAGGAGGATGGATGCATAGGAGTGCTCATTGATTTTGCAAGATTCATGTTATATTTTTTTAGGAGATCCTTGGTATATTTTTCTTGAGAAATGAAGATTCCTGATTCTAATTGTTTTATTTGTAATCCAAGAAAGAATTTTAATTCTCCCATCATGCTCATTTCAAACTCGCTTTGCATGAGGTTGGAGAATTCTTTGCACATTTTCTCATTTGTGGATCCAAAGATTATGTCATCCACATAAATTTGAACAATTAACATATCCTCATTATGAATCTTTTTAAACAAAGCTGTATCAATCTGACCTCTTGAAAAGCCATTCTCTTTTAGAAAGCAACTCAACCTTTCATACCAAGCTCTAGGAGCTTGCTTTAATCCATAAAGAGCTTTTGAGAGCTTGTACACATGATCTGGTTTTTGTTTATCCTTGAATCCAGGAGGTTGGTGAACATACACTTCTTCATTTAAGAATCCATTCAAGAAGGCACTTTTGACATCCATTTGATATAGTTTTATTCCTTTATGTGTGGCATAAGCTAAGAGGATTCTGATTGCTTCGAGTCTTGCAACAGGTGCAAATGTTTCATCATAATCAATTCCTTCTTGTTGGTTATAACCTTGTGCCACTAATCTTTCTTTATTTCATATGGCCTCTCCATCCTCATTCAGTTTGTTTTTGAAGATCCATTTGGTTCCAATGATGGATTTTTCCAGAGGATGGGGCACAAGGTTCCACACTTTGTTTCTTTCAAACTGAGACAGTTCCTCCATCATGGCATTCATCCATGATTGATCACTTATGGCTTGATCAATGTTCTTTGGTTCAACTTGAGATATCATGGCCTTGTTCTAACTCCATCAGCAGTATCACCTATGATCAGATCTGGAGGATGATATGTTATAGTCTTCCATCCTCTTGGAGGCTGTTGAGAGGTTGGATCAGAAATTTCCTCCTCATTTGGGTTGTGAAATTTAGAGGATGTATTTTCATCTTCTTCATTTTTATCCATGTTTTCTAAACACAAGTCATCAAATTCATCAAAAATAACATGCATGGATTCCTCCACAGTTTGAGTTCTAAGATTATAGATTCTATAACCTTTTGAAGATGTGGAGTATCCCAAAAATATACCTTTATCAGATTTTGGATCAAACTTTCCCAAATTTTCTTTATTATTTAGGATGTAGCAGTAACATCCAAATATTTGAAAATAAGAAATATTTGGTTTTCTACCTTTCCAAAGTTCGTATGGAGTTTTGTTTAAAATTTTTCTAATTGAAACTCGGTTTGAAACATAGCAAGCTGTGTTGATAGCTTCAGCCCAAAAATATTTTTCAATGTTTGCTTCATTTAGAATAGTTCTAGTCATTTCTTGTAAAGTTCTATTTTTCCTTTCAACAACTCCATTTTGTTGAAGAGTTCTTGGACAAGAAAAATTATGAGAAATACCATTTTCATCAAAAAAAAGTTTCAAAAGACTCATTTTCAAATTCTCCCCCATGATCACTTCTAACTGAGACAATCTTTGATCCCTTTTCATTTTGTATCTTCTTACAAAAATATTGAAAAGCCTCAGAGGCTTCATTTTTGTGTTTTAAAAACAAGACCCAAGTAAATCGTGAAAAGTCATCAACAATAACAAATCCATATCTTTTTCCACTAAGACTTGGAGTTTTGATAGGACCAAATAGGTCAATATGAAGGAGTTCAAGAGGTTGATTTGTTGAAACAATATTTTTGGAGTGAAAGCTACTTTTAACTTGTTTTCCTTTGGCACAAGCCTCACATACTTTGTCTTTTTCAAAATTTATTTTTGGAAGACCTTTAACTAATTCTAATTTTGATAATTTAGACATAGTATTCAGGCTAGTATGACCAGTACGTTTGTGCCAAATCCATTTATCCTTTTCAATAGCCATAAAACACGATTCAGAAAGTAAATCATCTAAATATAAGACATATAAGTTCTTTTTCCTTATGCCTGAGAATAAAACTCTACCCGAGGATGAATGCTTGACCTCGCATAGAATGGGTTTAAAAATTACTTCAAATCCACTATCACAAAGTTGACTAATGCTTAGCAAGTTATGTTTTAAACCATCAACATACTGAACATTTTCGATTTTGGCAGAATTGTTTTTACCAATAATACCTGTTCCTTTGATTTGAGCTTTATCACTGTTGCCAAATGTAACTGATCCTCCATCTTTTGATTCCAAAGAGATAAAGCAATGCTTATCTCCTGTCATATATCTTGAGCAGCCACTGTCCAAGAACCAGAGCTTTCTTTTGTTGATCAGAGGATGTACCTGTGTCAGAGTTTAGAAGAGATTTAGGTACCCATATAGAATTGGGTCCTTGGTGGTTAGTCCTTCCTTTTGTAAGGATTTTCTTTTTGTGATAGCAAATGGAATCATGATGTCCATGCTTATTACAAAATGAACATTTCCTTTTGTTACTTTCAGTTTTTTTCTTAGCAAGACATATTTCGATAGTATGTCCATGTTTTTTACAAAAAGTGCACTTAGGTCTATCCTCTAGGTTCTTAGGTAGAAAGAAGTTTTCATATAGTTTTTGTTTTTGAGAACTTTTAAAACCAATTCCAGCTTTGTCAAATATACCAGATTGAGATCCCATAATTTTTTTAAATGTTTCTGTGGATTTGACAAAGTTGGTAATATCATTTTTTAGTTCTTCAACTTTGATTTTCAAGTCCTTCTTTTCTGTGTCCTCTTCAGGAAGATGGATTTTGACATTCTCTTTGTTTAAAGTGTTTTGTTGCTCAGACAATTTTTTATTTGATTGCTGCAAGTCAAAAATGATTTTTTGAAATTCTTCATTTTTAGCTTGAAGTTCCTTATTCAGTTTCTTTATTTCATAATTTTGGTTTTTAAGAAAACCACATTTTTAAGATAAAGTGTTTGAGTCATTCAAGAGATTGTCAAATTCTATTTCTAACTTTTCACAAGAAGGACATAAATCAGTAATGCTTACCTCATCTGCTTCTAAGTTAGCCATGAGACAAAGGTTGGCTTCTTCTTCCTTTTCTTGCTCGGAGGATGATTCATCACTGTCATCCCAAGTTGCCATCATAGATTTATTCTTGTTGTGAAATCTTTTTATGTTCCTTTTGTTTAGAGGACACTCAGTTTTGTAGTGTCCCATTTTATTGCATCCATAACAAGTTATCTGGCTTTTGTCAATCTTTTCTTTCTAAGAGGATCTTTTGTCTAGTCTTCTTCTGTTGATTATTCTTTGGATTCTTCTGGAGATTAGAGCCAGTTCATCCTCCTCTTCAGAGAGAGGATATTCTGAGTTATCCCTTTTTGAGATAATTTCAGAGTTTTTGGAGGATGGACTTTCAGTTTGACTGGATTTCAATGCAATCATTTTTCCCTTTTTGCTTGGTTTATCAGCAAGCAATAGAGGTTCATGAGCTCTAAGAGTTCCAACCAGATCTTCTAACCTCATGTGGCTAAATTTCTTGCTTCTTTGATGGCAGTCACCATGGGTCTCCATTCCTTTGGTAAACTTCTTAATATCTTTTTTATTCTCTCTTGGACAGAGTATTCTTTTCCCATAGACCTTAAGTTGTTGAGGATGATTGTCAGTCTTGAGAACATTTCATCAATTTTTTCTTCCTCCTTCATTTCAAACAACTGGAACTCTCTTACTCCCATGTCAATTCTGGCTTCTTTAACATGACTTGAACCTTCATGATGGATCTTCAAGGTGTCCCATAGTTCTTTAGCACTTTGGCATTCTTCAACTCTATCATACTCTTCCGTGCTCAAAGCACACGTTAGAAATAAATGAGCTTTAGAGTTTAGAAGTACCTTGGCATTTTCTTCACCTGTCCATCGTGTTTGATGTTTTTCGTCAGAGGTTGGATCTGCACTGTTGATTCTGATCACACGATTTCCTTTTTCTACCACTGGCCACATGTTGTTATCTTGAGATATGAGAAACAATCTCATCTTGCCTTTCCAGTGGTAGTAGTCAGTTCCATCAAAGTAGGGAGGTCTGCTGGATGATCCTCCTTATGGGATATACTTAGCTTTTGACATTTTTTCTTTTTGGATTTTTTCTCTTGACTGTTAGGTGTAGTTTTAGAGAACCTTGCTCTGATGCCAATTGAAGTGGCTAGAATATCACTAGAAGGGGGGTTGAATAGAGATATTCAAGGTTTTAAAAATCTGTTACTGTTTTAAACTGCTGTCCTCTTTCAGAGGATGATTTATCAGATGTAGCAGAGTTGAGAGAGAGAATAAAGACACACGAATTTTATACTGGTTCACCCAATGAAGGATACGTCCAGTCCTCACACTCTAGTGAGTTTTTACTAAGTATCAAAAGCTATCAGCCTCTCACTGAGGTTGATTACAAACTGTGTATTCTTTAGCTTCACCAAGCATACAATTCTTTCCTTCTGATTTCTCTTCAAGTGTTACTCACTTGAAGGTCTAAAAATGATATGGAGTAGTTTGACAGGATTTACTTTCTATAAAGATGAAACAAAGATCTAGTGAAAGATTATAGAAAGCTTGAAAGGAGATTGATAATTGCTCTTGATAGCCTCTTGATATTTTTCTGTTTTTTGCTCGTGTAGTTGTGTGTTTTGCTGAAGAAGAGCAGCCTTCTTTTTATAGAGAGAAGGAAACTTTCTCTTCAAGAAAATTTTCCTTTCTGACCGTTTTTTCAAGATGTAATGAACCTCACTGTTGTTGCGAATTTACAGCCTTGCCATTCGGTCCTTTTACAGCCTGGCACATGGGAGGTTACTTCTTTACTTGGCTTTCCAGGAGGATAGATCATTCCATATGGTTTTTAACAACTGGTCAGTGCTCTTTTCTGGTTCCAAGTCATGACCCTTCTCTGGTCGTGGATGATGCAGCTTTTGATACTCTGGAACTGTTAGTTGTTCTTAATGTGAGAGGATGAATGAGCAGCTAGAAATTATCCTCTGGTAATTTCCTTTTGGTGTCTGAAGTTCACCTTATGGTATCTGACTTCTGATATTTACCTGCCAGAGTTCATCTTATGATATTTATCTGCTGGTGTGTATTTTCTGGAATTCATCTTCTGATGTTTATCATGTGAAGTTCGTCTTCTGAATTTTATCTTCTGGTATTCATTTTCTGATGTTTATCATGTGAAGTTTGTCTTCTGAATTTCTGGTATTCATTTTCTGGTGTATTTTATGTGAAGTTCGTCTTCTGAGTTTTATCCTTTAATGTTCATCTTTTTATCCTCTAATATATTTCTTCTGAAATTCATCTTCAGATGTATATCTTATGATATTCATTTATGATTTTCATCTTCTGATATCGGCCAATCTAGGACTGTTTTTTCACTTCACTGTTAGGCCATCTTCTGGTCAGAAGAACTTGTTGAATAAGTCTGACTTATGATATCTTCTGGTCTGGATCAAGTCTTCTTCTGGCAGGCTTCCTTCTTGTCTGGTCCATGTCTCCTTCTGACTTTGTTTCCTTCTGATATGGGCCAGCAAAGATATCCTCTAGTGATTTCAGGATGCATCCTCAAGTATCTTCTAGATGCATTATCTGGTGTTTTCAACTCTCAGGTTTTCTGCTTCAGCTTCTGGTTTTCTGTTCCAGATGTTTTGCTTCTGGTTTCCCAGATGTTCTGCTTCTGGTGTTTTCCAGATGTTCTGCTTTTGGTTTCCCAGATGTTCTGCTTCTGGTTTTTTAACTTCAGATTTTCTTTATGGATTTAACAGCTTTGTTTCCTGCATGCTTTCATTCTTCTGGATAGGAGGTTGCGATCTTTGGATCCTATTCCTTTCTTAGTACAAAACTTAAATGCATGCGTTAGTGTAATCATAATCTTAAGATAATTTTGTTATCATTAAAAGAGATTTTTTCTCAACAACAACAACATTTTAGGTACTAATGAGTTCGAGGAGATTCAAGAGTAGTTGATGAGTATTAATGTGCGGCGAACGTGGGGTAAAAATGGGGTTTTCAAGACAATTTTTGTAATAATAAATATTGCCGCAACATTTCTATGTCTATTATTTATTTTTAAATCCTTGTCAATAAACTTTAGTAAGCTTTTTTTGTTTTAGTTTTTGAATAAACATTTTTTAATAATATTAAATAAACGTGATTGTTACTAATTATTTAAATGGATAAATGTTAGATGTTCTTATTCTTAAAAAAAAAATTATCGTTAATTTTTCTAAAAGTATTTTTGTTAGTAACGTTTTGGACCAAAAATCTGGAGTGTTACATTATGGTATCAGAGCAATAATCCTCGGAAAATTTTTGGGGGGACGATTATGTATGACGCATGCCTTGATTTATGTGATGTTTGACCTTGGTATATTTTATTCTATTATTTATTACTAATTTGGTTATATATATTCATATCGGGAAAATTAACATTTTGCATTGATTATGTGGTCTCTTTTAATACTGAATGATTTTTTTTCTTTCTTCTCAAAAACAGAAATTTTCCTTCAATTAATTGCAATTATGATATGCCTTAAATTCTTAATCCTATGATTTGAAATAGTTTTAATTTGATTCAATGCAATAATTAATTACGATTTTATGATGGTATAAATTATGAATTTATTGCATTATAATTTTAAATTATTTTGATTTAATTTGATTCAATGCAATAATTGCTTTTAATTTTATGACGTTGTGAATTTACTCTCGTGATTTGAATTTTTTAATAATTGTTGTTTGAATGTTATGAATTTATTATTCGTGAATTAATGACGTTCTGAATTTATGATGTTATGAATTTACTCTCGTGATTTGATTGGTTTTTTAATAATTGTCGTTTGTATGTTATGAATTTATTATTCGTGAATTAATGACGTTATGAATTTAATATTATGATGTTATGAATTTACTCTCGTGATTTAAATTTTTTTTTAATTATCGTTTGTATGTTATGAATTTATTATTCGTGAATTAATGACGTTATGAATTTAATATTATGATGTTATGAATTTACTCTCGTGATTTAAATTTTTTTTTAATTATTGTTTGTATGTTATGAATTTATTATTCGTGAATTAATGACGTTATGAATTTAATATTATTATGTTATGAATTTACTACTCGTGATTTGAATTTTTAATGATTACGAATGTTCCTTAATTACTTAATTTTGTGTTATGATCTAAATTTTTGTAATAAAGACAATGCGGTAAATCTCTAACTAGTATAAAATTGTATGATTCCCACAATATAAGTGAAGGGTAACACCGTAAAAAGTTGTATTAGTGGAATTCTTGCTAAGGAAAGACTTGGTTATTAAGTGGTCCATTGACCCACCTCTCTTTCTTGGGAACCCCACTAGTACACGACTTATCGTGTGACCTAAAGCCATTGTCCCCATAATAGAAGGGAAGGGTAATACCGTAAAAAGTTGTAGTAATGGGATTCTGGCTAAGGAAAGACTTGGTTATTAAGTGGTCCGTAGACCCACCTCTCTTTCCTGGGAACCCCTCTAGTACACAATTTATTGTGTGACCCGAACCTACTATATAGTCGTGAATAAAATATTCCTTACGACCCTAAGGGTACAATGAGATCGCAGTGTTATCCTGATTAGATAATTTGTAGGAAGTATGGCTCGTCGCGCGAATCGACCAGTGCCCCAGGGAGAAAGTGACAAGACTTAAGTAATCCAAGCCATGAATGCAATGGCTGCCGCAATGGCCCAACAAGCTGCAGTTCAAGCTCAACAAGCTGCAGACATGGCTCAACGTAATGCGTAGAGGGTCCCGAGGGAGGAAGCAGCTATGGCAACAAGAGGACTGACTGAATTCCTTAGGAAAGATCTGCCAAAATTTAAAGGGGAGCATGACCCTAACAAGGCCGACCTCTGGCTGCAGGAGATCGAGAAGATCCTTGAGATTCTCCACTACCCAAATGACACGAAGGTGGAGTATGCCACCTATATGTTGATTGGTGAAGCTGAAAACTGGTGGCGAGGGGCGAGGCAAATGATGAAAGGAAATCACGAAGAGGTGACCTGGGAAGGTTTCAAGAGAAAGTTCATGGACAAATATTTTCCGAAGAGTGCCAGGGCTGAGAAGAAGGCCCAATTCCTGAGACTATATCAGGGAAGTCTCACAGTGTCCGAGTATGCAGCAAAGTTTGAGTCCCTAGCAAAACATTTTCGCTACTTTCGTAACCAAATGGATGAAGAGTACATGTGTGAGACGTTTGAAAGCGGGCTCAGATATGAAATTAAGGAGTTTGTGGGACCTCTAGAGATACGTCAGTATCAGGTGCTGGTGTAGAAGTGCAAAAATGTGGAGATCATGAAACGGGGCTGCCTGAACAGAGGTGCTATTGGGGGACCAATGAGACCTCAGGGAAACGGTGACCAACAAAACAAAGGCAGTCAGTTCCAACAGAAAAAGTCGTATGCTCGCCCACAGGGGACTATTGGAGATCGACCGGGACCCGAAAACAGGGGAGATCTGAGGCATCAGAATCCAACACAAAACCAAGCGCATATTGTTCGATGCTATCACTGTTGACAAGAGGGACATAGGCTGACTGAGTGTCCAAAAAGAACCAGGATATGTTATGCTTGTCAGAAACCAGGCCATATGGCAAAAAATTGTCGGGAGAAGGATACTGTCAACAACAAGGTTGTGGCACGCCCTACTGCTCGAGGACGTGTTTATCACATTAGAGGAGAAGAAGCACCATCTTCCTCAGAACTTATCCAGGGTGAGTGTTTTATTGCTGGAAAAATACTTTCTGTAATATATGATTCTGGGGCAACACACTCGTTCATTTCATTAGATTGGGTGGAATCGCTCCAATTAGATGTCACTACCTTACCATTCGATTTTATGGTTACCCTTCCATCTGTTGAACCAATAAAATGTAATTTGGCGTGTTTGCAATGCTCGCTGACTTTGTTTAAAATGATTTTTAAGATCGATTTAATTTGTATTCCTCTGAAACATCTTGGAGTAATTTTGGGAATGGATTGGTTGTCTAGCAACTACATCATGTTAGACTGTGCCCGCAGAAGGTGATATTTCCAGATCCCGATATTTCGAAGTTCCTTTCAGCCAACAAATTGAAGTTTTCTCTGGTGGGAGGAGTCCAGAAATATGTGTTTCTCAACTTAGTAAGCATGAGTCCAGAGGTTGTTGTCGATGAGATCCCGGTAGTGAAGGATTTCTTTGAGGTTTTCCCACCAGACGTACTAGGAGTACCTCCAGTCCGTGATGTCGAATTTGCTATCGATGTTATTCCAGGTACTGGACCCATCTCTATCGCTCCTTACAGAATGGCCCCCTTAGAGCTATCAGAACTAAAGAACCAATTGGAAGACCTTTTGTCTAAGAAATTCATTCGGCCTAGTGTGTCACCATGGGGAGCCCCCGTGTTATTGGTCAAGAAAAAGGATGGAAAGTCGAGATTGTGTGTTGATTATCGACAAATCAACAAAGTCACAATAAAAAATAGATACCCTTTACCTCACATTGATGATTTAATGGACCAACTCAGAGGGGCAGCGGTGTTTTCTAAGATTGATCTAAAGTCGGGATACCACCAGATTCGAGTGAAAGAAGATGATATATCCAAGACAGCCTTTAGAACGCGATATGGGCACTATGAGTACTTGGTGATGCCTTTTGGAGTGACCAATGCGCCAGCTATCTTCATGGATTATATGAACCGTATCTTCCGTCCGTTCTTAGACAAGTTTATGGTGATCTTTATTGATGACATCTTGATCTATTCCAAGAGTCGGGAGGAACATGAGGAACATTTGCGTCAAGTTCTGCAAGTACTGAAGGAGCAACAACTATATGCCAATCTAGGGAAATGTGAATTTTGGTTGGAAGAAGTGAAGTTCTTGGGACATGTAATTTCTAAGGAAGGGATCGTTGTCGACCCATCCAAGGTAGAAGCCGTGATGGCATGGAAATAACCGCAGACAGTCACAGAGATTAGGAGTTTTCTGGGCTTGGCTGGGTACTATAGGAGATTTATTGAGGGATTTGCCAAGATTGCTGCTCCATTGACACACCTTACGAAGAAGAACCAGATTTATGCTTGGACTGATGAGTGTGAGAAAAGTTTCCAACTGATGAAAGAGAAACTAACTACATCTCCAGTGTTAGTGTTGCCACAACCATAAGAGCCTTACGAAGTTTATTGTGATGCCTCATACCAAGGATTGGGTTGTGTACTGATGCAAAACAAATAAGTAGTGGCCTATGCTTCGAGGAAATTGAAGGTGCATGAAAAGAATTATCCCACTCATGACTTGGAGTTAGCTGCAATTGTCTTTGCATTGAAAATTTGGAGACATTATCTGTATGGGTGTAGTTTTGATGTATTTAGTGACCATAAGAGTTTGAAATACTTGTTTGATCAAAAGGAGCTTAACATTAGGCAGAGGAGATGGATGGAGTTTATTAAAGATTATGAGTTCGCGTTGCATTACCATCCAGGGAAAGCGAACATGGTGGCTGATGCCCTCAGCAGGAAGCGCGTTCATCTCTCGTTTGTAATAATGAAGGGGTTGGAGTTGTTAGAGAAGTTATGTGACTTGAATCTTAATTTGGAATCTCCATTAGGGAAAATGCACTGTGGAATGATCATTATAGATAGTCAACTGATGAATGAGATTAAAGTTCTCCAAGTTACAGACGTGTTGACTCAAGAGAAATGGGATGTTGGCAGGGCACCTGAATTCAAGGTGGGCCCAGATGATATTTTGAGATGCAATGGACGTGTTTGTATACCCGAAAATACCGAATTAAGGAGGATTATCTTGGATGAGGCCCACAAAAGCAAGTTGAGTATTCACCCTGGTACCACCAAAATGTATAAAGACCTTAAGTAGAAGTTTTGGTGGCCAGGAATGAAGAAACAAGTAGCAGAATATGTGGCTTCGTGTTTGACTATTAAGGCCATTAGACATACCAGTATGGAAATGGGATAGTATATCCATGGATTTTGTGGTTGCATTGCCTAAGACTTAACGGAAGTTTGACTCCATTTGGGTGATTGTCGACAGGTTGACCAAATCTGCCCATTTCATACCCATGAGGACTAATTATGATGTGACTAAGCTTGCAGAGATTGTCAGACTACATGGGGTACCCTCTAGCATTGTGTCACATAGAGATCCGAAGTTCATTTCTCGTTTGTGGGGAGCATTACATGAGGCGTTGGGTACTAAGTTGAGATTGAGTTCGGCCTATCACCCTCAAACCGACGGACAAATAGAAAGAACTATTCAGACCTTGGAGGATTTACTAAGAGCGTGTGTGCTGGATGAGCGAGGAAGTTGGGATAATATATTGCCTCTCATTGAGTTCACCTACAACAACAGCTATCATGCAAGCATTGGGATGGCACCGTACGAGGCTCTATATGGGCGTAAGTGCCAAACCCCCTTGTGTTGGTATCAGGATGGTGAGAACTTAATTGTGGGGCCATAATTGGTACAACAAACCACATATAAGGTCCGTCTGATCCAAGAAAGGATGAAGGCAGCACAAAGCAGACAAAAGAGTTATGCCGACCAACAGAGGAAACCGTTGGAGTTTCAAGAGGGTGAACATGTATTTTTGAGAGTGACACCTACTACTGGAGTTGGTAGGGCACTGAAGTCTAAGAAGTTATCTCCTAAATTCATTGGCCCATACCAGATCCTCCGACGTGTGGGTCTAGTAGCTTATCAAATTGCCTTGCCTCCGAGTTTGGCCAAGCTGCATGATGTGTTCAACGTGTCACAGTTGAGGAAGTACATGCCTGGTCCAGTTGAAGGAGAACCTTTCCTTTGCAGTTCTACCATTGAGCATTGGAGACAGGACTACTAAGCACCTACGAGGTAAAGAGATCACATTGGTCAAGGTAATTTGGGACCAAACAACTAGAGATGCAACTTGGGAATTAGAGGAAAAAATGAGAGAGCTCTACCCTAACCTTTTCATGTTAGACTAGTTTCGAGGACGAAACTGTTTTTAAGAGGGTAAGTATTGTAACATCCTCTAAATTTATTATTTAAAATAATTAAGACTTATGTGCGATAATTATTTGCCTTGTTCGACTTATTGTAGTTGATAAAATTATTAGTAAGAATTATTTAATCAATGGAGAAGTTTTATATCATTATATAATTATATATATATATATGTTTTTTTAGTACAAGAATTTGAGCTAAGGGTTTGTGGCTAGGTGTGACCTAACCCGTAATAGAATGGGCTTGGAGTTGGTGGCTTAGTTTTTGTATAATCAAGGTTAAGAAAAAAATAATAAATAAATAAAATAATATTTTCTCCCTTCTTTTCTTTATTTGGGCCCAACACTATCTACCCAATAATCTCCACTTTAAATTTTCCCTAAAGTCCACAATATTTCGATACTAAGTAATAGTAAGCAGAAAAGAATACCGAAACCCTAGCCGTCATCTTCTTCACACCTCATCTCCTTCGTGCAGCAAACTTTTCGTGTGAACAACTTCGTGGGGGCTTAGAGCTTCGTACTAGGAAGAAAAGCGGCCAAGGTAAGGGCTTTTCCCCAAACAAATTTGAGTTAGACCGTTAGTTGGATGACATGGAACTAATAATAGTAATTGCTTGCTTTTGAAAGAAATAAATGTAGACTAATAAAATAAAATAATGGAATATGAAATCCTTTACGTTGAGTTCGATATGTAATGTATGTCTTTTTAAGAAGTAAAATATGAATTTTTATATTATACATGACAGAGTTTTAATTTTTATGATGGATATGAAGCAAAATATGATTTTTCTTATGTTATATATATGATGTTTTGATTTTGTTGATGTATTATGAGTTGGAGTTTGAAGTTTCTTGTTATATATAAAGTTTTAATCTTTATGGTGTAAATGAAGTCAAGTCCCGATTTTTATGCGTACGTGGTGGAAATTATTATTTGATGATTATTTGTCTATGAATATATGATTCTCATGATAAGGATGTGTGATATGTGATCTTTGTGATGTGAATAAGATGATGGTTTTAAAAAGGTGATTTTTTTTGAATGCATATGACATGATTCTTAGTGGGCTGTGTGCGAGTATAATTGTGATAATATATGGTCATGTCATGGCATATCCATCTTCGTGGGAGTTGCCTTAGTGGCAGGTTTATTTTCCCCATTGGTATGGGTGATCTTTCTGTGTGGAAGTTGCCTTAGTGGCAGATTTATATCCGGATCATATAGTTTTAGGAGCATGCATTATACATATATTTTTATATACGATTTACCGTTGGCGCATTTTTTCTTTTAAATTAGAAGTTTTTACCTTTATATGTTTTGTGTTATTCTTCTATATGTTTAGCTTTGGTTTGATGTGGATGATGGAAAAAAATTGACCCTTACAACAACATTTTAGGTACTAATGAGTTCGAGGAGATTCAAGAGTAGTTGATGAGTATTAATGTGCGGCGAACGTGGGGTAAAAATGGGGTTTTCAAGACAATTTTTGTAATAATAAATATTGCCGCAACATTTCTATGTCTATTATTTATTTTTAAATCCTTGTCACTAAACTTTAGTAAGCTTTTTTGGTTTTAGTTTTTGAATAAACATTTTTTGATAATATTAAATAAACGTGATTGTTACTAATTATTTAAATTGATAAATTTTAGATGTTCTTATTCTTAGTAAATTTTAGATCTTCTTATTATCGTAAATTTTTCTAAAAGTATTTTTCTTAGTAACGTTTTGGACCAAAAATTTGGGGCGTTACACTTAGGATTTTGATGTTTACAAAAGCACTCCATGTAATCTTATTTTGTACTTAGAATTAATATATTAAATGCCACCAGAAGATAAAGTCACCAGAGACAGAAGATGACTAACCCGAGGATAAAATCAGATCAGAGGATACACCTCCAGAAGACACCAGGGGATGCATTCAGAAGGCACCAGAGGATACACCTCCAGAGGATATCAGAGGATGTCAAAACATCATTAGAAGATATCTTTTCTGGCCCAAATCAGAAGGAAGTAGAGTCCAGAAGGAGACCTGGACCAGACCAGAAGGAAGCCTGCCAGAGGGAGACTTGGTCCAGACCAGAAGGAATCACAAGTCAGACTTGGTCTGGACTTTATTCTGACCAGAAGATAGCTTGGCAATGATTATAAAATTCAGTCCAGACCAGAAGAAATGAAAGTCCAGATTTAATTTCAGTTCAATCCAGACTTAGTCCAGAATTAGTCTAGATCAGAGGGAAAATGTTCAGATAAACGGTCCAGATTTAAATATCATGGTCGAGTGTTGGCCAAGATTAGAAGATCAGACCATATGGCCCGGTATTGGCCGAGATCGGAAGATCAGATCATATGGTCCAATGATTGGCCGAGATCAAAAGATCAGAACGTGTGGTCCAGTATTGGCCGAGATCAGAGGATCACAACAGATCAGATTGTATGGTCCAAATGTGGACAAGATCAGAAGATCAAACGGTCCAGATTTAATCTTGATGATAATTAGTGGAGACTTGATTAAATTCGAATAAGACTTAATTAAATTTTAATAGAAATTTGATCAAAGCATTAAGAGGATTTAAAAAAAAAATTGAAGTCTGGTGGGAATTCAGAAGCTATTGGCTAGAAGAAAGATTTGATCCAGAATTAATCAAGAACAGGATTGGCCAAAGTTTTTTTCGAATGCAAATCTGAAGCCAAAAAGATATGTTTTTTATTTAAGTGAAACCTGATTGGCCAAGTAATTTTTGCAAGAGTATCTGGCAAGATACAGCTCGAACTTAAACATGATAGAAACCCTAATCTTCATCTATAAAAGGAGGCTCAAGGCAGAAGACTCAGCATCGAAAATACTTGAGAGTCATACACTTCCAAAAGCAAAATACGTGAGTTTTCAGTGAGGTCAATTGTGAGTATCCGCTTTCCAGAAGAAAGTACTCTAAGTTTTTCTTTCCCTTGTGTTAGGTCTAAGTTGTTGAAGTAGAGTCTACAATCTGAGGGAGTCAAAAGGAGTAGCAGATTACTTAGCAATTAGATTCAGGGATCTTTTCCTCTAAAGTCTAGGGTTGTTAGACTTTTTGAGAAGATTGACTTGGAGGGTAAGTGGTACTTTGTAATTCAAGGTTTTTGAATTGGAGGGTAAGTGTTAGGATTGGACGTAGCCTAGTTAACGGTGAACCAATATAAAATTCTGAGTTTTTATTTACTTTATATCCGCTGCAAACTCTATTTAAATTCATACATAACCGGTTTTGTTTTAAAACTAAAAAGTATTCAAGTTAGTCAAACACCATTCAACCCCCTTCTCGTGTTTGCACCTTCAATTGGCATCAGAGCTCGATCTCAAGGCTGAGCACTTAACTAGTGTTTGAGGAAAGTTCCAAGGGGTCAACAATATGGCAGAATCCAAAGATGATTTTGGAGGCAACATCAACAGACCACCACTGTTTGATGGAGACAGGTTTGAGTATTGGAAGGACAAAATGAGAAGTTTCTTCATATCTCAAGATCCTGAATTATTGAAGCTGGTAGTCAAAGGATAACCTACAGCTACTGTTCCAAGAGATCTAACTCAAGAACTGGACATGGCATATATGAGTCCAGACCAGAGCAGATTATACAAACTGCATCACAAGTCCAGAACCATCATGATCAATGCTATCACATTCAATGAATTTGACAGATGCACAGATAAAGAAACAACAAATATCATATTTGAGAGTCTAGTTCTGACCTATCAAGTAAGCCAGCAGGTTCAAGAAGCAAGGGCTAACATACTGGTCAAACAATATGAGATGTTCAAGATGGAAGATGATGAAGACATTGATGGAATGTTCTGTAGATTCCAGACTCTGATATCTGGACTGAAGGTCTTGAAGAAAAGCTACACAACAGCAGATCATGTCAAGAAGATTCTAAGAAGCTTACCAACCAAGTGGAGACCAATGGTTACTACAGTTCAGCAAGCCAGAGATCTGAATAACTTAAGACTTGAAGATCTGATCAGCTCACTCAAGTCTCATGAAATAGAACTGGAAGCAGATGAACCAAAGAAGAAAAAGAATCTGGCCCTGAAGTCAAAATAGAAGAAAGCTGCAAAGGTAGCACCAGAATCAGAGGATAGTGACAGTGACTGTGATGATATGGCTAACTAAACCAAACAAATGGTTAAGATCTGGGAAAACAGGAAAAGGAGAGGCTCCAAGAAGAAATATAACAGCAAAGGAAATGAAGAATCTGATAAGAAGAGCATCATCTGTTAAGGATGCAATGAACCTGGACATATCAAGTCAGAATGTCCAAATCTGGAAAAAGGCAAACAGCACAAGAAGAGTTCCAGATTCAAAAAGAAGGGTCTGATGGCAGCCTCGGATGTATCAGAATCAGAAGAAGAATCGTCTAATGAAGAAGAGGCATAAACAACAATGATGCCACACATCAGGTCTGCCTCTTGACTTCATAAAGGCACAGTTTTAGGAAGGAAAGCAGGCAGAAGGAAGAATGATCAAAGCAGTCATTCAGGCAAGTCTGAAAGCACATCAGAGGAAGCAATTCTGGCTTTGATGGCTCATACCAACTTAAGTTCTGGATACAGCTCAGGCTCTGGAACAGGTTTAGAAGATGAAGACAATAAAGTATTTTCTGATCTCACTAAATCTGAATTAATTGATGCTTTAAAAGATTTTTTAAATGCAAACAATAAGATGTCTTTAAAACTGAAAACTCTTAGGGAAGATAAGAAAAATCTGACCAAAGAAGTCCATGTTTTAAAGAATCAAAATTCTGAGTATGCAACTAAAAATAAGGATTTTAAAACTGAAGTTGCAAGACTCAAATCTGAAAACCAAACTCTCAAAAGTAGTATTTGTTCCACTTCCAAAACTGTTTGTGAATCTGATATGCATGAGCAATTTTTTGAAAACTTAATTTCTAATGGAATGTGGAAAGAAGTAAATATGCATCTATGATTTATGGAAACAGTAACATTGAAAAGGGAGGTCTTGGTTTTACAGAAACTATTGTTGAACATAAAACCGTTCATTCTGATGTTTTATGCATTGTTTGTGCTAAGAAAGGTCACTCTGAATTATCTTGTCAAATGGTAAAATCTGAACAAGATCAGAGAGCTGTTAAAACTAACGAACCTGGACCCAATCAGTTCAGGTACCAAAAGATCAAATTGTCTATGTTGCAGATATTCTGAGCAACCAGAAGGAGCACCAACAATGGATTCCACCCAAAGTGACAATAACATAGTGGGGCAAGTGGTTGCTCTCTAGTTTTATGAAATGTGTGGATAGAAATAATCTTGCTTTACTTGATGAAGTTTTATAGCTTTCATCTGTAGCAGTGATTAACTGAATATTGGTAACTCATGCGTTCAACTTTATTGGCAGTGAATGGATGTGCACTTGTACTGACTGTGGTTTGTAGCATAGAAACTTTTTTTTGTGGCTCATTGATTTACTTTTTTGTGATTGATGGAGGTTTGCAGGTCCTGATTCCTTGATAGTTTTTTGCTGGTTGATAGTCTGTAAGACATGAAGAAACTTACTTTCATATTTTGCCTGTTGTTTTTTATTTGTGAAGGTCATGCGAGATGAATGGAAAAACTACTTACTAAACAAAGTACAACTGCGTGACATAGTGAATAACAAAAAGAAGCCAAAGGATCCTAAGGGTTTTGGGATTCTTGACGGAGTCACTCCCATAACCCATGCACAAAAATGTATTGATATTAATATAAATTTTCATATCAATCAAAAATATAAAATAAATAGCACCATATTTCCTGCGGATTTTTCTTCCAAAACACTTTTGATGCGGATTTAACTGTGGATATCAATGCGACATTACCTGCGGAAATACATTTGGAATAAATTCACATAAATAATATTGTAGATTTGTTTTACGTGAAAATGCGTAAGAATATGTCTTAAGTTTGTTAAATACTAGCTGCGGATTTTATTTATTTTTTTTGCGGATTTATCCGCAAGTACTGTACCTGCAGACTTAGAAATCCTCGGGAAACAATTATCCACGAATGTTTTACGTGGGGAAATACTACCGCCGATAAATCCGTAAGTAATGGTATTTTCTGCAGATTTTTAGCTTAAATCCGTAGGACAATCCGCAAGTAAAACCTTAATTTCTAGTAGTGGGAGGATGTGATTATCTTTATGATTAAAACAATAATGATATCTATCATGACCAAAAGATTAAAACAATATTACAACTTTTCTACCTAGAGTTTAATTGGGTACAGTACATAACAACCAATCATTTAACCACACATCATATTTGTATATTTCATTATGTTTTAGACAATTAAAATTTTAAATTAATTTACCTTATGAGTACTTAATTTTTTGCCATGGGTACATAACAATTCTCTTTTTGATAGAATATTAGATGAAATCTTTAGCAATCGATGTTTATGTGCGCCCTCTTCTGTACCTAATGAAACATCTGTTACTACCCTCCATTCATACGTATTCAAATGACCCCATTTCATATTTTTTTATTATAAAAGTATTAAAATCACTAGGTATGAGGATAATCACTAGGTATGAGGATAAGTCCAATAAAGCAATTGTTTTAGTCTTCTATGTAAAATAAAATTTTTATTTTATCAAAAGAATTTACTTAAGAAAAATGTATCAGATATTAATATTTTTAAAATTAAAATATATAAATTTTTTATAAATTTAATATTATCTCAACAATATTAAATCAATTGAAAAAGAAATATTACATGACATCATTGATTTAGTGATGTTATGTTAAATTTTAGAAAATTTATTTTAAGTCTCATATTAAAATTCGTTTTAAATCTCTAAATGTGTTGGACCGGTGCAGAATCACTCATTCCATTATGAAAAGAACATATATTCTCACATCTTAAAGAATAAGGTGTTTAAATTTTGTCCTTTCTCATATTGAACTCATTGCGATCACAATTATAAACAAAACTAACTAATTACATATATATGTTAATAATGGTGGTTAAAGTCATTAAATATTTTTATGTATTCAAAATAATAATTTTATTTTTCAAACTACCATTTCTTTTCATTTAATTTTACATAAAAATTTGTTTTATTGAAAAGTATTTTGATAATAATATTTGGGACCATTAGGGGTTGGTGGATAGCAACTGTTTTGTACTAAGTGTTAATTGGAGGATCTGGGTTTACACCTATGTAAAACAAAATACTAACATAACAACTAATTATTAACTTTGTTCATTTAAAAAAAATTAGGACAGCTAAATAAGACTTTCTTTTTCCACTAATGTGTATTACTTTTTTTTGCTACATGTATTTTCAACACTTAAAATTGATTTAGTTTGGTGAACTTTAGTTAGGATCAGAATCACGGTTCAACTTTCAAACAATGGTTTTATTGTCAAATTCTCTATTTGTGCCCCAAAATTTGACGTTGCTGCGTGACATTGCACAATGGTTTTGATCCTTGAAGAATGATGTGAAGTAAAAATTAGCTGACTCATTGTGATGAAGTCATAATTATTATTATCTAGATCTTCTCATAATTATGTTCTTTCTTAAAAGTTTTATTTATTTTATTTCATGTCTTCCAACTTTTATTCTTACGTATAAATTTTGTTGAGAAAGTTTGTCATGTATATTTATCATATTTTTCTTTGTTTATTCTTGTAAAATTCCAGAAGAATTTAACATTAAAGCATATCCCTAAAAAAGTGCGATTTTCTAAGATCATTATTTAAGAAAATTATTTGTGATATAGTTTTTGAAGAACTAAAAGGTTAATATTAAAGCATCCTCAAAGGATTGCTCAAAGTAATATTCTCAAGTATCATTTGTATTTGTGGTATAGTTCTTCAAGAACAAATAATTTGATATCAAATGTCGTTTTAGAATTGCAAAATGTGTGATTTTCCTTTGTCATGGTTTATGAAAATTTATGGTTGAGTTCTTGAAAAACTACAAATTGAGATTACAATTGAAATCTAATAAATTCATTTGGCATTAGTGTTAATTTAAAAGAAAGGAAAATAAGATATATAATATGTATTTCTATCCCACTTGAACATGTTCTTGAAGCAACAAAATTGAAAATATTATTTCCAAAATATTTTGAAAGAATAGTCACCACTAGTGCAATTTAACCTTGTTATATCGGTTCCTATATACATGTTAGATCAGTTACTTGTCCGATCTAACATCAAGTGTTGTAATAAATAATTAACTATTAAATTGGCTAAAATGAACCAATCTAACAAGTCAAATTCAAATTGATTTATTAGATCGGTTAAATTAAACCAATCTAACAAGTCAAATTCAAAATTGATTTATTAGATTGGTTAAATTTGAACCAATCTATCAAGTCAAATTCTAAAATTGATTTATTAGATTGGTTAAATTTGAACCAATCTAACAAGTCAAATTCTAAAATTAATTTATTAGATTGGTTAAATTTGAACCAATCTAACAAGTCACATTCAAAATTGATTTATTACATCGGTTAAATTTGAACCAATATAACAAGTCATATTCAAAATTGATTTATTATATCGATGAGATCGATTTAAATAATTAACTAAAATTTCTCATTCAACCATAAGACACAAAACTTCATATGAAGCTTTACATTTAAAAATCAATGATAATGAGTCATAAAAATCTTACAAAATCAGAGTTATCAAACTTAGAGCTACATTATCATTACTACTTATTTAAAAAAAATACTTTATCTTTTATTAGCAGTCTAAATATACTAAAATGATACAAGTGCTTCAAGCATTTTCAATTAGTTCAAGAATCAAGTTTGCACAACGTTGTCAGATGTTCATCATCTTCGAATGGTTTTGAGTCTCCAAATATCTGAATTATAAACTTCGAAATAACAAGATTATCTGAATCATGTGACCATAAAAATCATAAGTAGTTAATTAATACTAACTTTGAAAAAATCTATCACATACCCGCATCCATGAATCAACAAGACCACTAGATACAATGTTCAACATATGTATCATAATGTAGTAGCCACACTCATAATCTTTAGGTTGTCTTTGCCACTAAAATTGAATATCATATATAAACTTATAGTGAGTAATTATTATATAGAAAAATACATATAAATTATAATTGAAATTCTATATATATAATCTAAACAACTTACAGTAGGAATGCTTCATGTGGGTTTATTCTTTCTTAATCTTTGCAACTTATTATATTCACCCAAAGCTCTACAAAAATAAAATACTCATTAAACTTGTATTTTAAAACATATCAAAAAATTCATGTACATATACGTATACGGGAAATACATTAAACACTTACAAATCAACGATGTGCATGATATTTTTATTTGGTTTCCATCCCAACGAACATAGGAAGACTATAGTATTCTTCCTAGGACAAATAACGAGCAATTGCCAATGATGACTACAATGTGCAAAAAATTAAATGTGTTAAGTACATTCATATTATAATAAATAAATTATAATAAAAATTTACTTACTTGTTGAGATAAGGTAATAGATAACACTCTTTTTGATCTTGTTGCAACTTGTTTTGTATATATTTTTTAGCCCCAATAGGATCATATTCACTCTGAATGAAACATGGATCAATGAATCCATATGCGCCACTCTTTCCCAAGTCAATACAAAGGCGATGCGTATATCTAAGATATTGAAATAAATAAATTAAAATAATTTTTTGTTATAAATGAAATTAATTACTTGACTAATTTTACAAATTAAATGTACTTACATCAATCATATTTGTATAATAGTGATACACAACTCTCGATTACCCATACACAACTTACTATATCGCTCTGTCCAAGAACAAACACTTCACTTGTCTCATGTTCCAATTTTAGCTTTATCGACAATGATATACTCATCGACTTTAACAGCAACTTTTGAACATAATCTAGTTGAGATTCGGACTTTTTGAGTGGAACGTCAACTTTCATAAATATGCCAACCTCCTAAATAATTAAAGATAAATTATTTAGTCATTTAAAATATTTCAAGTGTAAATAGAAAAACATGTATGTAATGAATACCTTATCAGAAACAAGCCGCAAAAGTCTTTTTGGCCATTGAATGAAAGTATTTGAAGCATGACCAACTGTTGTTACTTCATCAGTGGGCATAGGTACTTGAGCATTTGCATCTAAAACCTTGGTAACCACCACCCTAACCATATCATTATCTAACAATTGATTGTGTAAGGTGGGCCCAAACATGTACACATTAGCATATGCCACTACAGAATCATTATTATCAATATACAATGCACACTGTTCTGGGATATCATCGTCATCATCATCTAGTATAGGTAATTCAAAAGAACAACTGCCCTTCATGAACAAATTTGGGTTTTGTTGTGATAGCTCCTGTAACACTTTATTTTTAATCACATTAGTAAGCTCCTCTATTTGGTGGCTACTAAAAACTGGTGGAGTGAAGGCATAATGAGAACGTGATCCAAAGTATTGTCGAATCCCCACACCTCGACCAACAGCACGAACACGGCCAGGATGCTCAGGTTTCCCAATGGCCTACGTCAAGATATCTTTAGGTCCATGTGGAACAAAGGTTCCATTAGACATTTGCTCAACCAATGAATCCTACAAGATATAATTTATAGATACAATCACTATCAAATGGAAGAACAGTTACTTACAATTATTTCTAATTAACAGGAACAAACGTAAATCAGAAATGTTGTCAACATATTAACATCAAATCAGTACAAACTCCGGAAGAAATTTTTTTTGAAAGGACATAGAAAACTAGATAATAATGATTCGAAACACTGCAATATTAACTATAAATTTGCCACTTATTTTAATAGGTTTGGGCCCACCTTACACAATCAATTGTTAGATAATGATATGGTTAGGGTGGTGGTTACAAAGGTTTTAAATGCACATTGTTCTGGGATATCATCGTCATCATCCTCTGGTATAGGTAATTCAACATTACAACTGCCCTTCATGAACAAATTTGGGTTTTGTTGTGATAGCTCCTACAACACTTTATTTTTAATCACATTAGTAAGCTCCTCTATTTGGTGGCTACTGAAAACTGGGGGAGTGAAGGCATAATGAGAACGTGATCCAAAGTATTGTCGAATCCCCACACCTTGACCAACAGCATGAACACGGCCAGGATGCTTAGTTTTCCCAATGGCCTCCGTCAAGATATCTTTACATCCATGTGGAACAAAGGTTCCAATAGACGTTTGCTCAACCAATGAATCCTACAAGATATAATTTATAGATACAATCACTATCAAATGGAAGAACAATTACTTACAATTATTTCTAATTAACAGGAACAAACGTAAATTAGAAATGTTTTGAACATATTAACTTCAAATCAGTACAAACTCCGGAAGAAATTTTTTTTGAAATGTCATAGAAAACTGGATAATAATGATTCGAAACACTGCAATATTAACTATAAATTTGCCACTGATTTTAATAGCAGAGGTTGACAAGCAAACTGGTTTAAACAATAATTTCAAAAGGTCATAGAAAACTGCAACAAAATCAATAATTACTTATGTAAACTGGTTTAAACTGGTTTAAACTAATAATAATAACTGAACTTTCAAGCAATTACTTATCTTAGACTACTTTTTCATCCATAGTTACCTGAATATTCCTATTCCTTGGAACTATGATGTGATCATCACACACAAAAAACCAGAGTCCCTAGTTTTTTTTAAATCAAACAGCTACGTAGCCTAATGTAATAGTTTTATTTTTCTTTTAAAATTCTGTGTATATGATCATATTATATGAAGAGGTGTGTTAATTAATTAGTGAAAATAGTTATTAAGAGTGAAGTATATAATTGATTGATGATGAAAAGTATATATATGTGCAAGAAGAATCAGGCAAAAAAGGTAGTATGAATTCCGGCACCAGCAGCTGCAAACAGCAGACAAACTGGAGAGGTAGTTCCTTCATATTTGTGGGCTTGGAGGAAATATGGTTAGAAACCCATTAAAGGTTCACCTTATCCTAGGTAACTAACTAATTCTATTATTACTTTAAATCATATAATATTATTCCTTTAAAATCATTTCCTTGTAGTGTACTAATGTGTTCCTTCCATATTTCAGCTAGAAAACAAGTTGAAAGAAGTAGAATAGATCCAAACATATTGGTTATTACTTACACTTCATAACACAATCATCCATGGCCAACTCAACGAAATGCTTTAGCTGGTTCAACAAGATCTCAACCAACCAAAAACAACAATGCTTCTAACAAGAATTCATCAGAAACTTCTTCTCAGCTTCAAAATAACACAACAAAACCAAAAGAAGAAGAGAGAAACAACATTTATGTTCCACAATTACTTACAACTTTTTCTGCAATGACACATGCATCTTCTGATGAGTAATCTCCCGATGGATTTTGTCGGGCTCTCTTCCACTTTTCATGACGTGATGGTGGAGATGGAGGTGCAGCTATTGAATTTCCAGATAATTCTTGTCTTTGTTTTCATTTTTAATTCATCAATATTTCAATAAGCAACTCATATCCCCCACGAGACATTAGGTGAGGGTATTTATTATGAGACTGAATCATTTGTGCCTTCCTTCTTTTCTCCTATTATAAGTAATACACTAATTAAATGTAATACTAAAAATAAATTTATTAAGAGAAACTAAATTATTAATCTAGCTAACCACAAAGGAAGGATCTTGTCATTTCTGAATAAACACCTTCCATATGTCCTTATCAAGATAAGTATATGCCTCAAGAGGAGATTTGTGACTCAAATCCCCACCATTTAAATATCTAGATGCTATACTAGTTTTAAATGCCCTTCAACGTTCATCGGCATATGAAGTCCATTTATTTTTCAAAAATTTAGAATCAGGAACCTCCCATTTCACCTACATTACAAAACAAATGGAGGAGTTAGTGTATGGCATTAAATATATTTACGAAATCATATATATACTAAAATATTCAAAAAAAACTACAAGTACCTTGATAGCTTCCCATATCTGATTTTTCAAGTCGCTATGTACGTCGTCCCAATTATCCACCAAAATACTGACAAAGCTTCGAGCAAGTGAAGCAACATGACCCTTAAAGTTTTTCCTATTTATCCCTAAAGGTAATCCAGTCAATGGATCTAAATCAATCGAGAACTTCTTACCTATCATACATTTACGTTTCAACTTTGCCATACATGTACCACGCCTACCCTTTCTTTGTGTAGACTTAGTACCCTCCACACTTTGCGAAGGAGCAAACGAATTATTGATGTGTTCTTTTTAAAAAAGAATAATAATGGTCAATAGTAATTCAAAATAATGAAGTAAAATAATTATAAACAATCATGTCATATATTGATAAAAACTATAAACAATCAAAGTAAATATTATTGATAATATGAAATTTATTAAGATAAACTATCATTATTACTGTTTTATTTCTTACAAGTCTTATGTTTGAATATTCTCCCATATCCCTTCTTGATGATCATCACGAGTGGCATACTCATCGTCCACTATATTTTCTTCAATGAAAGTAAGTATTCGTTGTGAGAATGAAGGAGTCTCAGAAATATCTAGTGTTGAATCTAGACTTTCATTTGGTCCATGCAAGCTTTTACCTTAGAGAACAACTGATAACTTTTTGTTAGAAGGATCACTAACATAAAACACTTGTTTTGCTTGGTATGCCATAATAAAAGGCTCATCCTTATACGCTACCTTTTCAAGGTCCACCAATGTAAAACTAAATTCATCAATTTTAACACCACTATTGATGTCAATCCATTTACATTTAAAAACAGGCACTTTAAATTTAATGAAATCGACATCCCAAATCTCTTCAATGGTCCCATAGTAAGGTATGGATGCTGTAACAGGGTTTTTATCTTTTGAACTAGAGAAATGCATGGACTCAGCTACGACCATAACTCCACTATTTTGCACGGTACTACTGTCATCCTGACTCTTTGTGTAGAATGTAAAATTATTGATATCGTAGCCAGTCCAAGTTATGACATCAAAATGAGGCCCATTTGCTAGCCATTTTAATGTATCAGAAGTTGTATTGTTGGTTAAAATGGTTTCTTTAAACCACTTTAAGAAAGTCTTGTTATGCTCATTCAACAACCATTTTTCATTCATTCTATGATATTTTTCTTTCACAATGCTTTTATGAGTAGAAAGGTAAGGTTGAACCTCATCAGTGTTATTCAATATATACAAATGTGTTTGAAGTACTTCCTCCCGTCCCATGCTTTTAAGTTTTAAGCCTCGTATACCATTACCAACACATGTTCCCTCATGACAAGATCTAGGAATTCCTATGGCTTCTGCTTTCAACATATAGTCAGAACAAAACTCAATAGCTTCTTCTGTTATGTACCTTTCAACAATAGATGCTTCAGGACGGTGTGGATTCTTCACATATCCTTTTAAAATCTTCATGTAACGCTCGACTGGATACATCCACCTCAAATAAACAAGACCACATAATTTAATCTCCCTAACTAAATGAACAATTAAGTGAACCATGATGTCAAAAAAAGAAGGAGGAAAATACATCTCTAGTTGGCACAATATAATAACAGCTTCATTTTCCAACTCATTTAATTTTTTAGGATCAATGACTTTGCTACAAATAGCGTTGAAGAATAAACACAACCTAGTTAAGACATCTCTTACTTTTTTAGGCAATATGCCACGTAAAGCCACTGGTAGTAGTTGTTGCATCAATACGTGCCAATCGTGAGACTTTAAGCCAACTAATTTCAAATCTTTCATTGAGACAAGACTCTTGACATTTGAGGAGTAGCCATGTGGCACTTTTATTCCCCGTAAACACTCACAAAAGCTTATTCTCTCCTTTTTTGATAATGTATGACAAGCAGGAGGCAAATATGTTCGTTTACATGCTGATTGTGGAGCTAATTGTTGTCGTATACCCATCTCAACCATATCTAGACGAGAATTTAAGCCATCCTTTGTTTTCCCTTGAATGTTGAGAAGTGTTCCAATTACACTATCACACACATTTTTCTCCACATGCATCACATCAAGACATTGTCTTACATCTAGAATAGACCAATAAGGAAGATCAAAGAACACAGACTTCTTCTTCCATATATTTTTCACAGATGTCTGTTTTTGGTTCTTTCCAAAGATAACGTTGATATCCTTAACTCGTTGATAAACTTGCTCCCCGGTTAAGGCTTTGTGGGAAATTTCATGCTCTTAGTGTACATTAAATACTTTTCTCAACTTACGGTATGGATGATTAGACTTGAGAAATTTCTGATGCCCAACGTAAACTGTTTTTCTTCCATGTTTCAGTTGCTGGTAGCATGTGCCTTCTTCACATATAGGACATGCTTTATGTCCCTTAACACTATAGCCACACAAGTTTCCATATGCAGGAAAGTCATTGATGGTGCAAAATAGCATTGCACGCATCTTAAAATATTCACGGTAATACCCATCAAACACATCAACACCTTCCCAAAGCATTCTCAAATCTTCAATCAATGGACTTAGAAAAACATCTATGTCATTTCCAGGTTGTTTTAGACCTGAAATCATCATAGATAACATAATGTATTTACGCTTCATGCAAATCCAAGGAGGTAGGTTGTAGTTAGCTAGTAGAATAGGCCATGAACTATGGTTACTACTTAAGTTTCCATATGGATTCATTCCATCTGTAGCAAGTCCAAGCCTAAGGTTCCTTGGCTCATTTCCGAACTCCGGGTACAAATCATCAATTTTCTTCCACTGCAAAGAATCAGCTGGATGACGGAGTTGTCCATCACGTTTCCTCCATCGGCATGCCATTTTACATTCTTTGCATCATTTGTATTACCAAACAATCGTTTGCACCTTGGAACTATTGGAAGATACCATAACACCTTCGCAAGAGGCCTCTTTGAGCTTTCTTCATAAATGGAATCACCATCCTTCATTTTGTAGTGTGATAATACACACTTAGGACACTTATTCAACTCTTCAAACTCATTTCTATACAATAAAAAATCATTAGGGCATGCATGTATTTTCTTATACTCCATGCCCATTGGACACAATATCTTCTTTGCCTCATAGTTACGATTCGGCAATGTGTTACCTTCTGGGAGCATTTCTTTCAACAATTCGAGTAATTCGGTGAAGCTTTTATCTGTCCATCAATTTCTCGCCTTCAAGTTGAACAATCTCAACACCGCAGACAACCGTGTGAAGTTAGTGCATCCCGGATATAATGTCTCTTCTTTGTCACTGCACAAATTATCATATACATGTGCACGATTAAAGGACTCTTGTCCAACATCACGTATCATGTCCTCTAGTTGATCACTCATATCTACATCAGCTTTTTCTCTTTCTGAGGTATTTGACATGTTTAACAAATCACCATGCCATATCCATCTGGTATAATTCAGGTCAATCCCGGAACAAGTAAGATGACTTCGTATTTCCTCAAAATGTAATGTATTTTCATTCAAACAAATAACACAAGGACAATAAAATCTTCCTTTACTTTCAGGAATTTTTTTTAAAGCAAATTGTAAAAACTCCTCAACTCCCTTTTCATACTGTGCACTCAAACGATTAGCATTCATCCAACTGCGATCCATAACTACTTCTGAAAAAATATACAATGGTAAAATATAATAATAATGTCGTTGCAAAAAAGAACAATTCAGCAATGAACAATACAGAATTTCTTAAATAGCAGAATTATGATGCATTGTTTTTCATGAAAACTGATCTGGTTGCAACCAATTGTAGGAGTTGATTTTCATATATCAGCCAAGACAACATATTCATCAGTAGCAAACAGCATTCGACTATGGTATCAAATGGGAAAGAATCTCTTTGAAGAATATGTGAATTATCAGTTATATTGTTTACCAAAAGGTCCAATAACACAAACCAATAATAGAGCAAATCAGTACCTGCTTGAACCTCTCCTTCGTCCTCTCAGCTTGCAAAAGAATATTTTCTGTTAGATATCGAGTAAAATCATAACAGTCAATAAACACCAATTCTGAAAATGCAGAAGGGCTACAACCTACAGGGGCATGAGACAAATAGAAGATGTAACACGGGGTGCTGCAAGAAATATTCCAAATTTAAACACGCCAGCAATAAAAACAAGCACAGTAGGTGTACCGAGAGAAAAAAATAGGAACTTCATGCCTCAGACACAAATAGAATAACATATTTTTATTTTTCAACGTAACTTCAATTATTTTTTCCATAGTGTAGATTGTTAAGAGAAAGATATTTTGTGGGAACTGTATTTTCACCTTTGACTTCCTGGGGTCTATATTTTCATTAATGATTTTTTTGTAAATTATTTTATCATCCCAACTTTTGCTTCTTTCTGCTTCAACAACTTCAACAGATTTAACACATATCCATCAAGATATCTATGGTATCAGGTATACTGGCCTACAAATTTGGAGCACCTTTTGCATGGATTACTTCCCTGTCAGTTGCTGCTTATGTTGTTTTTACACTTACTATCACACAAGTATGCCTCAGACCAATCTAAACATACTAGAATAGCTTGGTGCTCTCGTATTTTCATTTTTGGTCTTGTCATATATGTTACTGACATTGTGGCAGCCTTTTTGTACTTTTACCCAATGGAACTGTGGTGGTTAAAATGGTTTAGATCCTTCAGGAAAAGTTCAAATTTCTATTTTTCCTGATGCCCCTAGTTATTGGAGAAGAGGAGTGAGATTGGTTAAAAATGGAAATCCTTTTAAAAGCTTAAAGGACCATTGGAAATCTAATACAAATTAATTGAAAAATCTTATCTTAGATTGGCTAGTCATCTACTGAGCCAAATAAACCTCTTTAACTCAATGAGCTTAATGCTCCAACCAATTGCATCTAGCCTGGACTGTATTTTGACATACAAGTTTATTCTCGTTTACCAAAGCACTTATTGGAATAATTGTAATAATAAATCACATTTAGAAGTTTCCTATTTCTTCTTGTACGAAGTAAAGTTTTAGTTCTCAGTATATTTGTTATTAGCCAACTGCATTGGTAGGACAAATGGATTTTTGCATGTTAATGTGGACTAGTGAAAAGTTCTTTACTCTTGTGTTTCTCGTCTTTTCAGTGGAGGATTTAATTCAGGAAAGCAATGAATAAGGCCGATAATGATGCTAGTACTAGGGCTATTGATTCATTTATTAATTACGAGGTTAGCATTTCATTCACTTATACTGATATTTTAATTTATTAATGATATCAGATTCAATGTCAAATTAACCCTCCAAGTCAAAGTGGACTTGCTGTTACTAACTTATGACATTCCAAAAAAAAGCTAGCTAAATGTATTTTTAGCATGATCAATTAGAGAAACAGTCTGAAATTAGGAACAGAATCTGTTGTTGACCCAACAGAAAACTCAATTAACTAAATGAGAAAAGGAAAACAAACCTCCTAAACTTGAACAATCTAATGCGGAAGATAACAGGAAAGGGAAAAAAATTATAAATCAAAAGTTGATTAACTAGGTACCTATGTAGGAGCATATTTAGTGAACAAAATGATCCAGAAAATTATCATCATTAACACATCAAGGAACTGACACGAGCATGCAAATGTCCAAAAAACAAAAGGAATCGTGTGCAAGAAAACTAGCTAAAACATGAAAAAGCAGCAATTTACACAAACATTTCAAAGACAACACAATGCAAACCAAGGACAATACACTCCACAAAAAAGCAAGTACAAATACAAAAGCATCATGGAACAATGAAACTAGTTTTGCTCTGAAACTAGTTACATTTTAAGTGGAAATTTGTATAAATAAATTAGGGAAACAGTAAATCCACAACATTGCGACTACTTACAACCAGAAATAGAAATAATAACATTCAAAACCCTAAATACACTACATAAATTGCATAACAAAATGAAAAAGAGGAATTAATTGTATGAAAAAGAAGCTGTTGATATAGGAGCAAGAAGCTAATGATATTGATTTATTTAGTTTTGTGGTAAATGGTGACAAATTTCAATATGTAGGATCCGAAGAGTGTTAAGATGGCGTGCTCATTCTCATACGCTAGAGTGTGTGTTTAACTTTTCAACACCAGCAAAATTCAAAACTCTGCTCCTTCAATCTGACTCATGGCTTTCTTCGGAGACAAAAGTAAGGTAATAGTAACTTACAAAGCCAAAAAATGCGCCTCAGAGTATATTTCACATGTAAGCTTAGCCACTGAGAACCACCGAGAAGAAACGAAATACGGTTTACGTGAAGGAAGGAAAATGCGTATTGCACCTATTTTCTATTTTCTAATGTTAATTTAGGGGAATTTTTTTAAAAAAATATTTGTTAGATCGGTTTAATATAACAGATTTAACAAATCATTAATTTTTTTTTAATATGTTTGTTAGATCAGTTTAATATAGCAGATCTAATAAATCATATAATTTTTTTAAAAAAATATTTGTTAGATCGGTTTAATATAACAGATCTAACAAATCATTTAATTTTAAAAAAAATGCTTGTTAGAATGGTTTAATATAACAGATCTAACAAATCAAACAAATTTTTTTTAATGCTTATTAGAACGGTTTAATATAACAGATATAACAAATCAAACAATTTTTTTAACATGCTTATTAGAACGGTTTAATATAACAGATTTAACAAATCAAATAAATAATAACAAATTTGTCACCACCTATTTATTACATCGGGTGTATAACAACCGATCTAAAATTGCATATGTAATAAGATTAAATTGCACTAGTGACAATTGTGACTAAACAAAAGAGCAATTGATGAACGAATATGTGAAAGGCCACATAATTGATTATATAACTAATATTGTGGTATGCTAGAGATTATAATTGATGTGGTATTGATGAATCATAAGTGAATGTGATAAAATTTCATTTAGTATGATTTGGTATGATCTTTTCTATTGTTAATAATGACATCGCAAGTAATATACTTTAAGGAAAGATGGAATATAAAGATGTCATTTCATGAGAAAAATAAATAAAAAGAATTGGTGGTATGATAAGTTTCTAAAGAACTAAATTATGTGTTAACTTTCTCTTTTTATTTTACCTCAATATTTTAGCTTGTATGAAATATCAATGGGCATATATGTTATATGGAAAAACAATAATAATAATAATAATAATAATAATAAATAAATTATATATTACATGTGAGACTAAATCAAGATAAATATAAATATATCTCCTCAATTCTTGTTGTGACTTATCTGCAGTGGCTAATGCAATGTATTCTTCTAATTCTCATATAAATTTATTAAGTTTCAAGGATATTCATCTAAAAATGGATACCATATTGAAACAAGAAATGAAGGAGATGTTGAATATCTTTATATTATGAGACATACTTTCGATAAAATAAGTGTAGTGAAAAAGTTACATGTCCTATCATATGGTTTGTACTACACTTATATTAGTGCAGTTGAAGAACATATTATTGTAAACCAGAAGTTTACAAATCATAATAAATTTTTCTTTGGCAAAACCGGTATGGTCATCCCGAATCTATTATGTTGTGAAAAATTAGTTAAAGAAATATCTATGGATATGTGTTGAAGAGCCAGACAAAATTGAACTTGATCAGACTTTAACTAGAAACAGAAAACGTTATTTTATACAATCTGATATATGTGAACTGAAGGTGCAAACACGAGAAAGGGGGTTGAATTATGTTTGTCAAACTTGAATTCTTTTCGCTATTTTGTTGAATGTTGATGTGAATTATTTGATGAATAATTAATCAGACTCAGCAGCGGATAATAACAACATAAGCACACAACGATTTATCCTAGTTCACCATTAACTTGGCTACATTCAGTTCCTTCACTCCGAAGGCTTTAATCCACTAATTCAAAACCTTTGAATTACAGCACCTGACCCTCCAAGACAAGTCTTCTCAAACAGCATGACAACCCCAGACTTTTGAGGAATGATAACAACACCTTGACTCTACAAGTCAAGTATTCTCCTACCAATCTGACAACCCCAGATTGAAGAAGGGATTTACACCACTATTGGGTTAGATTACAAGGGTTTGGAACTCTACAAAGTTGCTTCTAGAAAGCTGATTGCTGCACTGATTCTTGCACTCTTTTGTTACTTCTGGAAAGCTGATTGTTGCACTGAATTTCTCTCTCGAAAACACTTAGAAAATATTGCTTTTGCACTCAAGAATTTATCTCTATTGAACTCTCGGATAATTTTGAATTTGAAGCTTGAGTTCTGTGTTTTTTGATACATGTTACTGCTGCCTGGAGCCTTCTTTTATAGTTGAAATTTGGGTTGTGTCCAAGCTTATTTTCGAGATGAATCTTGCTCAGATTTCCTTTGAAAATTTTGTTGGCCAATCCTGTTTCTCTTAATTTCAAAACGTATATTTTTTAGCTTCAAATTGCATTCGAATTTCCTTCAAGTCTTCAGTGATTTTTTTGAATCAAATCCTCTTAATACTTTGATCAAATTTTTATCAAAATTCAATCAAGTCTTCTTCAAATTTTAATCAAGTCTTCACTGATCTACATCATGATTTAAATTATGGACCGTATGATCTGTTGATCTCGACCAACTATGGACCATGTGATCTGATCTGTACCATTATGTGATCTTCTGATCTAGACCATTGATCTTCTGATCTGGACCAATTCTTATGTTCTGAACCATGCTATTTTATGGTCTGGACCAAGTCTAACTTATATTTCCTTCTGGTCTAGACAATGTTTCCTTCTGGCCTGGACTAAGTCTCCTTCTAGACATGCTTCCTTCAAGTCTGGGCCGAGAATAATATCCTCTGATGATGTCATTTTTTCATCCCTCTGATGATATTCTCTGATTCTCTGATTGATGATATCCTCTGATGTTTGCCTTTGATTCTTGCTTCTGATGGGATCCTCTAGTGATATCCTCTGGTATCCTCTGGAGGTATCCTCTGTAATCTTCTGGATGTATCCTCTGGTGATATCTTCTGGCCGAATCTTCTGGTGGCATTTTTATCTTCTGGTGACGTCATCCTCTGATGACATCTTCTGCTTCTAATTTGTATCTTCTGGAGGTATCTCACAGTTTTTATACTGGTTCACCGTTAACGAGGCTACGTCCAGTCCCTTCACCTTGAAGGATTTCACTAATTCAAACCTTGAATTACAACCTTGCTACTGACCCTCCAAGTCCATCTTCTCAAACAGTCTAACAATCGTAGATTTCTTTGAGGAATGCAGCTCCTGTCTTCAGCCAATCTGACAATCCCAGATTGTAGAAGAAATCACAACACTATAAATCTAATTGCCAAGTAACCTGCTACCCCTTCTGACTCCCTCAGCTTGTAGACTCTATTTCAACAACTTAGATTTGACACAGTGGAAGGAAAATAACACGAGTACTTGCTTCTTGAATGTTGGAACTCACAATTGACTTCTATGAAAATATGGGTGTTTGCTTTGGAAGTGTATGACTCTTTTGTGATTTTCGATGCTGAGTATTCTGCCTTGAGCCTCCGTTTATAGATGCAGATTTGGGCCTCTTCCAAGCTTAATTTCAAGCTGAATCTTACTAGATTCGCTTGCAAAAATAACTTGACCAATTGGGCTTCATATAAATAAAAAACATATCTTTTTTAAGCCTTAGATTTCTTTCAAAAACTTACTAGCCAATCAAATCTGTGCATTGCTTCCCGCCACAGCTTCTGACTTCCATGCTACTCCACTTTAATTTATAACAAATCTTTAATAATACTTTGATAAAAATAACATAAGATCTTCACCTTTAATTCCCATGATCAAATCTGCACCCTTGGATCTTCATGCGATATTCCACAACTGGACCAGCCGAATTGATATGCTGTGATCCTCTGATTTCGGCCATTCCTGGACCACTCTTCCTAAACCTCTGATCTTCTGATTTCGGCCTTCCCTAGACGCGCACCTGATATGCTAAAATCCTCTGAATTCGGTCTTTGCTGGACTGCACAGTCTGTCCCTCTGATTTCGACCACCACTGGGCCATGGTCTGATTTTCTAATCTGGACCATCACTGGACCAAATAATTAATTCTGAACCATTGATCTGGAAATCTTCCCTCTGATCTAGACTAATTCTGGACTTTGGTCTGGATTAAATTGAAATTAAATCTGGACTATAAATATTTCAGTCTGGACATTTTACCTTTGATTTTGGACTAGGTCTGGATTGATTCTGGAATTCATTTCTTCTGGTCTGGACTTAGTTTCATGCCCTGAATCATGCTATCTTATCGTCTAGGTCATATCTGGATTGATTCTCTTGTTCTGGACTCTTAAACATAGCTTCTGGTTGAGTCTTGAACAAGTCTGGGCAGTTTAATATTTCACTGCCAGGCCATCTTCTGGTCACAAAAACTTCTGGAATAAATTTGATATTTGATTCCTCTTGGTCTGGATCAACTCTCCCTCTGGCAGGCTTTCCTCTGGTATGATCCATGTTTCCTTCTGATTTTTCTTCCTTCTGTTCTGGGCCAGCAGACATATCTTCTGGTGATGTTTTGACATCCTGGAACATCTTCTGGAAATTCCAGAATTCATTTTCCTTCGATCTTCTGCTTCTGATTTCTTCATATTCTGATTGTATTTAATTTAATAATTCAAGGTACAAAATAAGATTACATTGAGTGCTTTTGTAACCATCAAAATCTTAAGTACTTAGAACCAACTTGGTTCCAACAATCTCCCCCTTTTTGATGATGACAAAACCTTAACTTATTTTGCTAGCTTGTAACTCGAATACTTGAATTACTCCCCCTCAAACCAATCTCTCCCCCTAAGTCTGATACTCTCCTTTTCAACTCCTTCTTTGTTCTCTCTTTCTTTTCTTCTCTTCTCCTCTCCTTTTCAACTCCTTCTTTATTCTCTCTTTCTTTTTCTCTCTTCACATTTCCTCTCCTTTTCAACTCCTTCTCTTTTCACTCTTTCTTTTTCTCTCTTTGTTTTTCTCTCTCCCTGTTTCCTCTCCTTTTCAACTCCTTCTCTTTTTCACTATTTCTTTTCTTTCTTTGTTTTTATCTCTCCCTGTTTCCTCTCCTTTTCAACTCCTTCTTATTTCACTCTTTCTTTCTCCCCCTTTTTGTCATCAGCCAAAAAGTGGTCCTACTATTTTTGTATTTTTTGTTTTTCTTTACAAAGTGCAGAAAGTAAAAACAGAAAATAAAAGACAGAAAATAAAATAGCAGGAAATTTCAAAACTCCTAAGATGACTACTTGAGCTAGTCAGATATGGAGGTCATGCTGAGATGCTTTTTAATGAACTCGAACCTATCTTCTGGTAATGCCTTGGTGAAGATATCAGCCCATTGATGATCAGTGTCCACAAACTGTGAACTGCATCCTGCTAAGAAAGTGCAGTTGCCACTTGTACTTTTCCTTTCCAACTTGTCTCCAGCATAGTCAGAATTACAGAAACCTCTTGTATAACCTCTAACAGCAATTAAATGGGATTCCCTAGGGTCAGCTCGAAATCGGGCACAGACACAAACACTAAACAAAATGTCAGGTCTAGAAGCAATTAAGTAAAGAAGGGATCCAATCATACCTCTGTATGTTTTCTGGTGTACCTTTTGTCTGGTTTCATCTTTCTCAAGTGAGCAGGTTGGGTGCATAGGGGTGGCCATAGGCTTACAGTCACTCATCTTGAACTTTTTAAGAAGTTCTTTGGTGTATTTAGATTGGTGAATGAGTATACCTGATTTACCTTGATGAATTTGAATTCCCAGGAAGAACTTAAGTTCTCCCATCATGCTCATTTCAAACTCCTTCTGCATTAGGTCAGAAAACTCTTTGCAGAAAGTGCCATTAGTGGATCCAAATATGATATCATCAAAATAGACTTGGATAATCATAATATCATTCTGGCCTCTATTGAATTCATTCTTAAGCAGAAAGTTACTGAGTCTGTCATACCATGCCCTTGGTGCTTGTTTTAAACCATATAAAGATATAAAGATTGTTTAAGTTTAAAAACATGGTCTGGAAAATCAGAATTTTCAAATCCAGGGGGCTGTTTGACATAGACTTCCTCACTTATGTAGCCGTTTAAGAATGCACTTTTAACATCCATTTGATACAACATTATATCATGATTAGCAGCAAATGATAGTAGAATTCTAATTGCTTCTAACCTGGCCATTGGAGCAAAAGTCTCAGTGTAATCTATACCTTCCTGTTGACTGTATACTTGAGCTACAAGTCTGACTTTGTTCCTTACCACTTCACATTGAGTTTATTCCTGAAAACCCACTTGGTTCCAATAATGTTTTTGTTTGGTCTGGGTACCAGATCCCAAACATCATTCCTTTGGAATTCATTCAGCTCTTCTTGCATAGCAAGTATCCAACCTTCCTCTACCAAAACTTCATCAACATTGCTTGGTTCGCACAGCTTCTGGTTCTGTAACAGCTTCTGATTCTGATAAATCAGCTTCTGGTTCTGGTGAATCTGTAACAACTTCAGATTCTGGTAAATATCCAGATTTCTCTTCTGACGTATCTTGGTTGTTTCTGACTTGATCAGATTTATATTTTGAAGATTTGTCATGTGTTGCTGACTTGCTTGTATCCTCTACCTTTCCAGGTACTTCTGTTTCTTCTACTTCTGCTCCCTTTGGTTCTGGTGAACCTGCACTATTTTTTATCTTGCTTTGATTTGTCAAGATCAAGCAGTTTGTCATATTACATAAAGTAAATCAAATAATTTAAAATTTAACTCAATACAGCCAAACCATTTATTCTGCTTCTGGTGATTTCTGCTTGTTTTTGAAACCACTGGAATGTTGTTTCTGCTGAGGTGTTCAATTCGTGTGAATCACCTGGTTCCTCTGACAGTTTGAAAACCTGCAAAATACTTATCTAGCTTTGATTTGTTAAGATCAAGCTTCTTGTTATCACAGTGAACATAAATATTAAGTAATAATAGTATTTACAGCAAGATGTAGCCTCACTTTTACTCTGAAAATCCTCTTGCTTCTGATTTTCAGATTCCTAATCTATATGTTCTGAGATTACATAGTTTGGCTGAGGGAATTTGAATTCCCTTCCATGTTTGTAGTCTTGATGAATCTCACTGGAATGTTTGAAGAACTCTCTTGATTCTGATTCTTTAATTTCTGCTTTGGCTCATACACCATGTTCCTCTGGTGATTCTGGAACTTATGGTGATTCTGGTAATCATAATGATTCTGATAATTAAAATAGTTCTGATGATCATAGCCCAACCTTTGATACTGATACCTGTTCAGGTTCTGGTTCTGGTACTGATTCTAATTCTGATTCTGGTTCCAGTTTCTGTGCCTCCAGTTCTGGTTCTGGTTCCAGTTCCTGTACCTCTGATACTGGTTCCAGTTTTGGTTCTGGTTCCAGTTTCTGTGCTTCTGGTACTGGTTCCATTTTTGGTTCCAGTTCCTGTTCCTCTGATACTGGTTCCAGTTCTGATTCTGGTTCCAGTTCCTGTTCCTCTGATACTGGTTCCAGTTCTAATTCTGGTTCCAGTTCTTGTTCTGATACGAGTGATATCCATGATATTTCCTGTTCCTCCTATAATTCTGGTTCTGGTTCTGATAGGTATTGTGTTGACCAGTTCTTCTTCTACCAGAGTCACTTTGCTTCTGTTTGGTAGATGTTGGAACATAAACCTTCTTCTGCTTGTGCGTTGCCAACATCCATTGTCCAGGCACCATTGTTGGTGTCTCCTTCTGGTTGCTCAGAATATCTGTAACATAGACAATTTGATCTTTTGGTACCCAGAACTGATTGGGTCCAGGTTTGTTAGTTGTAACAGCTCTCTGATCTTGTTCAGATTTTACCATTGGACAAGATAATTCAGAGTGACCTTTCTTGGCACAAACACTACATAAAACATCAGAATGAACAACTTTATTTTCAGTAATTGTTTCTGTAAAACCAAGACCTCTTTTTCCAGAATTACTGTTTTCATAAATCATAGATGCATTTTTACTTCTTTCCATTCCATTGGAAATAAAGTTTTGAAAAACTTGCTCATGCATATCAGAGCCTGAGCTATATTCAGAACTTGAGTTGGTATAATCCATCAGAGACAGAATTGTTTCCTCTAATGTGCTTCCAGATTTGCCAGAATGATTGCTTCGATCATTCTTCCTTCTGCCTGTTTTCCTTCTGGAATTCGTGCCTTAATGAGCTCCAGAAGCAGACTTGATGTGATCTATCTTTGTTGTTTCTGCCTCTTCTTCATCAGAAGATTCTTCCTCTGATTCTGATACATCCCAGGCAGCCATCAGACCTTTCTTTCTGTATCTGGAACTCTTCTTGTGCTGTATTTCTTTTTCAAGATTTGGACATTCTGACTTGATATGTCCAGGTTCATTGCATCCATAACAGATGATGTTCTTCTTGTCAGATTCTTCCTTGCTGTTATGTTTCTTCTGGGAACCTCTCCTCTTTCTATTTTCCCAGATCTTAACCATCTTTTTGGTTAAGTAAGCCATATCATCACATTCACTATCACTATCCTCTGATTCTGATTCTGCCTTTGCAGCTTTCTTCTGTTTCGATTTCAGAGCCAGATTCTTCTTCTTCTTAGGTTCATCTTCTTCCAGTTCTATTTCATGATACCTGAGTGAGCTGATCAGATCTTCCAGCCTCAAGGTACTCAGATCCTTAGCTTCCTGAATTGCAGTAACCTTTGGTCTCCACCTTTTTGGTAGACTTCTTAGAATTTTCCAGACATGATCTTCAGTGGTATAGCTTTTATTTAATACTTTCAGTCCTGATACCAAAGTCTGGAATCTGCAGAACATTGTGTCAATGTCTTCATCCTCTTCCATCTTGAACAGCTCATACTTTCTTACCAATATGTTAGCCTTTGTTTGTTGAACCTGCTTGGTTCCTTCATAGGTCAGAACCAGACTATCGAATATACTCTTTGTTGTTTCTTGATTTGTGCATCTATCAAATTCCTTGAATGTGATTGCACTAACCATGATGGTTCTGGACTTGTGATGAAGTCTGTGTAGTCTGATCTGATCTGGTTTGATATCATCCAAGTCTAGTTTCTTAGTTGGATCTTCTGGATCAGTAGCTGCAGTGTATCCTCTGACTATCATCTTCCATAATTCAGGATCTTGAGATATGACAAAACTTCTCAGTCTGTCCTTCCAATACTCAAACCTTTCTCCATCAAATATTGGTGGTCTGTTGATGTTGCCTCCCAATTCTTCTGACATATTGAACCCTTGGACCTTTCCTCAAACACTGTTAAATGCTCAGCCTTGAGACCGAGCTCTGATGCCAATTGAAGGTGCAAACACGAGAAGGGGGGGTTGAATTGTGTTTGCACCTTCAGATTGTTGCTATTATGCTTAATTATGGTGATAATATCATTGGTTGGGGAAAATTGGAACTAGCCACGTTCCCGTTGAGCATTGAAAGCAACGAAGAAGGTGAAACACAACCTCAAATAAGTAAGAGATTAAGAATCGCTAAAGATTATGGACCCTATTACTTTTGGTATTAACCTGCTTGCACACCATATGATCCAAGTGTAAAACTTTTCAAAAACACAAGTGAAGGTGTTAGACAACCTGAATATGTGAACATCATTGGCAGCCTTAAGTAAGCCACTAACTGTACTAGACCCGACATTGCCTACGTCATGGGAGCATTGTGTAGGTTTACCAATAGACCTAGTATGGAGCATTGACACGCTATTGAGAGAGTCATGAGATACCTTAAAAGGACCATGAATCTCATATAACACTATCAAAGATTTCTCTTTGTCCTTGGAGGATACAATGATGTTGATTGGAACACCTTATTAGAAAACTCTATAGAAACCACTGGCTATATATTTCATATAGTTGGAGGAGTTTTATCTTTAAAATGAAGAATCAGATGATATTGACTCAGTTCATTATGGAGTCTGAAATGATAGCATTATCAACTACTAGTGAAAAAGCAAGTTGGTTGAGGTGTTTGCTAGCATAGATTCTTTTTTGGGAAAAATTGATATCAATTGTGTTGATCTATTGCGATAGTACTGCGACTATTAAAAAATTGAGAATTGTTACAACAACGCTAAGAGACGAAAAAAATGTCGTAAGCACAATATTGTAATAGAGTTACTCTCAAAATTTGTTAGAGTGGATCATGTGCGCACTGATGAAAATTTAGTTGATGCTTTCACGAAAGGATTAGCTAAAGTGAAAATCCTAAACACATTCGAAAGGATAAGACTATTACCTATAGATCAATGGGTCACTAATGATGGTAACCCTACCTAAAAGCTTGGAGATCTCAAGAATTAGGTTCAATGGGTAATAACAAGTTATGAAGTGAAATAAGATGAACATTCTATTATAAATAAAAGAAACATGATTTCTGAAGTGATGAAAGGTTGAGGTAATAGAAACACTTAATGAGATCTATACTCTATAACGAGTGGAGTACCTAACTACAAAAAAAAAAAAACTCTTCATATACTCACCTATGTGAATGTGGAAGTGGGGTCGCTTCAATGAAATTTTGAGGCATAATTCCTAGAGCGTTCACTGTACTGGGATAGACGTGTAGAGTCATTATAGCACTGGCTTATGATAATACACCCTATGAATATTAGAACAAAGTTTGGTTGGTGAACAATGACCCTTAATTGTTTTGATAATTGAAGGTGCAAACATGATAAGGGGGTTGAATTGTGTTTGTCTATGTTAGATTCTTTTAAATTATTTATTCAAGAACTGGCTCAAGTTTGGTGATTTTAACTAAAACAAAGCCAGTAGCAATCAGTCTTAAGTAATTAGAGGCAACAGTAAAGTAAATAGTGCATAAGTAAAGTGACACAAGCAGATTTTTTCTGATTCACTACCAACTTGGTAGCTACATCTAGTCCCTTCACTTAGAAGCATTTAACCACTAATTCAAATCCTTGAATTACAGAACACCTGACCCTACAAGTCAGTCCGCTCAAAACAACCTGAAAACTATAGGCTTTTTTAGGCAAACAAACACCTTGACCCTACAAATCAAGTCTTTTCCACACAACCTGAAAACCACAGACTGTTGAAGGCAATTATACCTTGACCCTACCAGTCAAGTCTTCTCAACACAACTGGAAAACCACATATTGCTTAAGGAACACTAAAGCCACTACTAGGCTAGGTTACAGAAGTTTGGAACGGATTGTGTTTTGCTTCTACTAAGCAGATTGTTACAATTGATTTCTCACATTGAAACAGTTATAAAATATTTCTTCGAGAAAGTTCTTTTCTAAAATTTAAACCTTTGAACTTTGAATACTTAGGAAATTTGAGTTCTCAAAAGTTTTTCTGAATTGTATGTATTTTTTAGTTTATGAGTTCATGATTTCTTCTTCAGCCTTGAGTATCTATTTATATAATAGATTAGGGTTTCACTTTTGTCTTTGTAAAATATGGATAATATCTTTCTTGTGAACAAATTATGAATGTATCTTCTTGTCAAGAAATTATGAGTGTATCTTCTTGTGAATAATTTTGAGTGTTTCTTCTTGTGAATAATTATGAGTGTATCTTCTTGTGAATAATTTTGATTGTATCTTCTTGTGATAATGTTATGAGCATATCTTCTTGTGAACAATCTTTAGACCCAATTTCTGAGCTAGTCTTTAGAACCAGTTTTAGAGCCAGTCTTAAGAGGCAGTCTTCAGACCCAAACTTCAAAGCCAAACATCATAGGCGATCTTCATAACCTTCATAGGCATGTTGCTTTCAAAGGAATATGTTCAAAGACAGACACATATGCTTTTGTGTTCCTATAACCTTATCCTCTGGTCACTTCCTCTGATGACTTCCTCTAGTCACTTTCTCTAGTAGCTTCCTTTAGTCAATTCCTCTAGTATCTCCCTCTGATTTTCTTGTTCTAATTGTTGCACACTTAATGAAGCAATTAGTCCAAACAAAATTTTCTCATAAAAAACATTTGTTTAACATCAAAATCACAAGAGGAAAATCAACTTGGTTCCAACAATGATAACAAAAATTATTTTGTGGAAACAATTTATAGCACTAATGAATTTAATTAAGTGTGCAATTCCTTTCTCATGAACCTTAAAGAACTTATGTTGCATCCTCTAATGATTGGAGCAAATAAACAAGAAAATAAGACAATGATATTAAAGTAGTGACTAACTTTATTAAATGTGCCCTAAACGTGTCTCCAATGAACCCGTTAACACAAGCTCGCTATGATAATTATACGTTTGATGAATTCAGAAAACAATTGATTGAATAGTGAAAGCTTTAGGTCAACACTCTAACACAGTCAATGCTTTGATAAAGTCTACTTTTGAGCCCGAAACTTTGAAGAAGTCAACATCCCAGTATTCTCTACTCACTAACTTGGACTTATCATCTGTCTTTGTGCATGGCATCCACTGAATATGTCATTGTCTAGTCTTCCTCTCATTTCTATCAAGATACGCTGAATCAATTACGAAGAATGATTTGGACAAGTTTTTAATGTTGATTCAAGATCTCTAAAAAAATTATACGAGTCATTATGTTACATGTTGATTTCATGCAATCATACCAACGGTCAAAAACCCTAATGGCCTTGAAGTTTCTTTATAAAAGGACTTGTGATATTCACTGCAAAATATATATATGGGAAACCTATTGTCATCATATACAACAACCCGTGAAAAACTTTGTATTATTTTCTAAGTGCTAAAAAATTTCAAATACATTCTGAGAGCATACCTTGTAATCATTCTCTTGTGAGAGTTATTCATAAAACAATCTTAAACACTATTTGTAACTTAGCCTAGTAGTGGTTGCTTCCCGCAACAGCTTGACTATACTAATCTAGAAGGTTGAGAAGACTTGAACATAGTTAGATTGACTAGAAGGTGTTTAGTGAACGCGTGATACCTTGGTGATTAGTGGATTAAATCATTTCATGTGAAGGCACTAGATGTAGCTACCTTTTTGGTGGTGGTGAACCAGGACAAATTGGCTTGTGTTCCTCTCTTTATCTCCTTGACTGTTTTTTCTTTTTACATCGTCAGTTTATAATTTGTTTTTATCATTAATTTTTTGAAAACAAATGAAATAGTTGTATGTGTGTTTGATGTCAGAGATAAAGCTCAATAATACGAGTCACTCTTGTTGAATTTGAATCATATTTACTATGCAAAGGTTCAAGTCAAAAGACATCTTTGTTTATGCTCAATCTTATAGACACGTTTGACGCTACATAGAAAATCCTTTTAAATTCAAGTAGGGGATTATTGAAACTATGGAACTCTTAGAGCTAGTGTTGTGTGAATTTTAAAGTTATTAAAATTCCACATAGGAGAGTTTTCACACATTAAAATCAACCACCACACACTCACGCACACCGCTGTTTATTCGTCTGAGCTTGGACTAAGTAGTGTGTTATATTTTAGTATCTAGAAAAAAATATTAATATTTTTTTTTCATTTTCTTTCTCTCTCCATGGTTTTTATCTTCGTTTTTCCACAATCCACCCACTATGCAGATCGTTATTTTTGTGTGCCGATTTCCTTGATCTAAGTGGTTGAAAATTGTATCGTCATAGTTTTATCCTAAGGACATTGTGGTTGATAGTTTGTTTGCACGACAGCTCAATAATATATTTGATAGCTGAGAATAACTTTTTGAAAACTATTTTTTAATATTCTAAAACAACAATATTACATTATTTTTTAAAATATTTCTTCAGATATCTACTCGATGTGATCATATAATTAAACGTGTGTGTAAAAAAATTTAGTATTACACAACATTACAAATTAATTCCATTTTGTGGGTTCTTTTCTGCTGAATTATTAACATTACAATTGTAACCATATTAATGACTCTTGCAATTCTATTGCTACTTAGGAAGCTAAGAAGAGAATGAAGCCAGGGAGAAGATATTAGGAATACGATGATATGATGGATATGTTATAATGCAATTTGGAAATATGAAACGTATATTTCCAACTTCAACCATGCAAATTAACTTTTTTGGTCTAGTCGTAACAAGACATGTCTTGAATATGCATATTGTAGATTCGAGCTCCATTAGTGGTATTGAACGAAGAAAAATGTTATTAATTTTTTTTTCCACCTCCTATGATCTCAAAAGCCTCCAATTAACAGATTTGGATCAGTCAATTTTGATGTGTTTTTTGTCAAAATACACATTTGGTTTTTAATTTTTTTTTTTATATTTTTTAATACACATCTAGATTGGTCAATTCGAAAACATTAAGTTGAGAGAATTAACTATTTTTTATAAGTATTCTCTAATCCCTAAAGTCTCCCTACTTTGAAATATGACATCCTCCCCTCATCTTAAATTTCTTTGACAAAAAAAAAACTCCAACCATGCAAACTAGATGCTCAACCTATTCCATCAAAAAAGTGTAAAATTTAAAGACCTATTCGGGGTGATTGTCAATTTTTGATTTTGAAAATCAATTTCAAAACCAAAACATGTTCGAGTAAAATGGGGTTGAATTATTTTTTACTTAATTTCAAAAAAGTTTTTCATAAAAACTCAACAAAAAAAATAAGTTTTATAATTTTTGTTTTTGTTTTTAAAATTCTAACAATCATCGACCACCAACAACTACCATCTTTGACAACCCACTTCTGACCATAGCCGCCACTGTCAATCACCTCTATCATCATTAATCACTCACCTTCAACCACCACCAATAGCCCAACACCACCAACCACCTACGTCTAACAACCACCACCACCATCTCGACCACCGTCATCACGATTGACTACCCACCTCCAACCACTGCAACTACTACCGACCATCTATGACCACCGCCACAACCACCACCAACCACCCACCTTTAACAACAACTACCACCATTTCTAACACTCATCACCACTACCCACCTCCAATTATCAAGTTTTGATTTGACTATTGGAGTCACCTTCAATGATCAAGCAATACTACAATAGTTATTTTGCACAACTCTCATCTTTAACCACTATTACTAACAAATTTATAATTAAATAAATTATAATTTTATAATATTTTAATTATTTAAAGATAATTATAATTTATTTAATTAGTTTTTATTTTATTTTATTTTTTTCATTTTGAATTATTTTTACATGTCAAGTATTTTTTATATTTGATGAATTCATAATGAGATAGAATAAAAAGAATAATTCAATACAAATAAAATTAAAATTAAAATTCAGAACTGAAAATTAAAATTGAAAACTTAAAATTGAAAACTTAAAATTGAAACTAAATAGTTTTTAAAAATTTCATATCAGAAAACTAAAAACCACCCTTTCAGGATGCCTTAATTGAGAAGCTCCAATAAGCTAAGGCTAAACCACATCGTGCCATACATAGTATACACGAGATCATAAATTTAGACCTCGATCCTACATTACACACAGACAAAAAGTGTACTAGACTGACTGAGTTTTCTGATTAATTGCTACTCATTCAAACCCTAACTACTACAATTTTATTGGTCAAAGACAAGCCATAGCAGAAACTATATAGAAAAGATGAAAAATCTACATCCATTTCCAATTAGAATTTTACATTGGCTACTACTGCGAAGAATACATCTTTGCTTTGCAAGGAACCAAAAACTATTAAATTAACTACATTACTATGAAGAGTCATCCAGTAACCCTGATGTTTTTAGAGGCAGCAAGGTCTGTCAGTACCCAGCAGCTGTGTCATTCCTAAACTGTTCAGACAGGTGGAGGAACCAAAAGCCTGAGTCTACTTCTGTATCTTGTAATGCGCTGCGACCGTTCTTCCCTTAAACTACACGCAACATAAAGAAGTAACGATAACAATGTTAGCATATATAATTAATTTCATCAAGTTATACATTTTCTCATAACATTTTTTGGGTGTACTTCCTCCGTCCCACAATAATTGTCGTATTTAACAATTTTACACATTAAAAAAATATGATAAATGAAAGAAAAAATGGTAATTTTACTAAATTATTCTTATTATTTATTAACCAGATATGATTTCTATTATCATAAATATAAAATGGAGAATAATAACTAATGACTTATAAACATAATATTAATTAGAGGTACAATTCGAAGAAAAAAATAATTGGAGTTACATTGAGGACTACAAATGCATTCTATTAAGGACAAATGTTTTTCTTAGTTATTATGAAAAGGCAATAACATAACAACATAACTCTTTTGGGATCGAGACTCTACCCAAAGGGTACAAAGATATCATTCTTTAAGAAAAACAAAATTGCAGTCATTGTAACAATCCAGCAATAAAAACTTATGAGAAGCATAGAAACTATGCGTATGCTAAAAAAACCAACCAATACCTATAGTGCAAAGATTATGACAAAAATAAATTCAATACTTTGCATAGAAATCCAAATTTAAAAATGTTTTCAATGTGGTAATTCAAATTTTCAAAAGATATGCCATCATCTATCATACAAAAGGCATTATAAATCCAAATATATCTTTGATTCAGAGAAATCAGAGAACAAAGCAAACTCAAAATTTAGCAAAGCAGATGCTTGTAAAAGAACAGTCTACTACTCTATTTCATTAAAATTCAAATTTCAACCAGTATAAGCATTAAAAAGTTTACAATGTCATCATGTATTGGTAAGATTAAAAGAGGTAAACTTCGGTAGTAATAGTCAAACTTGATGGCAGTGCAACTAAATTTCACAGAGACGATGCAAACCATTTCAATATTGCAATAACGATTGTGACAAATAAGTTAGTAGTATAAAAGTAAAAAATTTAAAGTGATTTTAAATCGAAAGTGAAAAAATTCTGTCGGATCAATATGAAATGACCAGTATAAAACTCTTGTCACCTAGTAGTCTTCTCATCTCACCATTGTTAGGGTCAGGTTGTTAACTACGGGCATCACTCTAAATTTCAATATATTTCACTTTGTATTTATAGTGTAATGGTAAATACATCTATGTTTGATAAAGATAATTCAGTAAAAGTAATACTATCTCTTTCAATTATACATTTTCTTAATTTGTGTGAATTAGTCTAATAGGTCAATTATTATATAACAGAGGGAATACCTTTTATTAGGAATTGTTTTGTTTCTAATATTTTATTGTATCACATTTTATATTAACTATTGCAATTAATCAACAACAGAAACTTTTAGGCCTTCATCTCTTATCTCACATGGTGCCAACCAAGAGCCCAAGGGTTTATTGTTGGGGTCACTGGTTTTTGTTCTCAACGGTGAAGCCTTCATTATTGCAACACTTGCTTAGGCGCACTAGGGAAGCCTCACCCCTGCACCTATGTCCTTTTGATCTTATCGTTGCGCCCCAACTTAAGCTCTATTTGGTAAAAAGTGGTGGATGGCGAATAAGCTAATTTATTGTAGATAAGCTTATAGCGGAAAAACAAGTAGATTGAATTTGAAGTGTTTAGTAAAAATTGCAATTGAACTAACTGATTAATATTACATTCGTCCCTAAATAGAAGACCGTCTTGAGAAATTTATTTGTCCCTTTTTATAACATCTTTAAACTTTGAAGTGCATTAATTATTTCTTTACTAACATACCTCTAATTAATTTACATCTTTTTATATAACAACCAATAAATATTATAATAAAAACATTATCAAATTCTTTCTCTTGAAGGGTAAAATTGTAAACATAATACCAATTGTCAACAAATTTAATACTACTATCAACTTTCTTAATTTTCATAATTTGAACAAAGGGATCCTATATTTAAGGACTGATGTAGTATAAAATGACAAAAATATTTTAAATAATATTTAAATTAATTTCAATTAAGATAATAATTAAGATAATAATGAAGGTACAAATGAGAGAAAATCAAATATGCTATAAACTCAAGTGCAACTTGAAGTGGCATCAAGAAAAATGCTATAAACTCATGAGAGAAAACTATTACCAAACAGCTCTATTTTGATCATGCAAGCTCATCCACTATAAGCTAGCAGTAACAGAGCCTTAATCACCACATAGTTCCATCTCCACAAGTTTATATGCACAGCCTTCTTTAATGCTGTGTGTTCACTAATTTCTGGGTGTTTCCCTTATCACCATGTTAGAAGTAGAAATAGAAACCTTGATGACCAGCAACCTTATTTCCCCCACTCTAAGTCCAAATATGTCAAAAACTGGTGAATTGTAGAGTATTTGGACTTCTTATCACTTAAATGTAACGAACTATCTTATGTGATCCCAATTAGTCAAGATCATTCTCAAGAGCAGAGGACAATCTTTTTGGCTTCTGGACTAAGCAAGGAGGACCAAAAAGTTGATTCCTAGGACGAAGATGACTCTACCAAAATGTCTTGGTAATGGGATACCATGAAACCCACCATCAACCGTACCTGCTTGTTCTTGGAGATAGCAAGGAAGATTTGGGACTGCATGAGACATTGCTCAGGTAAACGAAATAAAAGTGAAAATTGTTGGAACCAAGTTGGTTCTAAGTACTTAGGATTTTGATGTTTACAAAAGCACTCCATGTAATTTTATTTTGTACTTAGAATTATTATATTAAATGCCACCAAAAGATGAAATTACCAGAGGCAGAAGATGAAGTCACCAGAGGCAGAAGATGAATTACCAGAGGATAAAATCAGACCAGAGGATACACCTCCAGAAGATACCAGATAATGCATCCAGAAGGTACCAGAGAATGCATCCTGAAGGCACCAGAGGATACACCAGGATGTCAAAACACCATCAAAGGATATCTTTCCTGGCCCAGATCAGAAGGAAGCAGAGTCCAGAAGGAGACCTGGACCAGACCAGAAGGAAGCCTGTCAGAGGGAGACTTGTTCCAAACCAGAAGGTATCATAAGTCAGACTTAGTCCAGAATTAATTCTGACCAGAAGATAGCCTGGTCGTGAAATAAGAAACAGTCAGACTTGATCCAGACTTAATCAGAGCAGAAATTAATTGGTCCAGAACAAGAGATTTAATCCAGATTTGGCCCAGACCAAAAGATAGCATGATCTAGAGTATAAAACTAAGTCCAGATTAGAAGAAATGATTGTCCAGAATTAATCCAGACTTGATCCAAATTGTCTAGATTAAAATATCCTATGTCCAGATTTAATTTCAGTTCAATCCAGACCCAGTCCAGAATTGGTCCAGATCAGAGGGAAAATGTTCAGATCAATGGTCCAGATTTAAGCATCATGGCCCAATGTTGGCCGAGATCAGAAGATCAGACCATATGGCCCAGTGTTGGCCGAGATCAGAAGATCAGATCATATGGTCCAGTGATTGGCAGAGATCAGAAGATCAGAACATGTGGTCTAGTGTTGGCCGAGATCAGAGGATCACAGTAGATCAGTTTGTATGGTCCAGATGTGGACGAGAGCAGAAGATAAATTGAAGTCTTGTGGGAATTCAGAAGCTATTGGCAAGAAGAAAGATTTGATCCAGAATTAATTAAAGACAAGATTGGCCAAAGTTATTTTCGAATGCATATCTAGAGCTAAAAAGATATGTTTTTTATTTAAGTGAAACCCGATTGGCCAAGTTATTTTTGCAAGAGTATCTGGCAAGATACAGCTCGAACTTAAGTATGGAAGAAACCCTAATCTTCATCTATAAAAGGAGGCTCAAGGTAGAAGACTTCGTATCGAAAATACTTGAGAGTCATACACTTCCAAAAGCAAAATACTTGAGTTTTCAGTGAGGTCAATTGTGAGTATCCGCTTTCCAGAAGCAAGCACTTTAAGTTTTTCCTTCCCTTGTGTTAGGTCTAAGTTGTTGAAGTAGAGTCTACAATCTGAAGGAGTCAGAAGGAGTAGCAGATTACTTAGCAATTAGATTCAAGGTTCTTTTCCTCAAAAGTCTAGAATTGTTAGACTGTTTGAGAAGACTGACTTGGAGGGTCAGTGGTATTATTGTAATTCAAGGTTTTTGAATTAGTGAAATCCTTCAAAGTGAAGGGACTGGACGTAGCCTAGTTAACGATGAACCAGTATAAAATTCTGAATTTTATATTTACTTTATATCCGCTGCTAACTCTGTTTTATTCATACATCAGGTTTTGTTATAAAACTACAAAAACAGAAAAAGTAATCAAGTTAGTCAAACACAATTCAACCCCCCTTCTCGTGTTTGCATCTTCAAAAACTACAGTGGCTAAACATGGGAACAAGTCTGCGAATGCCAACAACTTGCAGTTACAGCTACAGCTAAATCACTATCCTGAGTTTCATATCAACTGTAGTGCAGATGCAGCTCTTTTGAAGTTCATTGAAAGAGACCATTTATATGATTTCCTAGCTGGTCTAAATGTTGAAGTTAGGATTCAGATTCTTGGCATGGATGACACGCCTTTAAAAGAAGAAAACCCTATCATTCAGGAACACGGACAGTATAAAGAATGCTATGCGTGTACCTCAAAAATGGAAGATTTAGAATTGGTGACCAAACAAGAGGAGAAGCCAAAGGAGAGAACTGATATGCGAACAAACTTTCAAATCCTAAAAGCCAAGGGAATGACAACCACCAAGCAAGACATATAAGAGAAAAATGTTGGAAGCTCAATGGGTAAACCACCAAGCACCGAGTGGTGATAAACTGAGGTGTAGCAAAGGCCTCAAGCACACATGGTGTAAAAATCAGGGGTAGGATGTTTCAATAATGAACAAATTCAAAAGCTAAAACCCTTGTTGGGAATGATTGAGAAACTTGTTGGTTCACTTGATGACCTGCTCTTTGGCAGTTCCAGGTACTCTTTGCATGAATGTCTCATTTTGTGTCACCTCTTGGATAATTGAAAAAGGTTTACTTGCAATTTATGTTGCTCAATGAAAGACTAGTAGTAATGTCATTTCTCTATTTCTCTTAGGAAGTATCCACTTGCTATTTTGGAGGAAACAACGATGTTTTAAAATAAGCCCATTGATACACCTATAGATTCAAATACTAAACTTGTACCAAATGAGAAGTCCTTTTCAAATCATGATAGATATTGAAGACTTGTTGGGAAATTGAGCTATCTTACTATGACTAGACTGACATCCTTTATTGTAAGTGTTGTAAGTCAATTCCTCAATTTGCCTCATGATAGTCATTAGGACATTGTGATTCTAATCTTGAAATATATCATAGGTCTCCACAGACACACTCACACTAATGTTGTTGCATTTACATATGTAGATTGGGCTTGATCCACCCGTGATCAACAATCAACTTCTGGGTTTTGTGATTATGTGAGCAAATCTTATATCTTGGAAGAACAAGAAGAAAATTCTTGCTAAATCCAATGCAAAAGACAATTTATCAAGCTATGGCTCATATGTTACATATTGCATCTGATTCCAATCTTTCGTGAACAGACTAAACACAGAGCTAGAGATTGACTGTCATTTTATTGTGTAAGAATGACTCTTTCTAGGGAGTGACATTCTTCATAACTACTAATGGTCAACTATTGAATATTTTCACCAAATATGTTCCAAAGGTGATTCATATGGCATATGCACAACCTTGAGGGAGACTATCGAGATAATCAAATCAATGAAAAAAGAACAGCATTGCAATTGATTTTCCACTTTACAACTAGCCTAGGTTAGTTATAGAGTTAGAATTGATTCAATGTATAATAGGAAGTAGTACAAGTGATAGCTTAATTACTCATTTATTATCCATGTAAATCAGATGCATATATAAAGTTGTCTTGCTAACTGTCAATTAACACTTGAGCAATTTAGATATTTCAAATATTTCAAGTAATGTAATGTGCATTCAGAATTTCACATAATCTGAATGGTTAATCTAGAACCTTCAATAGACAGCTATGTCACGGTATATAATGTTCTGACCACAAGTCATAAGAAGATGATGAATAAATAAACAAGGTGAAAGGCAGTGTTCATAAACAAACTTACCGTGCTCTAACCCTTTTTGCACGTTTAATATGTCTCTTCAATAGATCTTGTGTTGATAAGTGCTCAACAGACTTCTCATCCTGAAAGCAAAGATGGGTATCAACGCAAAGGATATGGATCAGTGGGATAAAGATGGGTATCAACATAGAATTGAAGCAAACTAACGCATTGTAATAAAACTTAATTCTCATGAGGACTGCACTGTCAAATAACACTTAATTCAACAACACATTGTGATAGGGCCTCTGTTACTGTTATGGGCCTAGGGGCTGATGTTATTAGTAGGCCCAAAACATGGAAAGTTTATGAAACAAGAGTGAGAAAGAATGATGAGGTGGCAGAGAGAGGAAAGGGGATTAGTGGTTATTGCATGTCTGTTACAGGTGTAATCGAGAGGGTGAGTGAGGATGTGCAGAGAAGTTACTGTTTTGGCCAGAGAACTGTATTTTCTGTGTGGGAGCGTGGGTCTGTGGGTAGTAGGAGATTTTCCTATTGCTATTTTCATATTCTGCATCAATAATACTTACAATCTCGTTTTTCATTCCATTTTCTCTGTTATTTCTACTTAATTTAATTCTGGTCTGCACCACATTGTATCAATGAAATGGTTATCTTCCATGTGTTAGTATTACCCTATTTCCTGATTACCATATCTCTATGTATATTTTAATCAGATTGCCAGTCAATATTCAGATTTGGAAATTCGAAATACTTGGAGTAGATTGTTCATCTAATCCCTATATAGAAAATCAATTACATGAAAAGGTTGAGCGCCAAATTCTCGACCAATGCACAAATAAATTCTTAAGTCCATGTATTTTATTTTCACAAAGGGCCTTAATAGACAGTTAACCAGAAAACCCAACCTCTTCTTGCTCATCTTCATTTTCATCATCTTTCTTGTTCGAGGTACAAGTATCCACCATAGATGCAGGTGAGGGTTTGGGAAGTGCCATCTTTACATCTTTCTGCAGTGGCTGTCAAGTATAATGAAACATAAGATTATAAATCAATAAACAACTATATAACACATGAAAACAAGCAGATGCATATAAAATATTCAGCCCCTAAAAGCAAATCATTGGTCATAACATACTAATCCTTTGCACTGTACTATGAGAAATTACAAAGAAAGAAAGCATAATTGCCATATTTATTTGCAACAAATTTTGAAAATATCTGTTAGAATTAGAGAAAAAATAGAGGTTTCCACTAATGTTGTTCGAAAACCACATAGCAAACAGATCATCCCAACAAATCATTTTCTAAGCTTCAGAATAAAACCTAGTATATTCCATTCAAATAAAAAATAAAGGGAATCAAATAAAAACTTCAATAAACCTTGAGGCCTATTTTATACCCTCATTAGGATCACCATTTCACATCATGAAAAAGCTCTATTATGCTGACAAGAAGCTTCTCAGTTAATAATCCAAACAGTTTCTTCAGATGATATGGATCCATATAAGTAAATTCAAGCATCAGATTTCTAACAGACATTGGTCTGGGATAGTTATATCCTAGCCATGGTTTTAAAAACCAGATTGCATAATCAAGTTAAAATTGCAGCTTGGTGAAGTGGACCCTTTCCCATACTCCATACCTCATCTGAACCTTATTGCAACACATTACTACAGGATGCCGTGTATCGCATAGAAAAAACACATAGATAAGCCAAAACAAACCACTAAATTCTAATTCCAAAAGATTACCTCATTTCTTCGATGCCAAAAAATTCCAAGTGATAGAAATAACATGCATATTCATAGAATTAGAATCAATTAATCATTTTAAAAAAAATTAAAACTCATATAAATTGTCCAAATAAAGCTTGACTTCCTTGAAAATTGCAAACCTATATTTACTGTATAAAGGACAAGGAGCAACCAGACATTTATCAAGTCTCCTCAACTCAAACTTATTTATTAGCAATAATTTCATTGTACAACATCTGCAATTCGAGTTCAATTATAGCAAGAGTTTGACAATAGTTGATACTGCCTTTATAAATCATCAAAGCATATATCCGATCAGTATCATTCCTCAAGATCATACTAGACTAACAGAGGAATATAGTGAATCATAAGTCGCTATTACATGCTAGAACTCAGAAGCAGATACCTGGCTTTCTTCATTTACACCATTTCTCAACCATGATCTACAAAGTGCATACAGCGAAGCATCCTCTGTTATTCTGACCTAAAAATTAGAAATACAACATGGTTACCACAACAAAAAAAGAAAAATACCACAATGGAAAGCAGAAATATTAAAAATTCACTGGGCTTAATATTAAAAATCCAGACTCGACAAGGAACTAGTGACCCATGGATCAAAGTCGTATGTTTGATCTCTTTAGCAGTCTCATTCTCATACACAACTCACAATTCCTCTTTGCTCTTTCTTCTCAACCTCCCATCTCCAAAAACTTTTCTGGGACCTCCTCTATTGTCTGCAACCTCCATTCTCTGACCAGCATGAGCTTCCTTTTCCAGTGATCAAATCATCTTCTTCCTTTTAAATTTTTTGTTTTTTTGGTCTGCATTCCATCCTATTAACTCTATCATTTTTGTAAATTCTATTGTCTCTTTCTAATTTTCTTCTTATTTTCATTTATCCCCTCTTGTTCTCCTTTTCCTTTTTCAGTTAAATTCTTTTGTTTTTATAATCATCTCCTCACTTCTGATGGCTTCTTGTTTTTTCTTTCTGGAATTTTATCTTTTGGTCATTACTCATGTTATAATCTTCATCTTACTCTCTGTCATAATTTTTTTGCCAAAAGACCAACGACATCATATTTTTAGTAGAGTATGATATGTTACCATAAGACTTATATGATATTATTTTATGGTTTTCTATCAATTCAGTTTATAGTTGTTGACATATCACAAACACTTTTAGTTTAGAAAGAAATTTAAACAAGAAACTCAAAATAAGATTCAGTCAAAAAAAATGAGACTGTAACATAGTTATGGTTAGAAGTAACAAGGATATACAATTGCAAATGTGTTCTAAAAGAAATTAAGCAAGCATGAGCAATTTATTGATACTTGCATTCCACATGCACGCACACGAGGGAAAACCATCTTATAGTCACAAACTAAATGCATATGAATTCATTAAGATTTCAATTGTAACTGTAATTGAAAGAGGGACAGACGAAATCATTAAGATCTCAAATGTAACTGTAATTGAAAGAGGGATACACAATACAAAGGTTGTAAAGTAAGAATTAGGGCTTACTTTTCGGTTTCTGACAACAGTAAGGGCATCGTCTTTGCTTCTTTCCCTAAGAAACACATCAGAGACATCAATCCAACCAACTCCATAACCAAAAGAAAACATGACAAAACACCAAATTGAATACACCACAAATCATCCACAAAAATTCACCTCGCACTTGTATCTTTATGGCCATTGACATCAGAAACCGTAGATCTAGCAGTACCCTAAAACAAAACCAAAACAAAATTTTGTCACGAAAAAAAAAAGACCACTAAATAATTCCATCTCAAAAGAACCTTGTGATGATCCTGATGACAAATCACAAAAAAAACAAGAACAAGAAACAGTTTCAAATCGCAATATATCAATTGAATTCACCATCCACAAACATTGAATCCAATTTATACAACTAATTAAAATTAAATTAAATTTCGACCTCAACAAAAAGGGAAAAATCATAATCATCATTAAATCACAATTTTTAATCTCCTTTTTATTCTTCACATCTAACCAATTTTCACGCAATTAAATAAATAAATAAATCAAAGTCGAAACCTTAAGGGGTCCTTTAAAGGGAGGCGAGGCAGTAGTAGAAGCAAGATGAGGGAACTGCACGTGAGAGAGTGGTCTACCCACGTGCAACGCGTGACTAAGATAATCCAAATTCATACCGCGAACACCGCCGTGAGAGTACAAAAGCGGCGGAGGAGGAGGCGGGTAACCACCAACAGCGTGATCAGCGGCAGGTTTAGGGACGAAAGCACCACGGGAGGGAGAAGCAAAAGGGTAGAGAAAAGGGTTTGGAGATCGAAGAGGAAGGGTATGTTGTTGTTGTTGGTGGTGGTGTGAATGTGAATGTGATGTGTAATGATGATGTGGTTTTTGGTTTGGGTTAGGGAATGGAGAAATAGGTCTTGATGACGTGGCGGTTGTGACGGTTGTAGCAGGATCTAAAGGCATCGTTTTATGATTTTGAACTGAACTGTGATGAAGATGGCGAAGCTGTGGTGAATCTGAGAAGAAAAAGAGGGCATTGAGTTGTTTTATTCTAAGATAAAGATTGGAGGAAAAGGGAGGGAAAAGGAAAAGTAATTAATAAAACGGGGAGAGAAAAATTGGGAAATCCAGGGTTGGGTTTTGAATTTTGGGTGTGGGACCAGAAGAATAGTAACGTAAGTGTTTTAGTAGTAACGATGTATTAAAGATTCATGGCCAAATATGGGAAGCTAATTAATAATACATAATCAGAGATCAAAGTTCTTGCGATAGCAAATTTTGAGTGTTACCCTACTAGTAATAATAGTTTCGGGTTTGAAATTTGAGATCTCAAATATTAAAATGGAAATTATTATATTATGTTTGGTGATTTGTGATTTAAATTATGCTACATATTCTTTCAAAAGAAAAAATTAGGTTACATATAGTTATAATTTTTTTTAAAGAATAAATGAGATTTGATGGATGAAGTCCACAAGTAGTGGATAATAACCTAGGTCATTCAAGTAGTACCTGAAGGTGCAAACACGAGAAGGGGAGGTTGAATTGTGTTTAACTTAACTTGAATACTTTTCCTGTTTTAATACTTTCAAAACAAAACTTGATGTATAATTAAAACAGAGTTAGCAGCGGATAAAAATAAAAATAAAAACTCACAGATTTTATACTGGTTCACCGTTAACGAGACTACGTCTAGTCCCTTCGCCTTGAAGGATTTCACTAATTCAACCTTGAATTACAACCTTGCTACTGACCCTCCAAGTCAGTCTTCTCAAATAGTCTAACAATCCTAGACTTCTTTGAGGAAAAACAACTCATGTTCTTCAGCCAATCTGACACCCCAGATTGTAGAAGAATTCACAACACTATGAATCTAATTGCTAAGTACCTTGCTACCCTTTCTGAATCCCTCAGTTTGTAGACTCTACTTCAACAACTTAGATACAACCCTATCTAATTGCCAAGTAACCTGCTACCTCTACTGACTCCCTCAGATTGTAGACTCTACTTCAACAACTTAGATTTGCCACAGTGGAAAGAAAATAATCGAGTACTTGCTTCTTGAAAGCTGAAACTCACAATTGACTTATATGAAAATTTGAGAGTGGTTGCTTTGGAAGTGTATGACTCTTTTGTGATTTTCGATTGCTAAGTATTCTGCCTTGAGCCTCCTTTATAGATGCAGATTTGGGCCTCTTCCAAGCTTAATTTCGAGCTGAATCTTGCTGGATTCTCTTGCAAAAATAACTTGACCAATTGGGCTTTATTTAAATAAAAAACATATCTTCAGATTTTCTTTCAAAATAACTGGCCAATTAAATCCTTTCATTGCTTCCCGCCACAGCTTCTGACTTTCATGCTACTCCACTTTAATTTATAACAAATCTTTAATAATACTTTGATAAAAATAACATAAGATCTTCACCTTTAATCTCCATGATCAATTCTGCACCCTTGGATTTTCATGCGATATTCCACAACTGGACCAGCCGAATTGATATGCTGTGATCCTCTGATTTCGGCCATTCCTGGACCACTCTTCCTAACCCTCTGATCTTCTGATTTCGGCCTTCCCTGGACGCGCACCTGATATGCTAAAATCCTCTGAATTCGGCCTTTGCTGGACTGTACAGTTTGTCCCTCTGATTTCGGCCACCACTGGGCCATGGTCTAATTTTCTGATCTGGACCATCACTGGACCAAATAATTCTTTCTGAACCATTGATCTGGAAGTTTTTACTCTGATCTAGACAGATTCTGGACTTTGGTCTGGAACAAATTGAAATTACCTTGAACAAAAAATATTTCAGTTTGGACATTTTACCTTTAATTTTGGACCAGGTCTGGATTGATTCTGGAACTTATTTCTTTTGTTCTGGACTTAGTTCCATGCCCTGGATCACGCTATCTTATGGTCTGGGCCAAATCTGGATTGATCCTCTTGTTCTGGACTCATAAACATACCTTCTGGTCAAGTCTGGAACAAGTCTGGACTGTGTAATTTTTCACTGCCAAGCCATCTTCTGGTCAAAATAACTTCTGGAATAAAATTGATATTTGATTCCTGTTTGTCTGGAACAACTCTCCTTCTGGCAGGCTTTCCATTGATATGATCCATGTTTCCTTCTGATTTTTCTTCATTGTGATCTGGGCCAGCAAAGATATCATCTGGTGATATTTTTGACATTCCTAGATATCTTCTGGTCAATCCAGAACTCATTTTTCTAGAATCCTTTGATCTCTGCTTCTGTTTCCTTCAGTTTCTGGGGCATTTAACTTAATAATTCAAAGTACAAAATAAGTTTACATTGAGTACATTTGTAAGCATCAGAATCCTAAGTACTTAGAACCAACTTGGTTCCAACAATCTCCCCCTTTTTGATGATGACAAAACCTTAACTTATTTTTCTAACTTATAATTCGAAAACTTGCATTACTCCCCTTCAGACCAATCTCTCCCCCTAAGTCTGATACTCTCCTTTTCAACTCCTTCTTTGTTCTCTCTTTCTTTTCTTTTCTTCTCATCTCCTTTTCAACTCCTTCTTTATTCTATCTTTCTTTTACTCTCTTCACATTTCCTCTCCTTTTCAACTCCTTCTCTTTTCACTCTTTCTTTTTCTCTCTTTGTTTTTCTCTCTCCCTGTTTCCTCTCCTTTTCAACTCCTTCTGATTTCACTCTTTCTTTTTCGCTCCTTCTTTCTTTTTATCTCTCCTTTTCTACTTACTTATTTCTCCTTTCTCTCTCTTTTTCTCTCCCCCTTTTTGTCATCAGCCAAAAAGTGGTCCTACTATTTTTGTATTTTTTTGTTTTTCTCTTAACAAACTGCAGAAAGTAAAAACATAAACTAAAAAACAAAAAATAAAATTACAAGAAATTAAAAATTCCTAAGATGACTACTTGAGCTAGTCAGATATGGAGGTAATGCTGAGATGCTTCTTAATGAACTCGAACCTATCTTCAGGTAATGCTTTGGTGAAGATATCAGCCCATTGATGATCAGTGTCCACAAACTGGATGCTCAAAGTCCCTTTTTAAACATGGTCCCTAATGAAACGGTGTTTTATTTCAATGTGTTTGGCTCTAGAGTGTAAGATAGGGTTCTTGGTTAGGTTTATGGCTGAAGTGTTATCACAGAACAAAGGGATATTGATTTCAAAGATGTTGTAATCTTCAAGCTGATGTTTCATCCAGAGTAACTGTGAGCTGCATCCTGCTGCTGATATATACACAGCTTCTACTGTTGACATGGCAATGGTGCTTTGTCTTTTACTTGACCAAGAGATCAAGTTATCTCCTAAGAATGTGCAGTTGCCACTGGTACTTTTCCTTTCCAACTTGTCTTCAGCATAGTCAGAATCACAAAAACCTTTGAGTTTGTAGGTGGGGGTTTTCTTGTATAACAAGGTAAGGTTGATGGTTCCTTTGAGTATCTTAGAATTCGTTTGACAGCAGTTAAATGGGATTCCCTAGGGTCAGCTTGAAAACGGGCACAAACACAAACACTAAACATAATGTCAGGTCTAGAAGCAGTTAAGTATAGAAGGGATCCAATCATACCTCTGTATGTTTTCTGGTCTACCTTTTGACTGGTTTCATCTTTCTCAAGTGAGCAGGTTGGGTGCATGGGGGTGCCCATAGGCTTATAGTCACTCATCTTGAACTTTTTAAGAAGTTCTTTGGTGTATTTAGATTGGTGAATGAGTATACTTGTTTTACCTTGATGAATCTGAATTCCCAGGAAGAACTTAAGTTCTCCAATCCTGCTCATTTGAAACTCCTTCTGCATTAGGTCAGAAAACTCTTTGCACAAAGTGCCATTAGTGGATCCAAATATGATATCATCAACATAGACTTGAATAATCAGAATATCATGTTTTACGGATTTCCTAAATAGTGTATTATCAATCTAGCCTCTAGTAAATTCATTCTTAAGCAGAAAGTTACTAAGTCTGTCATACCATGCCCTTAGTGCTTGTTTAAAACCATATAAAGACTTTTTAAGTTTGAAAACATGGTCTGGAAAATCAGAATTTTCAAAACCAAGGGGCTGTTTGACATAGACTTCTTCACTTATGTAGCCATTTAAGAATGCACTTTTGACATCCATTTGATACAGCATTATATCATGATTAGCAGCAAATGATAAAAGAATTCTTATTGCTTCTAACTTGGCCACTGGAGCAAAAGTCTCAGTGTAATCTATACATTCTTGTTGACTGTATCCTTGAGCTACAAATCTGGCTTTGTTCCTTACCACTTCACCCTTTTCATTGAGTTTATTCCTAAAAACCCACTTGGTTCCAATAATGTTTTTGTTTGGTCTGGGTACCAGATCCCAAACATCATTCCTTTGGAATTCATTAAGCTCTTCTTGCATTGCAAGTATCCAGCCTTCCTCTGTCAAAGCCTCATCAACATTGCTGGGTTCAATTGTTGAGAGTAAACGAAACAGACTGGTTTCTCTACTTGATGATCTGGTCTTTAGAGGTTCTGCTGCACTGCCAATAATGAGAGATTTTGTATGTGAAGATTTGTACTTCCATCCATTCTTTCCCTCTGACTTGTTTTCAGAGTCAGCATGTTCTTGGTCGTTCTCATATTCTACTTCTGGTTCACCTTCTGGTTCCTGTGCCTCTGGTTCACCTACAATTTTTTCATCTTGCTTTGACTTTTCAGAGTCAAGCTGTTTACATCAAACTTAATGTGGATTGATTCTTCCATAGTGTTAGTTTCCTTGTTAAACACTCTATAAGCTTTTGATCTCCCAGAGTAGCCAATAAAGACACACTTTTGAGATCTAGAATCAAACTTAGCTAGGTTGTCCTTAGTGTTCAACATAAAACAGATGCAACCAAATTGCTTAAAGTAAGAGATATTTGGTTTCTTACCTTTCCATAGTTCATAGGGAGTTTTATTTAGGATGGACCTGATGTAAACTCGATTCTGAATATAGCAGGCTGTGTTGACAGCTTCTGCCCAGAGGTAGGTGGCAACCTTCATGTCATTCAGCATGGTTCTGGCCATCTCCTACAGTGATCTGTTCTTCCTTTCTACCACTCCATTCTGTTGAGGTGTTCTGGGGGATGAGAAGTTGTGAGAGATGCCATTCTCGTCACAGAATTCTTCAAAGTACTTGTTTTCAAATTCACCTCCATGATCACTTCTGATGGTTATGATCTTAGTGCCCTGTTCATTCATAACTTGTTTACAGAATGAGATAAATAATTTGTGAGATTCATCTTTGTTCTTTAAAAATTTTACCCAAGTCCACCTTGAGTAATCATCAACAATCACAAAGCCATATTTCTTACCACTTAGAGAAGCTGTTTGAACAGGACCAAACAGATCTAAATGAAGCAGTTCAAGTGGTTGAGAGGTAGAAACACATTTTTTAGTTTTAAAAGAGCTTTTAGTTTGTTTACCTCTTTGACATGCTTCACACAGAATCTCAGTTTTGGAACTTACCTTGGGCAATCCTCTTACCAACTGGAGTTTGCTCAACTCTGATATGAGTCTGGGGTTTGCACGCCCTAGCCTCTTGTGCCAAATCAGATTTTGCTCACTTACAGATAATAAGCATTTAACCTGTTGCTTAGCAAGACTAAACAGATCAATTTTATAAACATTATCCTCCCTAGTTCCAGTAAATAAAACAGTTCCATCAATTTGACTAACAGCTTTGCAAGTTTTTTGATTAAATATAACACCATATTTGCAGTCACTTAATTGACTTATGCTCAGAAGATTATGTTTTAAACCTTTAACATACAGAACATTTTTAATAGACAAGGGAGACGAAGTGTTACCAACAGTTCCTGTACCAATAATCTCACCTTTCTGGTTTCCTCCAAAGGAAACTTTGCCTCCATTCTTCATAGTCAGATCCAGAAACATAGATTTATCTCCTGTCATATGTTTGGAGCAGCCACTGTCAAGATACCATGTTTTGTGTTGCTGATCATACCTTTCCTTTTCTCTGTTAGAATCAGAGTTAGAGTAAGACTCAGATTCAGACTTAGCTTCTGTTCGAGCCATTAGAGCCAGTTCTTCTTCTGGCCTGTTTGAGTAGTTTCCTTGATTCTGTTTTGGTTGATAAATCATGTTCCTCTGATGATTCTGGAACATGTTTTGGTTCTGGTAATTCTAGTGATTTGGGTGAGTATGGAAGTTCTGATGAATGGTAATTATGATGATTCTGGTACCAGTATTTATTCTCATTCCAATTCTAGAGTTGATTCTGATTCTAGTTCCAGTATCTGTGCTTCTAATACTTATTCCAGTTCCTGTTTTGGTTCTGGTTCTAATTTTGAGTCTGGTTCCAGTTTTGGTTCTGATTCCGATTCTGGTTCTGGTTGGGATGACCAGACCTTCTTCCATCAGACTCAGATTGCCTTTGTCTTGTTGTAGCAGGAACATACACCTTCTTCTGCTTGTGCATTGCCAACATCCATTGTCCAGGCACCATTGTTGGTGTCTCCTTCTGGTTGCTCAGAACATCTGCAACATAGACAATTTGATCTTTTGGTACCCAAAACTGATTGGGTCCAGGTTTGTTAGTCTTAACAGCTCTCTGATGTTGTTCAGATTTTACCATTGGACAAGATAATTTAGAGTGACCTTTCTTAGCACAGACAATACATAAAACATCAGAATAAGCAGTTTTATTTTCAGTACTTGTTTTTGTAAAACCAAGACCTCTCTTTCCAGAGTTGTTGTTTCCATAAATCATAGATGCATACTTACTTCTTTCCATTCCATTTGAAATAAAGTTTTGAAAAAATTGCTCATGCGTATTAGATTTACAAACAGTCTCAGAATTGGAACAATTATTATTTTTCAGAGTTTGGTTTTCAGACTTGAGTCTTGCAACTTCAGTTTTCAAATCTTTGATTTCAGTTGCATACTCAGAAATTCGATTCTTTGAAACTTAGACCTCTTTGGTTAGATTTTTCTTATCTTCCCTAAGAGTTTTCAGTTTTAAAGATATCTTATTATTTGCATTTAACAAGTCCTTTAAAGTATCAATTAATTCAAGTTTAGAAAGATCAGAAAATACCTCACTGTCTTCATCTTCTGATTCTATTTCAGAGTAGTATTCAGAACCTGAATTTGTATGAGCCATCAGAGACAGAATTGTTTCCTCTGATGTGCTTCCAGACTTGCCTGAGTGATTGCTTCTATCACTCTTCCTTCTGCCTGTTTTCCCTCTGGAATTCATGCTTTTATGAAGACCAGAAGCAGACCTGATGTGAGCCATCTTTGTCGTTTCTGCCTCTTCTTCATCAGAAGATTCTTCCTCTGATTCTGATACATCCCACGTAGCCATCAGACCTTTCTTTCTGTATATGGAACTTTTCTTATGTTGTTTGCCTTTTTCCAGATTAGGACATTCTGACTTGATATGTCCAGGTTCATTGCATCCATAACAGATGATGTTCTTCTTGTCAGATTCTTCCTTGCTGTTATGTTTCTTCTGGGAACCTCTCCTCTTTCTATTTTCCCAGATCTTAACCATCTTTTTGGTTAAGTAAGCCATATCATCACATTCACTATCACTATCCTCTGATTCTGATTCTGCCTTTGCAGCTTTCTTCTGTTTCGATTTCAGAGCCAGATTCTTCTTCTTCTTAGGTTCATCTTCTTCCAGTTCTATTTCATGATACCTGAGTGAGCTGATCAGATCTTCCAGCCTCAAGGTACTCAGATCCTTAGCTTCCTGAATTGCAATAACCTTTGGTCTCCACCTTTTTGGTAGACTTCTCAGAATTTTCCAGACATGATCTTCAGTGGTATAACTTTTGTTTAATACTTTCAGTCCTGATACCAAAGTCTGGAATCTGCAGAACATTGTATCAATGTCTTCATCCTCTTCCATCTTGAACAGCTCATACTTTCTGACCAATATGTTAGCCTTTGTTTGTTGAACCTGCTTGGTTCCTTCATAGGTTAGAACCAGACTATCAAATATACTCTTTGCTGTTTCTTTATTTGTGCATCTATCAAATTCCTTGAATGTGATTGCACTGACCATCATGGTTCTGGACTTGTGATGAAGTCTGTGTAATTTGATCTGATCTAGTTTCATATCAAACATATCCAGTTTCTTAGTTGGATCCTCTGGATTAGTAGGTGCAGTGTATCCTCTAACTATCATCTTCCATAGTTCAGGATCTTGAGATATGACAAAGCTTCTCATTCTGTCCTTCCAATACTCAAACCTTTCTCCATCAAACAGTGGTGGTCTGTTGATGTTGTTTCCCAATTCTTCTTTGAACCCCTTGGACCTTTCCTCAAACACTGTTAAGTGCTCAGCCTTGAGACCGAGCTCTGATGCCAATTGAAGGTGCAAACACGAGAAGGGGGGGTTGAATTGTGTTTGACTTAACTTGAATACTTTTCCTGTTTTAATACTTTCAAAACAAAACTTGATGTATAATTAAAACAGAGTTAGCAGCGGATAAAAATAAAAATAAAAACTCACAGATTTTATACTGGTTCACCGTTAACGAGGCTACGTCCAGTCCCTTCGCCTTGAAGGATTTCACTAATTCAACCTTGAATTACAACCTTGCTACTGACCCTCCAAGTCAGTCTTCTCAAATAGTCTAACAATCCTAGATTTCTTTGAGGAAAAACAACTCTTGTTCTTCAGCCAATCTGACACCCCAGATTGTAGAAGAATTCACAACACTGTGAATCTAATTGCTAAGTACCTTGCTACCCTTTCTGAATCCCTCAGTTTGTAGACTCTACTTCAACAACTTAGATACAACCCTATCTAATTGCCAAGTAACCTACTACCTCTACTGACTCCCTCAGATTGTAGACTCTACTTCAACAACTTAGATTTGCCACAGTGGAAAGAAAATAACCGAGTACTTGCTTCTTGAAAGCTGAAACTCACAATTGACTTATATGAAAATTTGAGAGTGGTTGCTTTGGAAGTGTATGACTCTTTTGTGATTTTCGATTGCTAAGTATTCTACCTTGAGCCTCCTTTTATAGATGCAGATTTGGGCCTCTTCCAAGCTTAATGTCGAGCTGAATCTTGCTGGATTCTCTTGCAAAAATAACTTGACCAATTGGGCTTTATTTAAATAAAAAACATATCTTCAGATTTTCTTTCAAAATTACTGGCCAATCAAATCCTTTCATTGCTTCCCGCCACAGCTTCTGACTTCCATGCTACTCCACTTTAATTTATAACAAATCTTTAATAATACTTTGATAAAAATAACATAAGATCTTCACCTTTAATCTCCATGATCAATTATGCACCCTTGGATCTTCATGCGATATTCCACAACTGGACCAACCGAATTGATATGCTGTGATCCTCTGATTTTGGCCATTCTTGGACCACTCTTCCTAACCCTCTGATCTTCTTATTTCGGCCTTCCCTGGACGCACACCTGATATGCTAAAATCCTCTGAATTCGGCCTTTGCTGGACTGTACAGTCTGTCCCTCTGATTTCGGCCACCAATGGGCCATGGTCTGATTTTCTGATCTAGACCATCACTGGACCAAATAATTATTTCTGAACCATTGATCTGGAAGTTTTTACTCTGATCTGGACAGATTATGGACTTTGGTCTGGAACAAACTGAAATTAACTTGAACAAAAAATATTTCAGTCTGGACATTTTACCTTTAATTTTGGACCAGGTCTGGATTGATTCTAGAACTCATTTCTTTTGTTCTGGACTTAGTTCCATGCCCTGAATCATGCTATCTTATGGTCTGGGCCAAATCTGGATTGATCCTCTTGTTCTGGACTCATAAACATACCTTCTAGTCAAGTCTGGAACAAGTCTGGACTGTGTAATTTTTCACTGCCAAGCCATTTTCTGGTCAAAATAACTTCTGGAATAAAATTGATATTTGATTCCTGTTTGTCTGGAACAACTCTCCTTCTGGCAGGCTTTCCATTGATATGATCCATGTTTCCTTCTGATTTTTCTTCATTCTGATTTGGGCCAGCAAAGATATCCTCTGGTGATATTTTTGACATTCCTGGATATCTTCTGGTCAAACCAGAATTCATTTTTCTAGAATCCTTTGATCTCTGCTTCTGTTTCCTTCAGTTTCTGGGGCATTTAACTTAATAATTCAATGTACAAAATAAGTTTACATTGAGTACATTTGTAAGCATCAAAATCCTAAGTACTTAGAACCAACTTGGTTCCAACAGTACCGACATGTTAGGAGTAGATTATTATAATTATCCACACTTTGAGGTGATGAAAGATATGATTTCGGATGCTTTTTGGGTTTATTTTTTATTCAATGAAGATCTATACAACGACATTGATGGACTTTCAAATAAATGAGCTCATAGATTTTATGGTCTTTTGAAAGACAAATAAACCGTTGTTCGAAGGATCTCCAAACTCAAAGTTATCGATGTGTATTAGACTTGTAGGTCTAAAGTCTTAGTTTCATTTTCATGATTTATCTTTAGATTTGATGACTAAGATGATGCTAGATACAACACATGTTAGAGATGGTTTGCCACGAAGTTATTACGATACTAAGTGGTTAGTGTCGAAGTTAGGAATTAGGTGTTAAGAGGATTGATTGTTGTGTTAAAGGTTGAATATTGTATTACGATAATTGAGACACCCTAAACCCAAATTGAAATAAAAAGCGAAATGCACTAGTTTTGAAAGAGATTCGCAGCGGTCTCAAAATAGAGTATATAAAAAAATTCCTTTTAACATATAAGGCTCAAGACGTTGCATAAAAATTCAAATTTAAAATCTTTTAACATCAAATGTAGCTGAGGTTTATTAAACAAATTTTTCTGACATAAAAACATGCTCAAAACTTGGACGGACAATTCAAATTGGCCATGTCTTCATAGATCCCCCCAACTCAACCCGAGGCACATATACGCGACAGTCGAGGTAAACGCGTGTTGCATGGTAGCTCCCGACATTTGGAGTGCTACCTCCAAGTCACCTAGGTATTCCCCACCGAATACCTCCAAGGTCTAACAATCTTGCTTTAAGGCTCAACAGCAGACTGTCACAATCAGGCTCATTCAGTTGTACTTCCTCGAAATAAGAACAATTAACAACCAGATTCTCCCCTCGTTGGCTTAGGTTACTCACTCCATTAAGAGAACCATCATTGGCACAGGTCAAATTCATCACTATTCAATTAAACACAATATGTATTTCATGATAGTTCATCAAGGTGGTAACGTCATAAGTCAACAAGTACACATTATCATTGCATATTTCCATAGTCATATATTACATTCAAAATTTATCATTATAATACACAAGCTCCAATAATACAGGATTTTTACTCACAGATAATAATACTAGATCATTCACACACACCATGTCAATTGCAATGCAAGTAATTACAATTCATTACATTTTATATCATATAACAATATCAAGGGTGGATATATACAAAGCACATAATACATCAAATACACAATTCTACAATAATTCAACTACCACACAATCTTCAAAATCAAATCAAACAACACCTTTGAAGGTGCAAACACAAGAAGGGGGGTTGAATTGTGTTTGCAAAACTCGAATTCTTTTTGCTGTTTTGTTGAATGTTGATGTAAATTATTTGATGAATAAGTGATCAGATTAAGCAGCGGATAATAACAGCATAAGAACACAACAATTTATCCTGGTTCGCCATTAACTTGGCTACATCCAGTCCCTTCATCCTGAAGGCTTTAATCCACTAATTCAAAACCTTTGAATTACAGCACCTGACCCTCCAAGCCAGTCTTCTCAAATAGCCTAACAACCCCAAACTTTTGAGGAACGAAAAAGACACCTTGACTCTACAAGTCAAGTCTTGTCCTACCAATCTGACAACCCCAGATTGAAGAAGGAATCTACACCACTATCGGGTTTGATTACAAGGGTTTGGAACTCTGCAAAGTTGCTTTTGGAAAGCTGATTGCTGCACTAAATTTCTCTCTCGAAAACACATAGAAAATATTGATTTTGCACTCAAGTGATTCTTTCTTTTGAACTCTCGGATTGTGTTGAATATGAAGCTTGAGTTCTTGTATTTTCGATACATAATGTTGTTGCCTGCAGCTTCCTTTTATAGCTGCAAATAGGGCTTTGTCCAAGCTTAAATTCGAGATACATCTTGCTTAGATTTCCTTTGAAAAATCTGTTGGCCAATCCTGTTTCACTTAATTTAAAAACGTATCTTTTTAACTTCAGATTGCATTTCAAAATTATGTTGACCAATCTTGTTTCTCTTAATTTCAAACCATATCTTTTTTAGCTTCAGATAGCATTCGAATTTCCTTCAAGTCTTTAGTGAATTTTTGAATAAAATCCCCTTAATAATTTGATGAAATTTCTATCAAAATTCAATAAAGTCTTATTCGAATTTTAATCAAGTCTTCACTGATGTGCATCATGTTTCAAATTCTGGACCGTATGATCTTCTAATCTCGACAAACTCTGGACCATGCGATCTGATCTTTACCATTCTGTGATCTACTGATCTAGACCATTGATATTCTAATCTGGACCATTGATCTTCTAATCTGGACCATTGATTTTCTGATCTGGACTGTTGATCTTCTGATCTAGACCATTGATCCTCTGATCTGGACCATTTATCTTCTGATCTGGACCATTGATTTTCTGATCTGGACTATTTATCTTATGATCTGGACCATTGATTTTCTAATATGAACTATTGATCTTCTGATCTAGACCATTGATCCTCTGATCTGGACCATTTATCTTCTGATCTGGACCAAGTCTGGATTAAGTCTTATGTTCTGGACCATACTATCTTCTAGTCTAGAACAAGTCTGTACCAAGTCTAGACCAAATCTGACTTATGTTACCTTCTGGTTTGGACCAAGTCTCCCTTTGACAAGCTTCCTTCTATCTGGTCCAAGTCTCCTTTTGGACTCTGCTTCCTTCTGATCTGGGCCAATAAAATTATCCTTTGATGATGTTATTTTTTCTTCCCTTTGATGATATCATTTGATTGATGATATCCTCTGATGTTTGCCTTTGATGACATCCTTTGGTATTCTCTGGAGGTATCTTCTGGTACCATCTAGTGACATCATCTGGATGCATCCTCTAGTATTCTCTGGATGTTTCCTCTGGTATACTCTGGATGTTTCCTCTGGTATCCTCTGGGCGAAACTTCTGGTGGCATTTTTTTCTTCTGGCGACGTCATCCTCTAGTGACATCTTCTGGTGTATCCTTTGGTGGTGTCATCTTCTGATTTTGCACAGCCTCTGATTTTTTTCTTCTAAGTCAAAATACGATTTATATAAAATACTTTTGTTAACATCAAAACTTTAATTGCAAGAACCAACTTGGTTCCAACAATCTCCCCCTTTTTGATGATGACAAAACTTTGTATTTTTTATAACTATTTTTCTTTCTTTTGACTTTGACTCCCCCTAAGACTAAGCTTTACTTTGAAGTTTTCTACACCTAAGTCTAATGCCCCATATACTTTATCCAATACATCTTCTCCCCCTTTTTCATCAGACAAAAAGGATTGAAGGAAGAAAGGAGATCCTCTGATTTTTTTTCTCTTCATCTTGTGACCTTTTTTTTAATAACAATACACGAAAAAACTAAAATACATATAACAATAAATTAAAAGAAGATATAAACTTACTAAGCAACTAGTAAGGGATGAAGGTAAGGTTTAGGTTTTTCTTGATGAAGTCAAACCTATCTTCAGGTAATGGTTTGGAAAATATGTCAGCCCATTGATGGTTAGTGTCTACAAACTTTAATGTTAAGTACCTGAAGGTGCAAACACGAGAAGGGGGGTTGAATTGTGTTTGACTAACTTGAATACTTTTCCTGTTTTTACACATTTAAAACAAAACTTGATGTATGAATAAAAACAGAGTTAGCAGCGGATATAAAGTAAAAATAAAACACAGAATTTTTATACTGGTTCACCGTTAACGAGGCTACGTCCAGTCCCTTCACCTTGAAGGATTTCACTAATTCAAACCTTGAATTACAATAGTTCCACTAACCCTCCAAGTCAGTCTTCTCAAACAGTCCAACAATAGTAAGGGATGAAGGTAAGGTTTAGGTTTTTCTTGATGAAGTCAAACCTATCTTCAGGTAATGGTTTGGTGAATATGTCAGCCCATTGATGGTTAGTGTCTACAAACTTTAATGTTAAGTACCTGAAGGTGCAAACACGAGAAGGGGGGTTGAATTGTGTTTGACTAACTTGAATAGTTTTCCTGTTTTTACACTTTTAAAACAAAACTTGATGTATGAATAAAAACAGAGTTAGCAGCGGATATAAAGTAAAAATAAAACACAAAATTTTTATACTGGTTCACCGTTAACGAGGCTACGTCCAGTCCCTTCACCTTGAAGGATTTCACTAATTCAAACCTTGAATTACAATAGTTCCACTGACCCTCCAAGTCAGTCTTCTCAAACAGTCCAACAATAGTAAGGGATGAAGGTAAGGTTTAGGTTTTTCTTGATGAAGTCAAACCTATCTTCAGGTAATGGTTTGGTGAATATGTCAGCCCATTGATGGTTAGTGTCTACAAATTTAATGTTAAGTACCTGAAGGTGCAAACACGAGAAGGGGGATTGAATTGTGTTTGACTAACTTGAATACTTTTCCTGTTCTTACACTTTTAAAACAAAACTTGATATATGAATAAAAACAGAGTTAGCAGCGGATATAAAGTAAAAATAAAACACAGAATTTTTATACTGGTTCACCGTTAATGAGGCTACGTCCAGTCCCTTCACCTTGAAGGATTTCACTAATTCAAACCTTGAATTACAATAGTTCCACTGACCCTCCAAGTCAGTCTTCTCAAACAGTCCAACAATCCTAGACTCTTGAGGAATACAGCACCTTGACTTCCTAAGTCAAGTCTTCTCCTGCCAATATGACAACCCCAGATTGTATAAGGAATTACAACGCCTTGAATCTAACTGCCAAGTAATCTGCTACCCTTTCTGACTCCCTCAGATTGTAGACTCTACTTCAACAACTTAGATCTAACACAAGGGAATGAAAATAACACGAGTGCTTGCTTCTTGAAAGCTGGAACTCACAATTAACCTCACTGAAAACTTGAGTGTTTGCTTTGGAAGTGTATGACTCTTTTGTGATTTTCGATGCTAAGTATTCTGCCTTGAGCCTCCTTTTATAGATGCGAATTAGGGCCTCTTCCAAGCTTAATTTCGAGCTGAATCTTGCTGGATTTTCTTGCAAAAATATCTTGACCAATTGGGCTTCATTTAAATAAAAAACATATCTTTTTTAAGCTTCATATTTTCTTTCAAAAATAACTGGCCAATCATGTCTTTAGTTTCTTCCCGCCAATAGCTTCTGAATTCCACAATACTTCACTTTATTTTTGTAATAAATCTTTTTAATACTTTGTTCAAAATAAATTAAAATCTCCACCGTTAATCCTCAAGATTAAATCTGGACCATTTGATATTTTGCGCTAGTCCACATCTGGACCATACTGAGTGATCTGCTGTGATCCTCTAATTTCGGCCACTGCTGGACCACACTTTCTAAGCTTCTGATCTTCTGATCTCGGCTATCCTGGTCTAGCAAACTGATTTGTTGTGATCCTCTGATCTCAGCCATTGCTGGACCACACATCCTGACCTTCTGATTTCGGCCAACATTGGGCCAAATACTTAAATCTGAACCATTGATCTGAAAATCTTCCCTCTGATCTGGACCAATTCTGGACTTGGTCTGGATTAAACTGAAATTAAATCTGGACAAATAATATTTCAGTCTCGACATTTTACCTTCTGTTTTGGATCAGTTCTGGAGATCATTTCTTCTGGTCTGGAATTAGTTTCATACCCTGAACCATGCTATCTTCTGGTCTGGGTCAAATCTGGATTAATTCCTTTGTTCTGGACCCATTAATTTACCCTCTGATTAAGTCTGGATCAAGTCTGGGCTGTTTATTATTTCACTGCCAGGCCATCTTCTGGTCAGAATAACTTCTGGAATAAATCTCACATTTGATTCCTTCTGGTTTGGATCAAGTCTCCCTTTGGCAGGCTTCCTTTTGGTCTGGTCCAGGTCTGCTTCTGACTTTGCTTCCTTCTGATCTGGGCCAGCAAAGATATCTTCTGGTGATGTTTTGACATCCTAGTGTATCCTCTGGTAATTCTAGGATTAATTCTGGATGCATCTTTTGCCTCTGCAAACTTCAATTTCTGGTGGTATTTAATGTAATAATTCAAGGTACAAAATAAGATTATATGGAGTGCTTTTGTAAACATCAAAATCCTGAGTACTTAGAACCAACTTGGTTTCAACAGTACCCTTTTTGAACATAATCTCTGATGAAGTGGTGTTTGATCTCTATGTGTTTCGCTCTAGAATGTAGGATAGAGTTTTTGGTTAGGTTGATGGCTGAGGTGTTGTCACAGTATAGAGAGATGTTGGTTTCCATGATGTTGTAGTCTTCTAGCTGATGTTTCATCCAAATGAGTTGAGAACTGCATCCGACTGCTGAAATGTATTCAGCTTCTGCTGTTGACATGACAATGTTGCTTTGTCTCTTGCTTGACCAGGATATTAAATTATCTCCCAAGAATGTGCAATTTCTACTTGTGCTCTTTCTCTCAAGTTTGTCTCCGGCATAATCAGAGTCAAGTTTGTAGAACAAGGTGAGGTTGGTAGTGCCTTTTAGGTATCTAAGGATTCTCTTAACGGTAGTTAAATGGGATTCCCTAGGGTCAGACTGAAATCTAGCACATACGCATACACTAAACATAATATCAAGTTTCAAAGCAGTGAGATAGAGTAGAGATCCTATCATACCTCTGTAGGATTTTTGATCAACTTTTTGGTTTGAGTCATCCTTTTCAAGTGAGCAGGTAGGGTGCATTGGGGTAGCCATACGTTTGCAGTCACTCATCTTAAACTTCTTGAGAATCTCTTTTGTATATTTTGATTGATGAATGGATATACCTTTTTGACTTTGTTGAATTTGTATTCCTAGGAAGAACTTAAGTTCTCCCATCATGCTCATTTGAAATTCATGCTGCATCAATTTAGAAAATTCTTGGCAAAGAGTGCCATTAGTAGATCCAAAGATAATATCATCAACATAAACTGGAATAATCAGAATATAATCTTTTATTGATTTTCTAAAAAAGGTATTGTCTATTTGTCCTCTTTCAAAGTCATTTTTAAGTAAGAAGTTACTAAGTCTATCATACCATGCCCTAGGTGCTTGTTTTAAACCATACAAAGATTTTTTAAGTTTAAAAACATGGTTTGGAAATTCAGAACTTTCAAAACCTAGGGGTTGTTTAACATAGACTTCTTCACTTATATAACCATTTAAAAATGAGCTTTTAACATCCATTTGAAACAATGAAATGTTATTGTTAGCAACAAAGGAAAGTAGGATACAAATAGCTTCTAACCTGGCCACTGGAGCAAAAGTCTCAGTGTAGTTAATACATTCTTGCTGACTGTAGCCTTGTGCAACAAGTCGTGCCTTGTTTCTGAAAACTTCTCCTTTTTCATTCAACTTGTTTTTGAAAACCCACTTGGTTCCAATAATGTTCTTTTCTGGTCTTGGAGCTAGATCCCAAACATCATTCCTTTCAAATTCATTTAACTCCTCTTGCATGGCAAGAATCCATCCATCTTCCCTCAGTGCTTCATCGACAGAAGTAGGCTCAATAGATGAGAGTAAGCCAAACAAACTGGTTTCTTTAAGTGATGATATGGTCCTTAAGGGATCACTTGCACTCCCAATGATTAGAGTTTCGGGATATGAAGACTTGTACTTCCATCCACATCTTCCTTCTGACTTATCTTCAGATTCATCCTTTGAAAATTTGTCGGGTTTTTCTATTTTGCTTTCATCCTCCACCTTTTCAAGTTCTCTTGGTTTGTCTGCATCAGCTTCCTTTGGTTCTGGTAAACATGCACTATCATCATCTTGCTTTGACTTTTCAAGGTCAAGCTGTTTGTCATCAAATTTAACATGTATGGATTCCTCCACAATATTTGTTTCCCTGTTAAACACTTTATATGCTTTGGATCTTTCAGAGTAACCAATGAAGGTACACTTTTGAGATCGAGAATCAAAATTTTCATGATTATCTTTAGTGTTCAACATATAACAAGTACAACCAAATTGTTTAAAATAAGAGATGTTAGGCTTTTTACCTTTCCATAGTTCATATGGTGTTTTATTCAATATGGATCTAATATAGACTCTATTTTGAATATAACATGCGGTATTAATTGCTTTTGCCCAAAAGTGTTTTGCAACATTCATATCATTTAGCATTGTTTTGGCCACTTCTTGGAGTGTTCTATTTTTTCTTTCTACAACTCCATTTTGTTGGGGTGTTCTAGGAGAAGAAAAGTTGTGAGAGATTCCATTCTCATCACAAAAACGTTCAAAGAATTTGTTCTCGAATTCTCCTCCATGATCACTTCTAATTGTTATAATTTTAAGACTTTTTTCATTCATTATTTGTTTGCAAAATGTGATAAACATTTTGTGGGATTCATCCTTATTTCTTAAAAAATTTACCCATGTCCACCTAGTGTAATCATCTACAATAACAAACCCATATTTCTTTCCACTTAGAGATGCTGTTTTTACTGGCCCAAAAAGATCTATGTGCAATAGCTCAAGGGGCTTTGAGGTAGATATTGAGTTTTTAGGGTTGAAATTTTTTTTCCCTTTTGACAAGCTTCACACATAATTTAAGTTTTGTAGCTGAACTTAGGTAGACTTCTCACTAGTTGAAGTTTATTTAGTTTTGAAACTAATCTAAGGTTAATATGACCTAATCTTTTATCCCAAATTTATTTATCTTCATTTACTAACACTAGACACTTAACTTTATGTTTCTCTAGACTAAAGATATTTATCTTGTAAATATTGTTTTGCCTATAACCTGTGAAGAGTACTGATCCATCCTTCTGACTAATAGCTTTGCATGTTTTTTGATTAAATATAGTATCATAATTACTATCACTTAATTGACTAATACTTAATAAATTATGCTTAAGACCTTTAACTAGTAGTACATCTTTAATAGAGGAAGAAGTACCATTACCAACCGTGCCTCGACCAATGATTTGGCCTTTTTGTTTTCCTCCAAAAGCCATTGTCCCTCCTTTTCTCAAAGTTAGTTCTTGGAACATAGACTTTTGTCCTGTCATATGTCGTGAGCATACAATGTCCAAGTCCCATGACTGGTGTTTCAACTTGATTGCTGAGGACATCTCTTTTTCATCTTCTGATGATTCACTTCCAGAATTAGATTTTGTATCGGATCCAGAGGAAACACTTGTGTGAGCCATCAGAGCCAGTTCTGTTTCTGATTCACTTCCAAAATCAGAGTCTGGGTTGGATCCAGAGGCAGAGCTAGTGTAAGCCATCAGAGCCAGTTCTCTTCCATCTCTTTTTCATCTTCTGATTCTCTTCTAGAGTCAGCATCAGTGTCGTATCCAGAGGCAGAATGAATATGAGCCATCAGAGCCAATACTGCTTCTTCTGATTCACTTCTAGAGTCAGATTTTATGTTGGATCTAGAGGCAGAATTTATGTGAGCCATCATGGCTAATTTTGCTTCTTCATATTCAGAAGATTCATTAGAATCATCCCATGTTGCCATCACATTCTTCTTCTTGGGTCTGGTGTATTTCTTCTGATTTTTCCCTTTCTCCAGATTTTTACATTCTGACTTGATGTGTCCAGGTTCATTGCATCCATAGCAGATGGTGCTCTTCTTGTCTTGTTCATCCTTTCCTCTGTTGGAATGCTTGGAATACCTTTGGGGAAACTTCTTCTTTCTATTTTGCTACATCTTCAGAACCTTCCTGGTTATGAAGGCAATGTCTTCTTCTTCTTCTTCTGGTTTTTGATTCTAGTCCTCAGAGTCACTATCTTCTGATTCTGCTTCTGCTTTTAGAACTTTCTTCCGTTTGGATTTTAAGGTTAGGATTTTGTTCTTCTTCTTGGGTTCATCTTCTTCCACCTCTATTTCATGTGACTTGAGGGAGCTGATTAGTTCTTCCAGCTTCAGAGTGTTCAAGTCTTTTGCTTCCTGAATGGCAGTGACCTTTGGTCTCCACTTGGTTGGCAGACTTCTAAGAGTTATCTTTACGTGGTCAGTAGTGGTATAGCTCTTCTTGAGTACTCTTAATCCTGAAACTAGAGTATGAAATCTGGAAAACATTGCTTTAATGTCTTCATCTTCTTCCATCTTGAACAGTTCGTACTTCTTGACTAAAATGTTGGCCTTTGCTTCTTGAACTTTCTTGCTACCTTCGTAAGTCAGAACCAGACTATCATAGATGTTCTTTGTTGTTTCTTTGTTAGTGCACTTGTTGAACTCCTTGAATGGGATTGCATTGATCATGAACGTTCTGGATTTGTGATGCAACTTAAACATCTTCTTCTGGTCAGCATCCAAATCTTTCCTGGGAATTTTAATACCATCAACATCTTCTGGAGTAGTATAGCCATCTTCCACTAAGTCCCAAAGTTCGGGATCTTGTGAAAAAAAGAAACTCTTCATCCTGTCCTTCTAGTACTCGAACCGTTCCCCATCAAACATAGGTGGTTTGTTGATGTTTCCTCCAACAGCTTCTTCGTTGATTCCAGACATGTTGAACCCTTGGATCTTTCCTCTAACACTGTAAAGTGCTCAGTCTTGAGGTCGAGCTTTGATGCCCAATTGAAGGTGCAAACACGAGAAAGAGGGGTTGAATTGTGTTTCCAAAACTCGAATTCTTTTTGCTGTTTTGTTGAATGTTGATGTAAATTATTTGATAAATAAGCGATCAGATTAAGTAGTGGATAATAACAGCATAAGAACACAACAATTTATCATGGTTTACCATTAACTTGGCTACATTCAGTCTCTTCATCCTGTATGCTTTAATCCACTAATTCAAAACCTTTGAATTACAACACTTGACCATCCAAGCCAATTTTCTCAAATAGCCTGACAACCCTAGACTTTTGAGGAATGAAAACAACACCTTGACTCTACAAGTCAAGTCTTCTCCTACCAATCTGACAACCCCAGATTGAAAAAGGTATCTACACCACTATTTGATTTGATTACAAGGGTTTGGAACTCTACAAAGTTGCTTATAGAAAGCTGATTGCTACACTGAATTTCTCTCTCGAAAACACTTAGAAAATATTGCTTTTGCACTCAAGTGATTCTCTCTTTTGAACTCTCGAACTGTGTTGAATATGAAGCTTGAGTTCTTGTATTTTCGATACATAATGCTGCTGCCTGAAGCCTCCTTTTATAGCTGCAAATAAGGCTTTGTCCAAGCTAAAATTCAAGATAAATTTTGCTTAGATTTCCTTTGAAAATTCTGTTGGCCAATCCTGTTTCACTTAATTTAAAAACATATCTTTTTAACTTCAGATTGCACTTGAAAATTCTGTTGACCAATCTTGTTTCTCTTAATTTCAAACCATATCATTTTTAGCTTCAGATTGCATTCGAATTTCCTTCAAGTCTTCAGTGAATTTTTGAATCAAATCACCTTAATACTTCTATCAAAATTCAATCAAGTCTTCTTCGAATTTTAATGAAGTCTTCATTGATCTGCATCATGATTCAAATTCTGGACCGTATGATCTTCTGATCTCGACTAACTCTAGACCATGCGATCTGATATGTACCATTCTATGATCTTTTGATCTGGACCATTAATCTTCTAATATGGAGCATTGATCTTCTGATCTAGACCATTGATTTTCTGATCTGGACTATTGATCTTCTGATCTAGACCATTGATCCTCTGATCTGGACCATTTATCTTCTGATCTAGACCATTGATTTTCTGATCTGGACTATTTATCTTCTGATATGGACCATTGATTTTCTTATATGAACTGTTGATCTTCTGATTTGGACCATTGATCCTCTGATCTTGACCATTTATCCTCTGATCTAGACCAAGTCTGGACCATGTCTAGACTAAGTCTTATGTTCTGGACCATGCTATCTTCTGGTTTGGAACAAGTCTGGACCAAATTATCTTATGTTACTGTAACACCCCGACCCTTCAGTGTTATCGGTGATGCTAGATCAATTGGTAGTGAGAATGTGATGAGGAGGTTACTTATCCCCCAGGTACCGTGCTCGATTCCCACGGAAGGCAAAAACTCACTATTTCCACTAGGTGGTTAGGGGGAGTGAGAAGACCGAGTAGGCGCCTTTTAATGTAACACCCTGAATCCCACTGTTATCGGCAGTGCTACTCGGTCTTCTCACTCCCCCTAACCACCTCGTGGAAATAGTGAGTTTTTGCCTTCCGTGGGAATCGAGCCCGGTACCTGGGGGATAAGTAACCACCTCATCACATTCCCACTACCAATTGCAAGAACCAACTTGGTTCCAACAACCCTATAAAAGTTTCTAGCTCATATTTTAACCTCACCAAATTCAAGATTTCTCGTTAGTCAATTATTACTCAAAGGGCTTCAGCCGTACGTAGCGAGCCCCGAATGAGTTATGGGAAATACGGTTTTCCCGTTTATCACACCTAATTTACACTCATGAATTCGAACTCACTCTTACTCCATACCTCAATTTGATGCTTTCATGCGATACAAGGATCAATACAATTTTTAGCAACCATGACATGTCGACAACGCGCAACGAACGAGTCCAAAGGCATCGACGAATTTGCAGAGTCAATGAAACATGGCTGATAATTTCACGAAACATGAAAAATAAATGTTACATAATTAATAAAAATGTTAGGAGAAAAAACATATTAACAACGAAGTGAAACAAGTTATTGGGAAATGCCTCACTGACGCGCTGGAGCACTGACAGGGTCCGTCGTCAACTTCACCGAAACATGCAAATGAGTAGTGATTCTTGAAGGTTTCGATGACAAGAATCCAAAAATGCTATCAGTTTTTCAGGACGATGAACGTGTTGGCCGAAACTCGACAACATAGTCGCGACAAGGGTGAAAACCCATTTTTTGAAGTATAAAGGTTTGCGATTCCAAACATAGGCAATGGAAGAGGGTGTTTCATGGAGTCCAAATATGGTCTCGGTTTTCATTGGTGATAGTCGTAGTGGCTGGAATCTTGATCAAAAGGCATAGGTGTGATTTTTGACAAAGAGGAATGAGACGTTTCAATTTGCGATTCAGGTTAGAAATGAAAGAGGAGATCACAACGATCACAAATGTGGTCTCGATTTTGCACGACACTTACTATAATGGTCATGGTCGACGAGAGAAGAAGGAGAAGAAACAATTTGTTCTTGGTCCTTCTCCTTCTCCTTTTCTTTTTATTTTTCTTTTTCGTTTATTATTATTATTATTATTATTAATTAGATTTTACTCTTTCATAGGGCCTAACTTATAAAACACATTTTACTCATTTCTTTTATTTTCATTATTTTTAACCACAATTTAATTAGTAAACTATTACTAATATTTCAAAACTAATATTTTATAAAATAAAGTAATTAAAATAATTAATCTTTTAAAATACATTAATAACCAAAACTCTCATATTCAAAATAATAACTACAATTATCACTGTACTATTTTATAAAATAATCACATAAAAATATTACTATCTTTATAGAATAGTCAAAACTATAAAATAATAAATATAACATCAATAATTTATATTAATTACTAAATCATAATAAATATGCATAAAACCACCATGTCATAGGAAATATATAAAAATAAAGGAAATCAATCACAATGTTCCTAACATCTCAAGATGATTATTTATCAAATAAATAACTAAAAATATAAACTAATTAGAAATAATTGAAATATAACTATGTGCACACTTAACATCATTCAAATGCACAAAAAAAAAATCACATTTACTACATACACGTCAAATCACCTAAAATTTTATTATTTAAAACATTACACTAAAATACTATTATTTTTAGAAAAATATGTAAAATAGTATAATATTTGTTATTTATATCACACGTTTAGTCTAATATGTACAAGATTAGTACATCATAGAAAACCCACATATAAAGAAAATTAATCCCAAAATTAATCAACATATATTCTAAAATAATTTTAACACAAAATTTATTATTTAAAATTCTATTTCATTAATAAAATAATTTATTATAAAATTTGAGGTGTTACAATAACAAATTTGGTATAAATGATGTCAACTTAGTATAATGTAAGTTTTGTCAACAACTAAGGTATCACCAAACAAATAACTCTAGAGCAAGTAGGGGAAAACCAATTCCAAGGAAGACAATGTTTTATCTACCTATTGTATCAAGATTGTAGAGAAAGTTGCAATAATGCAAATTGCATGAAAGATGAGGTGGCATTATGAGAATAGAAGGAATACAAGTGAGTTCCAACATCCACATGATGGTCAGACATGGAAACACTTTGATCAAATGCATCCTGATTTGCGTCAGATCCACACAATGTAAGACTTGACTTATCCTCAGATAGATTTAGACCTCGTATACAAGCATCGTATACTTCTTATTCTTGTTGGCCTGTTATTGTTACTCCATACAATCTTCCTCTTGATACGTGTATGTCTAAACCATACATGTTCTTGATTGTCGTGATATCAGGTCCTTTTAATCCTTCAAATGATATTGATATTATTTACAATATTTGATTGACGATTTGAAGAGGTTATGGAGTGGTGTGTTGGCATACAATATTTCTCAAAAACAAAAATTTTATGATGAAAGTTGCTTTGATGTGTGGACCATTAACTATTTCCCCACATATGGGATGTTTTCAAGATCGGGGAAACATGGTAAATTGGCCTGTCTTATTTGCATGGAAGACGCAAAAGCATTTACATTAAAATTCGATGGGAAAACATCGTGGTTTGACTCGCATCATAGGTTATTACCTGTTGATCACAAATTTAGAAGGAATAAAGTTGCATTTAACAAGGGCTATGTAGAAACTCTAGGACCGCCACTTAAACTAACATCATAACAAGTTTGGAATAAAGTAAAAGATATGTCAAAGGTACACGTTGATGGTGTAACTTCTAAACCACAAGGTTATAGACAATGGCACAATTGGACAAAAAGATGTATTTTTTGGGATCTTCCATATTGGAAAGATAATATTTTGAGGCACAATCTTGATGTTATTATGCATATCGAGAAAAATTTATTTGACAACATATTTTAGATTGTGACGAATGTGAAAGGGAAAACAAAAGATAATGCCAAAGCTAGGAAAGACATAGGTCTATATTGCAGACGACCAGATTTGTTGTTGGTGGAGCACAACAAAAAGACTTTGAAACCTCATGTGAATTACTCTTTATTTGCTAAAGAAGCCAAACCTATTTTTGTTGGATCAAAGAGTTGAAGACGCTTGACGGTTATTCATGATTGTCATATTTATTTTAGAGACATTACTTCTTATTGCCTTTAGTGCGTTATCGACACATGTATTGAACCCACTTATTGAAGTGAGTCAATATTTCAAGAATTTTTATTTTGCAACGCGTAGAATTGAAGATCTCATCAAGATAGAAAATGACATTCTGATGATTCTATGTAAGTTGGAGAAAGTATTCCTTCCTAGCAAAGCTAGGCTTGGTGGACCAGTTTGGTATAGATGGATGTACCCATTTGAACAATGCACATTGTCACCAGTAACTAAAAGAAACAATACTATTAGTGTTTTACGTCATCCACATGATTTATCAGTCTTTAGCCTGTCTGATTGACATGTTGGTAGGGATATGCTCATTTTTTGGCCAAGTGATTGAAGTAGCGATGTCACTTTACAAGGAAGGGGGTTTGAATTGTAAAGTTGTATTTAAAACCTCACTGTTAAAACATTAAAAAATAACAAGATTAATCTTGGTTGAGAAAACAAAAAACGGAGAACGTTCTTGGTTCGGGAAACAGAAAACGAAGAACGTTCTTGGTTAGTTAAAAACATATTGATCTTGGTTGTGAAAATAGAAAATGGAGAACTTTCTTGGTTCTGGAAACAGAAAACGGAGAAAGTACTTGGTTTAGTTAAAAACATAAATTGATTTGTCTATTTAACTTCAATAAATGAAAGACTGAAAGTAAATAGAGATAGGGAAAAGATATCACACAACGGAATATTCTAGTTCACCCAACCCGGGATACGTCCAGTCCTCACATCCGTGAAATTTTCCACTAAGTGTTCAAAACGAAGAACCTTCTTAGTTTTACACAACCTAGCTCAGATCAATCTTGATCTGTTACAAAACGACAAACCGTTCCACCCAAAAAGGAGTTCAACCAGGTCACCCATCAGTCTTGATAGGATTTTACACTTCACTTTTTAACCTTAAAAGGATTTTCTAACAAATTACTCAAGCTATAAACAACTCTTATAGTCTTGAATTTACACAATAATGAGATAAAGTGTTTGACATAATCTGTTTAATCTCAACTCTTGTTTGAGGTTTACATTCTTTACAAGAGATTTCAGTAAACTAATAATTGAAGGTGCAAACACGAGAAAGGGGGGTTGAATTGTGTTTGACTAACTTGAATACTTTTCCTGTTTTTACACTTTTAAAACAAAACTTGATGTATGAATAAAAACAGAGTTAGCAGCGGATATAAAGTAAAAATAAAACACAGAATTTTTATACTGGTTCACCGTTAACGAGGCTACGTCCAGTCCCTTCACCTTGAAGGATTTCACTAATTCAAACATTGAATTACAATAGTTCCACTGACCCTCCAAGTCAGTCTTCTCAAACAGTCCAACAATCCTAGACTCTTGAGGAATACAACACCTTGACTTCCTAAGTCAAGTCTTCTCTTGCTAATCTGACAACCCCAGATTGTATAAGGAATTACAACGCCTTGAATCTAATTGCCAAGTAATCTGCTACCCCTTCTGACTCCCTCAGATTGTAGACTCTACTTCAACAACTTAGATCTTACACAAGGGAAAGAAAATAACACGAGTGCTTGCTTATTGAAAGCTGGAACTCACAATTAACCTCACTGAAAACTTGAGTGTTTGCTTTGGAAGTGTATGACTCTTTTGTGATTTTCGATGATGAGTAATCTGCCTTGAGCCTCCTTTTATAGATGCAAATTAGGGCCTCTTCCAATGCCTAATTTCGAGCTGAATCTTGCCGGATTCTCTTGCAAAAATAACTTGACCAATTGGGCTTCATTTAAATAAAAAACATATCTTTTTTAAGCTTCAGATTTCTTTCAAAATTAACTAGCCAATCAAATCCTTAGTTGCTTCCGGCCACAGCTCCTGAATTCCATAATACTTCACTTTTATTTTTGTAACAAATCTTTTTAATACTTTGATCAAAATAAATTAAAATCTCCACCGTTAATCCTCATGATTAAATCTGGACCATTAGATTCTTCTGCGCTAGTCCACATCTGGACCAAACTAATTGATATACTATGATCCTCTGATTTCGGCCATCCCTGGACCACACTTCCTAACCTCTGATCTTCTGATTTCGGTAATCCTGGAGTTGCACCTGATACGCTACAATCCTCTGATCTCAACCATTGCTGGACCACACATCCTGACCCTCTGATTTCGGCCAACACTGGGCCATGGTCTGATCTTCTGATCTCGGCCAACACTGGGCCAAATAATTAATTCTAAACCATTGATCTGGAAATCTTCCCTCTGATTTGGACCAATTCTGGAGTTGGTCTGGATTAAACTGAAATTAAATCTGGATAAGTAATATTTCAGTCTGGACATTTTACCTTTGATTTTGGATTAGGTCTGGATCAATTCTGGAAATCATTTCTTCTGGTCTGGACTTTGTTTCATACCCTGAACCATGCTATCTTTTGATCTGGGTCAAATCTGGATTGATTCTCTTGTTCTGGACTCATTAACTTATCTTCTGGTTGAGTATGGAACAAGTCTGGGCTGTTTTAATTTCTCACTGCCAAGCCATCTTTTGGTCAGAATAACTTCTGGAATAAATCTGATATTTGATTCCTCTTGGTCTGGACAGACTCTCCCTCTGGCAGGCTTTCCTCTGGTATGGTCCTGGTCTTCTTCTGACATTTCTTCCTTCTGATCTGGGCAAGCAAAGATATCTTCTGGTGATCCTGGAGTATCTTCTGGTAATTCCAGGATGCATTCTGGATGCATCTTCTGCCTCTGCAAACTTCATTTTCTGGTTGTATTTAATGTAATTATTCAAGGTACAAAATAAGATTACATTGAGTCCTTTTGTAAACATCAAAATCCTAAGACTTAGCACCAACTTGGTTCTAACAATCTTCCCCTTTTTGATGATGACAAAACCTTAACTTATTTTGCTAGCTTGTAACTCGAAGACTTGAATTACTCCCCCTCAGACCAATCTCTCCCCCTAAGTCTGATACTTTCCTTTTCAACTCCTTCTCTTTTCACTCTTTCTTTTCTTCTCTTTTCCTCTCCTTTTCAACTCCTTCGTTATTCTCTCTTCATATTTCCTCTCCTTTTCAACTCCTTCTTTTTTCACTCTTTCTTTTTCTCTCTCCCTGATTCCTCTCCTTTTCAACTGCTTCTTTTTTACTCTTTCTTTTTCTCTTTCCTTGATTCTTCTCCTTTTCAACTCCTTCCCTTTTCGTCTCTTTCTTTTTCGCTCCTCCTTTCTTTTTATCTCTCCTTTTCTACTTATTTCTCCTTTTTCTCTCTCTCCCCCTTTTTGTCATCAGCCAAAAAAGAGGTCCTACTATTTTTGTATTTTTGTTTTTTCTCTTTACAAATTACAAAAAGTACAACAAAAAAATAAAAGACAGAAAAAATACAAGAAATTTAAAAACTCCTAAGATGACTACTTGAGCTAGTCAGATATGGAGGTAATGCTGAGATGCTTCTTGATGAACTCGAACCTATCTTCTGGTAATGCTTTGGTGAAGATGTCAGCCCATTGATGATCAGTGTCCACAAATTGGATGCTTAAAGTTCCTTTTTGAACATGGTCCCTAATGAAATGGTGTTTCATTTCAATATGTTTGGCTCTAGAGTGTAAGATAGGGTTCTTGGTTAGGTTTATGGTTGAAGTGTTATCACAGAACAAAGGGATATTGGTTTCAAAGATGTTGTAATCTTCAAGTTGATGTTTCATCCAAAGTAACTGTGAACTGCATCCTGCTGCTGATATATACTCAGCTTCAGCTGTTGACATGGCAATGGTGCTTTGTCTTTTGCTTGACCAAGAGATCAAATTATCACCTAAGAAAGTGCAGTTGCCACTTGTACTTTTCCTTTCCAGCTTGTCTCCAGCATAGTCGGAATCACAAAAACCTCTGAGTTTGTAGGTGAGGGTTTTCTTGTATAACAGGGTAAGGTTGGTGGTTCCTTTAAGGTATCTTAGAATTCGTTTGACAGCAGTTAAATGGGATTCCCTAGGGTCAGCTTGAAATCGGGCACAGACACAAACACTAAACAAGATGTCAGGTCTAGAAGCAGTTAAATAAAGAAGGGATCCAATCATACCTCTGTATGTTTTCTGGTCTACCTTTTGGCTAGTTTCATCTTTCTCAAGTGAGCAGGTTGGGTGCATGGGGGTGGCCATAGGCTTACATTCACTCATTTTGAACTTTTTAAGAAGTTCTTTAGTGTATTTCGATTGGTGAATGAGTATACCTGATTTACCTTGATGAATTTGAATTCCCAAGAAGAACTTAAGTTCTCCCATCATGCTCATTTGGAACTCTTTCTGCATTAGGTCAGAAAACTCTTTGCACAAAGTGCCATTAGTCGATCCAAATATGATATCATCAACATAAACTTGAATAATCAAAATATCATTTTTAATGGATTTCCTAAATAGAGTATTATCAATCTAGCCTCTATTAAATTCATTCTTAAGCAGAAAGTTACTAAGACTGTCATACCATGCCCTTGGTGCATGTTTTAAACCATATAAAGATTTTTTAAGTTTGAAAACATGGTCTGGAAAATCAGAATTTTCAAATCCAGGGGGCTGTTTGACATAGACTTCCTCACTTATATAGCCATTTAAGAATGCACTTTTAACATCCATTTGATATAGCATTATATCATGATTAACAACAAGTGATAAAAGAATTCTAATTGCTTCTAACCTAGCCACTGGAGCAAAAGTCTCAGTGTAGTCTATAGCTTCCTGTTGATTGTATCCTTGAGCTACAAGTCTGGCTTTGTTCCTTACCACTTCACCTTTTTCGTTGAGTTTGTTCCTGAACACCCACTTGGTTCCAATAATGTTTTTGTTTGGTCTGGGTACCAGATCCCAAACATCATTCCTTTGGAATTCATTCAACTCTTCTTGCATTGCAAGTATCCAACCTTCCTCTGCCAAATCTTCATCAACATTGGTTGGTCTGCATTAGCTTCTGGTTCAGGAAGATATTTAACAGCTTCTGATTATGATAAATCAGCTTCTAGTTCTGGTGAATCTGTAACAGCTTCAGATTCTGGTAAATATCCAGATTTCTCTTCTGACTTATCTTGGCTGTTTCTGACTTGATCAGATTTATCTTTTGAAGTTTTGTCATGTGTTGCTGACTTGCTTGTATTCTTTACCTTTCCAGGTACTTCTGTTTCTTCTGCTTCTGCTCCCTTTGGTTCTAGTGAACCTGCACTATCTTTATCTTGCTTTGATTTGTCAAGATCAAGCAGTTTGTCATATAACATAATATAGATCAAATAATTTAAAAATGAACTCAATACAGCCAAACCATTAATTTTGCTTCTGGTGGTTTCTGCTTGTCTTTGAAACCACTGGAATGTTGTTTCTGCTAAGGTATTCAATTCGTGTGAATCACCTGGTTCCTCTGACAGTTTGAAAACCTGCAGAATACTTATCTATCTTTGATTTGTTAAGATCAAGCTTCTTGTTATCACAGTAAACATAAATACCAAATAATAATAGTATTTACAGCAAGATGTAATCTCTATGTCAGCAGTTTCAGTTTTACTCTGAAAATCCTCCTGCTTTTAATTTTCAGATTTTGAATCTGTATGTTCTGTGATTACATGGTTTGGATTAAGGGATTTGAATTCCCTTCCAGGTTTGTAGTCTTGATGAATCTCACTGGAGTGTTTGAAGAACTCTCCTGATTCTGATTCCTCTCTTTCTGCTTTGGCTGATACACCATGTTCCTTTGGTGATTATACTGATTCTGGTAATTATGCAGGTTCTGGTACTGATTCAAATTTTGGTTCAAGTGTTGGTTCTGGTTCCAGTTCATGTGCCTCTGATACTGGTTCCAATTCCGGTTCTGATTCTAGTTCCAGTTCCTGTACCTTTGATACTGATTCCAGTTCTGATTCTGGTTCCAGTTCCTATTTTGATTCCTGTGATATGTGTGATTTCTTTGATATTTCCTGTTCCACCTATGATTCTGGTTCTGGTTCTGATAGGTATTGTGTTGACCAGTTCTTCTTCTACCAGAGTCACTTGGCTTCTATTTGGTAGACGTTGGAACATAAACCTTCTTCTGCTTGTGCATTGCCAACATCCATTGTCCAGGCACCATTGTTAGTGTCTCCTTCTGGTTGCTCAGAATATCTGCATCATAGACAATTTGATCTTTTGGTACCCATAACTGATTGGGTCCAGGTTTGTTAGTCTTAACAGCTCTCTGATCTTGTTCAGATTTTACCATTGGACAAGATAGTTCAGAGTGACCTTTCTTAGCACAAACAATGCATAAAATATCAGAATGAACAGCTTTACTTTCAGTAATCGTTTCTGTCAAACCAAGACCTCTCTTTCTAGTGTTACTGTTTCCATAAATCATAGATGCATATTTACTTCTTTCCATTCCATTAGAAATAAAGTTTTGAAAAAATTGTTCATGCATATCAGTCAGATTCACAAACAGTTTTGGAAGTGGAACAAACATTGCTTTTGAGAGTTTGGTTTTCAGATTTGAGTCTTGCAACTTCAGTATTAAAATCTCCACCGTTAATTCTCATGATTAAATCTGGACCATTAGATTCTTCTGCGCTAGTCCACATCTGGATCAAACTAATTGATATGTTGTGATCCTCTGATTTCGGCCATCCCTAGACCACACTTCCTAACCCTCTGATCTTCTGATTTCGGCCATCTTGGACTTGCACCTGATATGCTACAATCCTCTGATCTCGGCCATTGCTGGTCCACACATCCTGACCCTCTGATTTCGGCCAACACTGGGCCATGGTCTGATCTTCTGATCTCGGCCAACACTGGGCCAAATAATTAATTCTAAACCATTGATCTGGAAATCTTCCCTCTGATCTGGACCAATTCTGGACTTGGTCTGGATTAAACTGAAATTAAATCTGGATAAGTAATATTTCGATCTGGACATTTTACCTTTGATTTTGGATCAGGTCTGGATTAATTCTGGAAATCATTTCTTCTGGTCTGAACTTAGTTTCATACCCTGAACCATGCTATCTTCTGATCTGGGTCAAATCTGGATTGATTCTCTTGTTCTGGACTCATTAACTTATCTTCTGGGTGAGTCTGGAAAAGGTCTGGGCTGTTTTAATTTCTCACTGCCAGGCCATCTTCTGGTCATAATAACTTCTGGAATAAATCTGATATTTGATTCCTCTTGGTCTGGACAGACTCTCCCTCTGGCAGGCTTTCCTCTAGTATTGTCCAGGTCTTCTTCTGATATTGCTTCCTTCTGATATGGGCAAGCAAAGATATCTTCTAGTGATCCTGGAGTATCTTCTGGTAATTCCAGGATGCATTATGGATGCATCTTCTGCTTCTGCAAACTTCATTTTCTGGTTGTATTTAATGTAATAATTCAAGGTACAAAATAAGATTACGTTGAGTCCTTTTGTAAACATCAAAATCCTAAGACTAGAAGAAAAGAAAGAGTGAAAAGAGAAGGAGTTGAAAAGGAAAGTATCAGACTTAGGGGGAGAGATTGGTCTGAGGGGGAGTAATTCAAGTCTTCGAGTTACAAGCTAGCAAAATAAGTTAAGGTTTTGTCATCATCAAAATCCTAAGACTTAGGACCAACTTGGTTCCAACAATAAATTCATGAGAGAATGTTATTGATTTCTTTTGTTAGACTTTCAAGTATGAATGTGAGTGTTTAATGAATTTTCTTTAAACTTGAATGTCATGATTTTCATTAAGCTCTGGAGTTCCTCTTATAGACATTTGAGGAGGTCCATGACAGCTTAATATGAACGTTGGAGAGGTCTCCTTGGTAAAGGGTTATATTAAAATGATTAGTCTCTTAAGTAAGACTTTTGACTAAAACTTTCTCCTTTTTGACTTCAAGACTTTCTGCTCTTATGTATTCTCTGTCATCTGATTTGTACAGTGTTTGAGGGTCTCTTTATCACGAGAATGTGTCTTAAAGTCATGATAAAGTTTCAGTTTCAAGAACGTTCTTGGTCTGTACATCAGAAGCTGGAGAATGTTCATGAGCTTGAGAATGGTTGATCTCGACTGATTATGTCATTTTGTCTTGATTCAAATCTTTACTTCTTGGGTTTTCAGAAAAATGTCCAGAACATTCTTGGTTTCTGACAATTCATTTTTAGCTTTTTCTTTAAACTAATTTTGCTTGCTTTTGCTTAGTACCTGTAACATCCCGACCATTACCGTTGTTGCTGATGCTACTCACGATCTTCTCACCCCCTTTCCACCCATTAGAAATAGTGAGTTTCAGGTACTGGGTTCGACTCCCACGGAAGGCAAAAGCTCGTTATTTCCAATGGGTGGAAAGGGGGGTGTGAAGATCGTGAGTAGCATCGCCGATAACAGTAATGGTCAGGATGTTACAATACCTATCTTGGATTATCACACTCAAAAGCACATGTTAAATAATACATTATTTAGAATCATAATTAGAGTCTTTAACTAATCTTTGTTTGTTTACATCAAAACAATTAATTGAGATTTTGTCTTAACAGTCTCCCATTTTTTGATGATGACAAACATAGTTAATTTTGATTTTAACTTTAATCAAAGAGAGCTTAAAAGCTCCCCCTTAGAATAAGCTATAGATTTTTAAACTAATCATATAAAATTTCATTGATGCATTGGCAAAGATTATACATAATGTTCAAAAAATAAGATCAAAATATAAAGGAATTCAATATACAAAAAGACTTCTTTACAACAGCAAAAAGTAATCAAAATCTAAACTAATTCCCCCCCTTTTTGTCAAAGCAAAAAGGAACGGGAGAAGTAAATACAGTAAACAGCCAAACGATGTCTTCAAATAGAGAGGTATGGAGAAGATCCTTCTGAGGAAGATGATCGCAAAGAATCAGGCACAGGCTATACAGAGGGAGGTGGATTAGGAGGAGGATTAATTCCATGCTTTAGTGCAAGCTGCTTAGTCATTTATTCTCCGAGAAGGGCAAACTCTTTATCCTGAAAGAATTGTCTAGCCATAATTGTGTCAAGAGCAGCTAAGATGGTAGAGTTGGAAGTATGCTTCTCCGTCTGTTGTCGCTTAGATGGTTGTGGAGTGGCATCCTTGGGAGTATAAGGGAGGGTGCTGGAGGTAGGGATGAGTTTAGTGCAAAAGGTAGAGAGGGTGGAAAAAAGAAGTGGCTATGGGAGGAAGAGGATCTGAGGGTGTTTTAGGATGGTTAACAGAAGGTCCAGGTGTGTTTGGGAAAACCAAAAACTGGCATATTCCAAAAATGGAAAAGGTAGTTTTTTGGGGGGAAATGAAGGTTGGTGTCATGGTGGAGGTTTAATGGAGAGGTAACTGAGGAAATATGTCACTCCGGAGAGGATTCAGAGGAGGTAAGTGTCGTGATATGAAAATAGGAGAGAGAATGATGGTTGGAGGTGGAGAACATTATCGAGATGTAGCTGGAGAACATTCTCGAGATGATTGAGAATTGGGATTCTGAGTAGTCTATTTAGTAGGAACAAAAGTAGTTGCAGCTTTAGCCCTAACTGAGTGTTTACTTTTGGTGATTGGTGGGGGCGAAACAGATTTGGGTAGGTTTTGGGCAGAAGAGATTTTCTTCATATGATATTTGTTTTTGGTAGAAAATCTGGATATTTTGAGGGTGGGGGATTCTGTGGTGAGGGGGATTCTGAAATGCTTAAATATTCTTGTAAGAACCATGCCGTATGGGACAATGGTCTTCTTATAATCCTTAGCTGTGGCAGCTAACATACTCTGCAGGATTATGTGGGGTAGGTTTAGGCGTTGACGGTGGAGGAGATGATAAATGATGATGGCATCATTATTAGAGACATATGAAGGTGCAAACACAAGAAGGGGGGTTGAATTGTGTTTGACTAACTTGAATACTTTTTCTATTTTTGTAGTTTTATAACAAAACCTGATGTATGAATCAAACAGAGTTAGCAGCGAATATAAAGTAAAAACAAAAACACAGAATTTTATACTAGTTCACCGTTAACGAGGCTACGTCCAATCCCTTCACTTTGAAGGATTTCACTAATTCAAAACCTTGAATTAAACAATACCACTGACCCTCCAAGTCAGTCTTCTCAAACAGTCAAACAATCCTAGACTGTTGAGGAATTCAGCACCTTGACTTCTCAAGTCAAGTCTTCTCCTACCAATCTGACAACCCCAGATTGTAGAAGGAATTACAACGCCTTTAATCTAATTGCTAAGTAATCTGCTACCCCTTCTGACTCTCTCAGATTGTAGACTCTACTTCAACAACTTAGATCTAACTCAATGGAAAGAAAAACACGAGTGCTTGCTTCTGGAAAACTGAAACTCACAATTAACGTCACTGAAAACTCGAGTGTTTGCTTCTGGAAGTGTATGACTCTTTTGTGATTTTTCGATGCTGAGTCTTCTGCCTTGAGCCTCCTTTTATAGATGTGAATTAGGGTCTCTTCCAAGCTTAAATTCGAGCTGTATCTTGCTGGATTCTCTTGCAAAAATAACTTGTCCAATCGGGTTTCTCTTAAATAAAAAACATATCTTTTTAGCTCCAGATTTGCTTTCAAAAATAACTTTGGCCAATCCTATTCTTAATTAATTTTGGATCAAATATTTCTTCCCGCCAATAGCTTCTGAATTCCATAAGACTTCAATTTATTTTTGTATCAAATCCTTTTAATACATTGATTAAATCTTGACCATTTGATTTTCTGCTCCCGTCCACATCTGGACCATTCAATCTGATAAGCTATGATCCTCTGATCTCGGCCAACCCTGGACCACACTTTTTGATCTTCTGATCTTGACCACTCTGGACTTGCAATCTGATCTGCTGTGATCCTCTGAGCTCGGCCAATGCTCGATGACACGTTTTGATCCTCTGATCTTGGCCAACACTGAGCCATAGTCTGATCTTCTAATCTCGGCCAACACTTGGCCATATACTTAAATCTTGACCACCGATCTGACACTTTTCCCTCTGATATGAACCAATTCTGAACTGGGTCTGGATTGAACTAAAATTAAATCTGGACATATGATATTTCAGTCTGGACAATTACCTTTTGATCTAGATCAGGTTTGGATTAAATCTGGACATCATTTCTTCTGGTCTGGACTTAGTTTCATACTCTAAACCATGCTACCTTCTGGTCTGGGCCAAATCTGGACCAAGTCACTTGTTCTGGACCACTTATTTGAAGCTCTGGTTAAGTCTGGATCAAGTATGGACTGTTTATCATTTCACTGCCAAGCAATCTTCTGGTCAGAATAACTTTTGGACCATGTCTGACTTATGAATCTTTCTGGTCTGGAACAAGTCTCCCTCTGGCAGGCTTCCTTCTGGTCTTGTCCAGGTCTCCTGCTAAACTCTTCTTCCTTCTGATTTGGGCCAGGAAAGATATCCTCTAATGGTATTTTGACATCCTAGAGTATCCTCTGGTGCTTTAAGGGTGCATCCTCTGGTACCTTCTGGATGCATTATCTGGTATCTTCTGGAGGTGTATCCTCTGGCTTGATTTTACCTTCTGATTACTCATCCTTTGCCTCTGGTGACTTCAGCTTCTGCCTCTAGTGACTTCAGCTTCTGCCTCTGATAACTTCATCTTCTGGTGACATTTAATATAGTAATTAAAGGTACAAAATAAGATTACATGGAGTGCTTTTGTTAACATCAAAATCCTAAGTACTTAGAACCAACTTGGTTCCAACAATCTCCCCCTTTTTGATGATGACAAAACCTTAACTTATTTGGCTAGCTTGTAACTCGAAGTACTTGAAATACTCCCCCTCGGACCAATCTTTCCCCCTAAATCTAATACTGACTTTTTTTTCTCCTTTTCAACTCCTTCTTGAATCACCCTTTCTTTTCTTCTATTCTCTTCTCCTCTCCTTTTCAACTCCTTCTCTATTCATCTCTTTCTGATTTATTTTTCTCTCTCCCTGTTTCCTCTCTTTTTCAACTTCTTCTCTTTTCATCTCTTTCTTTTTCGCTCCTCCTTTCTTTTTATCTCTCATTTTCTACTTATTTCTCCTTTCTCAAGTGAGCAGGATGGGTGCATGGGGGTGGCCATAGGCTTACAGTCACTCATCTTGAACATTTTAAGAAGTTCTTTAGTGTATTTAGATTGGTGAATGAGTATACCTGATTTACCTTGGTGAATCTGAATTCCCAGGAAGAACTTGAGTTCTCCCATCATGCTCATTTGGAACACTTTCTGCATTAGGTAAGAAAACTCTTTGCACAAAGTGCCATTAGTCGATCCAAATATGATATCATCAACATAAACTTGAATAATCAAAATATCATTTTTAATGGATTTCCTAAATAGAGTATTATCAATCTGGCCTCTATTAAATTCATTCTTAAGTAGAAAGTTACTAAGTCTGTCATATCATGCCCTTCGTACTTGTTTTAAACCATATAAAGATTTTTTAAGTTTGAAAACAAGGTCTCGAAAATTAGAATTTTCAATTCCAGGGGGCTGTTTGACATAGACTTCCTCACTTATATAGTCATTTAAGAATGCACTTTTAACATCCATTTGATACAGCATTATATCATGATTAGCAGCAAATGATAAAAGAATTCTAATTGCTTCTAACCTGGCCACTGGAGCAAAAGTCTCAGTGAAGTCTATACCTTCCTGTTGACTGTATCCTTGAGCTACAAGTCTGGCTTTGTTCCTTACCACTACACCTTTTTCATTGAGTTTATTCCTGAACGCCCACTTGGTTCCAATAATGTTTTTGTTTTGTCTGGGTACCAGATCCCAAACATCATTCCTTTGGAATTCATTCAGCTCTTCTTGCATTGCAAGTATCCAACCTTCCTCTGCCAAAGCCTCATCAACATTGCTTGGTTCAATTGTTGAGAGTAAACCTAACAGACTGGTTTCTCTACTTGATGATCTGGTCTTTAAAGGTTCTGATGCACTGCCAATAATGAGAGATTCTGGATGAGAAGACTTGTACTTCCATCCATTCTTTCCCTCTGACTTGTCTTCAGAGTCAGACTTAGTCAAGAAGTTATTCTGACCAGAAGATGGCCTTACAATGAAATGATAAAACAGCCCAGACTTGATCCAGACTTAATCAGAGGATAAATTAATGGGTCAAGAACAAGAGATTCAATCCAGATTTGACCCAGACCAGAAGATAGAATGGTTCAGAGTATGAAACTAAGTCCAGACCAGAAGAAATGATGTCCAGATTTGATCCAGATCTGATCCAAATCAGAAGGTAAAATGTCCATACTAAAATATTATTTGTCCAGATTAAATTTCAGTTCAATCCAGATCCAGTTTGGAATTTGTCCAGATCATAGGGAAAAGGTTCAGATAAATGGTAAGGATTTAAGTATATGGCCTAGTGTTGGTGTAAAAGATGAGAGGATCACAGCAGATCAGTTTGCAAGTCCAGGTTGGCCGAGATTAGAAGACTTGAAAGTCTGGTCTATGGCTGGCCGAAATCAGAGGATTACAGCAGATCACTTAGTATGGTCCAGATGTGGACGAGAGAAGAAGATCAAAGGGTTCAGATTTAATCATGATGATAATCGGGGGAGATTTGATTAAAATTTGATCAAAGTATTAAAAAGGATTTGATACAAAAATAAATTGAAGACTTATGGAATTCAGAAGCTATTGCCAGGAAGAAAGATTTTTTCCATAATTAATTAAAGACACGATTGGCCCAAGTTATTTATGAAAGCAAATCTGGAGCTAAAAAGATATGTTTTTTATTTATAAGAAACCCGATTGGTCAGAGTATTTTTGCAAGAGAATCCAGCAATATACAGCTCGAAATTAAGCTTGGAAGAGACCCGAATTCACATCTATAAAAAGGAGACTCAAGGCAGAATACTTAGCATCGAAAATTACAAAAGAGTCATACACTTCCAAAGCAAACACTCGTGTTTTCAGTGAGGTTAATTGTGAGTTCAAGCTTTCAAGAAGCAAGCACTCGTGTTATTTTCTTTCCCTTGTGTTAGATCTAAGTTGTTGAACTAGAGTCTACAATTTGAAGGAGTCAGAAGGGGTAGCAGATTACTTGGTAATTAGATTCAAGGCGTTGTAATTCCTTCTACAATCTGGGGTTGTCAGATTGGCACGAGAAGACTTGACTTAGGAAGTCAAGGTGTTGTATTCCTCAAGAGTCTAGGATTGTTAGACTGTTTGAGAAGACTGACTTGGAGGGTTAGTGGAACTGTTGTAATTCAAGGTTTGAATTAGTGAAATCCTTCAAGGTGAAGGGACTGGACGTAGCCTCGTTAACGATGAACCAGTATAAAAATTCTGTGTTTTATTTTTACTTTATATTCGCTGCTAACTCTTTTTTTTATTCATACATCATGTTTTGTTTTAAAAGTGTAAAAACAGGAAAAGTATTCAAGTTAGTCAAACACAATTCAACCCTCGCTTCTCGTGTTTGCACCTTCAATTGGCATCAGAGCTCGGTCTCAAGGTTGAGCACTTAACAGTGTTTGAGGAAAGGTCCAATGGGTTCAACATGGCACAATCCAGAGATGAACTGGGAGGAAACATCAACAGACCACCACTATTTGATTGAGAAAGGTTTGAGTATTGGAAGGACAGAATGAGAAGTTTCTTCATATCTCAAGATCCTGAATTATGGAAGATGATAGTCAATCCAACTAAAGAACTAGACATGGAAGATATGAAACCAGATCAGAGCAGATTATACAAACTTCATCACAGGTCCAGAAACATCATGATCAGTGCCATCACATTCAAGGAATTTGACAGATGCATAGATAAAGAAACAGCAAAGAGCATATTCGACAGTCTGGTTCTGACCTATGAAGGAAGCCAGCAGGTTCAAGAAGCAAGGGCTAACATACTGGTCAAACAGTATGAGCTGTTCAAGATGGAAGAGGATGAAGACATTGAAGCAATGTTCAGCAGATTCCAGATTCTGGTATCAGGTTTAAAAGTATTAAAGAAAAGCTACACCACTACAGATCATGTAAAGAAGATCCACATAAGCTTACCAGCCAAATGGAGACCAAAGATTACTACAGTACAGGAATCTAGGGATCTGAATACCTTGAAGCTTGAAGATCTGATCAGCTCCCTCAGGTCTCATGAAATAGAGCTGAATGCATATGAACCTAAGAAGAAGAAGAATCTGGCTCTGAAGTCGAAACAGAAGAAAGCTGCAAGGGCAGCATCAGAGTTAGAGGATAGTGACAGTGACTGTGATGATATGGCTTACTTAACCAAAAAGATGGTTAAGATCTGGGAAAACAGGAAGAAAAGAAGCTTCAAGAAGAAACATAACAACAAAGGAAAGGAAGAATCTGACAAGAAGAGTATCGTTTGTTATGGATGCAATGAACTTGGACATATCAAGTCAGAATGTCCAAATCTGGAAAAAGGCAAACAACACAAGAAGAATTCCAGATTCAGAAAGAAGGGTCTAATGGCAGCCTGGGATGTATCAGAATCAGAGGAAGAATCGTCTGATGAAGAAGAGGCAGAAACAACAAAGATGGCACACATCAGGTCTGCCTCTGAACTTCATAAAGGCAAGAATTCAGGAAGGAAAGTAGGTAGAAGAAAGAATGATCGAAGCAGTCATTCAAGCAAGTCTTGATGCACATCACAGGAAGCAATTCTCGCTCTGATGGCTCATACAAACTCAAGTTTTGAATACAGCTCAGGCTCTGGAACAGATTCAGAAGATGAAGACAATGAGGTATTTTCTAATCTCTCTAAATCTGAATTAATTGATGCTGTAAAAGACTTGTTAAATGCAAACAATAAGATGTCTTTAAAACTAAAAACTCTTAGGGAAGATAAGAAAAATCTAAACAAAGAAGTCCAAGTTTTAAAGAATCGAAATTCTGAGTATGCAACTGAAAACAAAGATTTTAAAACTGAAGTTGCAAGACTCAAATATGAAAACCAAACTCTCAAAAGTAATATATGTTCCACTTACAAAACTATTTGTGAATCTGATATGCATGAACAATGTTTTCAAAACTTTATTTCTAATGGAATGGAAAGAAGTAAATATGCATCTATGATTTATGGAAACAGTAACACTGAAAAGGGAGGTCTTGGTTTTACAGAAACGATTACTGAAAGTAAAGCTGTTCATTCTGATGTTTTATACATTGTTTGTGCTTAGAAAGGTCACTCTTAACTATCTTGTCCAATGGTAAAATCTGAAGAAGATCAGAGAGCTATTAAGACTAACAAACCTGAACCCAATCAGTTATGAGTACCAAAAGATCAAATTGTCTATGTTGCAGATATTCTGAGCAACTAGAAGGAGACACCAACAATGGTGCCTGGACAATGGATGTTGGCAATGCACAAGCAGAAGAAGGTTTATGTTCCAACATCTAACAAACAGAAGCCAAGTAACTCTGGTAGAAGAAGATTTGGTCAACACAATACCTATCAGAACCAGAACCAGAATCATAGGAGGAACAGGAAATATCAAAGATATCACACGAATCAGAACAGGAACTGGAACCAGAATCAGAACTAGAACCAGTATCAGAGGAACAGGAATTGGAACCAAAACCCAAACTGGAACCAGTATTAGAGGTACAGGAACTGGAACCAGTATCAGAGGCACAGGAACTGGAACCAAAACCAACATTGGAACCAGAATCTGAATCAGTGCCAGAACCCGAACCAGAACCAGCATAATTACAAGAATCAGTATAATCACCATAAGTTCCAGAATCACCAGAGGAACATGGTGTATCAGCCAAAGTAGAAAGAGAGGAATCAGAATCAAGAGAGTTCTTCAAACACTCCAGTGAGATTCATCAAGACTACAAATCTGGAAGGGAATTCAAATCCCCTCATCCAAACCATGTAATCACAGAACATACAGATTAGGAATTTGAAAATCAGAAGCAAGAGGATTTTCAGAGTAAAACTGAAACTGTTGACATAGAGGTTTTCAAACTGTCAGAGGAACCAGGTGATTCACACGAATTAAACACATCAGCAGAAACACCATTCCAGTGGGTTCAAAAACAAGCAGAAATCACCAGAAGCAGAATTAATGGTTTGGCTGTATTGAGTTCATTTTTAAATTATTTGATCTATATTATGTTATATGACAAACTGCTTGATCTTGACAAATCAAAGCATGATAAAGATAGTGCAGGTTCACCAGAACCAAAGGGAGCAGAAGCAGAAGAACCAGAAGTACCTAGAAAGGTAGAGGATACAAACAAGTCGGCAACACATGACAAATCTTCAAAAGATAAATCTCATCAAGTCAAAAACATCCAAGATAAGTCAGAAGAGAAATCTGGATATTTACCAGAATCAGAAGTTGTTACATATCTACCAGAATCAGAAGCTGTTACAGATCTTCCAGAACTAGAAGTTGATGCCGAACAACCAATGTTGATGAAGCTCTGGTAGAGGAAGGTTGGATACTTGCAATGCAAGAAAAGCTGAATGAGTTTCAAAGGAATGATGTTTGGGACCTGGTATCCAGACCAAACAAAAACATTATTGGAACCAAGTGGGTGTTCAGAAATAAACTCAATGAAAAAGGTGAAGTGATAAGGAACAAAGCCAGACTAGTAGCTAAAGGATACAATCAACAGGAAGGTATCGATTACACTGAGACAGTTGCTCCAGCGGCCAGGTTAGAAGCAATTAGAATTATTTTATCATTTGCTGTTAATCATGATATAATGCTGTATCAAAAGGATGTTAAAATTGCATTCTTAAATGGCTATATAAGTGAGGAATTCTATGAGCCCCCTGGATTTGAAAATTTTGATTTTCCAGACCATGTTTTTAAACTTAAAAAATATTTATATGGTTTACAACAAGCACCAAGGGCATGGTATGATAGACTTAGTAACTTTCTGCTTAAGAATGAATTTAATAGAGGCCATATTGATAATACTCTATTTAGGAAATCCATTAAAAATGATATTTTGATTATTCAAGTTTATGTTGATGATATCATATTTGGATCGACTAATGGCACTTTGTGCAAAGAGTTTTCTTACCTAATGCAGAAAGATTTCCAAATGAGCATGATGGGAGAACTCAAGTTCTTCCTGAGAATTCAGATTCACCAAGGTAAATCAGGTATACTCATTCACCAATCTAAATATACTAAATAACTTCTTAAAAAGTTCAAAATGAGTGAATGTAAGCCTATGGCCACCCCCATGCACCCAACCTGCTCACTTGAGAAAGGAGAAATAAGTAGAAAATGAGAGATAAAAAGAAAGGAGGAGCGAAAAAGAAAGAGATGAAAAGAGAAGAAGTTGAAAAAGAGAGGAAACAGGGAGAGAGAAAAATAAATCAGAAAGAGATGAATAGAGAAGGAGTTGAAAAGGAGAGGAGAAGAGAATAGAAGAAAAGAAAGGGTGATTCAAGAAGGAGTTGAAAAGGAGAAAAAAAAGTCAGTATTAGATTTAGGGGGAAAGATTGGTCCGAGGGGGAGTATTTCAAGTACTTCGAGTTACAAGCTAGCCAAATAAGTTAAGGTTTTGTCATCATCAAAAAGGGGGAGATTGTTGGAACCAAGTTGGTTCTAAGTACTTAGGATTTTGATGTTAACAAAAGCACTCCATGTAATCTTATTTTGTACCTTTAATTACTATATTAAATGTCACCAGAAGATGAAGTTATCAGAGGCAGAAGCTGAAGTCACTAGAGGCAGAAGCTGAAGTCACCAGAGGCAGGGGATGAGTAATCAGAAGGTAAAATCAAGCCAGAGGATACACCTCCAGAAGATACCAGATAATGCATCCAGAAGGTACCAGAGGATGCACCCTTAAAACACCAGAGGATACTCTAGGATGTCAAAATACCATTAGAGGATATCTTTCCTGGCCCAAATCAGAAGGAAGAAGAGTTTAGAAGGAGACCTGGACAAGACCAGAAGGAAGCCTGCCAGAGGGAGACTTGTTCCAGACCAGAAAGATTCATAAGGCAGACATGGTCCAAAAGTTATTCTGACCAGAAGATTGCTTGGCAGTGAAATGATAAACAGTCCATACTTGATCCAGACTTAACCAGAGCTTCAAATAAGTGGTCCAGAACAAGTGACTTGGTCCAGATTTGGCCCAGACCAGAAGGTAGCATGGTTTAGAGTATGAAACTAAGTCCAGACCAGAAGAAATGATGTCCAGATTTAATCCAAACCTGATCCAGATCAAAAGGTAATTGTCCAGACTGAAATATCATATGTCCAGATTTAATTTTAGTTCAATCCAGACCCAGTTCAGAATTGGTTCATATCAGAGGGAAAAGTGTCAGATCGGTGGTCAAGATTTAAGTATATGGCCAAGTGTTGGCCGAGATTAGAAGATCAGACTATGGCTCAGTGTTGGCCAAGATCAGAGGATCAAAACGTGTCATCGAGCATTGGCCAAGCTCAGAGGATCACAGCAGATCAGATTGCAAGTCCAGAGTGGTCAAGATCAGAAGATCAAAAAGTGTGGTCCAGGGTTGGCCGAGATCAGAGGATCATAGCTTATCAGATTGAATGGTCCAGATGTGGACGGGAGCAGAAAATCAAATGGTCAAGATTTAATCAATGTATTAAAAGGATTTGATACAAAAATAAATTGAAGTCTTATGGAATTCAGAAGCTATTGGCGGGAAGAAATATTTGATCCAAAATTAATTAAGAATAGGATTGGCCAAAGTTATTTTTGAAAGCAAATCTGGAGCTAAAAAGATATGTTTTTTATTTAAGAGAAACCCGATTGGACAAGTTATTTTTGCAAGAGAATCCAGCAAGATACAGCTCGAATTTAAGCTTGGAAGATACCCTAATTCACATCTATAAAAGGAGGCTCAAGGCAGAAGACTCAGCATCGAAAAATCACAAAAGAGTCATACACTTCCAGAAGCAAACACTCGAGTTTTCAGTGACGTTAATTGTGAGTTTCAGCTTTCCAGAAGCAAGCACTCGTGTTTTTCTTTCCATTGAGTTAGATCTAAGTTGTTGAAGTAGAGTCTACAATCTGAGAGAGTCAGAAGGGGTAGCAGATTACTTAGCAATTAGATTAAAGGCGTTGTAATTCCTTCTACAATCTGGGGTTGTCAGATTGGTAGGAGAAGACTTGACTTGAGAAGTCAAGGTGCTGAATTCCTCAACAGTCTAGGATTGTTTGACTGTTTGAGAAGACTGACTTGGAGGGTCAGTGGTATTGTTTAATTCAAGGTTTTGAATTAGTGAAATCCTTCAAAGTGAAGGGATTGGACGTAGCCTCGTTAACGGTGAACTAGTATAAAATTCTGTGTTTTTGTTTTTACTTTATATTCGCTGCTAACTCTGTTTGATTCATACATCAGGTTTTGTTATAAAACTACAAAAATAGAAAAAGTATTCAAGTTAGTCAAACACAATTCAACCCCCCTTCTTGTGTTTGCACCTTCATATGTCTCTAATAATGATGCCATCATCATTTATCATCTCCTCCACCGTCAACGCCTAAACCTACCCCACATAATCCTGCAGAGTATGTTAGCTGCCACAGCTAAGGATTATAAGAAGACCATTGTCCCATACGGCATGGTTCTTACAAGAATATTTAAGCATTTCAGAATCCCCCTCACCACAGAATCCTCCACCCTCAAAATATCCAGATTTTCTACCAAAAACAAATATCATATGAAGAAAATCTCTTCTGCCCAAAACCTACCCAAATCTGTTTCGCCCCCACCAATCACCAAAAGTAAACACTCAGTTAGGGCTAAAGCTGCAACTACTTTTGTTCCTACTAAATAGACTACTCAGAATCCCAATTCTCAATCATCTCGAGAATGTTCTCCAGCTACATCTCGATAATGTTCTCCACCTCCAACCATCATTCTCTCTCCTATTTTCATATCACGACACTTACCTCCTCTGAATCCTCTCCGGAGTGACATATTTCCTCAGTTACCTCTCCATTAAACCTCCACCATGACACCAACCTTCATTTCCCCCCAAAAAACTACCTTTTCCATTTTTGGAATATGCCAGTTTTTGGTTTTCCCAAACACACCTGGACCTTCTGTTAACCATCCTAAAACACCCTCAGATCCTCTTCCTCCCATAGCCACTTCTTTTTTCCACCCTCTCTACCTTTTGCACTAAACTCATCCCTACCTCCAGCACCCTCCCTTATACTCCCAAGGATGCCACTGCACAACCATCTAAGCGACAACAGACGGAGAAGCATACTTCCAACTCTACCATCTTAGCTGCTCTTGACACAATTATGGCTAGACAATTCTTTCAGGATAAAGAGTTTGCCCTTCTCGGAGAATAAATGACTAAGCAGCTTGCACTAAAGCATGGAATTAATCCTCCTCCTAATCCACCTCCCTCTGTATAGCCTGTGCCTGATTCTTTGCGATCATCTTCCTCAGAAGGATCTTCTCCATACCTCTCTATTTGAAGACATCGTTTGGCTGTTTACTGTATTTACTTCTCCCGTTCCTTTTTGCTTTGACAAAAAGGGGGGGAATTAGTTTAGATTTTGATTACTTTTTGCTGTTGTAAAGAAGTCTTTTTGTATATTGAATTCCTTTATATTTTGATCTTATTTTTTGAACATTATGTATAATCTTTGCCAATGCATCAATGAAATTTTATATGATTAGTTTAAAAATCTATAGCTTATTCTAAGGGGGAGCTTTTAAGCTCTCTTTGATTAAAGTTAAAATCAAAATTAACTATGTTTGTCATCATCAAAAAATGGGAGACTGTTAAGACAAAATCTCAATTAATTGTTTTGATGTAAACAAACAAAGATTAGTTAAAGACTCTAATTATGATTCTAAATAATGTATTATTTAACATGTGCTTTTGAGTGTGATAATCCAAGATAGGTATTGTAACATCCTGACCATTACTGTTATCGGCGATGCTACTCACGATCTTCACACCCCCCTTTCCACCCATTGGAAATAACGAGCTTTTGCCTTCCGTGGGAGTCGAACCCAGTACCTGAAACTCACTATTTCTAATGGGTGGAAAGGGGGTGAGAAGATCGTGAGTAGCATCAGCAACAACGGTAATGGTCGGGATGTTACAGGTACTAAGCAAAAGCAAGCAAAATTAGTTTAAAGAAAAAGCTAAAAATGAATTGTCAGAAACCAAGAATGTTCTGGACATTTTTCTGAAAACCCAAGAAGTAAAGATTTGAATCAAGACAAAATGACATAATCAGTCGAGATCAACCATTCTCAAGCTCATGAACATTCTCCAGCTTCTGATGTACAGACCAAGAACGTTCTTGAAACTGAAACTTTATCATGACTTTAAGACACATTCTCGTGATAAAGAGACCCTCAAACACTGTACAAATCAGATGACAGAGAATACATAAGAGCAGAAAGTCTTGAAGTCAAAAAGGAGAAAGTTTTAGTCAAAAGTCTTACTTAAGAGACTAATCATTTTAATATAACCCTTTACCAAGGAGACCTCTCCAACGTTCATATTAAGCTGTCATGGACCTCCTCAAATGTCTATAAGAGGAACTCCAGAGCTTAATGAAAATCATGACATTCAAGTTTAAAGAAAATTCATTAAACACTCACATTCATACTTGAAAGTCTAACAAAAGAAATCAATAACATTCTCTCATGAATTTATTGTTGGAACCAAGTTGGTCCTAAGTCTTAGGATTTTGATGATGACAAAACCTTAACTTATTTTGCTAGCTTGTAACTCGAAGACTTGAATTACTCCCCCTCAGACCAATCTCTCCCCCTAAGTCTGATACTTTCCTTTTCAACTCCTTCTCTTTTCACTCTTTCTTTTCTTCTAGTCTTAGGATTTTGATGTTTACAAAAGGACTCAACGTAATCTTATTTTGTACCTTGAATTATTACATTAAATACAACCAGAAAATGAAGTTTGCAGAAGCAGAAGATGCATCCATAATGCATCCTGGAATTACCAGAAGATACTCCAGGATCACTAGAAGATATCTTTGCTTGCCCATATCAGAAGGAAGCAATATCAGAAGAAGACCTGAACAATACTAGAGGAAAGCCTGCCAGAGGGAGAGTCTGTCCAGACCAAGAGGAATCAAATATCAGATTTATTCCAGAAGTTATTATGACCAGAAGATGGCCTGGCAGTGAGAAATTAAAACAGCCCAGACCTTTTCCAGACTCACCCAGAAGATAAGTTAATGAGTCCAGAACAAGAGAATCAATCCAGATTTGACCCAGATCAGAAGATAGCATGGTTCAGGGTATGAAACTAAGTTCAGACCAGAAGAAATGATTTCCAGAATTGATCCAGACCTGATCCAAAATCAAAGGTAAAATGTCCAGATCGAAATATTACTTATCCAGATTTAATTTCAGTTTAATCCAGACCAAGTCCAGAATTGGTCCAGATCAGAGGGAAGATTTCCAGATCAATGGTTTAGAATTAATTATTTGGCCCAGTGTTGGCCGAGATCAGAAGATCAGACCATGGCCCAGTGTTGGCCGAAATCAGAGGGTCAGGATGTGTGGACCAGCAATGGCCGAGATCAGAGGATTGTAGCATATCAGGTGCAAGTCCAAGATGGCCGAAATCAGAAGATCAGAGGGTTAGGAAGTGTGGTCTAGGGATGGCCAAAATCAGAGGATCACAACATATCAATTAGTTTGATCCAGATGTGGACTAGCGCAGAAGAATCTAATGGTCCAGATTTAATCATGAGAATTAACGGTGGAGATTTTAATACTGAAGTTGCAAGACTCAAATCTGAAAACCAAACTCTCAAAAGCAATGTTTGTTCCACTTCCAAAACTGTTTGTGAATCTGACTGATATGCATGAACAATTTTTTCAAAACTTTATTTCTAATGGAATGGAAAGAAGTAAATATGCATCTATGATTTATGGAAACAGTAACACTAGAAAGAGAGGTCTTGGTTTGACAGAAACGATTACTGAAAGTAAAGCTGTTCATTCTGATATTTTATGCATTGTTTGTGCTAAGAAAGGTCACTCTGAACTATCTTGTCCAATGGTAAAATCTGAACAAGATCAGAGAGCTGTTAAGACTAACAAACCTGGACCCAATCAGTTATGGGTACCAAAAGATCAAATTGTCTATGATGCAGATATTCTGAGCAACCAGAAGGAGACACTAACAATGGTGCCTGGACAATGGATGTTGGCAATGCACAAGCAGAAGAAGGTTTATGTTCCAACGTCTACCAAATAGAAGCCAAGTGACTCTGGTAGAAGAAGAACTGGTCAACACAATACCTATCAGAACCAGAACCAGAATCATAGGTGGAACAGGAAATATCAAAGAAATCACACATATCACAGGAATCAAAATAGGAACTGGAACCAGAATCAGAACTGGAATCAGTATCAAAGGTACAGGAACTGGAACCAGAATCAGAACCGGAATTGGAACCAGTATCAGAGGCACATGAACTGGAACCAGAACCAACACTTGAACCAAAATTTGAATCAGTACCAGAACCTGCATAATTACCAGAATCAGTATAATCACCAAAGGAACATGGTGTATCAGCCAAAGCAGAAAGAGAGGAATCAGAATCAGGAGAGTTCTTCAAACACTCCAGTGAGATTCATCAAGACTACAAACCTGGAAGGGAATTCAAATCCCTTAATCCAAACCATGTAATCACAGAACATACAGATTCAAAATCTGAAAATTAAAAGCAGGAGGATTTTCAGAGTAAAACTGAAACTGCTGACATAGAGGTTACATCTTGCTGTAAATACTATTATTATTTGGTATTTATGTTTACTGTGATAACAAGAAGCTTGATCTTAACAAATCAAAGATAGATAAGTATTCTGCAGGTTTTCAAACTGTCAGAGGAACCAGGTGATTCACACGAATTGAATACCTTAGCAGAAACAACATTCCAGTGGTTTCAAAGACAAGCAGAAACCACCAGAAGCAAAATTAATGGTTTGGCTGTATTGAGTTCATTTTTAAATTATTTGATCTATATTATGTTATATGACAAACTGCTTGATCTTGACAAATCAAAGCAAGATAAAGATAGTGCAGGTTCACTAGAACCAAAGGGAGCAGAAGTAGAAGAAACAGAAGTACCTGGAAAGGTAAAGAATACAAGCAAGTCAGCAACACATGACAAATCTTCAAAAGATAAATCTGATCAAGTCAGAAACAGCCAAGATAAGTCAGAAGAGAAATCTGGATATTTACCAGAATCTGAAGTTGTTACAGATTCACCAGAACTAGAAGCTGATTTATCATAATCAGAAGCTGTTAAATATCTTCCTGAACCAGAAGCTAATGCAGACCAACCAATGTTGATGAAGATTTGGCAGAGGAAGGTTGGATACTTGCAATGCAAGAAGAGTTGAATGAATTCCAAAGGAATGATGTTTGGGATCTGGTACCCAGACCAAACAAAAACATTATTGGAACCAAGTGGGTGTTCAGGAACAAACTCAACGAAAAAGGTGAAGTGGTAAGGAACAAAGCCAGACTTGTAGCTCAAGGATACAATCAACAGGAAGCTATAGACTACACTGAGACTTTTGCTCCAGTGGCTAGGTTAGAAGCAATTAGAATTCTTTTATCACTTGTTGTTAATCATGATATAATGCTATATCAAATGGATGTTAAAAGTGCATTCTTAAATGGCTATATAAGTGAGGAAGTCTATGTCAAACAGCCCCCTGGATTTGAAAATTCTGATTTTCCAGACCATGTTTTCAAACTTAAAAAATCTTTATATGGTTTAAAACATGCACCAAGGGCATGGTATGACAGTCTTAGTAACTTTCTGCTTAAGAATGAATTTAATAGAGGCTAGATTGATAATACTCTATTTAGGAAATCCATTAAAAATGATATTTTGATTATTCAAGTTTATGTTGATGATATCATATTTGGATCGACTAATGGCACTTTGTGCAAAGAGTTTTCTGACCTAATGCAGAAAGAGTTCCAAATGAGCATGATGGGAGAACTTAAGTTCTTCTTGGGAATTCAAATTCATCAAGGTAAATCAGGTATACTCATTCACCAATCTAAATACACTAAAGAACTTCTTAAAAAGTTCAAAATGAGTGAATGTAAGCCTATGGCCACCCCCATGCACCCAACCTGCTCACTTGAGAAAGATGAAACTAGCCAAAAGGTAGACCAGAAAACATACAGAGGTATGATTGGATCCCTTCTTTATTTAACTGCTTCTAGACCTGACATCTTGTTTAGTGTTTGTGTCTGTGCCCGATTTCAAGCTGACCCTAGGGAATCCCATTTAACTGCTGTCAAACGAATTCTAAGATACCTTAAAGGAACCACCAACCTTACCCTGTTATACAAGAAAACCCTCACCTACAAACTCAGAGGTTTTTGTGATTCCGACTATGCTGGAGACAAGCTGGAAAGGAAAAGTACAAGTGGCAACTGCACTTTCTTAGGTGATAATTTGATCTCTTGGTCAAGCAAAAGACAAAGCACCATTGCCATGTCAACAGCTGAAGCTGAGTATATATCAGCAGCAGGATGCAGTTCACAGTTACTTTGGATGAAACATCAACTTGAAGATTACAACATCTTTGAAACCAATATCCCTTTGTTCTGTGATAACACTTCAACCATAAACCTAACCAAGAACCCTATCTTACACTCTAGAGCCAAACATATTGAAATGAAACACCATTTCATTAGGGACCATGTTCAAAAAGGAACTTTAAGCATCCAATTTGTGGACACTGATCATCAATGGGCTGACATCTTCACCAAAGCATTACCAGAAGATAGGTTCGAGTTCATCAAGAAGCATCTCAGCATTACCTCCATATCTGACTAGCTCAAGTAGTCATCTTAGGAGTTTTTAAATTTCTTGTATTTTTTCTGTCTTTTATTTTTTTGTTGTACTTTTTGTAATTTGTAAAGAGAAAAAACAAAAATACAAAAATAGTAGGACCTCTTTTTTGGCTGATGACAAAAAGGGGGAGAGAGAGAAAAAGGAGAAATAAGTAGAAAAGGAGAGATAAAAAGAAAGGAGGAGCGAAAAAGAAAGAGACGAAAAGGGAAGGAGTTGAAAAGGAGAAGAATCAAGGAGAGAGAAAAAGAAAGAGTAAAAAAGAAGCAGTTGAAAAGGAGAGGAATCAGGGAGAGAGAAAAAGAAAGAGTGAAAAAAGAAGGAGTTGAAAAGGAGAGGAAATATGAAGAGAGAATAAAGAAGGAGTTGAAAAGGAGAGGAGAAGAGAAGAAAAGAAAGAGTGAAAAGAGAAGGAGTTGAAAAGGAAAGTATCAGACTTAGGGGGAGAGATTGGTCTGAGGGGGAGTAATTCAAGTCTTCGAGTTACAAGCTAGCAAAATAAGTTAAGGTTTTGTCATCATCAAAAAGGGGAAGATTGTTAGAACCAAGTTGGTGCTAAGTCTTAGGATTTTGATGTTTACAAAAGGACTCAATGTAATCTTATTTTGTACCTTGAATAATTACATTAAATACAACCAGAAAATGAAGTTTGCAGAGGCAGAAGATGCATCCAGAATGCATCCTGGAATTACAAGAAGATACTCCAGGATCACCAGAAGATATCTTTGCTTGCCCAGATCAGAAGGAAGAAATGTCAGAAGAAGACCAGGACCATACCAGAGGAAAGCCTGCCAGAGGGAGAGTCTGTCCAGACCAAGAGGAATCAAATATCAGATTTATTCCAGAAGTTATTCTGACCAAAAGATGGCTTGGCAGTGAGAAATTAAAACAGCCCAAGCTTGTTCCATACTCAACCAGAAGATAAGTTAATGAGTCCAGAACAAGAGAATCAATCCAGATTTGACCCAGATCAAAAGATAGCATGGTTCAGGGTATGAAACAAAGTCCAGACCAGAAGAAATGATTTCCAGAATTGATCCAGACCTAATCCAAAATCAAAGGTAAAATGTCCAGACTGAAATATTACTTATCCAGATTTAATTTCAGTTTAATCCAGACCAACTCCAGAATTGGTCCAAATCAGAGGGAAGATTTCCAGATCAATGGTTTAGAATTAATTATTTGGCCCAGTGTTGGCCGAGATCAGAAGATCAGACCATGGCCCAGTGTTGGCCGAAATCAGAGGGTCAGGATGTGTGGTCCAACAATGGTTGAGATCAGAGGATTGTAGCGTATCAGGTGCAACTCCAGGATTACCGAAATCAGAAGATCAGAGGTTAGGAAGTGTGGTCCAGGGATGGCCGAAATCAGAGGATCATAGTATATCAATTAGTTTGGTCCAGATGTGGACTAGCGCAGAAGAATCTAATGGTCCAGATTTAATCATGAGGATTAACGGTGGAGATTTTAATTTATTTTGATCAAAGTATTAAAAAGATTTGTTACAAAAATAAAAGTGAAGTATTATGGAATTCAGGAGCTGTGGCCGGAAGCAACTAAGGATTTGATTGGCTAGTTAATTTTGAAAGAAATCTGAAGCTTAAAAAAGATATGTTTTTTATTTAAATGAAGCCCAATTGGTCAAGTTATTTTTGCAAGAGAATCCGGCAAGATTCAGCTCGAAATTAGGCATTGGAAGAGGCCCTAATTTGCATCTATAAAAGGAGGCTCAAGGCAGATTACTCATCATCGAAAATCACAAAAGAGTCATACACTTCCAAAGCAAACACTCAAGTTTTCAGTGAGGTTAATTGTGAGTTCCAGCTTTCAATAAGCAAGCACTCGTGTTATTTTCTTTCCCTTGTGTAAGATCTAAGTTGTTGAAGTAGAGTCTACAATCTGAGGGAGTCAGAAGGGGTAGCAGATTACTTGGCAATTAGATTCAAGGCGTTGTAATTCCTTATACAATCTGGGGTTGTCAGATTAGCAAGAGAAGACTTGACTTAGGAAGTCAAGGTGTTGTATTCCTCAAGAGTCTAGGATTGTTGGACTGTTTGAGAAGACTGACTTGGAGGGTCAGTGGAACTATTGTAATTCAATGTTTGAATTAGTGAAATCCTTCAAGGTGAAGGGACTGGACGTAGCCTCGTTAACGGTGAACCAGTATAAAAATTCTGTGTTTTATTTTTACTTTATATCCGCTGCTAACTCTGTTTTTATTCATACATCAAGTTTTGTTTTAAAAGTGTAAAAACAGGAAAAGTATTCAAGTTAGTCAAACACAATTCAACCCCCCTTTCTCGTGTTTGCACCTTCAATTATTAGTTTACTGAAATCTCTTGTAAAGAATGTAAACCTCAAACAAGAGTTGAGATTAAACAGATTATGTCAAACACTTTATCTCATTATTGTGTAAATTCAAGACTATAAGAGTTGTTTATAGCTTGAGTAATTTGTTAGAAAATCCTTTTAAGGTTAAAAAGTGAAGTGTAAAATCCTATCAAGACTGATGGGTGACCTGGTTGAACTCCTTTTTGGGTGGAACGGTTTGTCGTTTTGTAACAGATCAAGATTGATCTGAGCTAGGTTGTGTAAAACTAAGAAGGTTCTTCGTTTTGAACACTTAGTGGAAAATTTCACGGATGTGAGGACTGGACGTATCCCGGGTTGGGTGAACTAGAATATACCGTTGTGTGATATCTTTTCCCTATCTCTATTTACTTTCAGTCTTTCATTTATTGAAGTTAAATAGACAAATCAATTTATGTTTTTAACTAAACCAAGTACTTTCTCCGTTTTCTGTTTCCAGAACCAAGAAAGTTCTCCATTTTCTATTTTCACAACCAAGATCAATATGTTTTTAACTAACCAAGAACGTTCTTCGTTTTCTGTTTCCCGAACCAAGAACGTTCTCCGTTTTTTGTTTTCTCAACCAAGATTAATCTTGTTATTTTTTAATGTTTTAACAGTGAGGTTTTAAATACAACTTTACAATTCAAACCCCCTTCCTTGTAAAGTGACATCGCTACTTCAATCACTTGGCCAAAAAATGAGCATATCCCTACCAACATGTCAATCAGACAGGCTAAAGACTGATAAATCATGTGGATGACGTAAAACACTAATAGTATTGTTTCTTTTAGTTACTGGTGACAATGTGCATTGTTCAAATGGGTACATCCATCTATACCAAACTGGTCCACCAAGCCTAGCTTTGCTAGGAAGGAATACTTTCTCCAACTTACATAGAATCATCAGAATGTCATTTTCTATCTTGATGAGATCTTCAATTCTACGCGTTGCAAAATAAAAATTCTTGAAATATTGACTCACTTCAATAAGTGGGTTCAATACATGTGTCGATAACGCACTAAAGGCAATAAGAAGTAATGTCTCTAAAATAAATATGACAATCATGAATAACCATCAAGCGTCTTCAACTCTTTGATCCAACAAAAATAGGTTTGGCTTCTTTAGCAAATAAAGAGTAATTCACATGAGGTTTCAAAGTCTTTTTGTTGTGCTCCACCAACAACAAATCTGGTCGTCTGCAATATAGACCTATGTCTTTCCTAGCTTTGGCATTATCTTTTGTTTTCCCTTTCACATTCGTCACAATCTAAAATATGTTGTCAAATAAATTTTTCTCGATATGCATAATAACATCAAGATTGTGCCTCAAAATATTATCTTTCCAATATGGAAGATCCCAAAAAATACATCTTTTTGTCCAATTGTGCCATTGTCTATAACCTTGTGGTTTAGAAGTTACACCATCAACGTGTACCTTTGACATATCTTTTACTTTATTCCAAACTTGTTATGATGTTAGTTTAAGTGGCGGTCCTAGAGTTTCTACATAGCCCTTGTTAAATGCAACTTTATTCCTTCTAAATTTGTGATCAACAGGTAATAACCTATGATGCGAGTCAAACCACGATGTTTTCCCATCGAATTTTAATGTAAATGCTTTTGCGTCTTCCATGCAAATAAGACAGGCCAATTTACCATGTTTCCCCGATCTTGAAAACATCCCATATGTGGGGAAATAGTTAATGGTCCACACATCAAAGCAACTTTCATCATAAAATTTTTGTTTTTGAGAAATATTGTATGCCAACACACCACTCCATAACCTCTTCAAATCGTCAATCAAATATTGTAAATAATATCAATATCATTTGAAGGATTAAAAGGACCTGATATCACGACAATCAAGAATCAAGAGGAAGATTGTATGGAGTAACAATAACAGGCCAACAAGAATAAGAAGTATACGATGCTTGTATACGAGGTCTAAATCTATCTGAGGATAAGTCAAGTCTTACATTGTGTGGATCTGACGCAAATCAGGATGCATTTGATCAAAGTGTTTCCATGTCTGACCATCATGTGGATGTTGGAACTCACTTGTATTCCTTCTATTCTCATAATGCCACCTCATCTTTCATGCAATTTGCATTATTGCAACTTTCTCTACAATCTTGATACAATAGGTAGATAAAACATTGTCTTCCTTGGAATTGGTTTTCCCCTACTTGCTCTAGAGTTATTTGTTTGGTGATACCTTAGTTGTTGACAAAACTTACATTATACTAAGTTGACATCATTTATACCAAATTTGTTATTGTAACACCTCAAATTTTATAATAAATTATTTTATTAATGAAATAGAATTTTAAATAATAAATTTTGTGTTAAAATTATTTTAGAATATATGTTGATTAATTTTGGGATTAATTTTCTTTATATGTGGGTTTTCTATGATGTACTAATCTTGTACATATTAGACTAAACGTGTGATATAAATAACAAATATTATACTATTTTACATATTTTTCTAAAAATAATAGTATTTTAGTGTAATGTTTTAAATAATAAAATTTTAGGTGATTTGACGTGTATGTAGTAAATGTGATTTTTTTTTTGTGCATTTGAATGATGTTAAGTGTGCACATAGTTATATTTCAATTATTTCTAATTAGTTTATATTTTTAGTTATTTATTTGATAAATAATCATCTTGAGATGTTAGGAACATTGTGATTGATTTCCTTTATTTTTATATATTTCCTATGACATGGTGGTTTTATGCATATTTATTATGATTTAGTAATTAATATAAATTATTGATGTTATATTTATTATTTTATAGTTTTGACTATTCTATAAAGATAGTAATATTTTTATGTGATTATTTTATAAAATAGTACAGTGATAATTGTAGTTATTATTTTGAATATGAGAGTTTTGGTTATTAATGTATTTTAAAAGATTAATTATTTTAATTACTTTATTTTATAAAATATTAGTTTTGAAATATTAGTAATAGTTTACTAATTAAATTGTGGTTAAAAATAATGAAAATAAAAGAAATGAGTAAAATGTGTTTTATAAGTTAGGCCCTATGAAAGAGTAAAATCTAATTAATAATAATAATAATAATAAACGAAAAAGAAAAATAAAAAGAAAAGGAGAAGGAGAAGGACCAAGAACAAATTGTTTCTTCTCCTTCTTCTCTCGTCGACCATGACCATTATAGTAAGTGTCGTGCAAAATCGAGACCACATTTGTGATCGTTGTGATCTCCTCTTTCATTTCTAACCTGAATCGCAAATTGAAACGTCTCATTCCTCTTTGTCAAAAATCACACCTATGCCTTTTGATCAAGATTCCAGCCACTACGACTATCACCAATGAAAACCGAGACCATATTTGGACTCCATGAAACACCCTCTTCCATTGCCTATGTTTGGAATCGCAAACCTTTATACTTCAAAAATGGGTTTTCACCCTTGTCGCGACTATGTTGTCGAGTTTCGGCCAACACGTTCATCGTCCTGAAAAACTGATAGCATTTTTGGATTCTTGTCATCGAAACCTTCAAGAATCACTACTCATTTGCATGTTTCGGTGAAGTTGACGACGGACCCTGTCAGTGCTCCAGCGCGTCAGTGAGGCATTTCCCAATAACTTGTTTCACTTCGTTGTTAATATGTTTTTTCTCCTAACATTTTTATTAATTATGTAACATTTATTTTTCATGTTTCGTGAAATTATCAGCCATGTTTCATTGACTCTGCAAATTCGTCGATGCCTTTGGACTCGTTCGTTGCGCGTTGTCGACATGTCATGGTTGCTAAAAATTGTATTGATCCTTGTATCGCATGAAAGCATCAAATTGAGGTATGGAGTAAGAGTGAGTTCGAATTCATGAGTGTAAATTAGGTGTGATAAACGGGAAAACCGTATTTCCCATAACTCATTCGGGGCTCGCTACGTACGGCTGAAGCCCTTTGAGTAATAATTGACTAACGAGAAATCTTGAATTTGGTGAGGTTAAAATATGAGCTAGAAACTTTTATAGGGTTGTTGGAACCAAGTTGGTTCTTGCAATTGGTAGTGGGAATGTGATGAGGTGGTTACTTATCCCCCAGGTACCGGGCTCGATTCCCATGGAAGGCAAAAACTCACTATTTCCACGAGGTGGTTAGGGGGAGTGAGAAGACCGAGTAGCACTGCCGATAACAGTGGGATTCAGGGTGTTACATTAAAAGTGGGGTTCAGGGTGTTACATTAAAAGGCGCCTACTATTAGTCGATCCAAATATGATATCATCAACATAAACTTGAATAATCAAAATATCATTTTTAATGGATTTCCTAAATAGAGTATTATCAATATGGCCTCTATTAAATTCATTCTTAAGCAGAAAGTTACTAAGTCTATCATACCATGCCCTTGGTGCTTGTTGTAAACCATATAAATATTTTTTAAGTTTAAAAACATGGTCTGGAAAATCAAAATTTTCAAATCCAGGGGGCTCATAGAATTCCTCACTTATATAGCCATTTAAGAATGCAATTTTAACATCCTTTTGATACAGCATTATATCATGATTAACAGCAAATGATAAAATAATTCTAATTGCTTCTAACCTGGCCGCTGGAGCAACTGTCTCAGTGTAATCGATACCTTCCTGTTGATTGTATCCTTTAGCTACTAGTCTGGCTTTGTTCCTTATCACTTCACCTTTTTCATTGAGTTTATTTCTGAACACCCACTTGGTTCCAATAATGTTTTTGTTTGGTCTGGATACCAGGTCCCAAACATCATTCCTTTGAAACTCATTCAGCTTTTCTTGCATTGCAAGTATCCAACCTTCCTCTACCAGAGCTTCATCAACATTGGTTGTTCGGCATCAACTTCTAGTTCTGGAAGATCTGTAACAGCTTCTGATTCTGGTAGATATGTAACAACTTCTGATTCTGGTAAATATCCAGATTTCTCTTCTGACTTATCTTGGATGTTTTTGACTTGATGAGATTTATCTTTTGAAGATTTGTCATGTGTTGCCGACTTGTTTGTATCCTCTACCTTTCTAGGTACTTCTGGTTCTTCTGCTTCTGCTCCCTTTGGTTCTGGTGAACCTGCACTATCTTTATCATGCTTTGATTTGTCAAGATCAAGCAGTTTGTCATATAACATAATATAGATCAAATAATTTAAAAATGAACTCAATACAGCCAAACCATTAATTCTGCTTCTGGTGATTTCTGCTTGTTTTTGAACCCACTGGAATGGTGTTTCTGCTGATGTGTTCAATTCGTGTGAATCACCTGGTTCCTCTGACAGTTTGAAAACCTCTATGTCAACAGTTTCAGTTTTACTCTGAAAATCCTCTTGCTTCTGATTTTCAAATTCCTAATCTGTATGTTCTGTGATTACATGGTTTGGATGAGGGGATTTGAATTCCCTTCCAGATTTGTAGTCTTGATGAATCTCACTGGAGTGTTTGAAGAACTCTCTTGATTCTGATTCCTCTCTTTCTACTTTGGCTGATACACCATGTTCCTCTGGTGATTCTGGAACTTATGGTGATTATACTGATTCTGGTAATTATGCTGGTTCTGGTTCGGGTTCTGGCACTGATTCAGATTCTGGTTCCAATGTTGGTTTTGGTTCCAGTTCCTGTGCCTCTGATACTGGTTCCAGTTCCTGTACCTCTAATACTGGTTCCAGTTTGGGTTTTGGTTCCAATTCCTGTTCCTCTGATACTGGTTCTAGTTCTGATTCTGGTTCCAGTTCCTGTTCTGATTCGTGTGATATCTTTGATATTTCCTGTTCCTCCTATGATTCTGGTTCTGGTTCTGATAGGTATTGTGTTGACCAAATCTTCTTCTACCAGAGTTACTTGGCTTCTGTTTGTTAGATGTTGGAACATAAACCTTCTTCTGCTTGTGCATTGCCAACATCCATTGTCCAGGCACCATTGTTGGTGTCTCCTTCTAGTTGCTCAGAATATTTGCAACATAGACAATTTGATCTTTTGGTACTCATAACTGATTGGGTTCAGGTTTGTTAGTCTTAATAGCTCTCTGATCTTCTTCAGATTTTACCATTGGACAAGATAGTTAAGAGTGACCTTTCTAAGCACAAACAATGTATAAAACATCAGAATGAACAGCTTTACTTTCAGTAATCGTTTCTGTAAAACCAAGACCTCCCTTTTCAGTGTTACTGTTTCCATAAATCATAGATGCATATTTACTTCTTTCCATTCCATTAGAAATAAAGTTTTGAAAACATTGTTCATGCATATCAGATTCACAAATAGTTTTGTAAGTGGAACATATATTACTTTTGAGAGTTTGGTTTTCATATTTGAGTCTTGCAACTTCAGTTTTAAAATCTTTGTTTTCAGTTGCATACTCAGAATTTCGATTCTTTAAAACTTGGACTTCATTGTTTAGATTTTTCTTATCTTCCCTAAGAGTTTTTAGTTTTAAAGACATCTTATTGTTTGCATTTAACAAGTCTTTTACAGCATCAATTAATTCGGATTTAGAGAGATTAGAAAATACCTCATTGTCTTCATCTTCTGAATCTGTTCCAGAGCCTGAGCTGTATTCAAAACTTGAGTTTGTATGAGCCATCAGAGCGAGAATTGCTTCCTGTGATGTGCATCAAGACTTGCTTGAATGACTGCTTCGATCATTCTTTCTTCTACCTACTTTCCTTCCTGAATTCTTGCCTTTATGAAGTTCAGAGGCAGACCTGATGTGTGCCATCTTTGTTGTTTCTGCCTCTTCTTCATCAGACGATTCTTCCTCTGATTCTGATACATCCCAGGCTGCCATTAGACCCTTCTTTCTGAATCTGGAATTCTTCTTGTGTTGTTTGCCTTTTTCCAGATTTGGACATTCTGACTTGATATGTCCAAGTTCATTGCATCCATAACAAACGATACTCTTCTTGTCAGATTCTTCCTTTCCTTTGTTGTTATGTTTCTTCTTGAAGCTTCTTTTCTTCCTGTTTTCCCAGATCTTAACCATCTTTTTGGTTAAGTAAGCCATATCATCACAGTCACTGTCACTATCCTCTAACTCTGATGCTGCCCTTGCAGCTTTCTTCTGTTTCGACTTCAGAGCCAGATTCTTCTTCTTCTTAGGTTCATATGCATTCAGCTCTATTTCATGAGACCTGAGGGAGCTGATCAGATCTTCAAGCTTCAAGGTATTCAGATCCCTAGATTCCTGTACTGTAGTAATCTTTGGTCTCCATTTGGCTGGTAAGCTTATGTGGATCTTCTTTACATGATCTGTAGTGGTGTAGCTTTTCTTTAATACTTTTAAACCTGATACCAGAATCTGGAATCTGCTGAACATTGCTTCAATGTCTTCATCCTCTTCCATCTTGAACAGCTCATACTGTTTGACCAGTATGTTAGCCCTTGCTTCTTGAACCTGCTGGCTTCCTTCATAGGTCAGAACCAGACTGTCGAATATGCTCTTTGCTGTTTCTTTATCTATGCATCTGTCAAATTCCTTGAATGTGATGGCACTGATCATGATGTTTCTGGACCTGTGATGAAGTTTGTATAATCTGCTCTGATCTGGTTTCATATCTTCCATGTCTAGTTCTTTAGTTGGATTGACTATCATCTTCCATAATTCAGGATCTTGAGATATGAAGAAACTTCTCATTCTGTCCTTCCAATACTCAAACCTTTCTCAATCAAATAGTGGTGGTCTGTTGATGTTTCCTCCCAGTTCATCTCTGGATTGTGCCATGTTGAACCCATTGGACCTTTCCTCAAACACTGTTAAGTGCTCAACCTTGAGACCGAGCTCTGATGCCAATTGAAGGTGCAAACACGAGAAGCGAGGGTTGAATTGTGTTTGACTAACTTGAATACTTTTCCTGTTTTTACACTTTTAAAACAAAACTTGATGTATGAATAAAAAAAAGAGTTAGCAGCGAATATAAAGTAAAAATAAAACACAGAATTTTTATACTGGTTCACCGTTAACGAGGCTACGTCCAGTCCCTTCACCTTGAAGGATTTCACTAATTCAAACCTTGAATTACAACAGTTCCACTAACCCTCCAAGTCAGTCTTCTCAAACAGTCTAACAATCCTAGACTCTTGAGGAATACAACACCTTGACTTCCTAAGTCAAGTCTTCTCGTGCCAATCTGACAACCCCAGATTGTAGAAGGAATTACAACGCCTTGAATCTAATTACCAAGTAATCTGCTACCCCTTCTGACTCCTTCAAATTGTAGACTCTAGTTCAACAACTTAGATCTAACACAAGGGAAAGAAAATAACACGAGTGCTTGCTTCTTGAAAGCTTGAACTCACAATTAACCTCACTGAAAACACGAGTGTTTGCTTTGGAAGTGTATGACTCTTTTGTAATTTTCGATGCTAAGTATTCTGCCTTGAGTCTCCTTTTTATAGATGTGAATTCGGGTCTCTTCCAAGCTTAATTTCGAGCTGTATATTGCTGGATTCTCTTGCAAAAATACTCTGACCAATCGGGTTTCTTATAAATAAAAAACATATCTTTTTAGCTCCAGATTTGCTTTCATAAATAACTTGGGCCAATCGTGTCTTTAATTAATTATGGAAAAAATCTTTCTTCCTGGCAATAGCTTCTGAATTCCATAAGTCTTCAATTTATTTTTGTATCAAATCCTTTTTAATACTTTGATCAAATTTTAATCAAATCTCCCCCGATTATCATCATGATTAAATCTGAACCCTTTGATCTTCTTCTCTCGTCCACATCTGGACCATACTAAGTGATCTGCTGTAATCCTCTGATTTCGGCCAGCCATAGACCAGACTTTCAAGTCTTCTAATCTCGGCCAACCTGGACTTGCAAACTGATCTGCTGTGATCCTCTCATCTTTTACACCAACACTAGGCCATATACTTAAATCTTTACCATTTATCTGAACCTTTTCCCTATGATCTGGACAAATTCCAAACTGGATCTGGATTGAACTGAAATTAAATCTGGACAAATAATATTTCAGTATGGACATTTTACCTTCTGATTTGGATCAGATCTGGATCAAATCTGGACATCATTTCTTCTGGTCTGGACTTAGTTTCATACTCTGAACCATTCTATCTTCTGGTCTGGGTCAAATCTGGATTGAATCTCTTGTTCTTGACCCATTAATTTATCCTCTGATTAAGTCTGGATCAAGTCTGGGCTGTTTTATCATTTCATTGTAAGGCCATCTTCTGGTCAGAATAACTTCTTGACTAAGTCTGACTCTGAAGACAAGTCAGAGGGAAAGAATGGATGGAAGTACAAGTCTTCTCATCCAGAATCTCTCATTATTGGCAGTGCATCAGAACCTTTAAAGACCAGATCATCAAGTAGAGAAACCAGTCTGTTAGGTTTACTCTCAACAATTGAACCAAGCAATGTTGATGAGGCTTTGGCAGAGGAAGGTTGGATACTTGCAATGCAAGAAGAGCTGAATGAATTCCAAAGGAATGATGTTTGGGATCTGGTACCCAGACAAAACAAAAACATTATTGGAACCAAGTGGGCGTTCAGGAATAAACTCAATGAAAAAGGTGTAGTGGTAAGGAACAAAGCCAGACTTGTAGCTCAAGGATACAGTCAACAGGAAGGTATAGACTTCACTGAGACTTTTGCTCCAGTGGCCAGGTTAGAAGCAATTAGAATTCTTTTATCATTTACTGCTAATCATGATATAATGCTGTATCAAATGGATGTTAAAAGTGCATTCTTAAATGACTATATAAGTGAGGAAGTCTATGTCAAACAGCCCCCTGGAATTGAAAATTCTAATTTTCGAGACCTTGTTTTCAAACTTAAAAAATCTTTATATGGTTTAAAACAAGTACGAAGGGCATGATATGACAGACTTAGTAACTTTCTACTTAAGAATGAATTTAATAGAGGCCAGATTGATAATACTCTATTTAGGAAATCCATTAAAAATGATATTTTGATTATTCAAGTTTATGTTGATGATATCATATTTGGATCGACTAATGGCACTTTGTGCAAAGAGTTTTCTGACCTAATGCAGAAAGAGTTCCAAATGAGCATGATGGGAGAACTTAAGTTCTTCCTGGGAATTCAGATTCACCAAGGTAAATCAGGTATACTCATTCACCAATCTAAATACACTAAAGAACTTCTTAAAATGTTCAAGATGAGTGACTGTAAGCCTATGGCCACCCCCATGCACCCATCCTGCTCACTTGAGAAAGACGAAACCAGCCAAAAGGTAGACCAGAAAACATACAGAGGTATGATTGGATCCCTTCTCTATTTAACTGCTTCTAGACCTGACATTTGGTTTAGTGTTTGTGTCTGTGCCCATTTTCAAGCTGACCCTAGGGAATCCCAATTAACTGTTGTCAAACGAATTCTGAGATACCTTAAAGGAACCACCAACCTTACCCTGTTATACAAGAAAACCCCCACCTACAAACTCAGAGGTTTTTGTGATTCCAACTATGCTGGAGACAAGCTGGAAAGGAAAAGTACAAGCGGTAACTGCACCTTCTTAGGTGATAATTTGATCTCTTGGTCAAGCAAAAGACAAAGCACCGTTGCCATGTCAACAGCTGAAACTGAGTATATATTAGCAGCAGGATGCAGTTCATAGTTACTCTGAATGAAACATCAACTTGAAGATTACAACATCTTTGAAACCAATATCCCTTTGTTCTGTGATAACACTTCAGCCATAAAACTAACCAAGAACCCTATCTTACACTCTAGAGCCAAACACATTGAAATAAAACACCATTTCATTAGGGACCATGTTCAAAAAGGGACTTTAAGCATCCAGTTTGTCGACACTGATCACCAATGGGCTGACATCTTCACCAAAGCTCTACCTGAAGATAGGTTCGAGTTCATCAAGAAGCATCTCAACATTACCTCCATATCTGACCAGCTCAAGTAGTCATCTTAGGAGTTTTTTTTAAGTTTCTTGTAATTTTATTTTCTGTCTTTTATTTTCTGTTTTACTTTCTGTAATTTGTAAAGAGAAAAAAAAAATACAAAAATAGTAGGACCTCTTTTTTGGCTGATGACAAAAAGGGGGAGAGAGAGAGAGAGAAAAAAAAGTGAAATAAGTAGAAAAGGAGAGATAAAAAGAAAGGAGGAGCAAAAAAGAAAGAGATGAAAAGAAAAGGAATTGAAAAGGAGAAGAATCAGGGAGAGAGAAAAAGAAAGAGTGAAAAAGAGAAGAAGTTAAAAAGGAGAGGAAACAGGGAGAAAGAAAAATAAAGAGAGAAAAAGAAAGAGTGAAAAAAAGAAGGAGTTGGAAAGGAGAGGCTATGTGAAGGGAGAAAAGAAAGAGACAATAAAGAAGGAGTTGAAAAGGAGAGGAGAAGAGAAGAAAAGAAAGAGTGAAAAGAGAAGGAGTTGAAAAGGAGAAGAAAAAGTCAGTATCAGACTTAGGGGGAGAGATTGGTCTGAGGGGGGGTAATTCAAGTCTTCGAGTTATAAATTAGCAAAATAAGTTAAGGTTTTGTCATCATCAAAAAGAGGGAGATTGCTGGAACCAAGTTGGTTCTAAGTACTTAGGATTTTGATGTTTACAAAAGCACTCCATGTAATCTTATTTTGAACCTTGAATTATTAAATCAAATGCCACCAGAAGCTGAAGTAATCAGAAGCAAAAAATCAAAGGGTTCCAGAGATTGAATCCTGAAGGTAGCAGAAGATACTCAGGATGTCAAAACATCACCAGAAGATACCTTTGGTGGCCCAAATCAGAAGGAAGCAAAGTCAGAAGGAAACCTGGACCAGACTAGAAGAAAGCCTTCCAGAGGGAGACTTAATTCAGACCAGAATGAATCAAATGTCAGATTTATTCCAGAAGTTATTCTGACCAGAAGATGGCCTGGCAGTGAAATAATAAACAGCTCAGACTTGATCTAGACTTAATCAGAGGGTAAATTAATGGGTCCAAAACAAAGGAATTAATCCAGATTTGACCCAGACCAGAAGATAGCATGGTTCAGGGTATGAATCTAAGTTCAGACCAGAAGAAATGATATTCAGAATTGATCCAGAACTGATCCAAAATAGAAGGTAAAATGTTCAGACTGAAATATTATTTGTCCAGATTTAATTTCAGTTTAATCCAGACCAAGTCCAGAATTGGTCCATATCAAGGGAAGATTTTCAGATCAATGATTCATATTTAAGTATTTGGCCAAGATCAGAAGATCTGACCATGGCCCAGTGTTGGCCGAAATCAAAAGGTCAGGATGTGTGGTCCAGCAGTGGCCGAGATCAGAGGATCACAGCAAATCAGTTTGCTAGACCGGGATGGCCGAGATTAGAAGATCAGAAGGTTAGAAAGTGTGGTCCAGGGCTGGCCGAAATTAGAGGATCACAGCAGATCACTTAGTATGGTCCAGATGTGGACTAACGCAGAAGATCAAATGGTCCAGATTTAATCATGAGGATTAACGGTGGAGATTTTAATTTATTTTGATCAAAGTATTAAAAAGATTTATTACAAAAATAAAGTGAAGTATTGTGGAATTCAGGAGCTGTTGGCGGGAAGAAACTAAAGACATGATTAGTCAGTTATTTCTGAATGAGAATCTGAAGCTTAAAAAAGATATGTTTTTTATTTAAATGAAGTCCAATTGGTCAAGATATTTTTGCAAGAGAATCCAACAAGATTCAGCTCGAAATTAAGCTTGGAAGAGGCACAAATCTGCATTTATAAAAGGAGGCTCAAGGCAGAATACTTAGCATCGAAAATCACAAAAGAGTCATACACTTCCAAAGCAAACACTCAAGTTTTTAGTGAGGTTAATTGTGAGTTCCAACTTTCAAGAAGCAAGCACTCGTGTTATTTTCTTTCCCTTGTGTTAGATCTAAGTTGTTGAAGTAGAGTCTACAATCTGAGGGAGTCAGAAGGGGTAGCAGATTACTTGGCAATTAGATTCAAGGCGTTGTAATTCCTTCTACAATCTGGGGTTGTCAGATTGGCAGGAGAAGACTTGACTTAGGAAGTCAAGATGCTGTATTCCTCAAGAGTCTAGGATTGTTAGACTGTTTGAGAAGACTGACTTGGAGGGTCAGTGGAACTGTTGTAATTCAAGGTTTGAATTAGTGAAATCGTTCAAGGTGAAGGGACTAAACGTAGCCTCGTTAATGGTGAACCAGTATAAAAATTCTGTGTTTTATTTTTACTTTATATCAGTTGCTAACTTTGTTTTTATTCATACATCAAGTTTAGTTTTAAAAGTGTAAAAACAGGAAAAGTATTCAAGTTAGTCAAACACAATTCAACCCCCCCTTCTCGTGTTTGCACCTTCAACTTTGCCTCCATTCTTTGTTGGAAACAAGTTGGTTCTAAGTACTTAGGATTTTGATGTTTACAAAAGCACTCCATGTAATCTTATTTTGTACCTTGAATTATTACATTAAATGCCACCAAAAGATGAAGTTTCCAGAGGCAAAAGATGAAGACACCAGAATGCATCCAGAAGATACCAAAGGATGCATCCTGAAATTACCAGAGGATATCTTTACTGGCCCAGATCAGAAGGAAGCAAAGTCAACAGAAGACCTGGACCAGAAGATACCAAAGGATGTGGACTAGCGTAGAAGATCAACCGATCCATATTTAATCATTAGGATTAATGGTGGAGATTTAATTTATTTTGATCAATGTATTAAAAGGATTTATTACAAAAATAAAGTGAAGTCGTATGGGAGTTCATAAGCTGTTGGCGGGAATAAACCAAAGACATGATTGGCCTGTAATTTTTGAAAGCAAATCTGAAGCTTAAAAAGATATGTTTTTTATTTAAGTGAAGCCCGATTGGTCAAGATATTTTTGCAAGAGAATCCAACAAGATACAACTCGAAATTAAGCTTGGAAGAGGCCCTAATCTAAATCTATAAAAGGAGGCTCAAGGCAGAATACTTAGTATCGAAAATCACAAAAGAGTCGTACACTTCCAAAGCAAACACTCAAGTTTTTAGTGAGGTTAATTGTGAGTTCCAGCTTTCCAGAAGCAAGCACTCGTGTTATTTTCTTTCCCTTATGTTAGATCTAAGTTGTTGAAGTAGAGTCTACAATCTGAGGGAGTCAGAAGGGGTAGCAGATTACTTGGCAATTAGATTCAAGGCGTTGTAATTCCTTCTACAATATGGGGTTGTCAGATTGGTAGGAGAAGACTTGACTTAGGAAGTCAAGGTGCTGTATTCCTCAAGAGTCTAGGATTGTTAGACTGTTTGAGAAGACTGATTTGGAGGGTTAGTGGAACTGTTGTAATCATGGTTTGAATTAGTGAAATCCTTCAAGGTGTAGGGACTCGACGTAGCCTCGTTAACGGTGAACCAATATAAAATTATGTGTTTTTATTTTTACTTTATATCCGCTGCTAACTCTGTTTTATTCATACATCAAGTTTTGTTTTAAAACTGCAAAAACAGAAAAAGTATTCAAGTTAGTCAAACACAATTCAACCCCCCTTCTCGTGTTTGCACCTTCAATTGGCATCAGAGCTCGGTCTCAAGGCTGGGCACTTAACAGTGTTTGAGGAAAGGTCCAAAGGGGTTCAACATGTCAGAGGAATTCGGAGGCAACATCAACAGATCACAACTGTTTGATAGAGACAGGTTTGAGTATTGGAAGGACAGAATGAGAAGTTTCTTCATTTCTCAAGATCCTGAATTATGGAAGATGGTAGTCAAAGGATACACTGCACCTACTTTTCTAGGAGATCCAACTAAAGAACTGGACATGGAAGATATGAAACTAGACCAGAGCAGATTATACAAACTTCATCACAAGTCCAGAAACATCATGATCAGTGCCATCACATTCAAGGAATTTGACAGATGCACAGATAAAGAAACAGCAAAGAGCATATTCGACAGTCTGGTTCTGACCTATGAAGGAAGCCAGCAGGTTCAAGAAGCAAGGGCTAACATACTAGTTAAATAGTATGAGATGTTCAAGATGGAAGATGATGAAAACATTGATGGAATGTTCTGCAGATTCCAGACTCTGATATCTGGACTGAAGGTCTTGAAGAAAAACTACACAAAAAATATCATTTCAGGAAGATTCTAAGAAGCTTACCAACCAAGTGGAGACCAATGGTTACGGCAGTTCAGCAAGCTAAAGATCTGAATAACTTAAGACTTGATGATCTGATTAGCTCACTCAGGTCTCATGAAATAGAACTAGAAGTAGATGAACCGAAGAAGAAGAATCTGGACCTGAAGTCGAAACAGAAGAAAGCTGCAAAGGCAGCACCAGTATCAAAGGTACATGAACTGAAACCAGAACCAGAATTGGAACCAGTATTAGAGGTACATGAACTGGAACCAGAACTGGAAACAGTATCAGAGGCACAAGAACTGGAACCAGAACCAGCACTGGAACCAAAATCTGAATCAGTACCAGAACTAGAACCAGCAAAGGAACATGGTGTATCAGCCAAAGCAGAAAGAGAAGAATCAGAATCAGGAGAGTTCTTCAAACACTCCAGTGAAATTCATCAAGACTACAAACCTGGAAGGGAATTCAAATCCCTTAATCCAAACCATGTAATCACAGAACATACAGATTCAAAATATGAAAATCAGAAGCAAGAGGATTTTCAGAGTAAAACTGAAACTGTTGACATAGAGGTTACATCTTGCATTAAAAACTATTATTGTTTGAAATTCATGTTTACTGTGATAACAAGAAGCTTGATCTTAAAAAATCAAAGCTAGATAAGTATTATGCAGGTTATCAAATTGTCAGAGGAACCATGTGATTCACACGAATTGAACACTTCAGTAGAAACAACATTCCAGTGGTTTCAAAAACAAGCAGAAACCACCAGAAGCAGAATTTATGGTTTTGCTGTATTGAGTTCATTTTTAAATTATTTGATTTGTGTTATGTTATATGATAAACAGCTTGACTCTGAAAAGTCAAAGCAAGATGAGGAAATTGCAGGTGAACCAAAGGCACAGGAACAAGAAGCTGGACCAGCAGCAGAATATGAGAAAGATCAAGATGAAGAAGAACATGTTGACTCTGAAGACAAGACAGAGGGAAAGAATGGATGGAAGAATAAGTCTTCACATTCATAATCTCTCATTATTGGCAGTGCAGCATGACCTTTAAAGACCAGATCATCAAGTAGAGAAACTAGTCTGTTTGGTTTACTCTCAACAATTGAACTAAGCAATGTTGATGAGGCTTTGGCAGAGGAAGGTTGGATACTTGCAATGCAAGAAGAGCTGAATGAATTCCAAAGGAATGATGTTTGGGATCTGGTACCCAGACCAGACAAAAACATTATTGGAACCAAGTGGGTGTTTAGGAATAAACTCAATGAAAAAGGTGTAGTGGTAAGGAACAAAGCCAGATTAATAGCTCAAGGATACAGTCAACAGGAAGGTATCGATTACACTGAGACATTTGCTCCAGTGGCCAGGTAAGAAGCAATTAGAATTCTTTTATCATTTGCTGATAATCACGATATAATTTTGTATCAAATGGATGTTAAAAGTGCATTCTTAAATGGCTATATAAGTGAGGAAGTCTATGTCAAACAACCCCCTGGATTTGAAAATTCTGATTTTCCAGACCATGTTTTTAAACTTAAAAAATCTCTATATGGTTTAAAATAAGCACCAAGGGCATGGTATGACAAACTTAGTACCTTTCTACTTAAGAATGAATTTGATATAGGCGAGATTGATAATACTGTATTTAGGAAATCCATGAAAAATGATATTTTAATTATTCAAGTGTATGTTGACGATATCATCATTCGATCGACTAATGGCACTTTGTGCAAAGAGTTTTTGACCTAATGCAGAAAGAGTTTCAAATGAGCATGATGGGAGAACTTAAGTTCTTCCTGGGAATTCAGATTCATCAAGGTAAATCAGGTATACTCATTCACCAATCTTAATACACTAAAGAACTTCTTAAAAAATTCAAAATGAGTGACTGTAAGCCTATGGCCACCTCGATGCACCCAACCTGCTCACTTGAGAAAGATGAAACCAGCCAAAAGGTAGACCAGAAAACATACAGAGGTATGATTGGATCCCTTCTTTATTTAACTGCTTCTAGACCTGACATCTTGTTTAGTGTTTGTGTCTGTGCCCGTTTTCAAGCAGACCCTAGAGAATCCCATTTAACTATTGTCAAACGAATTCTGAGATACCTTAAAGGAACCACCAACCTTACCCTGTTATACAAGAAAACCCCACCTACAAACTAAAAGGTTTTTGTGATTCCGACTATGTTGGAGACAAGCTGGAAAGGAAAAGTACAAGTGGCAACTGCACTTTCTTAGGTGATAATTTGATCTCTTGGTCAAGCAAAAGACAAAGCACCATTGCCATGTCAACAGCTGAAGCTGAGTATAAATCAGCAGCAGGATGCAATTCACAGTTACTCTGGATGAAACATCAACTTGAAGATTACAACATCTTTGAAACCAATATCCCATTGTTCTATGATAACACTTCAGCCATAAACCTAACCAAGAACCCTATCTTACACTCTAGAGTCAAACACATTGAAATAAACACCATTTCATTAGGGACCATGTTCAAAAAGGGACTTTAAGCATCATGTTTGTGGACACTAATCATCAATGGGCTGACAACTTCACCAAAGCATTACCTGAAGACAGGTTCGAGTTCATCAAGAAGCATCTCAACATTGTCTCCACATCTGACTAGCTCAAGTAATCTTCTTAGGAGTTTTTTTTAATTTTATTGTAATTTTAATTTTAATTTTATGTCTTTTATTTTTTTTGTTTTTAATCTCTGTACTTTGTAAAGACCTCGTTTTGGCTGATGACAAAAAGGGGGAGAGAGAGAAAAAGGAGAAATAAGTAGAAAAGGAGAGATAAAAAGAAAGGAGGAGCGAAAAAGAAAGAGATGAAAAGAGAAGGAGTTGAAAAGGAGAAGAAACAGGGAGAGAGAAAAATAAAGAGAGAAAAAGAAAGAGATGAAAAGAGAAGGAGTTGAAAAGGAGAAGAAACAGGGAGAGCGAAAAATAAAGAGAAAATAGAAGGAGTTGAAAAGGAAAGTAGAAGAGAAGAAAAGAAAGAGTGATCAAGAAGGAGTTGAAAATGAGAAGAAAAAGTCAGTATCAGACTTAGGGGGAGAGATTGGTCTGAGGGGAAGTATTTCAAATACTTCGAGTCACAAGCTAGCAAAATAAGTTAAGGTTTTATCATCATAAAAAAGGGGGAGATTATTGGAACCAAGTAGGTTCTAAGTACTTAGGATTTTGATGTTTACAAAAGCACTCCATGTAATCTTATTTTGAACCTTGAATTATTACATTAAATGCCACCAGAAGATGAAGTTTCCAGAGGCAGAAGATGAAGACACCAGAATGCATCCAGAAGATACCAAAGGATGCATCCTGAAATTACTAGAGGATATCTTTAATGGCCCATATCAGAAGGAAGCAAAGTTAGAAGAAGACATGGACCAGACCAGAAGGAAGCCTGCCAGAGGGAGAGTTGTTCTAGACCAGAAGATATCATAAGTCAGACTTAGTCCAGAATTTATTCTGACCAGAATATGGCTGGCAGTGAAATGATAAACAACCCAAACTTGATCCAGACTTAATCGGAGGATAAGTTAATGGGTCCAAAATAAGAGATTCAATCCAAATTTGACCCAGACAAGAAGATAGCATGGTTCAGGGTATGAAACTAAGTCCATACCAAAAGAAATGATTTCTAGATATGATCCAGGCCTGATCCAAATCGGAAGATAAAATGTCCAGACTGAAATATTATTTGTCCAGATTTAATTTCAGTTTAATCCAGACCAAGTCCAGAATTGGTCCAGATCATAGGGAAGATATTCAGATCAATGGTCAAGATTTAAGTATATGGCCTAGTGTTGGCCTAGATCAGAAGATCAGACCATGGCCCAGTGTTGGCCGAAATTAGAAGGTCAGAATGTGTGGTCCAGCATTGGCCGAGATATGAGGATCACAGTAGATCAGTTTGCTAGACCAGGTTGGCCGAGATCAGAAGATCAGAAAGTGTGGTTCAGGGTTGGCGGAAATCAGAGGATCACAGCAGATCACTTAGTATGATCCAGATGTGGACTAGCGCAGAAGATCAAACGGTCCAGATTTAATCATGAGGATTAACGGTGGAGATTTAACTTATTTTGATCAAAGTATTAAAAGGTTTTGTTACAAAAATAAAGTGAAGTCGTATGGGAGTTCATAAGCTGTTGGCGGGAAGAAACTAAAGACATGATTGGCCATTTATTTTTGAAAGCAAATCTAAAGCTTAAAAAGATATATTTTTTTATTTAAGTGAAGCCTGATTGGTCAAGATATTTTTGCAAGAGAATCGAGCAAGATACAGCTCGAAATTAAGCTTGGAAGAGGCCCTAATCTGCATCTATAAAAGGAGGCTCAAGGCAGAATACTTAGTATCGAAAATCACGAAAGAGTCATACACTTCCAAAGAAAACACTCAAGTTTTCAGTGAGGTTAATTGTGAGTTCGATATTTCCAGAAGCAAACACTCGTGTTATTTTCTTTCCCTTGTGTTAGATCTAAGTTGTTGAAGTAGAGTCTACAACTTGAGGGAGTCAGAAGGGGTAGCAGATTACTTGGCAATTAGATTCAAGGTGTTGTAATTCCTTATTCAATCTAGGGTTGTCACATTGGTAGGAGAAGACTTGACTTAGGAAGCCAAGGTCCTGTATTCCTCAAGAGTCTAGGATTGTTAGACTGTTTGAGAAGACTGACTTGGAGGGTCAGTGGAACTGTTGTAATTCAAGGTTTGAATTAGTGAAATCCTTCAAGGTGTAGGGACTGGACGTAGCCTCGTTAACGGTGAACCAGTATAAAATTCTGTGTTTTTATTTTTACTTTATATCCGCTGCTAACTTTGTTTTATTCATACATCTAGTTTTGTTTTAAAACTGCAAAAACATAAAAAGTATTCAAGTTAGTCAAACACAATTCAAGCCCCCTTCTCGTGTTTGCACCTTCATTCTTCATAGTCAGATCCATAAACATAGATTTGTCTCATGTCATGTGTTTGGAGCAACCACTGTCAAGATACCAAGCTTTGTGTTGCTGATTGGACCTTGCTCTTTCTCTGTCAGAATCAAAGTCAGACTCAGACTCAGCTTCTGTTTGAGCCATTAGAGAAAGTTCTGCTTCTGGCCTGTTTGAGCAGTTTCCTTAATTCTGCTTTGGTCGATAAACCATGTTCCTTTGATGATTATGGAACATGTTTTGGTTCTAGTATCTTTGGTGAATCTGGTGATTCTGATAACCTTGATGATTTGGATGAATCTGGTGATTTTGGTGGTTCTGATGAATCTGGTGATTCTGGTAATTCCTGTTCTGGTTTTGGTTTTGGTTCCAGTACTGATTCTGATTCTGGTTACAGTGTTGGTTCTGGTTCTTGTACTGATTATGATTCTAGTTCCAGTGCTGGTTCTGGTTCTAATACTGATTCTCATTCAGGTCCCAGTGTTGGTTCTGGTTCCAGTTTCTGTGCTTCTGATACTGGTTCCAGTTCTGGTTTTGGTTCTAGTTCCTGTTCTGATTCTGGTTCCAGTTTTGATTCTGGTTCCAGTTCTGGTTCTTATTCTGATTTTGGTTCTGGTTGAGTTGACCAAACCTTCTTCCATCAGACTCAGATTGCCTCTGTCAGGTTGTAGCAGGAACATAAACCTTCTTCTGGTTGTGCATTGCCAACATCCATTGTCCAGGCACCATTGTTGGTGTCTCCTTCTGGTTGCTCAGAATACCTACAACATAGACAATTTGATCTTTTGGTACCCAGAACTGAATGGGTCCAGGTTTGTTAGTTTCAACAGTTATCTGATCTTGTTCAGATTTTACCCTTGGACAAGATAATTCAGAGTGACCTTTCTTAGCACAAACAATGCATAAAACATCAGAATGAACAGTTTTAGTTTCAGCAATAGTTTCTGTAAAACCAAGACCTCTCTTTCCAGTGTTACTGTTTCCATAAATCATAGATGCATATTTACTTATTTCCATCCCATTAGAAATAAAGTTTTGAAAAAATTGCTCATGCATTTCAGATTCACAAACAATTTTGGAAGTAGAACAAACATTACTTTTGAGAGTTTGGTTTTCAGATTTGAGTCTTGCAACTTCAGTTTTAAAATCCTTGTTTTCAGTTGCATACTCAGAATTTCGATTCTTTAAAACTTGGACTTCTTTGTCATATTTTTCTTATCTTCCCTAAGAGTTTTCAGTTTTAACGACATCTTATTGTTTGCATTTAAAAAGTCTTTTAAAGCCTCGATTAATTTAGATTTAGTGAGATCAGAAAATACCTTACTGTCTTCATTTTCTGATTCTGTTCCGGAGCCTAAGTTATATCCTGAACTTGAGTTGGTATGAGCCATCAAAGCCAAAATTGCTTTTAATGATGTGCTTCCAGACTTGCCTGAATAACTGCTTTGATCATTCTTCCTTCTGCCTGCTTTCCTTCCTGAAACTATGCCTTTATAAAGTCCAGAGGCAGACATGATGTGTGCCATAATTGCTATTTCTGCCTCTTCTTCATTAGACGATTCATCTTCTGATTCTGATGTATCCCAGGCTGCCATCAGACCCTTCTTTTTCAATATGGAACTCTTCTTGTGCTGTTTTCCTTTTTCCAGATTTGGACATTTTGACTTGATATGTCCAGGTTCATTGCATCCATAACAGACGATGTTCTTCTTGTCAGATTCTTCCTTTCCTTTGCTGTTATGTTTCTTCTTGAAGCTTCTCCTCTTCTTGTTTTCCCAGATCTTAACCATCTGTTTGGTTAAGTAAGCCATATAATCACAGTCACTGTCACTATCCTCTGATTCTGGTGCTGCCTTTGCAGCTTTCTTCTGTGTTGACTTTAGGGCCAGATTCTTCTTCTTCTTTGGTTCATCTGCTTCCAGTTCTATTTCATGAGACTTAAGTGAGCTGATCAGATCTTCAAGTCTTAAGTTATTCAGATCTCTGGCTTGCTGAACTGCATTATCATTGGTCTCCACTTGGTTGGTAAACTTGTTAGAATCTTCTTCACATGATTTGCTGTTGTGTAGCTTTTCTTCAACACCTTCAGTCCTGATATCAGAGTCTGGAATCTACAGAACATTCCATCAATGTCTTCATGATCTTCCATCTTGAACAACTCATACTGTTTGACCAGTATGTTAGCCCTTGCTTCTTAAACCTGCTGGCTTCCTTCATAGGTCAGAACCAAACTGTCGAATATGCTTTGTTGTTTCTTTATCTGTGCATCTGTCAAATTCCTTGAATGTGATGGCACTGATCATGATGGTTTAGGCTTTGTGATGCAGTTTGTATGTTTTGCTCTGGTTTGGTTTCATGTCTTCCATGTCCAGTTCTTTAGTTGGATCTCCTGGAATAGTAGGTGCAGTGTATCCTTTGACTACCAGCTTCCATAATTCAAGATCTTGAGATATGAAGAAACTTCTCATTCTGTCCTTCCAATACTTAAACCTGTCTCCATCAAACAGTAGTGGTCTGTTGATGTTACCTCCAAAATCATCTTTGGATTCTGCCATGTTGAACCCCTTTGACCTTTCCTCAAACACTGTTAAATGCTCAGCCTTGAGACTAAGCTCTGATGCCAATTGAAGGTGCAAACACGAGAAGGGGGGTTGAATTGTGTTTGACTAACTTGAATAGTTTTTCTGTTTTTGCAGTTTTATAACAAAACCTGATGTATGAATTAAACAGAGTTAACAACAGATATAAAGTAAAAATAAAAACACAGAATTTTATATTGGTTCACCGTTAACGAGGCTACGTCAAGTCCCTTCAATTTGAAGGATTTCACTAATTCCAAACCATGAATTACAACAATACCACTGACCCTCCAAGTCAGTCTTTTCAAACAGTTTAACAATCCTAGACTTTTGAGGAATTCAGCACCTTAACTTCTCAAGTCAAGTCTTCTCCTACCAATCTGACAACCCCAGATTGTAGAAGGAGTTACAACGCCTTTAATCTAATTGCGAAGTAATCTGCTACCCCTTCTGACTCCCTCATATTGTAGACTCTACGTCAACAACTTAGATCTAACACAAAGGAAAGAAAAACAGAAGTGCTTGCTTCTGGAAAGCTGAAACTCACAATTAACCTCACTGAAAACTCGAGTGTTTGCTTCTGGAAGTGTATGAATCTTTTGTGATTTTTTGATGCTAAGTATTCTGCCTTGAGCCTCCTTTTATAGATGTGAATTAGGGTGTCTTCCAAGCTTAAATTCGAGCTGTATCTTGCTGGATTCTCTTGAAAAAATAACTTGTCCAATCGGTTTCTCTTAAATAAAAAACATATCTTTTGAGCTCCAGATTTGCTTTCAAAAATAACTTTGTATCAAATCTTGACCATTTGATCTTCTGCTCCCGTCCACATCTGGACCATTCAATCTGATCTACTGTGACCCTCTGAACTCGGCCAACCTTGGACCACACTTTCTGATCTTCTGATCTCGACCACTTTGGACTTGCAATCTGATCTACTGTGATCCTCTAATATCGGCCAATACTGGACCACACGTTCTGATCCTCTGATCTCGGCCAACACTGGGCCATGGTCTGATCTTCTGATCTTGGCCAACACTAGGCCATATACTTAAATCTTGACCACTGATCTGAAACTTTTCCCTTTGATCTGAACCAATTCTGAACTGGGTCTGGATGGGTCTGAAATTAAATTTGGACATATGATATTTCAGTCTGGACAATTACCTTCTGATTTGGATCAGGTCTGGATTAAATCTGGACATCATTTCTTCTGGTATGGACTTAGTTTCATACTGTGAACCATGCTATCTTCTGGTCTGGACCAAATCTGGACCAAGTTACTTATTCTGGACCACTTATCTGAAGCTTTGGTTAAGTCTGGATCAAGTCTGGACTGTTTATCATTTCACTGCCAAGCTATCTTCTAGTTAGAATAACTTTTGGACCAAGTCTGACTTATGAATCCTTCTGGTCTGGAACAAGTCTCCCTTTGGCAGACTTCCTTCTGGTCTGGTCCAGGTCTCTTTCTGGACTCTTCTTCCTTCTGATCTGGGCCAGGAAAGATATCCTCTGATGGTATTTTGACATCTTGGAGTATCCTCTGGTGCTTTAAGGATGCATCCTCTGGTACCTTCTGGATGCATTATCTGGTGACTTTTGGAGGTGTATCCTCTGGTCTGATTTTACCTTCCGATTACTCATCCCCTGCGTCTGGTGACTTCAGCTTCTGCCTCTGATAACTTCATCTTCTGGTGGCATTTAATATAGTAATTCAAGGTACAAAATAAGATTACATGGAGTGCTTTTGTAAACATCAAAATCCTAAGTACTTAGAACCAACTTGGTTCCAACAACATATTCATGGCTGCCATAGTGTGGCAAGACAGAATGTTGACTTATGTTGTTGAAAACTCTGCATAGACGCCTGAGGGAGGAGGACAAATAGTTTTTGGAGTTTGGTTGGAAGATGTTAGATAAAACTTCCTTTTTGTTAAGGGTTAGGGCTGAATTCCAGTTTTTACCAAAAACAGTGGGTCTTTCTATGGGGAGTTTGAGGATGGAGGCTAGGATATCAGGGGTTAGCCTTATCTATATGCCTTTGATGTTGGACACCAAAAGGGATTTTTTTGGAAAGGCTTAAGCCTTTTTGTAGAATGCCCTGACCACACTAGGATAGAAACACTTTGAGGTCTAGAGAAAGGAGGTCCATCCGAGAGAATCAGTGTGATCTTGATTGTTATGCTCTCTAGGGTGAGGTTATCTAGCAAGAACACCCTTCCAATTCCTATGGGTCTCTCTGCCCATTTTTTAGAGAATGGTTTTTGAAGGGAGTAGGGGATCAGAGAGGGGAAGCAGATTTTTGGGCAAGATTTCGAGTGGGGAGAGATAGATGGAGAACATTCTGGAGAAGATGAACGTTATCGAGGTTTCTATTTAGGAGCATTTGTTTTGGGTTTTCTTTCGATGTTTTTAAGTTTGTTCTTGGCTAGAAACTAGGCAAGTGTAGGGGTTGATTTCACTTTTAGGTTTTGTTTTCTAGGGTTTGTTTTTGGAGGAGATGATGAAGCGGGTTTGAAAGAGGAGAGAATCTCATCAATAGATTTTTGTTTTTGGTTAGGAGGAGTGGTTTGAGATGGTATAGAGGATTGCGATGGAGTAGTTTGATGAGTAAATTTTGATGGAGGAGAAGAGTGGGATGGAACTAATGGTTTTGTGGGTTATGGGGATGCATCAGTTTCAGAATTGTCACTGTCAGAGATGATCAAAACAGTGGGATAAGAGTTTTTGGTTTTGGAAGTTCCTATTCCAGCGAGAATACGCATTAAACGACGTTGAGCTTTAATGTTGGCTACCGATTTTCTCAAATGGGGAGGAGCTTGAGCAACGTTCGCTGAAGGGCGTGTAAAGAGAGGTGGAAGAATGGCGGCTAGAGATCGAAAGGGAAGAACAATAGGGCTTGATTAATGGGAAAGGAAGACATATAGTATAAGAAGGTTTTATCTGAGGACACTTCAGAAGGTGATAGTCTTAGAGGAGGTGATGGTGATCGATTTTGGAAAGGCGAGGAAGAAGGAGATGATGATGAGGGTGAGTTAGGGCACAAGTTTTTACGTGCTGAAACTTTTGTGCTTGCCATTTTTCGGAATCGGGAGAGGGTTTGTTTTCAGAAAGGCAAAAGGAATTTTGGAAGAAGAAAATACGAAAAATAAGAAATGGAATGCAGAGAGTTGTTGGGAGAGGAAAAGTTGCAGACAATTTTGGTTTTCTAGAGGGAAGACATGGTTTGATTGGAAAGGAAGAGATTTGGGGGCGAGAAGCTGAAGAGTTGACAGCGTGGCAGGTCATTTTTCCAAACAAGCAGACAAGTGTAATAAATGCCATGCAGAATGCACTTTTCCAGTTTTGAGTGAGGAAAAACGGAGAATGATCGTAAAACCAAGAACATTCTTGGTTTTGCATAAACAAGAAAATAAAAATTTCTAATGCACACAGATTGGAATTTTTCCTTGATGAAATTAAAACTTTCCTCTACCAGAGGCTTTGTAAAGATATCAACAAGTTGTTTTTGAGTTTCAACAAAGATTAATTCAACTGCCTTTTTATTAACATGATCACGAATAAAATGATGTTTTACTTCAATATGATTGGATCTAGAATGCTGAATAGGATTTTTAGACAGATTGATTGCACTAGTATTATCACATTAAATTGGAATATTTGAATAACTTACAGAGAAGTCTTCAAGTTGATTTCTTATCCAAATTACTTGAGAACAACAGCTTGTTGCTGATATGTATTCAACTTTAGTTGTTGATAACGCAATCGTGTTTTGCTTTCTGCACGACCAGCTTATCCAAATTACTTGAGAACAACAGCTTGTTGCTGATATGTATTCCATTTTCATCTTTGTCTAATGAAGAAGATGGATGCATGGGAGTAGTCATGATTTTGGTTTCATTCATTTTATATTTTGTTAAAAGATCTTTTATGTATTTTTCTTGGCAAATAAAAATGCCATCTTCATGTTGTTTGATTTGTAAGCCAAGAAAATACCTTAACTCTCCCATCATGCTCATTTCAAATTCACTTTGCATGAGTTTTGAAAAAGCATCACACATTTTCTCATTATTTGAGCCAAAGATAATATCATCGACATACACTTAAACTATGAGTAAATCATTTTTATCAGTTTTCTTAAATAGTGTAGTGTCGATTTTTCCTTTGGAAAATCCATTTTTGATTAAGAAGGAACTTAATATTTCATACGAAACTCTTGGTGCTTGTTTTAAATCGTAGAGAGCTTTTGTAAGTTTGAAAACATGATCTGGTTTTGATTCATCTTGAAAACCGGGAGGTTGACGCACATAAACTTGTTTATTTAAGAAACCATTTAAGAATGCACTTTTAACATCCATTTGAAAAAGTTTTATAAGTTTATGAGATGCATATGCAGGAAGAATTCGTATGGCTTCTAACCTTGCAACTGGAGCAAAAGTTTCATCATAGTCTATACCTTCTTGTTGATTGTAACCTTGAGCAACCAACCATGCTTTGTTTCGTACAACCTTACCTTCTTCATCTAGTTTGTTTATGAATACCCATATTGGTCCAATGATGGTTTGATTATATGGATCAGAAACAAGATCCCAACTTCATTCTTCTCAAACTGAAAAAAGCTCTTCTTTCATTGCATCTATCCAAGATTGATCAAGTATGGCCTCGTTGATTGATTTTGGTTCAACTTGATAGATCATTGCCATGTTGTTGTTGACATAATCTTTGAATGACATTCTTGTTCGAATTCCATCAGCAGTATCTCCAATGATTTGATTTTAAGGATGATCACTAATCGTTCTCCAACTTTTTGGAGGATAATGAAACGAAGATTGTTTATCAATCTAGGTTTCCTGGGGAACATTCTGCTGCTACTGCCCATAATGTTCTTCTTCATCATTTCTTTTGCTCATCTCAAGATCATCAAATTCATCAAACAATATATGCATTTTGATTTCAACAATTTTTGTTTTGAGATTGAAAACTTGATATCCTTTAGAATCGGTGGAGTAGCCCAAGAATATAGCTTTGTCTGATTTGGCTTTTTGTTTTTCCAGATTTCATATGGTGTTGATAATCTTTCTTATTGATACACGGTTTAAAATGTAGCATGATGTATTGATAGCTTCAGCCCAAAAATATTTTTCAACATTAGACTATTCCAAAATTGTTCTTGCCATTTCTTGTACAGTTCTATTCTTTCCTTCAACAACTCCATTTTGTTGAGGAGTTCTTGCACAAGATAGATTATGAGAAATGCTAAGTTCATCAAAGAATGTTTTAAAAGAGGCATTTATGAATTCTCCTCCATGATAACTTCTTATAGAAATGATATTGGAATCCTTTTCATTTTGTACCTTTTTTCAAAAGTTTTTAAATGCATCATCTTTTTGTTTTAAAAATAAAACCCAATTGTATCGTGAAAATTCATCAACAATAACAAAACCATACTTCATTCCACCTAAACTTGTTGTTTTAATAGGACCAAAAAGATCTATGTGAAGTAGCTCAAGGATTCTGTTTGTGGAAATAAAATCTTTTGGATGAAAACTGCTTTTAACTTGTTTCCCTTTAGCACATGCTTAACATACTTTATCTTCATCAAAATTTATTTTTGGCAGTTCTCTAACAAGTTCTAAGTTTGAAATCTATGAAATTGTTTTCATACTAATGTGTCCTGTCCTCTTGTGACAAATCCATTTATCTTTGTTTATGGACATGAAACAGGACTCATCAAGTAATTCTTCAAGATATAAAACATAAATTTTTTTTTCTAGTTCCAAAAAAGAGGATTTCACTAGATTTAGTTTTTCTACTTTCACATAAGTTGGGTTTGAAGATAACCTCGAAGCCATTGTCACATAATTGACTTATGCTTAAAAGATTATGTTTCAAACCTTCTACATATTGGAAATCAGATATTTGAGCTGAGTTTTTCTTACCAATAGTTCCTTTACCTTTTATTTGAGCTTGATTGTTGTTTCCGAAGGTTACATAATCTCATTCCTTCTTTTCAAATGACATGAATCAATTTTTATCTCCTGTCATATGTCTTGAGCAGCCATAGTCCAAGAACCATGGCTTTTTCTTGACATTTTGAAATCCAACCTGCATAAGGTGTTGCATTAACTTTAGGTACCCACTTGTTCTTGGGTCCTTGAGAGTTAGTTTTAAAATTTGGTTTCCTTTTGATATAGCAGGTTGATTCAGAGGACCAATTTTGGAATAATAAGAACACTTTAGTGTTGGAGAATTTTTAGAAAACTGAGGTTTAACAGGTTTTGGTAAAATTACTGAATGTTCTCCTTTTGTGAAATTTTCTAGAGAAGGGTTCATTCCAAAACGTTCTCCTTTTTTCCAATATCCTGGAGAATGCTCTCCTTTTTTCTAGTTTGGAGAATATTCTGTTTTTGTTCCAGATTGTTTAAAAATCCTTTTGTTCTTGATTTTTTAATCTCTCTTTTTGAAATAACATGCAAATTTTAGATGTCCAATTTTATCACAATATGAACATTTTGTTTTGCATTTATCCTTTTTACTTTCAGGAACAAAGAAATTTTCATAATTTTTTTATTTTTGAGTTTTATCAAAACCAAGTCTTGCTTTATCAAAAATTCCTACTTGAGATCCCATGATTTTTTGAAAGGTTTTAGTAGCTCTAATGAACTTTGATAAGTCATTTATAAGAAGTTCAACTTCAGTTTTAAGGAGAACGTTCTCCTTTTGTGTTGCAGAACATTCTTGATTTACTTGACTTTCAGTTTTATAGTTTTCAAAACGTGATTCTTTCAGATTTTGAATGATTTTTTTAAGGTCATCATTCATGGCTTAAGCTTTCTCTTTTTCTCTATAAAATTGTTATTTTAAAGAGATACATTTTTTCACAAGAAAGTTTGAGTCATTTAATAAATTATCAAATTATTTTTTATTAGTTCACATAGAGAGCAGTGTTTAGATTTAGTTACCTCATTTTCTTATGTGTTTTCCATCAGACATATGTTGGCTTCTTCTTCTTCTTCTTCTTCATCTTCTTCTATTTCTGATTCCTTTGAATCGTCCCATGTGGCCATCATTGATTTCTTTTTTAATGGAAATCTTTTTGGTACCTTTTTGTTTGATGGACATTCAGCTTTGTAATGTCCTAGTTTGTTACATCTAAAGCACGTGACTTGACTATTATCCACTTCTGTATTGGGATTTTCCATTTTACATGAGAATCCCATTTTGATTTGGTCTCATCTTCTCATCATTTATTGGATCTTTATGGTGAGAAGAGATATTTCTTCATCAGCATCTTCAGTTTCTTCTAAGTCCTCATCTATTTGTGATGGTGGACTTTGCTGAGATGCTTTTAAGGCTATTGCTATGCTCTTTTTGATTGGTATGTCTTCTTGTAGTAACACTTGATGTGCTTGTAAGGTTCCAATCAGTTATTCCAGTGCTAATACGTCAAAATTTTTTGCTTGACTTATAGTTGTCACCATTGGTCTCCATATTGTCGGAAGACATCTCATGATTTTTTTGACTCTATCTTGTACCGAGTATGCTTTCCCTAAGGAGCACATTTCATTTACAATGGTTGTAAATCTCGCGTACATCTTATCAATGGTTTCACCTTCATTCGTCTCAAAGAGTTCGAACTTTCTTATGCCTATGCCAATTCTGGTTTCTTTTACATGGCTTGTTCCCTTAGAATGGTTTGTAATGTACCCCATACTTATTTAGTAGTGTTGCATTCATCAATTTTTTCACTTTCTTCCCTGCTTAAAGCACAAGATAAAAAAAATTGAGCTTTGGAGTTTAGAAGTATCTTAGTTTTATCTTCAGCTGTCCAGTCGGCTTTTCTTTTTTCACCTTATGTTGGATCATCTTGATTTATTCTGGGGAAGTAATCATAATAAGTTATGATACGCCACATTCCTGTATCTTGTGATTTCATACACAATTGCATTTTATTTTTCCAGAAATAGTAATATGTTCCATCAAAGTAAAGTGGCCTGTTTGAAGATCCTCCTTCAACTATGTATTTGGTTTTTGACATTTTTGCTTCTAGATCTTTTCTCTAGCACTGTTTAGGTATTTATTTTTTTAGAGATCGAGCTCTGATACCAATTGATGTAGCAATGTCACTTTACAAGGAAGGGGGTTTGAATTGTAAAGTTTTCTATTTTAAAATTCCCTATTAAGACTTAAGAAAATAACTCAAGATTAATCTTGGTTGAGAAAACAAACAACGGAGAACGTTCTTGGTTCTAGAAACAGAAAAAGAAGAACGTTCTTGGTTAGTTAAAAATAGATTGATCTTGGTTGTGAAAACAGAAAAAGAAGAACGTTCTTGGTTAGTTAAAAACAGATTGATCTTGGTTGTGAAAATAGAAAATGAAGAACGTTCTTGGTTTTGGAAACAGAAAACGGAGAACGTTCTTGGTTTAGTTAAAAACAGAAATTGATTTGTCTATTTAACTTCAATAAATGTGGACTAAAAGTAAATAGAGATTGGAAAGAGATATTACACAACGATATATCCTGGTTCACCCAACCCGGGCTACGTCCAGTCCTCACAACCGTGAGATTTTCCACTGAGTGTTCAAAACGAGGAACCTTCTTGGTTTTACACCACCTAGCTCAGATCAATCTTGATCTGTTACAAACGATAAACCTTTCCACCCAGATAGGAGTTCAATCAGGCCACCTATCAGTCTTGATAGGATTTTACACTTCACCTTTTAACCTTAAAAGGATTTTCTAACAAACTACTCAAGCTATAAACAACTCTTATAGTCTTGAGTTTACACAATAATGAGATAGTGTTTGAAAGAATCTGTTTAATCTCAACTCTTGTTTGAGGTTTAAATTCGAGAGAGAATGTTACTGATTTCTTTTGTGAGACTTTCAAGTATGAATGTGAGTGATTAATGAATTTTCTTTGCACTTGAATGTTGTGATTTTCATTAAGCTCTGGAGTTCCTTTTATAGACATTTGAGGAGGTCCATGACAACTTAATATGACCGTTGGAGAGGTTTCCTTGGTCAAGGGTTAGATTAAAAAAATCAGTTTTCAAAGTAAGACTTTTGACTGAAACTTTCTCTGTTTTGACTTCAAGACTTTCTGGTTTTATGTATTCTCCGCCATCTGATTTGTTTAGTGTTTGAGGGTCTCTTTATCACGTGAATATGTGTCTTAAAATCATGCTGAAGTTTTAGTTTCTAGAACGTTCTTGGTCTGTACATCAGAAGCTGGAAAATGTTATTGAGCTCTAAAATGATTTATCTTGACTGATTCTGTCATTTTCTCTTGATTCAAATCTTTACTTCTTTAATCTTTTGGAGTACTTCTTTTGCTAATATGAGAGTTGTATATACTTTGTAGATGTACTAGAAATTCATTCTAAAAATACATGATCTTTCGTTGCATTTAAAAGTTGTCTTGAACTTTGTTGATGAAATGAAAAAGTGGAGAACGTTCTTGGTTTTCCAGAAAAATGTGTAGAACGTTCTTGGTTTTTGCTTGCTTTTTCTTAGTACCTATCTTGGATGATCACATTCAAAAGCACATGTTAAATAACACATTATTTAGAATCATAATTTAGGATTTTGATGTTTACAAAAGCACTTAGGATTTTGATGTTTACAAAAGCACTCCATGTAATCTTATTTTGTACTCAGAATTAATATATTAAATGCCACCAGAAGATGAAATCACCAGAGGCAGACGATGAGTAACCAGGGGATAAAATCAGACCAGAGGATACTCCTCCAGAAGATACCAGAGGATACTCCTCCAGAAGATACCAGAGGATGCATACAGAAGGCACCAGAGGATACATCTCCAGAAGATGTCAAAACATCATATGAGGATATCTTTCCTGGCCCAGATTAGAAGGAAGTAGAGTATAGAAGGAGACCTGGTCCAGACCAGAAACAAGCTTGTTAGAGGGAGACTTATTCCAGACCAGAAGGAATCGTAAGTCAGACTTGGTCTAGAATTAATCCGAACTAGGAGATAGCCTGATCGTGAAACAAGAATCAGTCTAGACTTAATCAGAGCTTCAGATAACTGGTCCAGAACAAATGACTTGGTTCAGATTTGGTCCAAACAAGAAGATGGCATGGTTCAGAGTATAAAACTAGGTCCAGATCAGAAGAAATGATTGTCTAGATTTAATCCAGACTTGATCTAGATTAGAAGGTAAATGTCCATATTAAAGTATCATAAGTCCAGATTTAATTTCAGTTCAATCCAGACTCAATCGAGAATTGGTCCAGATCAGAGGGAAAATGTTCAGATTAATGGTCCAGATTTAAGCATCATGGCCCAGTGTTGGCCGAGATCAGAAGATCAGATCATATGGTCTAGTGATTGGGTGAGATCAGAAGATCAGAACATGTGGTCTAGTGTTGGCCGAGATCAGAGGATCACATCAGATCAGATTGTATGGTCCAGATGTGGTCGAGATCTGAAGATCAAACGGTCCAAATTTTAATCATGGTGAAAATCAGTGATAACTTGATTAAAATTCGAAGAAGACTTGATTAAATTTTGATAGAAATTTGATCAAAGTATTAAGGGGATTTGATTAAAAAATTACTGAAGACTTGGAGAAATTCGAATGCAATCTGAATCTTAAAAAGATATGGTTTGAAATTAAAAGGAACAGGATTGGTCAACAGAATTTTCAAAGGCAATCTGGAACTAAAAAGATATGTTTTTAATGTAAGTGAAACCTATAACACCCCGAGTTTAAAACACAGCACGACTGTAATTTTTTTTTTAAAATAAATAATTAAAATGATTTTCCAGATTTAATTCATAAAGAATTAAAATAAAGTTTTCACTAATCCATTTCATAAAATGATCTTCGTAATTTAATCGATGAACGTAATTAAATAACTTCATCGTAATATCATTAAGTACTTAATTCTGGAAATTTAACACTAAACATTAATATATTTTCAAAACATAACAATGTCATATTCAACCCAACAGAAAATATCAGAGTGCATAGTTTAGCGGAAAGTAGCACAATAATTTCCAAAATAAACAAATTACATTTCCAGCTCAAGTCCTATACAACAAGTCTAACTGATCATGCACTAAAGCTACAGTAGCACACATTTCCTCCGCATCCCAAACAAGTCTCATCCGACTCTGCCGCTCGCCTCGATGTGACCTCCTTCTCCTCATCATACAGAGAGGGGTCAGTCTCCTTCGAAGTCAGATTAATGCACAGTCTCGGTCGCTTCGGCGGTGCTGGAATCTCATAACAATCATCGGAGATCCTAGACGGACCCGGAATATCAGCTGCTACTAGCTTTGGCTCTTCATTCTTCTCTTCCGCCTCATAATCACGTACATTCCCACGAATCAACGGGTTAAGAGTCACCACTCCTACGGTGGCCTCCGTCTCAACCCCTCTAGCTGGCTCCTCCACATCATCAAAAATCCCGTGGGCCTCCAATACCAAACGAGAAGGCACAGGAAAGTCAATCCTCGCATACCTGTACTCCACGTAGTGCACCACTCCATTTGTCCTACAGGTCCTCGTCAATCTCCCCATGTATGTAGCTCTGCTTGAGGTGGGGTCGTATACCCAAGCAATAGGCACGGAACGATCAATGAAGTCGAGCGACGTTTCCGTCGTCTTAGGCCCCACGTGTGGCATGGGTTTGGGGGGCATCTGAGGGCAAAGCCCAAATTCCACATATAATAATAAAGGGTCACCGACCGAAATTAACAAATATACACATAGCATTTATATCACAGAACAGATACACCCATGGTATAACATATGACAATGATGAAAAATTAAGATGCTCATTTTGAAATTTCATGACATGTATGCCTTTTCAAAACAGCAACCAATTAATATGAGAAATATGTTGTAAGTACAACCAACACTTCAGCAATCACAATCATTTATCAGAAATTCAGATTTCATAAAGTACTCACACACATCAATTTCCAACCGTCATCATATAACCAAATCGTGACCCTCTGGTCTATCCCCCAATGCAATATGTATATGCTCATGTATACAATTTCTTGGAATTACCAAGGTGCAGTCGCTCAACAGACCAGCACAATATGTTTGACTTTAACGGCCCTCAAGACCAGGGTGCAATCGCTCAACAGATCAGCACCAGTGCAGTCGCTCAACAGACCAGCACGCGTGCAGTCGCTCAACAGACCAGCACGTTTGACATATACTCAGGTACAATCGCTCAACAGATTAGTACCAGTGCAGTCGCTCAACAGACCAGCACTCGTGCAATCGCTCAACAAATCAGCATGTTTTTATGCATTTCAGGGTACAATCGTTCAACAGATCAGTTCCAGTGCAGTCGCTCAAAAGACCAGCACTCGTGCAATCGCTCAACAGATCAGCACGTTTACGCATTACTCTGTGGCCCATCGCGGGTACCACTTGACTATGCAATGCATGAATATGCAGTGTTTTGTCTTCACTGAATCAGTATGCATTATCAAGAAATTTCAACCTTTCCATCATTTTTCAAAACATCTCAACACAGTCAATATCATCATCATCACAACCATAATTAAACAGTCAAGCAATCATTAACACTTTACATTATCTCACAATTCCATTCTTAATTATCATAAGTCTTTCCCCCAACTCTTAAAATTCATACAACAGTGTTTAAAACTCACATTTCTGGAAAATACGAATCTGTATTCGAATACAGCTTCTCTGTATTCGAATACAGAGGCTGTCACAGTGCAAAACCAGTATTTTTCACTACATCAGTAAAGTCTCAAAAACTTCATCACCACCACTTCAAACTATCAAAAAATTCCATTTTAATTTGTCATAACCTTCCCAATTGATCCCCAACAGTTAGGTTTATAAAACAATGTTTAAAACTCTGGATTTCTGAAAAACACGAATCTGTATTCGAATACAAATCCCTTGTATTCGAATACAGAAGCTGAAACTGTAATTTCAACATTCTGTATCCGAATACAGCATGCCTGTAGTCGAATACAGAAGATAAAAATAGTGTATATTCAGCATTTTCCCACCATCATTGAAGTTTTTATTAAACTCATCATTTCTTCTTCAAAACTACTCAAAAACTTAATTTTAAATTGTTTCAAACCTTCCCCAACACTTTAAAGTTCACATGACAGTGCTTAAAACTTGATTTTCTGGAAAACACGAATCTATATTCGAATACAGCTTCCTTGTATTCGAATACAGAAACTAAAAACTGAGTTTCTGGAAAAACCCGAATCTGTATTCGAATACAGCTCCCTTGTATTCGAATATAGAAGCAAAAATTGTGAAAGTTAGCATCCTGTATTCGAATACGAGGCTGTCGTAGTCGAATACAGATGCAAATACAGTGTTAAAATTTCACTTCTGTATTCGAATACGACAGGGTCGTAGTCGAATACAGAAGCAAAAATCTTTCCTCTGTATTCGAATACAGGGGCCTGTATTCGAATACAAGTTTGAAAACTTGAGTAAAACAGAAGCTTGGCAGGTTGTATTCGAATACACTCATGTTGTATTCGAATACACCTTCGAATTCAGTGAACTTTTTCTGAAAACTGCAACACATTTTCAAACTTTTACCTTTGAAAAACAAGCACGACCCCCAAACAGTTTCACCACTCTTTTGAACCACAAATCTCAGGCATTTTTCATCAATACAGATTTTCCAGAAGAAACACTTTCATCATTTTAAAATCCCTTTTCTTTTGAAAACATCAGCAACACCAAATCATTCATCACAGTTTTGCTCAAACCATTCCAACAGAATGTCAACCACAGCAAAAGACATTTTTAACCATTTACATTCTGATAATTTTCTCAAAACACATGCAAAGCATTTCGAGCTTTCTCACACAAACAGAACAACATGCAAAGCATTTCAGCTTTCTCACACAAATAGAATAACATGCAAAGCATTTCCAGCTTTCTCACACAAACAGAACAACATGCAAAGCATTTCCAGCTTTCTCACACAAACAGAACAACATTAGTACATTTCAGCCAAACTACAAGTATCACATATACCAAAACACCAACATAGTGTATTTTCGCATTTTATACAACCAGCACAACAGTTTTGAAAATATGCATTTTAATCATCTTCAAAATAATATGCAAGACATTTTTCACTTTTCCCACATGAACAAAACAGCCTTGAAGCAACAACCAAAACAGCACACATCACAGATTGTTAAAACCACCAACAGAATGCATTTTCTTCATTTCTTCCAAAATGTCATTGCAAAACAGTTTTTCTTTTTAAACAATGATGAAAACATCAGTAATGTCATGGTAGTTATGCATTTACAGCCCTAATGCAACTAGAAAGTGGAAGGTGCCCTTACCCTTGTTGCGTTTTCTGCTGCATCTCACGTTTATGCTTTCGTTCCCGTTCACGCGTCAAAAATTGGGGAAACTCTCGCTTGCGTTTGCTGTTACGAAACTAGGTTCTCTAGCTTTGGAATGATGACGAGAACAATTTTTGTACTGGGGGTTTTCTGGTTTGGTGCTTGGATTTCCTAGTAATGACACTTTTGAGGAACTCCCTCTTTTCTTTCTTTTGAACGGACTAGAAATGGAAAAACAGAATAGGAGGGAAGGATACTGTTACATGCAGTATGGGCAATGAGGGAGGAGGAATGGTGTTCTCATTTCACCATCCTTCTCACTCCTATTTATAGGCTTGTGTGGGTGCCACCTCACCCGAAACTTGTCCGATCCTCAGCACTTAACCAATCTCGTCGCAATTAGCCGATAATCTCTTAATTAACTGTCCGTTAATTTAATTACTCGTAATTAAATTAATTTATTCTTAATCCAATAATCTTAATTTATCTTCCAAAATAAATATTTATATATATATATATTTACTCAAAACATACAGCTCGAATTTAATCATGGAAGAGACCCTAATCTTCGACTATAAAAGGAGGCTCAGGGCAGAAGACTTAGCATCGAAAATACTTGAGAATCATACACTTCCAAAAGCAAAATACTTGAGTTTTCAGTGAGGTCAATTGTGAGTATCCGCTTTCCAGAAGCAAGTACTCTAAGTTTTTCTTTCCTTTGTGTTAGGTCTAAGTTGTTGAAGTATAGTCTACAATCTGTCGGAGTTAGAAAGAATAGGAGATTACTTAGCAATTAGATTCAAGGTTCTTTTCCGCAAAAGTCTAGGGTTGTTAGACTTTTTGAGAAGACTGACTTGGAGTGTCAGTGGTACTTTGTAATCCAAGGTTTTTGAATTAGTGAAATCCTTCAAAGTGAAGGGACAAGACGTAGCCTAGTTAACGGTGAACTAGTATAAAATTCTGAGTTTTTATTTACTTTATATCCGCTGCTAACTCTGTTTTAATTCATACATAACAGGTTTTGTTTTAAAATTAAAAACTATTCAATTTAGTCAAACACAATTCAACCACCCCTTCTCGTGTTTGCACTTTCAATTGGCATTAGAGCTCAGTCTCAAAGCTAAGCTCTTAACCAGTGTTTGAGGAAAGGTCCAAGGGGTCAACAACATGGTAGAATCCAAAGATGATTTTGGAGGCAACATCAACAGACCACCATTGTTTGATGGATACAGGTTTGAGTATTAGAAGGACAGAATGAGAAGTTTCTTCATATCTCAAGATCCTGAATTATGGAAGCTGGTAGCCAAAGGATACACTGCACCTACTGTTCCAGGAGATCCAACTCAAGAACTGGACATGGCAGATATGAAACCAAACAAGAGTAGATTATACAAACTCCATGACAAGTCCAGAACCATCATGATCAATGCCATCACATTCAAGGAATTTGATAGATGCACAGATAAAGAAACAACAAAGAGCATATTTGACAGTCTGGTTCTGACCTATGAAGGAAGCCAGCAAGTTCAAGAAGTAAGGGCTAACATACTGGTCAAACAGTATAAGATGTTCAAGATGAAAGATGATGAAGACATTGATGGAATGTTCTGTAGATTCTAGACTGATATCTGGACTGAAGGTCTTGAAGAAAAGCTACACAATAGCAGATCATGTCAAGAAGATTCTAAGAAGGTTACCAACCAAGTGGAGACCAATGGTTACTGCAGTTCAACAAGCCAGAGATATGAATAACTTAACACTTGAAGATTTGATCCGCTCACTCAAGTCTCATGAAATAGAACTGGAAGCAGATGAACCAAAGAAGAAGAAGAATCTGGCCTTGAAGTCAAAACAGAAGAAAGCTTCAAAGGCAGCGCAAGAATTAGAGGATAGTGACAGTGACTGTGATGATATGGCTTTCTTAACCAAACAAATGATTAAGATCTGGGAAAACAGGAAGAGGAGAGGCTCCAAGAAGAAATATAACAGCAAAGGAAAGGAATAATCTGACAAGAAGAGCATCATCTGTTATGGATGCAATGAACCAGGATATATCAAGTTAGAATGTCCAAATTCGGAAAAAGGAAAACAGCAAAAGAAGAGTTCAAGATTCAAAAAGAAGGGTCTCATGGCAGCCTGGGATGCATCAGAATGAGAAGAAGAATCATCTGATGAAGAAAAGGCAGAAACAGCAATGATGGTACACATCTGGTCTGCCTCTAGATGTCATAAAGGCACAGTTTCAGGAAGAAAAGCAGGCTGAAGGAAGAATGATCAAAGCAGTCATTCAGGCAAGTCTGGAAGCACATCAGAGGAAGTAATTTTGGCTCTAATGGCTCATACCAACTCGAGTTCTGGATACAGCTCAGGCTCTGGAAAAGATTCAGAAGATGAAGACAATAAGGTATTTTCTAATCTCACTAAATCTGAATTAATTGATGCTTTAAAAGATTTTTTAAATGCAAACAATAAGATGTCTTTAAAACTGAAAACTCTTAGGGAAGATAAGAAAAATCTGACCAAAGAAGTCCAAGTTTTAAAGAATCAAAATTCTGAGTATGCAACTGAAAACAAGGATTTTAAAACTGAAGTTGCAAAACTCAAATATGAAAACCAAACTCTCAAAAGTAATATTGGTTCCACTTCCAAAACTGTTTGTGAATCAGATATGCATGAGCAATTTTTTCAAAACTTTATTTCTAATGGAATGGAAATAAGTAAATATGCATCAATGATTTATGGAAACAGTAACATTGGAAAGAGAGGTCTTGGTTTTACAGAAACTATTGTTGAACCTAAAATCGTTCATTCTGATGTTTTATGCATTGTTTGTGCTAAGAAAGGTCACTATGAATTATCTTGTCCAATGGTAAAATCTGAACAAGATCAGATAGCTGTTAAAACTAACAAACCTGGACCCAATCAGTTCTGGGTAACAAAAGATCAAATTGTCTATGTTGCAGATATTCTGAGCAACCAGAAGGAGACACCAACAATGGTGCCTGGACAATGGATGTTGGCAATGCACAAGCAGTAGAAGGTTTATGTTCATGCTACAACCAGATAGAGGCAATCTGAATCTGATGGAAGAAGGTCTGGTCAACTCAACCAGACCTGAACCAGAATCAGAATCAAAACCAGAACTGCAACCAGAATCAAAACTAGAACCAGAATCACAACAGGAATTGGAACCAGAACTGGAACCAGTATCAGAGGCACAGGAACTGGAACCAAAACCAACACTAGAACCAATATCAAAGGTTCAGGTATGATAATAAAAAATACTTCAATTATTAGAATCAGTATAACTACAGGAATTATCAGAATTATCAGAATCATCAGATTCATCCAAATACCTAGAATCTTCTAGGTTATCATAATCACGAGATTCATCCAAGTTACCAGAACAAAAACATGTTCCAGAATCATAAGAGAAACATGATCTATCAACCAAAGTAGAATTACCAGAATCACCATAAGTTCCAGAATCACCAGAGGAACATGGTGTATTAGCCGAAGCAAAAAGAGAAGAATCAAAATCAGGAGAGTTCTTCAAACACTCCAGTGAAATTCATCAAGACTACAAACCTAAAAGGGAATTCGAATCCCTTCATCCAAACCATTTAATCACATAACATAAAGATTAGGAATCTGAAAATCAGAAGCAAGAGGATTTTCAGAGTAAAACTGAAACTACTGACATAGAGGTTACATCTTGGCTTAAATACTATTATTGTTTGATATTTATGTCTACTGTGATAACAAGAAGCTTGTTCTTAAAAATCAAAGCTAGATAAGTATTTTGCAGTTTCTCAATGATTTAAAGGAACCAAGTGATTCACACGAATTGAACACTTCTGCAGAAACATCATTCCAGTGGTTTCAAAAACAAGCAGAAACCACCAGAAGCAGAATTGATGTTCTAGTTGTATTAATTTCACTTTTAAATTATTTAAGCTGTATTATGTTATATGACAAATAGCTCAACTTAAAAAGTCAAAGCAAGATGAAGCTAATGCAGGTTAACCAGAACCAGAGTTAACTGATGTTGGTTTACCAGAACCAGAGGAAACCTATGCAGGTTTACCAGAACCAGAAGCTAATGCAGGCAAAAGTACTTGAAAAAGTAGAAGCTTAAAGCAAGAATACGACAAATCTTCAAATCTGAAGAAGAAGGATATAGATGGAGTCTACCAATGCAAGGAGAGATAAAGGAATGATGTTTGGGATCTAGTTCCAAGACCACACAAAAATATCATTGAAACCAATAGGGTGTTCATGAACAAAGTCAATGAAAAAGGTGAAGTGGTAAGGAACAAAGCCAGATTTGTAGCTCAAGGATACAATCAACAGGAAGGTATTGATTACACTAAGACTTTTGCTCTAGTGGCCAGGTTATAAGCAATTAGAATTCTTTTATCATTTGCTGCTAATCTTGATATAATTCTGTATCAAATGGATGTTAAAAGTGCATTCTTAAATGGCTATATAAGTGAGGAAGTCTATGTCAAACAGCCCCCTGGATTTGAAAATTCTGATTTTCCAAACCATGTTTTTAAACTTAAAAAATCTTTATATGGTTTAAAACAAGCACCAAGGGCATGGTATGACAGACTTAGTAACTTTCTGCTTAAGAATGAATTTGACAATGGCCAGATTGATATACTCTATTTAGGAAATCCATTAAGAAGGATATTTTGATTATTCAAGTTTATGTTCATGATATCATCTTTGGATCCACTAATGGCACTTTGTGCAAGGAGTTTTCTGACCTAATGCAGAAAGAGTTCCAAATGAGCATGATGGGAAAACTTAATTTCTTCTTGGGAATACAGATTTACCAAGGTAAATCAGGTATACTCATTCACCAATCTAAATAACACTAAAGAACTTCTCAAAAAGTTCAAGATGAGTAACTGTAAGCCTATGGCCACCCCCATGCACCCAACATGCTCACTTGAGAAAGATGAAACCAGCCAAAAAGTAGACAAGAAAACATACAGAGGTATGATTGGATCCCTTCTTTACCTAACTACTTCTAGACCTGACATTTTGTTTAGTGTTTGTGTCTGTGCCCATTTTCAAGCTGACCCTAAGGAATCCCATTTAACTGCTGTCAAAAGAATCTTGAGATACCTTAAAGGAACCACCAACCTTACCTTGTTATACAAGAAAACCCCATACCTACCAACTAAGAGGTTTCTGTGATTTTGACTATGATGGAGACAAGATGGAAAGGAAAAGTACAAGTGGCAACTGCAGATTCTTAGGTGATACTTTGATCTCTTGGTCAAGCAAAAGACAAAGCACCATTGCCATGTCAATATCTCACGCTGAGTATATATCAGCAACAGGATGCAGCTCATAGTTAATCTGGATGAAACATCAACTTGAAGCTTACAACATCTTTGAAACCAATATCCCTTTGTTCTGTGATAACACTTTAGCCATAAACCTAACCAAGAACCCTATCTTACACTCTAGAGCCAAACACATTGAAATAAAACACCATTTCATTAGGGACCATGTTCAAAAAGGGTCTTTAAGCATCTAGTTTGTGGACACTGATCATCAATGCGCTGATATCTTCACCAAAGCATTACCTGAAGATAGGTTCGAGTTCATCAAGAAGCATCTCAACATTATCTCCAGATCTGACTAGCTCAGGTAGTCATCTTAGGAGTTTTTAATTTTCTTGTAATTTTACTTTATGTATTTTATTTTCTTGTTTTTACTTTATGTACTTTGTAAAGAGATTAAAAAAGAAGGAGTTGAAAAGGAGAGCAAACAGGGAGAGAGAAAAATAAAGAGAGAAAAAGAAAGAGTGATAAGAGAAGGAGAGGCAATGTGAAGAGAGAAAGGAAAGAGATAATAAAGAAGGAGTTGAAAAGGAGAGGAGAAGAGAAGAAAAGAAAGAGTGATTTAAGAAGGAGTTGAAAAGGAGATGAAAAAGTCATTATTAGACTTAAGGGGAGAGATTGGTCTGAGGGGGAGTATTTCAAGTACTTCGAATTTTTTAAAGTCTTTTTAAATAAAGTTATACGCTAACAAAATAAGTTAAGGTTTTGTCATCATCAAAAAATGGGAGATTGTTGGAACCAAGTTGGTCCTAAGTACTTAGGATTTTGATGTTTACAAAAGCACTCCATGTAATCTTATTTTGTACTTAGAATTGATATATTAAATTCCACGAGAAGATGAAGTCACCAGAGACAGAAGATGAGTTATCAGAGGATAAAATCAGACCAGAGGATACACCTCCAGAAGATACTAGAGGAAGCATATAGAAGGCACCAGAGGATATCAGAGGATGTCAAAACATCATCAGAGGATATCTTTCCTTGCCCAGATCAGAAGGAAGCAGGGTCCAAAAGGAGACCTGGTCTAGACCCGAAGGAAGCTTGTCAGAGGGAGACTTATTCCAGACCAAAAGGAATCATAAGTAAGACTTGGTCCAGATTTAATCCTGACCAGAAGATTGCCTGATCGTGAAACAAGAATAAGTCCAGACTTAATTAGAGCTTCAGATAACTAGTCCAGATCAAATGACTTGGTTCAAATTTGGTCCAGACCAGAAGATAGCATGGTTCAGAGTATCAAACGAAGTCCAAATCAAAAGAAATGATTGTCCTGATTTAATCCATACTTGATCCAGGTCAAAAGGTAAATGTCCAGATTAAAGTATCATAAGTCCAGATTTAATTTTAGTTCAATCCCGACTTAGTCTTGAATTGGCCTAGATCAGAGGGAAAATGTTCAGATCAATGGTCCAGATTTAAGCATCATGGCCCAGTGTTGGCCGAGATCAGAAGATCATATCATATGTCCCAGTGTTGGTTGAGATCAGAAGATCAAATCGTATGGTCCAGTGATTGGCCGAGATCAGAAGATGAAAACATGTGGTCCAGTGTTGGCCGAGATCAGAGGATCACAGCAGATCAGTTTATATGGTTCAAGTGTGGTCGAGATCAGAAGATCAAACAGTCAAGATATTAATCATTGTGAAAATCAATGAAATAAGTTAAGGTTTTGATAGAAAGTTGATCAAAGTATTAAGGGGATTTGATTAAAAAATTACTGAAGACCTAGAGAAATTCAAATGTAATGTGAAGCTTAAAAAGATATGGTATGAAATTAAAAGGAACAGGATTGGTCAACAGAATTTTCAAAGGCAATCTAGAACTAAAAAGATATGTTTTTTATTTAAGTGAAACCAGATTGGCCAAGTTATTTTTGCAAGAGAATCTAGACAAGACACAGTTCGAATTTAATCATGGAAGAGGCCCTAATCTTCATCTATAAAAGGAAGCTCAAGGCAGAAGACTTAGCATCGAAAATACTTGAGAGTCATACACTTCCAAAAGCAAAATACTTGATTTTTCAGTAAGGTCAATTGTGAGTAGCCGCTTTCCAGAAGCAAGTACTCTAAGTTTTTCATTCCCTTATGTTAGGTCTAAGTTGTTGAAGTAGAGTCTACAATCTGAGGGAGTCAGAACGAGTAGCAGATTACTTAGCAATTACATTCAAGGTTCTTTTCCTCAATAGTCTAGGATTGTTAGACTTTTTGAGAAGATTGACTTGGAGGGTCAGTGGTACTTTGTAATTCAAGGTTTTCGAATTAGTGAAATCCTTCAAAGTGAAGGGACTAGACGTAGCCTAGTTAACGGTGAACCAGTATAAAATTCTGAGTTTTTATTTACTTTATATCTGCTGCTAACTCTGTTTTAATTCATACATTACAGGTTTTGTTTTAAAACTAAAAACTATTCAAGTTAGTCAAACACAATTCAACCCTCTTCTCGTGTTTGCACCTTCAGTTAACATCAGACCTTGGTCTCAAAGCTGAGCACTTAACCAGTGTTTGAGGAAAGGTCCAAGGGGTCAACAACATGGCAGAATCTAAAGATGATTTTGGAGGCAACATCAATAGACCACAACTGCTTGATGGAGACAGGTTTGAGTATTGGAAGGACAGAATGAGAAGTTTCTTCATATCTCAAGATCCAGAATTATGGAAGCTGGTAGTCAAAGGATACACTGCACCTACGGTTCCAGGATATCCAACTCAAGAACTGGACATGGCATATATGAAACCAGACCAGAGCAGATTATACAAATTGCTTCACAAGTCCAGAACCATCATGATCAATGCCATCACATTCAAGGAATTTGACATATGCACAGATAAAGAAACAACAAAGAGCATATTTGACAGTCTGGTTCTGACCTATGAAGGAAGCCAGCAGGTTCAAGAAGCAAAGGCTAACATACTGGTCAAACAGTATGAGATGTTCAAAAGGGAAGATGATGAAGACATTGATGGAATGTTCAGTAGATTCCAAATTCTGATATCTGGACTGAAGGTCTTGAAGAAAAGCTACACAACAGCAGATCATGTCAAGAAGATTCTAAGAAGCTTACCAACCAAGTGGAGACCAATGGTTACTGCAGTTCAGCAAGCCAGAATCTGAATAACTTAAGACTTGAAGATCTGATCAGCCCACTCAAGTCTCATGAAATAGAATTGGAAGCAGATGAACCAAAGAAGAAGAAGAATCAAGCCTTGATGTCCAAACAGAAGAAAGCTGCAAAGGCAGTGCCAGAATCAGAGGATACTGACAATGACTGTGATGATATGGCTTACTTAACCAGACAAATGGTTAAGATCTGGGAAAGCAGGAAGAGGAGAGGCTCCAAGAAGAAACATAACAACAAAGGAAAGGAGGAATCTGGCAAGAAGAGCATCATCTCTTATGGATGCAATGAACCTGGACATATTAAGTCAGAATGTCCAAATCTGGAAAAAGGCAAATAGCACAAGAAGAGTTTCAGATTCAAAAAGAAGGGTCTGATGGCAGCCTGGGATGCATCAGAATTAGAAGAAGAATTGTCTGATGAAGAAGAGGCAGAAACGACAATGATGGCACACATCAGGTCTGCCTCTGGACTTCATAAAGGCACAGTTTTAGGAAGGAAAACAGGCAGAAGAAAGAATGATCAAAGCAGTCATTCAGGCAAGTCTGGAAACACATCAGAGGAAGCAATTCTAGCTCTGATGGCTCATACCAACTCAAGTTCTAGATACAGCTCAGGCACTGGAACAGATTTAGAAGATGAAGACAATAAGGTATTTTCTGATCTCACTAAATCTGAATTAATTGATGCTTTAAAAGATTTTTTAGATGCAAACAATAAGATGTCTTTAAAACTGAAAACTCTTAGGGAAGATAAGAAAAATCTGACCAAAGAAGTCCAAGTTTTAAAGAATCAAAATTTTGAGCATGCAACTGAAAACAAGGATTTTAAAACTAAAGTTGCAAGACTCAAATCTGAAAACCAAACTCTCAAAAGTAATATTTGTTCCACTACCAAAACTGTTTGTGAATTTGATATACATGAGCAATTTTTTGAAAACTTTATTTCTAAAGGAATGGAAAGAAGTAAATATGCATGTATGATTTATGGAAACAGTAACATTGGAAAGAGAGGTCTTGGTTTTACATAAACTATTGTTGAACCTAAAACCGTTCATTCTGATGTTTTATGCATTGTTTGTGCTAAGAAAGGTCACTATGAATTATCTTGTCCAATGGTAAAATCTGACCAAGATCAGAGAGCTCTTAAAACTAACAAACCTGGACCCAATAAGTTATGGGTACCAAAAGATCAAATTGTCTATGTTGTAGATATTCTGAGCAACTAGAAGGAGACACCAATAATGGTGCCTGGACAATGGATGTTGGCAATGCACAAGCAGAAGAAGGTTTATGTTCCTGCTACAACCAGATAGAGGCAATCTGAATCTGATGGAAGAAGGTATGGTCAACTCAACCAGAACCAGAATCAGAGTTGGAACCAGAATCAAAACTGGAACCAGAATTAGAACAGGAACTGGAACTAGAACCAGAACTGGAACCAGTATCAGAGGCACATGAACTGGAACCAGAACCAACACTTGAACCAGAATCGGAATTAGTACTGGAACCAGAACCTGAACCAGAACATGTATCAATATCAAAGGTTCAGGTATGATCATCAAATTTACTTCAATTATCAGAATCAGTATAACTTCAGGAACTATCAGAATTATCAGAATCATCGAGTTCATCCAAATCCCCAGAATTATCAGATTCATCCAACTTATCCAAATCACCAAAATCATCAAGGTTATCATAATCACAAAATTCATCCAAGTTACCAGAACCAAAACATGTTCCAGAATCATTAGAGGAACATGATCTATCAACCAAAGCAGAATTACCAGAATCACCATAGGTTCCAGAATCACCCGAGGAACATGGTGTATCAGCCAAAGCAGAAAGAGAAGAATCAGAATTAGGAGAGTTCTTTAATCACTCAAGACTAAAAACCTAGAAGGGAATTCAAATCCCTTCATCCAAACCATTTAATCACATAACATACAGATTTGGAATCTAAAAATCAGAAGCAATAGGATTTTCAGAGTAAAACTGAAACTGCTGACATAGAGGTTACATCTTGCTGTAAATACTATTATTGTTTGATATTTATGTCTACTGTGATAACAAGAAGCTTGATCGTAACAATCAAAGCTAGATAAGTATTTTGCAATTTCTCAAAGATTTAAAGGAACGAGGTGATTCACACGAATTGAACACTTCAGCAGAAACAACATTCCAGTGGTTTCAAAAACAAGCAGAAACCACCAGAAGCAGAATTGATGTTCTGCTTGTATTAATTTCACTTTTAAATTATTTAAGTTGTATTATGTTATATGACAAATAGCTCGACCTAAAAAGTCAAAGCAAGATGAAGCTAATGTAGGTTAACCAGAACCAGAGTTAACTGATGCTGGTTTACCAGAACCAGGGGAAACCTGTGCAGGTTTACCAGAACCAGAAGCTGATGCAGACAAAAGAACTTGAAAAAGCAGAAGCTTCAAGCAAGAATACGACAAATCTTTAAATCTGAAGAAGAAGGATATAGATGGAGTCTACCAATGCAAGGAGAGATAAAGGAATGATGTTTGAGATCTATGTTTGGAATGATGTCTGATTGAGGCCAGATTGATAATACACTATTTAGAATATATCCATTAAACATGATATTTTGATTATTCAAGTCTTTGTTGATGATATCATCTTTGGAACCACTAATGGAACTTTGTGCAAGGAGTTTTCTGACCTAATGCAGAAAGAGTTCCAAATGGGCATGATGGGATAACTTATGTTCTTCCTGGGAATTCAGATTCACCAAGGTAAATCAGGTATACTCATTCACCAATCTAAATACACTAAAGAACATCTCAAAAAGTTCAAGAAAAGTGACTGTAAGCCTATGGCCACCCTCATGCACCCAACTTGCTCACTTGAGAAAGATGAAACCAGCCAAAAGGTAGACCAGAAAACATACAAAGGTATGATTGGATCCCTTCTTTACATAACTGCTTCTAGACCTGACATTTTGTTAAGTGTCTGTGCCTGTGCCTGTTTTCCAGCTAACCCTAGGGAATCCCATTTAACTGATGTCAAAAGAATCTTGAGATACCTTAAAGGAACCACCAACCTTACCTTGTTAAACAAGAAAACCCCCACCTACAAACTAAGAGGTTTTTGTGATTCTGACTATGCTGGAGACAAGTTGGAAAGGAAAAGTACAAGTGGCAATTGCACATTCTTAGGTGATAATTTGATCTCTTGGTCAAGCAAAAGACAAAGCACCATTGCCATGTAAACAGCTCAAGTTGAGTATATAACAGTAGTAGGTTGCAGCTCACAGTTAATCTGGATGAAACATCAACTTGAAGATTACAACATCTTTGAAACCAATATCCCTTTGTTCTGTGATAACACTTTAGCCATAAACCTAACCAAGAACCCTATCTTACACTCTAGAGCCAAACACATTGAAATAAAACACCATTTCATTAAGGACCATGTTCAAAAAGGGACTTTAAGCATCCAGTTTGTGGACACTGATCATCAATGGGCTGATATTTTCACCAAAGCATTACCTGAAGATAGGTTCGAGTTCATCAAGAAGCATCTCAACATTATATCCATTTCTCACTAGCTCAAGTAGTCATCTTAGGAGTTTTTAATTTTCTTGTAATTTTACTTTATGTATTTTATTTTCTTGTTTTAACTATCGTACTTTGTAAAGAGAAAAACAAAAATACAAAAATAGTAGGACCTCCTTTTGGCTGATGACAAAAAGGGGGAGAGAGAGAGAAAAATGACAAATAAGTAGAAAAGGAGAGATAAAAAGAAAGGAGGAGTGAAAAAGAAAGAGATGAAAAAAGAAGGCGTTGAAAAAGAGACCAAATAGGGAGAGAGAAAACTAAGGAGAGAAAAAGAAAGAGTGAAAAAAGAAGGAGAGGCAATGTGAAGAGAGAAAAGAAAGAGAGAATAAAGAAGGAGTTGAAAAGGAGAAGAGAGGAGAAGAAAAGAAAGAGTGATTTAAGAAGAAGTTGAAAAGGAGAAGAAAAAGTCATTATTAGACTTAAGGGGAGAGATTGGTCTGGGGGGGAGTATTTCAAGTACTTCAATTTTTCAAAGTCTTTTTAAATAAAGTTATAAGCTAACAAAATAAGTTAAGGTTTTGTCATCATCAAAAAGGGGGAGATTGTTGGAACCAAGTTGGTTCTAAGTACATAGGATTTTGATGTTTACAAAAGCACTCCATGTAATCTTATATTGTACTTAGAATTAATATATTAAATGCCATCAGAAGATAAAGTCACCGGAGGCAGAAGATGAAGTCACTAGAGGCAGAAGATGAGTTACCAGAGGATAAAATCAGACTAGAGGATACACCTCCAGAAGATACCAGAGGATGCATACAGAAGGCACCAGAGGATGCATCTTCAGAGGATATCAGAGGATTTCAAAACATCATCAGAGGATATCTTTCTTGGCCTAGATCAGAAGGAAGCATAGTCCAGAACGAGACCTGGTCTAGACCAGAAGGAAGCTTGTCAAAGGGAGACTTATTCCAGACCAGAAGGAATCATAAGTCAGACTTGGTCCAGAATTAATCATGACCAGAAGATAGTCTGATCGTGAAACAAGAATCAGTGTAGACTTAATCAGAGCTTCAGATAACTGGTCCATAACAAATGACTTGGTTTAGATTTGGTCCAGACCAGAAGATAGCATGGTTAAGAGTATATAACTAAGTCCAGATCAGAAGAAATGATTGTCTAGATTTAATCTAGACTTGATCCAGATCTGAAGGTAAATATCCAGATTAAAGTATCATAAGTCCAGATTTAATTTTAGTTCAATCCAGACTCAGTCCAGAATTCGTCCAGATCAGAAGGAAAATGTTTAGATCAATGGTCCATATTTAAGCATCATGGCCCAGTGTTGGCCGAGATCAGAAGATCAGACCATATGGCCCAATGTTGGCCGAGATCAGAAGATCAGATCATATGGTACAGTGATTGGGCGAGATTAGAACATGTGGTCCAGTGTTGGCCGAGATCAGAAAATCACAGCAGATCAGATTGTATGGTCCAGATGTGGTCGAGATCAAAAGATCAAACGGGCCAGATTTTAATCATGGCGAAAATCAGTGATTACTTGATTAAAATTTGAAGAAGACTTGATTAAATTTTGATAGAAATTTGATCAAAGTATTAAGGGGATTTGATTAAAAAATTACTGAAGACTTGGAGAAATTTGAATGCAATCTGAAGCTTAAAAAGATATGGTTTGAAATTAAAAGGAACAGGATTGGTCAACAGAATTTTTAAAGGCAATATGCAGCTAAAAAGATATGTTTTTTATATAAGTCAAACCCGATTGGCCAAGTTATTTTTGCAAAAGAATCTAGACAAGATACAGCTCGAATTTAATCATGGAAGAGACCCTAATCTTCATCTATAAAAGGAGGCTCAAGGCAGAAAACTTAGCATCGAAAATACTTGAGAGTCATACACTTCCAGAAGCAAAATACTTGAGTTTTTAGTGAGGTCAATTGTGAGTATCTGATATCAAGAAGCAAGTACTCTAAGTTTTTCTTTCCCTTGTGTTAGGTCTAAGTTGTTGAAGTAGAGTCTACAATCTGAGGGAGTCAGAAGGAGTAGCAGATTACTTAGCAATTAGATTCAAGGTTCTTTTCCTCAAAAGTCTAGGGTTGTTAGACTTTTTGAGAAGACTAACTTGGAGGGTCAGTGGTACTTTGTAATTCATGGTTTTTGAATTAGTGAAATCCTTCAAAGTGAAGGGACTGGGCGTAGCCTAGTTAACGGTGAACCAGTATAAAATTATGAGTTTTTATTTACTTTATATTTGCTGCTAACTCTGTTTTAATTCATACATAACAAGTTTTGTTTTAAAACTAAAAACTATTCAAGTTAGTCAAACACAATTCAACCCCCCTTCTCGTGTTTACACCTTGAAAGTTAAACCATACATTGAGTATGTTTCATATCTCTCTCAATCTTTAATTAATTTATTTAAATTAATATTGATAATGCATAGTATTTTAATTTTAATAAACAACATTTATATGATCATCGATCAGGGCATTTTTAACTTCGGGACAATCTTTTGTTGAAATACATTTAAATTTCCCATCATGTTTTCAACAACGAATACATCTCTAAGAACTAACCCCTATCAACATCCACATGCGACACTTTTCTATGGCCCACGTCAAAACTTCAAAGAATGGCACACTTACTATGTCAATGGAAATAAATTTCATACTAGGTCTTGGACTGAAGGAAAAGAAACAATAAATAGTGGAGTGTGTGTGAAGAGTTTATCTGATAGTGGTGTAACAGAAGACTTTTATGACATAATTGAACATATTTACGAAATTAACTACACGTTCCTAGTTTATGCGAAAACAATGGCGTTGTTTTACTGTAACTGGTTTGATTCATTGAGGAGAGGAACTAAGATCAATTTGATGACCAACACTATAGACATTCATTTGAGAACAAGATATCCATTGTTTGATCCGTTCGCCATGGCCTATAATGTAAGACAAGTGTATTATGTTCTTTATCCATCGACAATTAGAAACAAACAAGGTTAGTGTGCTGCATTCAAAACAAGACCAACAAGTGGAATTAAAGAAGAAGAAGAAGTTGCATATTAGATGGATGAAATGTCAAATGTGGAACATGTGAATGGAGATGAGACTATTAGTTACTTTTTCATGAGTCAAACATTGGGGAAGAAGTTGAATAATACGAGATAGAAGAATTAGAAGATGATGAAGACGATGACTTAATTCACTCATCAAATGACGATGATGATGTCGAATGAGTTAATTATATGAAGTGTGTATGTGTATATATAATTATATTGTAATGTCAAATGTGAACTGCAATACATATATATATATATATGGCATCAGTATCGAGAGCAAGAGGATCATGATTGGCTGAAATACGAGGAATATAAAAAAAAACACATGGAAAGAAAAAAATGGTTAAACCACGTGTTGATAACGACCCATCCCTCATATCTATACCAATGACTGGTACTAGCGGTGGAGTAGTTCCCCTCCATCCCGAGGTCCCTATAGAGTCTTATAACATAGACAAAATAATAAATCCTAGATGTGTTGATTGTTATGACTGCATTGTGATTATTCTAGAAAGAGATGAGTAAATTATTTTAAACTATTCCTGTTAATTATTTCATTTAAAATAATTTTATTAATTAATTTTTACATTTAATTTGTATGCTAACTTTGAAGGTATTTTCCTTTTAAATCATCTGCAAAAGCAATTACTGAAGTCATACAAGAGAAACATAAAAAAAGCATGGTTGTCTTGGGGTGAAATAAAGGAGGATAAGACACCTCAATTTTGTGAAGTTGATCCATTTTTACACGGTTTCAAAGTAAGTGATTAAATTAATTTACGTAATTACTATAATATATACATTTGCATGCTTAATTAAGTTATACTTTTAATATATTTTTTCATTTTTTAATTTAAACGAACAACATACAAAATGTACTTGGAGAAGAGAACATAACACTGCGATTTTGACCATCAGTTCTCCAAACATCTATCATCTATGTTGGCGTACATGTGTAACAAGGGCAAGGCGAAACAGTCAAATTGGGTTGGTAAAAATATTTGGAAGTGATTTTGTGGAAGAAATGGAACACAAATGTTTACAAACCGAAAAGCGAAAAAACAAAGATTAATATAGCATCTTAGAGGGTACCAATGCTCACAAGGGAGATTTCATGTCTGCTGGAGATATCAAATACTATATGGTAATTATTATTAATATATATCTTTTAATTTATATTCAATTAATTTTTAAATCTCACTAATTAAAATTGACAATTAATATTTTAGAAAAAACAACTTGGACAAAAGGTCACTCAAGATGAGATACATCGCTATCTTCATGTTAATCCTGAAATAAATATGTATATTGATGAACTCTCACAGATGATTTAGGTAAATATATAATTAATTATCATTTAAATTAATGTATATTTTATTAACTACGTACTAATTATAATTAATTAGTCCTTTAAATTATTATACATTAATTAATTAGTTTTAATTTAATTTACTTATTTCTTATACAAGAAAATCTTCACCAAATGGGATGATCAACAAGCTACTGTTTCTCCTGCTCAGCGAGCTGGTCTATTGGATCGGAAACAATATGAAACTGCAAGCTTTATGAACATCTGCGATGGCAAATACAAAGGATGTGTGTTGGGCGCCATTAGTTTATCGTTAACATTTGTAAAAGGCCTATTAGGATATATTCAGAGTGAATCTTCTTCTTATCTTAGTACGAATTGATCTCATCGTCCATCAATATTTGTTGACAATGTTGAACAATTAAATGAACACTGGATGACTAGACAAGATGAAAAAACACAACAGCTGATACAAGCAACAATTGAAAAATTAAATGCAAACTAGCAACAAAAGATTCAAAACAACAGCACAAAATTTCATCTCAACAATTGCCTCCTCCTTTTGACCAGTAGTTCTCACCTCAATAGAAACAACAATATCCACGGTCTCAGTACTTGCATCAACAACCACTGATGTTCCAACATCAACAAAAATACTCCTTATACTCCCAACAGCAGTAACATCCTCCAAACTTCCAACAACAAATGCAACCTCAAAACTCTGCCTTCCAACAGCAACAACAACAGCCGATGTTCCATCAGAAACAATCTTTTAATAACTATCAGTATGTGCCCTCTATTTCACATCAGGATCTTTAACCTCTAGCATATCAAACTCCATACTGACCAACTATGCCAACAGTTGGCTTGATCAGATCAAATTTAAATCAACCTCAACCAGTTGTGGTTCCGTTGACTAGTGGTGGTGTCATTGGAGATGAAATGTAATTTTAAACCATGTTGTCTTCAATACCACTAATTAATACTTATGAGGGACTTTTTTCGTCAGGTAATATTCCACCAAACAATGATGAGGAAGTGTTGCTAATGATCAGATGACTTATTATGATGATTGATGTATTCAAGTAATTTTCTTTTTAAATTTTCATTTTTGGTTTGTATGAATAATTTAAATATTACTATTTAATTATGGTGTGTTTTATTTTTGGTTTGGATGATATGATTTATTAATTTTGAAATATTTTATTTTGTATAGTAATAATAATTTAATTAATATTAAAATTATATTTTCGTTTTCATTATATATTATTTTTTTAAATTATATTTTCATTTTTAAATTATATTAATATAAATTTTTTATATATATTAGAATTTTTTAATACAAATTTCGTATTTATTGAAATTATTATTTTTAATAAAGTTACCCATTTAAGACAACCAAAACGGTAACAAATGAGCTTTTTTTTTTGTCTCACCACACAGTTTTTGACAGCCTAAACGAGCACAAACTATTATTTTTATCAAAGAAAAATGTGTTGGAACCAAGTTGGTTCTTGCAATTAAAGTTTTGATGTAAACAAATGTATTTTATGAAATTAACATATTTGACTTAGAAGAAGAATGAAAAATGTCACCAGAAGAATAGATTAGAGGATGACATTACCAGAAGCAGAAATCAGAGGAGGACGTCACCAGAGGATGACGTCACCAAAAGCAGAAATCAGAGGATGATGTCACCAGAGGATGTCACCAGAAGATGACGTCACCAGAAGCTGAAATCAGATGATGACGTCACCAGAGGATATCATCAGAGGAATCTGCAGAGAAAAATGCTCAAAACAGAATTGGAGCAAAAGATTTGAGAAACAGAATCTAGCTAAAAATATGCTCAAAACATAATCTGAGAAAAATGCTCAAAACAGAATTGGAGCAAAAGACTCGAGAAACATAATCTAGCTAAAAGTATGCTCAAAATAGCAGCGGAGCAAAATGCTCAAAATAGATTAATCAAAATACACTCCAGAAGTAAAGCATCAGTGAGCAAAAGACTCAAAACAGAATCTGACCAAACTACTCCAGAATATTCTCAAAACAGATTAATCTAAATACACTCCAGAAGTAAAGCACCAGTGAAGTCCTAAAGTTCAACTATAAATAGAGACTTAATGTTGAAGATTAGAGTATCGAAAACTACAAGAACTCAAGCTTAAATTCAACATTATTTGAGAGTTCAAAATAGAGAAACACAAATGCGCAAGAGCAATATTTTCTAAGTGTTTTCGAGAGAGAAATTCAGTGCAATAATAAGCTTTCCAGAAACAATAAAAGAGTCCAAGAATCAGTGCAGCAAACAGCTTTCCAGAAGCAACGTTTCAAAGTTCCAAACCTTTATTATATAACCCGATAGTGGTGTAGATTGCTTCTTCAATCTGGGGTAATCAGATTGGTAGGAGAAGACATGACTTGTAGAGTCAAGGTGTTGTTATCGTTCCTCAAATGTCTGGGGTTGTCAGGATGTTTGAGAAGACTTGGCTGCTATAGTCAAGGTGTTGTTGTTCCTCAAATGTCTGAGGTTGTCAGGCTGTTTGGGAAGACTGGCTTGTAGGATCAGTGGTGTTGTAAGTCAAAGGAGTTTGAATTAGTGAAAAGGGCTTCTGGAGGAAGGGACTGGACGTAGCCTAGTTAATGGTGAACCAGTATAAATTGTTGTGTTATTATGTTATTATTATCCGCTGCTGAATCTTATTAGTTATCTATCGAATAATTCACATTAACATTCAACAAAACAGCAAAAGTAATCCAGTTTGACAAACACAATTCAACCCCCCCTTCTCGTGTTTGCACCTTCAATTGGCATCAGAGCTCGGTCTCAAGGCTGAGCACTTTACATTGTTTGAGGAAAGATCCAATGGATCAACATGTCCGAATTCAAGTAAGAAGCTGTTGGAACCAAGTTGGTTCTATGTCTTAGGATTTTGATGTTTACAAAAGGACTCAATGTAATCTTATTTTGTACCTTGAATTATTACATTAAATACAACCAGAAAATGAAGTTTGCAGAGGCAGAAGATGCATCCAGAATGCGTCCTGGAATTACCAGAAGATACTCCAAGATCACCAGAAGATATCTTTGCTTGCCCAGATCAGAAGGAAGCAATGTCAGAAGAAGACCTGGACCTTACCAGAGGAAAGCCTGCCAGAGGGAGAGTTTGTCCAGACCAAGAGGAATCAAATATCAGATTTATTCCATAAGTTATTCTGACCAGAAGATGGCCTGGCAGTGAGAAATTAAAACAGCCCAGACTTGTTCCAGACTCTACCAGAAGATAAGTTAATGAGTCCAAAACAAGAGAATCAATCCAAATTTGACCCAGATCAGAAGATAGCATGGTTCAGGGTATGAAACTAAGTCCAGACCATAAGAAATGATTTCCAGAATTGATCCAGACCTGATCCAAAATCAAAGGTAAAATGTCCAGACTGAAATATTACTTATCCAGATTTAATTTCAATTTAATCCAGACCAAGTCCAGAATTGGTCCAGATCAAAGGGAAGATTTCCAGATCAATAGTTCAGAATTAATTATTTGCCCCAGTGTTGACCAAGATCAGAAGATCAGACCATGGCCCAGTGTTGGCCGAAATCAGAGGGTCAGGATGTGTGGTCCAACAATGGCCGAGATCAGAGGATTGTAGCATATCAGGTGCAAGTCCAGGATGGCCGAAATCAGAAGATTAGAGGGTTAGGAAGTGTGGTCCAGGGATGGCCGAAATCAGAGGATCACAGCATATCAATTAGTTTGGTCCAGATGTGGACCAGCGCAGAAGAATCCAATGGTCCAGATTTAATCAGGAGGATTAACGGTGGAGATTTTAATTTATTTTAATCAAAGTATTAAAAAGATTTGTTACAAAAATAAAAGTGAGGTATTGTGGAATTCAGGAGCTGTGGCGGGAAGCAACTAAAGTTTTGATTGGCCAGTTAATTTTTGAAAGAAATCTGAAGCTTAAAAAAGATATGTTTTTTGTTAAAATGAAGCCCAATTGGTCAAGTTATTTTTACAGAGAATCCAGCAAGATTCAACTCGAATTTAAGCATTGGAAGAGGCCCTAATCTACATCTATAAAAGGAGGCTCATGACAGAATACTCATCATCGAAAATCACAAAAGAGTCATACACTTCCAAAGGAAACACTCAAGTTTTCAGTTAGGTTAATTGTGTGTTCCAGCTTTCAAGAAGCAAGCACTCGTGTTATTTTCTTTCCCTTGTGTTAGATTTAAGTTGTTGAAGTAAAGTCTACAATCTGAGGGAGTCAGAAGGGGTACCAGATTACTTGGCAATTAGATTCAAGGCGTTGTAATTCCTTCTACAATCTGGGGTTGTCAGATTGGCAGGAGAAGACTTGACTTAGGAAGTCAAGGTGCTGTATTCCTCAAGAGTCTAGGATTGTTAGACTGTTTGAGAAGACTGACTTGGAGGGTCAGTGGAACTGTTGTAATTCAAGGTTTGAATTAGTGAAATCCTTCAAGGTGAAAGGACTGGACGTAGCCTCGTTAACGGTGAACCAATATAAAAATTATGTGTTTTATTTTTACTTTATATCCGCTGCTAACTCTGTTTTTATTCATACATCAAGTTATGTTTTAAAATTGTAAAAAAAGGAAAAGTATTCAAGTTAGTCAAACACAATTCAACCCCCCTTCTCGTGTTTGCACCTTCAGAAGCTACTGGAGGATACATCAATAGACCACCTCTATTTGATGGAGAACGATTTGAATACTGGAAGGACAGGCTGAGAAGGTTTTTTTATTTCACAAGATCCTGAACTTTGGGACTTGGTGGAAGATGGTTATACTGCTCCAGAAGATGTTGATGGTGTTAAAATTTCCAAAAGAGATATGGATGCTGATCAAAAAAAGATGTTCAAGTTGCATAAAAAATCCAGAACGTTCATGATCAATGCAATCATATTCAAGGAGTTCGACAAGTGCACTAACAGAGAAACAGCAAAGAGCATCTATGATAGTCTGATTCTGACTTACGAAGGTAGTAAGCAAGTCCAAGAAGCAAAGGCTAACATTCTAGTCAAGAAGTACGAGTTATTCAAGATGGAAGAAGATGAAGACATTGAAACTATATTTTCCAGATTCCAGACTCTAGTATCAGGATTAAGGGTATTAGAAAAGAGCTACACTACTGCTGATCATGTAAGGAAAATACTTAGAAGTCTGACAATCAAGTGGAGACCAAAAATCACTGCTATTCAGGAAGCTAAAGATCTGAATACTCTAAAGCTGGAAGAATTAATCAGATCCCTCAGATTACATGAAATTGAGTTGGAAGAAGATGAACCCAAGAAGAAGAACAAAACTCTAGCATTGAAATCCAAGCAGAAGAAGGCTCTGAAAGCAACATGAGTATTAGAAGATAGTGATTCAAACAATCAAAGTTTGAACTCAGAGGAATAAATTTTCCCATAGATATTCCAAGCAGTTCAACAAAGAAAATGATGATACACATGACAAGAAAGATATCATCTGCTATGGATGCAATGAATCTAGACATATCAAGTCAGAATGTCCAAATATAGAGAAAGGGAAGTACCAGAGGAAAGATTTCATAACCAAGAAGAAAAGCATGATGGCTACATGGGATGATTCTGATGAATCTTCTGAAGATGAACAAGCAGATTTCGCTATGATGGCTCACACCAACTCTGTCTCTGGATCCAACAGAGAATCTGATTCTGGAAGAGAATTAGAAGATGATGAAACTGAGGTATATTCTGAATTCACTCGATCTAATTTGATTACTGCTCTGAATGACTTTTTAAACAGCAATTACAAATTGTCTTTAAAACTGAAAACTCTTAAGAAAGAAAATAAAAATTTAACAGAAGAAGTTAATGTTTTAAAAAAGCAAATTGCATAATTTAAAACAGAAAGTGTCATTCTTGAAACTGATATTGCAGAATTGAAAACAGAGAATGTATATTTGAAAAACAGTTTCGCTAAATTTCAAGTTGAAAGTCTAACTCTAAAAAATGACCATAATTCAACATCAATTGAAAATACCACAAGTAATTCTGATATACATGAACAAGTTCTTCAAGAATTTCTTGCTAATGGTATGGAAAGAAGCAAATATGCTTCTATGATTTATGGAGTCAGTAGGAATGGAAATAGAAGTATAGGATTTGAAGAAACTATAACTGAACCAAAACCTGTGCTTAAATATGTTCCCTCTGATATTGTGTGTGTTGTTTGTTACAAGAAAGGTCATTCCAAAGTGTTTTGTCCTATGCTAAATACAAGGAAAAACAAGAAACTTTTTATGACTAACAAACCTAGACCCAACCAGATTTGGGTACCAAAAGATAAAATTGTTTATGTTGCAGATGTTCTGACCAACCAAAGTAAAACACCAGTCATGGTGCCTGGTCAATGGATGCTGGCAATATATGAAGGGAAAAAGGTCTATGTTCCAACATCTACCAAGCAGAAGCCAATTGACTCTGGTAGAAGAAGAACTGGTCAACACAATAACTATCAGAACCAGAACTAGAATCATAAGAGGAACAGGAAATATCAAAGAAATCACACATATCACACAAATCAAAACAGACAGAGAAATCACTCATATCAACAAACCTGGAACTACCAGAAGAATCAGAATTACCATCAGTTCCAGAACCAGAAGAATCAGAATTATCATCAGTTCCAGAATTATCAGAGGAACCTGATATATCAGTAGAAAGAAAAGAATCAGAATCAGGAGAGTTCTTCAAACACTCCAGTAAAATTCATCAAGACTACAAACCAAGAAGGGAATTCAAATACCTTCATCCAAACCATCTAATCACAGAACATACAGATTCAGAATCTGAAAATCAGAAACAAGAGGATTTTCAGAGTAAAACTAAAAACTGTTGACATAGAGGTTACATCTTGTTGTAAATACTATTATTGTTTGATATTTATGTTTAATGTGATAACAAGAAGCTTGATCCTAAAAATCAAAGCTAGATAAGTATTCTGCAGGTTTTCAAACTGTCAGAGGAACCAAGTGATTCACGTGATGTGAACACTTCAACAGAAACAGTATTTCAGTGGTTACAAAAACAAGCAGAAACCACCAGAAGCAGAATTAATGGTTTGGCTGTATTGAGTTCATTTTTAAATTATTTGATTTGTATTATGTTATATGACAAATAGCTTGACCTGGAAAGTCAAAGCAAGATGAAGCTGATGCAGGTTAACCAGAACCAGAGGAAACCGAAGCTGGTTTACCAGAACCAGAGGAAATTGATGCAGATCTACTAGAACCAGAAGATGATACACATCGACCAGAACCAAAAGCTGATGCAGGCAAAAGAAATTGAAAAAGCAGAAGCTACCAACAAGCATACGACAAATCTTCAGAGGATGAATCTGAAGATAATTTAGAAGAAAGATGGATGGAAGTACAAATCTTCACATCCCAAAATGCTAATCATTGGGAGTGCAAGTGATCTCTTAAGGATCAAATCATCACTTAAAGAAATCAGTTTGTTTGGTTTACTCTCATCTATCGAGTCTATTTTTGTTGATGAAGCACTAAGGGAAGATGGATGGATTCTTGCCATGTAAGAGGAGTTAAATGAATTTGAAAGGAATTGTGTTTAGGATCTAGTTCCAAGACCAGAAAAGAACATTATTGGAACCAAATGGTTTTCAGAAACAAGCTGAATGAAAAAGGAGAAGTTGTCATAAACAAGGCACAACTTGTTGCACAAGGCTACAGTCAGCAAGAAGATATTGACTACACTGAGACTTTTGCTCTAAATTGATGCAGTAGGAATTTCAAATGAGCATGATGGGAGAACTTAAGTTCTTCCTAGGAATACAAATTCAGCAAAGTCAAAAAGGAATATACATTCATCAATCAAAATATACAAAAGAGCTTCTCGAGAAGTTTAAGATGAGTGAATGCAAATATATGGCTACTCCAAAGCATCCTACCTGCTCACTTGAGAAGGATGACTCAGGACAAAAAGTTGATTAAAAATCCTACAGATGAATGATAGGATCTCTACTCTATCTCACTGCTTCGAGACCTAATATCATGTTTAGTGTATGCGTATGTGCTGGATTTCAGTCTGACCCTATGAAATCCCATTTAACTATCGTTAAGAGAATCTTTAGATACCTAAAAGGCACTACCAACATCATCTTGTTCTACAAGAAAACTCCTACATACAAAATGAGTGGATACTATGACTATGATTATACTGGAGATAAACTCGAAAGAAAGAGTACAAGTGAAAACTGCACATTCTTAGGAGAAAATTTAATATCTTGGACAAGCAAGAGACAAAGCACCATTGCCATGTCAACAGCAGAAGCTGAATACATTTCAGTTGCCTGATGCAGCTCCCAACTCATTTGGATGAAACATCAGTTGGAAGACTACAAAATCATGGAAACAAACATCCCTTTATACTGTGACAACACTTCAACCATCAACCTAACCAAAAACCGTATCCTACATTCTAGAGCCAAACACACAGAGATCAAACACCACTTCATAAGAGATTATGTTCAAAAAGGGGTACTTAACATTCAATTTGTAGACACTAATCTTCAATGGGCTGACATATTCACTAAACCACTACCTGAAAATAGGTTTGAATTCATCAAGAAAAACCTTAATCTTATCTTCATCCCTAACCTAATAGCTTAGTTTAATTTTTTTGTATGTTACTTTATTTTTCGTGTACTTTTATAATTAAAAAATAATAATAAAAAAGAAAGAGTAAAGAAAAAAAACAGAGGATTTCTTTTCTTCGTTCAATCCTTTTTGTCTTATGACAAAGGGGGAGAAGATGTAATATTTGATAAAATATCCGAGGGAAAAGATGATGTATGTGAAAGGAGGAGAACATGATGTATGATGTACTTTATATGATATAAGGGCATTAGAATTAGGGGGAGAAAATATAAAATGAAGCTTAGTCTTAGGAGGAGTCAAAGTCAAAAGAACGAAAAAGTATTATAAAAAATACATTGTTTTTCATCATCAAAAAGGGGGAGATTGTTGGAACCAAGTTTGTTCTTGCAATTAAAGTTTTGATGTTAACAAATGTATTTTATGAAATTAACATATTTGACTTAGAAGAAGAATGAAAAATGTCACCAGAAGAATAGATCAGAGGATGACGTTACCAGAGGATGTCACCAGAGGATGACGTAACCAGAAGCAGAAATAAGAGGATGATGTCACCAAAGGATGTCACCAGAATATGATGTCACCAGAAGCAGAAATTAGATGATGACGTCACCAGAGGATATCATCAGAGGAATCTGTCAGAGAAAAATGCTCAAAATAGAACTGGAGCAAAAGACTCGAGAAACTGAATCTAGCTAAAAATATGCTCAAAACAGAATCTGAGAAAAATGCTCAAAACAGAATTGGAGCAAAAGACTCGAGAAACAGAATCTAGCTAAAATTATGCTCAAAACAGAAGCGGAGCAAAATGCTCAAAACAGATTAATCGAAATACACTCCAGAAGTAAAGCATTAGTGAGCAAAAGACTCAAAGAAAAATCTAAGCAAACTACTCCAGAATATTCTCAAAACAGATTAATCGAAATACACTCCAGAAGTAAAGCATTAGTGAACTTCTAAAGTTCAACTATAAATAGAGACTTAATGCTGAAGATTAGAGTATTGAAAACCACAAGAACTCAAGCTTAAATTGAACATTATCTAAGAGTTCAAAATAGAGAAACACAAATGCGCAAGAGCAATATTTTCAAAGTGTTTTCGAGAGAGAAATTCAGTGCAATAATAAGCTTTCCAGAAGCAACAAAAGAGTGCAAGAATCAATGCAACAAACAGCTTTCCAGAAGCAACGTTGCAAACTTCCAAACCTTTATTATATAACCCGATAGTGGTGTAGATTCCTTCTTCAATATGGGGTTGTCAGATTGGTAGGAGAAGACTTGACTTGTAGAGTCAAGGTGTTGTTATCGTTCCTCAAAAGTCTGGGGTTGTCAGGCTGTTTGAGAAGACTTTGCTGGTATAGTCAAGGTGTTGTTGTTCCTCAAAAGTCTAGGGTTGTCAGGCTGTTTGGGAAGATTGACTTGTAGGATCAGTGGTGTTGTAAGTCAAAGGAGTTTGAATTAGTGAAAAGGGCTTCTGGAGGAAGGGACTGGACGTAGCCTAGTTAATGGTGAACCAGTATAAATTGTTGTGTTATTATGTTATTATTATCCGCTGCTGAATCTTATTAGTTATCTATCGAATAAGTCACATTAACATTCAACAAAACAGCAAAAGTAATCCAGTTTGACAAACACAATTCAACCCCCCCTTCTCGTGTTTGCACCTTCAAAATGGTCCTTTATAAAGGCCTTTGCCACTAGGAATTAATGACTGCATTTCCTTTCACAAGTTTGTGACGGCTTAAGCCTTCACCAATGGAAAACAAAAAATAGCCATTGTTGTCGCCACAAAATGTGACGATTGGCTTAATTGTGGTTGCCTCAACTGTCATAAATTAAGAATTTGTGGCAGTTTTTATCCCCTTTATAGGGACTTTTAGCCTCCACAAATAAATTTTTTTCTTGTAGTGCTCCACTATCGACTGCTGACCACCAATGGGGACCACCGGAGTTATACCGTTTATGATGTGGGGTATTGAGAGTTCTGACACCCGTCGCCACGGGGACACCGAAGTTCCACCACCAACAACCACCGCCTTATTTTTAAATAGATAATAATTAAATTATTTATTTTTAAATTCTAAAAAACTATTTTTAAAAAATAGTAAAAAATCTGTTTTTTTAATGTATTTAAAATTGCAGTTAACTTTGGTTCAAAAATAATAGTAATTTTTTTTATGAAAATGAAAATAGTAGTTAACTTTAAAAAAATTATTTTTATTTAGTAAAATAACATTATATTCTTTTTTAAACAAAAAATAATTTAAACAAAAAATTCTGAAAGTAATTTATAATGATACAAAAAATAGTTTTTTATGAAAAATATCCTTTTTTCTTGCATAAAAATTTTTAAAAAATAAAAAATATGATTGTTGTAGATATTAATTTTTTTATGATCCAAATCCAAATCTATCAAAGCCATCCATTTTGCCACCCCTGATATAATATTAGAAACAAATGAATATACAATCAAGAACATTAATTACAATATACTACATTTGTCCATATTTATAAGACCTTGTTCACTAAATCACGTGAGTTGAGAAAGTTAGTTGTAATATTAAGTTTGCTAACAATTTAAATTGTTTGACTAGTTTATCCTTAAAGAGAGAAACTTAGTTTATATTTTTATTGTAGTACTATTACAAATTACAAAATAAGATGCAATCAAATTAGGAGTAAGTTAGGTAAGAAATAATTAATACAATTAAAAAAATTAAATCAGGTCTTATAAAAAGGACCAAGGAAAAATATCAACAAAGTCTTATATTTACGAACAAAGGTAGTAGTAATATGTTATTCCTATATATACAAATTATTCCCATTTTTTTATCATAGAGAAATCTAATAACGTCTTGACATCACCCCAAGTCCTCATGCCATGATATCATTTATGAAGTTGTTGATATCGTTAGAGCAAGTATAATAAATCATTGCAAGTAATAATAAAACGGTAAGATTGAGTGTCGAACTCAAATATTGGGTTATACTATTGATCAATACATTTTGGCACATGTTTTTAGCTTTGTACTGTGACATTTTGAAAGCTCTATAGAGCTTAGATTAGTTTTTTAGTATGTTTTTAAACTTTGGGTCGTAATTGAGTTTTAATGTTATTATTTGCATATTGATCCTTGCTTGCTTTGTATGCCATAATTTGAGCTCTGGATATCTGATTGACGCAGCGAGCAAGCGTTGGAAAGCTACAAATCAAAGTTACAACTTTTATGATAGCACGAAAGCCCAATTCCGAACTTTACTTGGTCTAAACTGTAGATTACGTGATCTGAACTTTTTGTAATAATTTTTAATATGGCCCCATTGTTTTTAGAGCCCAAAATTAAAGTACTATATATTTTATTTTTTTTAGTAAGGGTTCAGTTATGCTTTTGAGAAAGACATACAAATACTCAGAGTTTTCTTATTTTCTTATTTTTGGATAAATAGAACATTTTTTATGGAATGCTAATTTCTGAGATTAATGCACTGTTTCAGAGTTTCATCAGGACTTTGAGGTTTAATTTATAATGTTAATTTCTCATATTAATTCTATTTCTTTTTATTTGATTATATTGTTATTCTAATTGCTTAATTCGAATCTCAATAGGATATATAAAATTAGTTTGATAGAATTCAATTTCTAAATTAAATAATTGTAGTTTTTCGACGCTTGATTGTTAATTATAATACATCGATTACTGTGATGCTTAATCCAATCAAAGAAACATAATTCACATAGGGTTAATTACATTTGTTTGATTAATTATATAGTCAAATAGGAATAGAGTCACAATTTCTAAATTGAATCCATTGATAGAATTTATGATTGGTCTGAAACTCCCGAATCAGTGGATTACTCGTTCCAACGTAATTGTAATCCGTTTTCTTAATTTGTCCGAACCTAAATTCAAAACCCCCTATGTTATTTTTTTTATTGATTCTAAATTCAGAAAAAATTGTTAGAGTCCTTGCAAGAGGACTCGAGTTGTTGCCATAAGCTACGTTTTTATTACTCGTATTTGACCCGTGATCGACAGCGGATCAAATTGGCACCGTTTTCGGGGACTCTCTGATAACTATATTAGCCAATTTTAGACTACTACTAACCATCCTAACAATTATTTTTCTGTTTTGCTGCTCTACAGGTTGTGTAGGCACTTTGGTAGTCAAAAAATTTAGTTTTCAAGCGATTGTCTCATATTGCCCCGAACTTTTGCCAGAAAATCACAAGAAAATCAAGGAACATGTTCCTTCTACGAGATTTCGACCCTCAAAATCCCAAATTCCTTTGTTTAGAACACTTTTTAATTTTTTGAATTTTTTATATTCTCAAAAAAATCCAAACAATATTGTGTTATCTTTATTTTATTTTTAGAATTTTTTGGGTGGTATTTATATATATTTTGAATTTTATTTTATAGGATTTTTCATTGTCCACTTCAATTTTAGCGATAGGGACATTGTTAGAATTTTCAGAAATGTGTTGTTGCATTTCATTGTTATATTCTCATGATGCATGACTAGGGCCAGTTCTGTGAATTTGCATCCCCTTGATCGTGAAATAGATATGACTTTTCATTTGCTTCATAGATTTAACAGAGCTACTAGTGCAAACGAGTTAGGTAGTGAAAGTGATTCTTTGTTCAGTAATACCTTATATGACTTTAATTATAAGTGTGAGTTCACTAATCACAATTTGGATGATACAAATAATAGAACCTTAAGACAACTTGCTGCACCTGATGTAACTTATAATGCATTGTGTATCGAATATCCTGAAGTTACTGTACCATTTGAACTTAAATCTGGTTTAATACACTTGCTTCCAATATTTAATGATCTTGCAGGTGAGGATCCCCACAAACACTTGATGGAGTTTCACGTTGTGTGTTCTACTATGAAGCCTCAAGCTGTGACACCCTAAACCCAAAATAATATATACTAATTTATACCATATTTATTTTAAAATAAATTTGCAGCGGATAAATAAAAACTCTTTCAGAGGAAAAAAGAAACTTTTCCATGTTATCTAGGATATCACATTTCTCAAAATTGAAAAGGAACACTAAACTTTTTTTCCTCCTATAAAACAGTGTAATCTCGAAAAACTTGATTTAACTAGAATTCCTTAATTTAATTCCAAAATCTTAATAGTACTTTAAAGTTTTCATACAAAAATTAATTTATAATTAAATAAATAAAAATACAACTTATGACTCTTATTCTCAGTATCACCTATCATAGCGGAGCTTCTCCCGAAGTTGAACTTCAAGACTAATTAACTTATAATAACTGCGATTTCGAAAACGCGGGGCCAAGCCAGTCAAACACAAACAACGAAGGAGGTGAGTTTTGAAAGCATGTTGATAATATAATATAAATAAGAAGAACACGTTATTATTCATAAATAAACCGTATCGTTACACAAACATTCTTCAAGGAAAATCTATACATTTCACTATAACATCAAATCATCTAAGAGAAATGATTGTTGCACACGATGCATATTAATCACAACAAAACAATCACAAAAGAATGCAATGCCATGCATGAGCTTAGACTCTACTTCACAATGTTGTACCATTCTAACTCTAAAGTACTTGGTTAAGAGGCTTGATACTATGCCACCACCTGAGTGGACTGACAATTCAAATTGGCCCTGTTCTCATAGACCCCTTCAACTCAACTTGAGACACATATATGCGACAGTCGAGGTAAACGTGTGTTGCATGGTAGTTCCCGACATTTAGAGTGCTAACTCCACCCAAATACCTCCGAGGTCTAACAATCTTGCCTTAAGGCTCAATAGCAGACCGCCATGATTAGACTCATTCAGTTGTACTTCCCCGAAATCACTATGTTTGATAGACCCTACCTATATGATGACAAAATAATCTTTACTTCAAAAATTCACATCAACTTCAAATATTCCCAACATATATTTTCTCCCCACTTTAGCCTAGACTACTCCATTAAGAGCATAATCTTTAGCTCAAGTAGGAATCATCACTATTTCATCAATTATGGGGTACTTCAATATTCACATCACAATTTTATAACATCATTAATCATACATAATCATGATCATCATATAAACTCATCACAAATTTATAACATCACTATCGTCAGTCAAAAATCATCATTATCATCACATAAACATATATCATACAATGCATCCATATTTTATTATCACATTACATAAATTTGTCAAATCAAACATATGCACATAATATCATTCGACATCAATTACAATAATATCAAATATCAAATACCACACAATTATTGAAAATTAAATCAATCAACACCTTATAGACATTTCTACTTAACATTTTAATCTCACAATCCTTATATTTTCACATTAATTAAGTTATCTCTCAAAGGACTACTGCCGTACGTAGTGAACCCTAGATGAATCGTTGGGGAATACGGTTTTTCCATTCATCTCACAATATATTATACTAATGATTCAAATACTATCTCACCCCTTACCTTATAATTAATAATAATTTTAGGAGCAAAATGGAGTTAGAACGTCCAGAAAAACACTGCGGAAAAAGTCTCACCAACTCGTCGGAGCGCCGGAAGGGTTCGGTGTCAACTTCACCGAAAAATGCAAATGAGTAGTGCTTCTTGAAGGTTTCGACGAGAGAAATAAAAAAACGATGCCAATTTTTTGAGATGACAAATGTTGTGATCGGAATCAACCAAAAATAGCTCGCCTAAGGAAAGAAACGGAGCTGTTCAAACTGGGGTGTAAAACACAAACAGTTCAATCAAACACAATAGTAGAAACAAAATTTATTTTATTTTATTTTTATATTAAATTGTTCTATTCATCCATAATTGTAATATCATTATCTAAAATATTCACATTAAAATACTAATACCTGACCACACTCTTTCAGAATACAAATCCCTTTTATCTTTTTTTAAAAACTTTAATAAAATATTCAACCCGAAAATATTCATACTCATATTTTATAAAATAAATAAAATAATAAAATATATATTTATAATTTATATTAATAATTAAATTAAATATGTATAAAATTATCAACATATATTCTAAAATAATTTTAACATCAAATTAATTCTTTTAAATTCTCTTTAATTAGTAAAATAGTTTATTATAAAACTTGGAGTGTTACACAAGGAGTCACAGAGGACCATATCAAGCTAAGAGCCTTCCCATTCTCACTTCAAGATGCAGCCAAGGTTTGGTTGTACTACCTTCAGCCAGGTTCTGTTACAATTTGGAATGATCTGAAGAGGCTGTTCCTAGAAAAGTTCTTCCCTGCCTCCAAAGCTACTTCAATCAGAAAAGTATTGGGGAGATTCAAGAACTTAGACGCTAGCTTCCCTCATCACCAGATTTCTGAACAATTGCTCATCTAATATTTTTATGAAGGCTTGTTACCTATGGGTAGAAGTATCCTAGATGCTACTAGTGGGGGAGCACTTGTCGATAAGACCCCAGAAGCGGCAAAAGCCTTCATTGAGAACGCGTCCATTAATTTAGTAGTGTTGACAAAGAGAGTGAACAAAATTCAAGCTTTTTTCCACAAGAATCCAGATAGCAGACTTGATGAGATTACATCTTTAGTAAAAAAATTGGCAGTAGGAAAGCCTAAGCAACAAAGGTATGTGGTATTTGTACTTCTGCAAAACAACCTACAAATTCATGTACTACATGGCATAAAGCTCCAATTGCTGATGCTCCTCAAGCATATGCAATAAACATATACAATCCTCAAGCCAACTATGATTTGTCATCTAACAGGTACAATCTTGGTTGGAGAAACCATCTCAACTTAAGATGGGGGAATTCATCTGCACAACAACAACCTAGGTAGCGGCAAAACATTGCGTAGCAGCAAAACAATGCGCAGTAGTAAAACAACACACCTTCATTGGAGGATCTTGTCAAATAAATGGTTGTCCAGAATCTCCAATTTCAACAAAGAACATATTCCACCATTCAAAATTTGGAGATAACGATTGGCCAGCTGGCCACTTCAATTAATCATATGTAGACTTAGGGATCAAAACAACTACCTTCTCAATCAGTAGTAAATCCAATTGTTGATAATGTCAATGCAATTACCTAGAGGTATGGGAAAGCTGTTGAAATATCAAAGGTACTTGAAACTGCTGCTGTGAGAAATAACAAGGTTGCTGAGGGCACTTTGGTACATGAATTTTTTGATGTTGAGTAAGATATACCACTTCCTTTCCCTCAATGGACAGTCAAGACCAAAAAAATGGACGAGGCAGATAGGGATAGAGTGATCTTGGATACATTCAGGAAGGTGGAAGTGAACATTCCCGTCCTTAAAGCAATTAAACATATTCCAAGATATGCCAAATTTCTATAAGAGTTGTGCACACACAAGAGAAGGTTAAAAGGTAATGAAAGAGTTAAAATGGGATGCAATGTTTCAGCCCTCATTCAGCCTATGCCCAAAAAATACAAAGATCCTGGGACTTTTTCCATTCCATGTACCACAGGCAATAGTAAATTTGAAAATGCCATGTTAGATTTAAGAGCTTCCATTAATGTTATGCCTACATCTACTTTTAACTCTCTTGCCCTTGGACCTTTACAGAATACATGTATTACCGTTCATTTAGCAAACAGAAGCAATGCTTGCCCTGTTGGATTGGTGGAGGATGTACTTGTTCGAGTTAATGACTTGATATTTCCAGCAAATTTTTACATACTAGACATGGAGGGAGACACTATGTCCAACATGGCGCCTATCATCTTAGGTAGATCTTTCTTGAAAACTCCTAAAACAATAAATGATGTTCATGATGGAACTCTATCCATGGAATTTGGTGATAACATTGTAAAATTAGATATCTTTGATGCTATGAAACACCCCATGGAAGAGCATTCTATTTTTCAAATTGAATTGCTTGCTAATTTGGTTGATGAAACATACCTCGATATGTTTGCTACTGATTTTCCTTCACTTTCTGGTTTTGATGATACTTATACTTGTGATTTTTGCAAAGATACTCAATTGTGCTTTGTGTGTGCTGAGATCGAAGATGCTTTATAGGGTGATCACTTTTCTAATATTTCTACTAACATAATTGATTTTGCAGATATAGCTTTGGCCACATGCGTTCTACCCTCCGTTGAGCAACCACTTGCTTTAGAGCTTAAACCACTTCCTGAAAATTTGAAATATGCATATTTAGAAGGGAGTGGAAAGTTACGTCTGATTATTTCAGCCAAACTTGAAGATGAACGGGAAGAAAAGTTGCTGCAAGTTTTGAGAAAACACAGGAAGGCAATCAGATGTACCTTAGCTAATAAAACATAGGTCTTATTTTTTTCTAAGTTACAAATAAAAACAAAAATATTATTTCAAAGCAAAAAATTCTAATTACGTAAATAAATTATAACTCAATAGTGATATGGCAATAGCCGACAACGGCGCCAAAATAGCAAGACCAAGTGTCGAACTCAAGGACTGCGTTATACTATCGATTATGTTTAATTACTAAAATCAAACAAAAATTTTCTCAATTAATTGAAATAATATTTGAAATTAACAAGAGTTATAGAGTTGAAATTTTCTAAAAAGAAAAATGTCAGAGATGAGCTTCACTTTGAATCCATTCTTGGTTTCTAAATTTATCCTAGTTACTAAATTCCTTTAATGAACTATTACCGAATTCTCTTTATTATTCTTGCCCTAATTCCTTAGTGACATAACCTTTAATTCCAAAGTAACGCCTAATTTCTTAGTGGATTTAAGATTAGAATTAAGCGTTACGACACAAGAATTCTCTTAGTAAACTATTTCCTCTGCAAATAGTTCAATTGATTTGATGACCTACATTTATCCCTAGACTACAATATCATGAATTTCTCACCTCAAGATTTCGTACAGTCTACTTCCGTTTCGAAATATGAATCATAAAACAGTTTAAAGTTGATCAAGCATTAAAAAGCATTAAGCATAGAGATGAGAAAAGTAATTCAATAAGCTCACTCATATGTCTAGAAATCAAATCATACAAATAAGGGTTTCATCTTGTTTCACTCATCCCTAACAAATATGGTTTAGTTACTCACAACATAGATACTAAATAAAGAAGAATTTGAAGAAAGATTCATTAATGGTTCTTGATAAAACTCCTTCAATGGTGTTAGAACCATCCTCCTATGAGTCTCTCTATTAGGGCACAAATCTCCAAACTTCAAAATAGCCAAAAAGATACATAGAAAGTGAGAAAAACACTTTTATGCATTTCCGGTAGTGCGTCATGTGCCCCAGCGCGTGCTAGGAGCGCTCCAGCGCACCTAGACATAAGCATAATGTCAGAATACTATAGAAATGTGCTTCAACGCACAACATCATTTGTCTGAAATTTACTACATTTTCTCTTCTTTTGAATCCGAATTTGTTTCTAGTCTCTTGATGAAAGTTATATCTATGGATCTTAGTTTTCATTTGCACTTAAGTTGACTCCAATTAAACATCTACAACTCCAGATATGGCTAAAATACTCTACATATGTCATGTTCATTTCTCACTGGTTTCTTCAGTAAGAACTTCAAAGTCGCATGGTCACTAAAAACAACTACCTTGGAACCTAGCAAATACGGTCTAAACTTATCAAGAGAAAAAACAATATCTAAAAGTTCCTTTTCAGTGGTAGTATAATTAGCCTATGTAGAATCTAAAGTTCTAGAAGCATAATAAATAACATTGGCAGCCCTGCTAACCCTTTGCACAAGGACTGCTCCCAATGTATAATTGGATGTATCACATATAATTTCAAAGCGGAAGCTCCACTTGGGTGGCTGAATGATAGGAGTAGAGGTCAATGTTGTCTTTAAGCAATCAAACGCCCGCTTGCATTTGTCATCAAAGGTAAAAGTGACATCCTTTTTGCAGCAAATATGATAGCGAAAGAGCTATCTTGCTGAAGTTCTTGACAAAACGCTTGTAAAAACCTGCATGGCCAAGGAAAGAACAAATCTCGCGGACGCAAGATTGGTAAGGAAAATTAGAAATCATGTCAATCCTGGCAGGATCCACTTCCATCCCCTTTTTAGAGATCAAGTGTCCTAAAACTATGCCCTATTCAAGCACGCATCAAATGAGTAATTGTATACAGTAAAATCATCCATGAAAACATTCATATAATTTTCTATGAAATCAGCAAAGATACTGATCATGCATCGTTGGAAAGTGCCAGGAGCATTGCATAGGCCAAAGGGCATCCTTCTATAGGCAAACGTGCCGAAGGAGCAAGTGAATATGGTTTTTTGTTTGTCCTCTGGTGCAATATGGATCTAAAAATCACTTGAAAAACCATCAAGAAAACAATAATGTGACTTACCAGCCAACCGTTCAAGCATTTGATCAATGAACGGTAAAGGAAAATTATCCTTTTTGGTTGCCTGGCTTAGTCTCCTGTAATAGATGCATACCCTCCAGTTGTTCTGCACTTGTGTGACTAACTGCACTTAAACAATGAAACAACACAAAACTACGAAAAAATATCTAGTTAATCAAGGAAATAAGAACATAAACATTTCATTAAATTCAATAACTAAAATCGACAAACTATAGCAAATAACTCATGATTAAAGATGAATAAGACATAAACAATGAAAAATATGCATCTGATGAAGAGCTATCAGTTATCTTCAACACGAACATCAAACTTGAGCTGATGACTAATGATCGTTCACCAACACAACTTTGAAAGCATTCCATCCAAAATGTTGGTTATGTAGGGTGAGTCACATATACTTGAGTATATTGCGACAACCAAACAAGGAAAATACAAACACATACATATACAAGATAATAATGCATAGAATAATCATATCACTATAAAAAAAAATCCAACATCATCAACCACCTTAACCACTACAAGAAAATCTACCTTTTACGAGGGCAATAATCCCCCAAAAGGGGATAAAAACACTTGAAAAAGGTGCATTTCTTAGGGCCCTTAGAAGGCTTATAAATCCCCACTTTTTTTTTAAACAAAGTCATCAAAAACTTTTGAGTGCTATAGTCCTAGGGACGTTCAGAGTGCTTAAGCCTTCTTGAATACTTCTTTTAATATTAAAAATGCACTTTCCACCTACAATTGGTATCAAAGCTCGGTAAGGCTTGAGCACTTTACAGTGTTTGAGAAACGATCCACCATTGAAGTATGTCTAACTATGGTGATGAGGTAATGGGAGGAAATGTCAATAGACCACATCTGTTTTGATAGGGAACACTTTGAGTACTAGAAGTACAGACTCAGAAGTTTCTTCGTTTCCCAAGATCCTGAACTTTGGGATTTGATTGAAGATGGGTACACTACTCTTACAACTACTGATGGTATTAAACTATCAAGAAAAGAAATCAATATTGAGCAAAAGAAACCGTATAAGATGCATCATAAAGTTAAAACCTTTATGATAATCTCAATCACATTCAATAAGTTTGATAAGTGCACTAACAAGGAAGCAAGTAAAAGTATCTATGAATGTTTGATTCTAACATATGAAGGAAATAAGCAAGTCTAGGAAGCAAAGGCCAACCTCTTAGTCAGGATGTATGATCTTTTTCAGATGGAGAAAGATGACGACATCGAGAAAATGTTTCCAGATTCCAGACTCTCGTCTTAGGCCTGAAGTTACTACAAAAGAGCTACACAACAGCAGACCATGTAAAAAAGATTCTTAGAAGTCACAGCCACTCAGGACGCTAAATAGATAGACAATCTGCCTTTGGAATAATTGATGAGCTCCATCAGGTCTTATGAAATTGAACTATCAGAGGATGAGCCTAAGAAGAAGCAAACAAATTTGGTTCTCAAAACCAGAGACAAGAAAGCCTTGCAAGCAGATGAAGAATAAAAGGATGATTCAGAAGCAAAGGAACTATCCCTCATTTCAAGGAGAGTTCAACGCGTGTGGCACAAAATGAGATCCTATCCCAAAAAGGATTCCAAGAAGTAACAAAGTAAAGACAAAGATACTAACAAGAAGAAATCCACTTGTTTTGAATGCAATGAACCTTGACATTTCAATGTAGATTGTCCAAAACTTGAGAAAAGGAACTATGGGAAAGAATCCAAGACCAGGAAGAAAGTTTTGATCACATGGGATAACTCTGATGATGAATCCTCTGATGGTGAAGAACTGGCAAACTCGGTTTTGATGGCTGACATATACTATCACTCTGGCTCAAAATACGATGAGGAAATTGAGGTATTTTCTAATCTAACTCATATTGAATTAATAATTACTTTCAATGCAAATCAATCTGTCTCTTCAAAACTAAAAAACCTAAAGAAAGCTTACAAGGATTTGACTGATATACATAATTCCAAATTAATTCCATTTGAATTTATGTGTGCATATTGTCGTAAAAAGCGCCATAACAGATAAACTTGTCCTATGCAAAAAACATGGAAAGACAAGAAACCTATTAAGACTTACAAACAAGGACCCAACCAAGTTTGGGTACCTAAACACAAAATTAATTACTCTTGCAGATGTCCTTAGCAGCAGAATTAAAACACCAATCATGGTACCTAGACAATGGCTGCTCACGACACATGACGACACAAAGGTTTATGTTCCAAGACTTGATTATGAAGAAAGGACGAATAATAAGCTTCATAGGCAACCAGATAGGAAGGATACCAGGTTCTAGTATAACTTGTAATGGCTCTTCACCCACTATTAGAAATTTTTTATTTGTTAAATGACTGAAACATAACTTACTAAGCATAAGTCAATTAAGCGAAAATGATTATGATGTTGTCTTCAATCAAAGTCTTGTACGGCAATCAGCCAAACTGATGGGGCTGTAATTTTTACTGGTCAAAGGTAGAATAACTTGTACAGAGTAAATCTTTTTAATCTAGAAAAACAAGAGGTCAAATTCTTATGTCTGTTAATGAGGAACAACTGACTTGGCACAAGAGATTAGGCCATGCTAATTTGATACTAGTCTCTAAATTGAGCAAATTGGAACTAGTTAGAGGGCTGCCATATCTCAAGTACAAATAATAAGTTTTTTGTGAAGCATGCCGTAAAGGAAAACAAACTAAGACCTATTTTTCTTCAAAAAACATTGTTTCCAGAACAAGATCCCTTTAGGTTTTACACATAGGTTTGTTTGATCTAGTTAAAACTGCCTCTTTATGGCAAAAAATATGGACTTGTTATTGTTGGTGATTACACTAGATGGACATGGGTAAAATTCCTAAGACACAAAGATGAGTCACATAAAGTATTCATTACCTCCTGCAAGTAAGTGCAATATGAAAAATGCCTTTCAATCACAAAAATTCATAGTGATCATGTTGGTGAATTTGAAAACTTCTATGAAGAAAATGGCATCCTACATGATTTTTCTTCTCCTAGAATGCCTCAACAAAATGGTGTTGTAGAAAGGAAAAATAGGTATCTTCAAGAAATGGCATGCACCATGATTAATGAAATGAATGTTGGAAAGCACTTATGGACAGAAGTAGTGAACACTGCATGTTATGTTCATAATAAGGTCTAGATCAAACCTATTCTAAACAAGACTCCTTATGAACTGTGGAAAGGTAAAAAGTGAAGGTGCCAACACGAGAAGCAGAGGTTGAATTGTGTTTGACTAAGTTTATAACCTTTTCATCATTTGATTAAAACTAATTCATATTTGATGATTTACTTGAAGTAGAAGCAATAACAAAATTAAAGAGTGTAGAATAAAGTGATACAAGTGATTTGACCTAGTTCACCAATAACTTGACTACATCCAATCCCTTCACTCATAAGGATTTAATCCACAAATTCAACAACTTGAACTACAAAGCACCTGACCCTCCAAGCCAATCTTCTAAAAAATCTTGACAACCCTAGAATATTTTGGAACACACATGTAGCACCCCGATTCCCACTGTTATCAGCAGTGTTACTCGATCTTCTCGCCCCCCTAACCACCCAGTTGAAATAGTGAGTTTTTGCCTTCCGTGGGAGAAGACCGAGTAGCACTGTCGATAACATTTGAAGAATAAGAATTTCATCTCCTACTGATTTTCTAAATAGTATAATATCTACTTGGCCTTTTTCATAGTTATTTTTAAGCAAGAAGTTAGTAAGTCTATCATACCATGCACTAGGTGCTTGTTTTAGAACATATAGAGATTTCCTAAGTTTAAAAACATGATTTGAAATTTTAGAACTTTCAAAATTTGGGAGTTCTTTAACATAGACTTCTTCACTTATATAACCATTTAGAAAGGCACTTTTAACATCCATTTGAAATAATGGAATGTTTTTATTTGCAGCAAAACAAAGTGGGATACGAATAGCTTCTAACCTTACCACTGGAGAAAATGTCTTAGAGTAATCAATGGCTTAGATCTTTCAGAGTATCCAATGAATGTACACTTTCGAGATCAAGAATCAAATTTACCAAGGTTATCTTTAGTGTTCAACATATAACAAGTACAACCAAATTGTATAAAGTAGGAGATTTTAGGCTTTTTACCTTTCCACAATTCATATGGTGTTTTATTCAATATAAACCTAATTAAGACTTTATTTTGAATATAACATCCAGTGTTAATCTTTTCAACCCGAAAGTAATTTGCAAATTCATCTCATTTAACATGGTTCTGGCCATTTCTTGGAGTGGTCTATTCTTTCTTTCAACAACTCGATTTTTGTTAGGGTGTTCTAGGAGAGGAGAAGATACGAGAGATTCCATTCTCTTCACATAAAATTTCAAAGAACTTGTTTTCAAATTCTCCTCCATGATTACTTCTAATTGTTACAATCTTGAGACCATTTTCATTCATTACTTGTCTGCAAAATGTGATAAACACTTTGTGGGATTCGTCCTTACTTCTTAAGAATTTTACCCATGTCCAGCTTGTGTAACCATCCACTATAACAAAGCCATATTTCTTTCCACTTACAAAGGTTGTTTTGAAAGGTGCAAACACGAGAACGGGGGGTTGAATTGTGTTTGACTAACTTCAATACTTTTTCTGTTTTTTGCAGTTTTATAACAAAACCTGATGTATGAATCAAACAGAGTTAGCAGCGGATATAAAGTAAAAATAAAAACACAAAATTTTATACTGGTTCACCGTTAACGACGGTACGTCCAGTCCATTCACTTTGAAGGATTTCACTAATTCAAAACCTTGAATTACAACAATACCACTGACAACCTTTGAGGAATACAAAACCTTGAAGTCAGTCTTCTCAAATAGTCTAACAATCCTAGACTTTTGAGGAATACAACACCTTGACTTCTCAAGTCAAGTCTTCTCCTACCAATCTGACAACCCCAGATTGTAGAAGGAATTACAACGCCTTGAATCTAATTGCTAAGTAATCTGCTACCCCTTCTGACTCCCTCAGATTGTAGACTCTACTTCAACAACTTAGATTTAACACAAGGGAAAGAAAAACACGAGTACTTGCTTCTAGAAAGCTGAAACTCACAATTAACCTCACTAAAAACTCGAGTGTTTTCTTCTGGAAGTGTATGACTCTTTTGTGATTTTCGATGCTAAGTCTTCAGTCTTGAGCCTCCTTTGATAGATGTGAATTAGGGTCTCTTCCATATCTTGCTGAATTCTCTTGTAAAAATACCTTAACCAGTCGGGTTTCGCTTAAATAAAAAAGATATCTTTTTAGCTCCAGATATGCATTCGAAAATAACTCTAGACAATCCTGATCTAAATTAATTCTGGATCAAATATTTCTTCCCGCCAATAGCTTCTAAATTCTATAAGACTTCAATTTATTTTTGTATCAAATCCTTTTAATACTTTGATTAAATCTTGACCGTTTGATCTTCTGCTCTCGTCCATATCTGGACCATACAAACTGATCTACTGTGATCCTCTGATCTCGGCCAACACTGGACCACACTTTCTTATCTTTTGATCTCGACCACTCTGGACTTGCAATCTGATATGCTGTGATCCTCTGATCTCGGCCAATACTAAACCACACATTCTGATCTTCTAATCTCGGCCAACACTGGGCCATATGATCTGATCTTCTTATCTCGGCCAACACTAGGCCATATGCTTAAATCTGGACCATCGATCTGAACATCTTCCCTCTGATCTAGACCAATTCTGAACTGGGTCTGGATTGAACTGAAATTAAGTCTGGACATAAGATATTTTAAATTTGGACATCATTTCTTCTGGTCTGGACTTAGTTTCATACTCTGATCCATGCTACCTTCTGGTCTGGGCCAAATCTAGACTAAGTCATTTGTTTTGGACCAATTATCTGAAGCACTGGTTAAGTCTGGATCAAGTCTGGACTGATTATCATTTCACTGCCAACCTATCTTCTGGTCAGAATAACTTATGGACCAAATTTGACTTATGAATCCTTCTGGTCTGGAACAAGTCTCCCTCTGGCAGCCTTCCTTCTGGTCTGGTCTAGGTCTCCTTCTGGACTCTGCTTCCTTCTAATATGGGCCAGGAAAGATATCCTCTGATGGTATTTTGACATCCTGGAGTATCCTCTGGTGCTTTCAGGATGCATCCTCTGGTACCTTCTAGATACATTATCTGGTGACTTCTGGAGGCGTATCCTCTGGTCTGATTTTACCTTCTGATTACTCATCCCCTGCCTCTGGTGACTTCAGCTTCTGCCTCTGATAACTTCATCTTCTGGTGGCATTTAATATAGTAATTCAAGGTACAAAATAAGATTACATGGAGTGCTTTTGTAAACATCAAAATCCTAAGTACTTAGATCCAACTTGGTTCCAACAATCTCCCCCTTTTTGATGATGACAAAACCTTAAATTATTTTGCTAGTTTGTAACTCGAAGTACTTGAAATACTCCCACTCGGACCAATCTCGCCCCTTAAGTCTAATACTGACTTTTTCTTTTCCTTTTCAACTCCTTCTTGAATCACTCTTTCTTTTCTTCTCTTCTCCTCTCCTTTTCAACTCCTTCTCTATTCATCTCTTTCTGATTTATTTTTCTCTCTCCCTACTTCTTCTCCTTTTCAACTCCTTCTCTTTTCACTCTTTCTTTTTCTCTCTCTATTTTTCTCTCTCCTTGTTTCCTCTCCTTTTCAACTCCTTCTTTTTTCATCTCTTTCTTTTTCGCTCCTCCTTTCTTTTTATCTCTCATTTTCTACTTATTTCTCCTTTTTCTCTCTTTCTCTCTCCCCTTTTTTGTCCTCAGCCAAAAAGAGGTCCTACTATTTTTGTATTTTTGTTTTTTCTCTTTACAAAGTACAGAAACTAAAAAAAAATAAAATAAAAGACATAAATTAAAATTACAAGAAAATAAAAAACTCCTAAGAAGACTACATGAGCTAGTCATATATGGAGGTAATGTTGAGATGCTTCTTGATGAACTCGAACCTATCTTCAGGTAATGCTTTGGTGAAGATATCAGCCCATTGATGATCAGTATCCACAAACTAGATGCTTAAAGTCCCTTTTTGAACATGGTCCCTAATGAAAAATGGTGTTTTATTTCAATGTGTTTGGCTCTAGAGTGTAAGATATGGTTCTTGGTTAGGTTTATGGCTGAAGTGTTATCACAGAACAAAGGGATATTGGTTTCAAAGATGTTGTAATCTTCAAGTTGATGTTTCATCCAGATTAACTGTGAGCTGCATCCTGCTACTGATATATACTTAACTTCAACTGTTGACATGGCAATGGTGTCTGTCTTTTGCTTGACCAAGAGATCAAATTATCACCTAAGAATGTGCAGTTGCCACTTGTACTTTTCCTTTCCAACTTGTCTTCAGCATAGTCAGAATCACAAAAACCTCTTAGTTTGTAGGTGGGGGTTTTCTTGTATAACAAGGTAAGCTTGGTGGTTCCTTTAAGGTATCTCAAGATTCGTTTGACAGCAGTTAAATGGGATTCCCTAGGGTCAGCTTGAAAATGGGCACAGACACAAACACTAAACAAAATGTCAGGTCTAGAAGGAGTTAAATAAAGAAGGGATCCAATCATACCTCTGTATGTTTTCTGGTCTACCTTTTGGCTGGTTTCATCTTTCTCAAGTGAGCAGGTTGGGTGCATGGGGGTGGCCATAGGCTTACATTCACTCATTTTGAACTTTTTAAGAAGTTCTTTAGTGTATTTAGATTGGTGAATGAGTATACCTGATTTACCTTGGTGAATCTGAATTCCCAGGAAGAACTTAAGTTCTCCCATCATGCTCATATGGAACTTTCTGCATTAGGTCAGAAAACTCTTTGCACAAAGTGCCATTATTTGATCCAAAGATGATATCATCAACATAAACTTGAATAATTAAAATATCATTTTTAATGGATTTTCTAAATAGAGTATTATCAATATGGCTTCTATCAAATTCATTCTTAAGCAGAAAGTTACTAAGTCTGTCATACCATGCCCTTGGTGGCTGTTTTAAACCATATAAAGATTTTTTTAAGTTTAAAAACATGGTTTGGAAATTCAGAATTTTCACATCCAAGAGGCTGTTTGACATAGACTTCCTCACTTATATAGCCATTTAAGAATGCACTTTTAACATCCATTTGATACAGAATTATATCATGATTAGCAGCAAATGATAAGAGAATTCTAATTGCTTCTAACCTGACCACTGGAGCAAAAGTCTCAGTGTGATCAATACCTTCCTGTTGACTGTATCCTTGAGCTACAAGTTTGGTTTGTTCCTTACCACTTCACCTTTTTCATTGAGTTTATTCCTGAACACCCACTTGGTTCCAATAATGTTTTTGTTGGTCTGGATATCGGATCCCCAACATCATTCCTTTGAAACTCATTCAGCTCTTCTTGCATTGCAAGTATCCAACCTTCCTCTGCCAAAGCCTCATCAACATTGCTTGGTTCAATTGTTGAGAGTAAACCAAAGAGACTAGTTTCTCTACTTGATGATCCGATCTTTAAAGGTTCTACTGCACTGCCAATAATGAGAGTTTATGGATGTGAAGACTTGTACTTCCATCCATTCTTTCCCTTTGACTTGACTTCAGAGTCAACATGTTCTTCTTCCTTGCTTTCATCTTTATCTTTCTCAGGTTCTACTGCTGGTCCAGCTTCTGATTATGGTAAATATCCAGATTTCTCTTCTGACTTATCTTGGCTATTTCTAGCTTGATCAGACTTATCTTTTTGAATATTTTTCATGTGTTGCTGACTTGCTTGTATCCTCTACCTTTCCAGGTACTTCTGTTTTTTCTGCTTCTACTTCTGCTCCCTTTGGTTCTGGTGAACCTACACTATCTTTATCTTGCACTAATTCTGCTTCTGGTGGTTTCTGCTTGAAACCACTTAACTAGTTTTACTGTTTCAGCTGAACTTGTTCAGATTATTTGGATCACCTATTTCCTGCAAGTACTTATATAGCTTTGATTTTTAAGATCAAGCTTCTTGTTATCACAGTAAACATAAATAATAATAGTATTTACAACAAGATGTAACCTCTATGTCAGCAGCTTTAGTTTTACTCTGAAAATCCACTTGCTTCCGATTTTTAGATTTCGAGTTTGTATGTTCTGTAATTAAATGATTTGGATGAAGGGTTTTGAATTCCCTTCCAGGTTTGTAGTCTTGATGAATTTCACTGGAGTGTTTGAAGAACTCTCCTGATTCTGATTCTTCTCTTTCTGCTTTGGCTGATACACCATGTTCCTCTGGTGATTCTGGTAATTATACTGGTTCTGGTACGGGTTCTGGTACTGATTCTGATTTTGGTTCCAGTTCGTGTGCCTCTGATACAGGTTCCAGTTCTTGTACCTTTGATACTGGTTCCAGTTTTGATTTTGGTTCCAGTTCCTGTTCTGATTCGTGTGATATGTGTGATTTCTTTGATATTTCCTCTTCCTCCTATGATTCTGGTTCTGGTTCTGATGAGTATTGTGTTGACCAGTTCTTCTTCTACCAGAGTCAATTGGCTTTTGATTTGTAGATGTTGGAACATAAACCTTCTTCTACTTGTGCATTGCCAACATCCATTGTCCAGGCACCATTATTGGTGTCTCCTTCTGGTTGCTCAGAATATCTGCAACATAGACAATTTGATCTTTTGGTACCCAGAACTGATTGGGTCCAGGTTTGTTAGTTTTAACAGCTCTCTGATCTTGTTCAGATTTTACCATTGGACAAGATGATTCAGAGTGACCTTTCTTAGCACAAACAATGCATAAAACATCAGAATGAACAATTTTAGTTTCAGCAATAGTTTCTGTAAAACCAAGATCTCTCTTTCCAATGTTACTGTTTCCATAAATTATAGATGCATATTTACTTCTTTCTATTCCATTAGAAATAAAGTTTTGAAAAAATTGCCCATGCATATCAGATTCACAAACAGTTTTGGAAGTGGATCAAATATTACTTTTGAGAGTTTGGTTTTCAGATTTGAGTCTTGCAACTTCGTTTTTCAAATCCTTGTTTTCAGTTGCATACTCAGAATTTTGATTCTTTAAAACTTGGACTTCTTTGGTCAGATTTTTCTTATCTTCCCTAAGAGTTTTCAGTTTTAAAGACATCTTATTGTTTGCATTTAAAAAGTCTTTTACAGCATCAATTAATTCAGATTTAGTGAGATCAGAAAATACCTCATTGCCTTCATCTTCTAAATCTGTTCCAGAGCTTGAGCTGTATTCAAAATTTGAGTTGGTATGAGCCATCAGAGCCATAATTGCTTCCTCTGATGTGCTTCCAGACTTTCCTGAATGACTGCTTTGATCATTCTTCCTTCTGCCTGTTTTCCTTCCTGAAGTTGTGCCTTTGAGATCTAGAGGAACACCTGATGTGTACCATCATTGCTGTTTCTGCGTCTTCTTCATCACACGATTCTTTTTCTGATTCTGATGCATCCCAGGCTGCCATCAGACCCTTCTTTCTGAATCTGGAACTCTTCTTGTGCTGTTTGCCTTTTTCCAGATTTGGACATTCTAACTTGATATGTCCAGGTTCATTGCATCCATAACAGATGATGCTCTTCTTGTCAGATTCTTCCTTTCCTTTGTTGTTATGTTTCTTCTTAAAGCTTCTCCTCTTCCTGTTTTCCCATATCTTAACCATCTATTTGGTTAAGTAAGCCATATCATCACAGTCACTGTCGCTATCCTCTTATTCTGGTGATGCCTTTGCAACTTTCTTCTATTTCGACTTCAGGGCCAGATTCTTCTTCTTCTTTGGTTTATCTGCTTCCAGTTCTATTTCACGAGAATTCAGTGAGCTGATCAAATCTTCAAGTCTTAAGTTATTCAGATCTTTGGCTTGCTGAACTACAGTAACCATTCGTCTCCACTTGGTTGGTAAGCTTCTTAGAATCTTCTTGACATGATCTGCTGTTGTGTAGCTTTTCTTCAAGACCTTCAGTCCAGATATCAGAGTCTGGAATCTACAGAACATTCCATCAATGTCTTCATCATCTTCCATCTTGAACATCTCATACTGTTTGACCAGTATGTTAGCCCTTGCTTCTTGAACCTACTGGCTTCCTTCATAGGTAAGAACCAGACTGTCGAATATGCTCTTTGTTGTTTCTTTATCTGTGCATCTGTCAAATTCCTTGAATGTGATGGCATTGATCATGATGGTTCTGGCTTTGTGGTGCAGTTTGTATGCCTTACTCTGGTCTGGTTTTAAATCTTCCATGTCCAGTTCTTTAGTTGGATCTCCTAGAACAGTAGGTGCAGTATATCCTTTTACTACCAGCTTCCATAATTCAGGATCTTAAGATATGAAGAAACTTCTCATTCTGTCCTTCCAATACTCAAACTTGTCTCCATCAAACAATGGTGGTCTGTTGATGTTGCCTCCGAAATCATCTTTGAATTCTGCCATGTTGAACCCCTTGGACCTTTCCTTAAACACTAGTTAAGTGCTTAGCCTTGAAACCAAGCTATGATGCCAATTGAAGGTGCAAACACGAGAAGGGGGGTTGAATTGTGTTTGAGTAACTTGAATACTTTTTCTGTTTTTGCAGTTTTATAACAAAACCTGATGTATGAATCAAACAGAGTTAGCAGTGGATATAAACTAAAAATAAAAACATAGAATTTTATACTGGTTCACCGTTAACGAGGCTACGTCCAGTCCCTTCACTTTGAAGGATTTCATAATTCAAAACCTTGACTTACAACAATACCACTGACCCTCCAAGTCAGTCTTCTCAAACAGTCTAACAATCCTAGACTTTTGAGGAATACAGCACCTTGACTTCTCAAGTCAAGTCTTCTCCTACCAATCTGACAACCCCAGATTGTAGAAGTAATTACAATGCCTTGAATCTAATTGCTAAGTAATCTGCTACCCCTTCTGACTCCCTCAGATTGTAGACTCTACTTCAACAACTTAGATTTAACACAAGGGAAAGAAAAACACGAGTACTTGATTCTGGAAAGCTGAAACTCACAATTAACCTCACTGAAAACTCGAGTGTTTGCTTCTGGAAGTGTGTGAGTCTTTCATAATTTTCGAAGCTAAGTCTTCAGTCTTGAGCCTCCTTTTATAGATGTGAATTAGGGTCTCTTCCAAGCTTAAATTTCAGTTGTATCTTACTGGATTCTCTTGCAAAAATACCTTGACCAATCGAGTTTCACTTAAATAAAAAACATATCTTTTTAGCTCCAGATATGCATTCGAAAATAACTCTGGCCAATCCTAATCTAAATTAATCCTAATCTAAATTAATTCTGGATCAAATCTCTCTTCACGCCAATAGCTTCTGAATTCCACAAGACTTTAATTTATTTTTGTATCAAATCTTTTTAATACTTTGATTAAATCTTGACCGTTTGATCTTCTGCTCTCGTCCACATCTGGACCATACAAACTGATCTGCTGTGATCCTCTAATCTCGGCCAACACTGAACCATGCTACCTTCTGGTCTAGGCCAAATCCGGACTAATTCATTTGTTCTGGACCAATTATCTGAAGCTCTGGTTATGTCTGGACTGATTATCATTTCACTGCCAAGCTATCTTCTGGTCAGAATTACTTCTGGACCAAATCTGACTTATGAATCCTTTTGGTCTGGAACAAGTCTCCCTCTGGCAGGCTTCGTTCTGGTCTGGTCTAGGTCTCCTTCTGGACTCTGCTTCCTTCTGATCTGGGCCAGGAAAGATATCCTCTGATGCTTTCAGGATGCATCCTCTGGTACCTTCTGGATGCATTATCTGGTGACTTCTGGAGGTGTATCCTCTGGTCTGATTTTACCTTCTGATTACTCATCCCCTGCCTCTGGTGACTTCAGCTTCTGCCTCTGATAACTTCATCTTCTGGTGGCATTTAATATAGTAATTCAAGGTACAAAATAAGATTACATGGAGTGCTTTTATAAACATCAAAATCCTAAGTACTTAGAACCAACTTGGTTCCAACAGTTTTCGCTGGCCCAAAGAGATCTACATGTAAGATCTCAATGGGCTTTGAGGTAGAGACTGAGTTCTTAGGGGTAAATGAGTTCTCTGTTTGTTTTCCCTTTTGCATGTTTCCCACATAATTTCAATTTTGTAAATAAGCTTAGGTAGATCTCTGACTAAACAGATTTATCTTGTAAATGTTGTTTTGCCTCTGACACTTAACCTCTTGTTTCTCTAGACTAAACATATTTATCTTATAAATGTTGTTTTGCCTATGACCTATAAAAAGTAATTATTATCATAATTATTATCATTTAATTGACTAATACTTAATAAATTATGCTTAAAACATTTAACAAACAAGATATCTTTAATATAAGGGGAAGTACCATTACCAATTGTACATTAACCAATGATCTGTGCTTTCCTCCAAAAGTCATTGTGCCTCCTTTTCCCAATGTTAGTTCTTGGAACATAGACTTTTCTCCCACATGTGACATGAGCATCCACTATCCAGATACAATGATAGGTGTTTTAACTTGATTCATGAGGACATCTGCAACATAGACAATTTTGTTTTCAGGTACCCAAATTTGGTTGGGTTCTGGTTTATTAGTCTTGAAAGGTTTCTTGTCTTTCCTTGTATTTAACATGGGACAAGATAATTCAGAGTGACCTTTCTTAGACCAAACCGTACACAAGATATCAAAGGGAATAAGTTTAGGTTCCGTTACAATTTCTTCAAAACCGAGACCTCCTTTACCATTTCTACCAACTCCATAAGTCATAAAAGTATACTTGCTTCTTTCCATACCATTAGCAATAAAATCATGAAATACTTCTTCATGCTTATCAGAGTTACATGTGGTATTTTTAAATTGATGTTGACTTATGATTACTTTTTAGAGTTAGATTTTCATACTTAAGTTCAGCAATAACAATATTTAGAGTTGCATTTTCTATTTTAACTTCAGAACTTTGATTCTTTAAAACATTAATTTCTTCAGTCATGTTTGCATTTTATTTCCTAAGTGTATCTTTTTTAAAGACAATTTGTGATTCTTGTTCAAGAAGTGACTTATAAGAGTAATTAAATCAGATCCAGTTAAGTCATAAAATACCTTAATTTCTTCATTTGGTGATTCACTTCCAGAGTTAGAATCTGTGTTGGATCCAGAGGCAGAGTTGGTATGAGCCATAAGAGCCAAATCTACTTGGTTTTCATCACCAGAGGATTCATCAATATCATCTCAGGTAGCCATCGGACTCTTCTTATTGGGTTTGGAATCTTTCCTCTGATGTTTCCTTTTCCCTAGATTTGAACATTCTAACTTGATATGTCTAGGTTCATTGCATCCATAGAAGATGATATTTTTCATGTCTAATTTATCATCCTTTCCTCTGTGGAACGAAAACAACAAGAGTACTTGCTTCTTGAAAACTGAGACTCACAATTGACTTCTATGAAAATTTGAGAGTGTTTGCTTTTGAAGTGTATGACTCTTTTGTGATTTTCGATATTTCAGTATTCTGCCTTGAGCCTCCTTTTATAGATGCAGATTTGGGCCTCTTCCAATGCTTAAATTCGAGCTGAATCTTGCTGGATTCTCTGTAAAAATAACTTGACCAATTGGGCTTCATATAAATAAAAATCATATCTTTAGATTTCCTTTCAAAATAACTGGCCAATTAAATCTGTTGGTTCCTTCCCGCCACAGCTCCTGAATTCCACAACACCTCACTTTATTTTTGTAATAAATCTTTTTAATCCTTTGATCAAAATAAATTAAATTATCCACCGTATAAATTTCCTGATTAAATCTGGACCATTGGATCTTCATGCGCTAGTCCACATCTGGACCTTTCTGATTGTTATGCTGTGATCCTCTGATTTCGGCCTTCCCTGGACCACACTTCTTGACCCTCTGATCTTCTGATTTCGGCCATCTTGGATGCGCACTTGATATGATATAATCCTCTAAATTCGACCTTTGATGGACTATACATTATGTTCCTCTAATTTCGGCCAACACTGGGCCATGGTCTGATTTTCTGATCTGGACCATCATTGGACCAAATAATTATTTCTGAACCATTGATTTGGAAGTCTTTACTCTGATCTGGACAGATTCTGGAATTTGGTCTAGAACAAACTGAAATTAACTTGAACAAAAAATATTTCAGTCTGGACATTTTACCTTTGATTTTGGACCAGGTCTGGATTGATTCTGGAATTCATTTCTTCTGGTCTGGACTTAGTTCCATGCCCTGAATCATGCTATCTTATGGTCTGGGCCAAATCTGGATTGATCTTCTTGTTCTGGACTCATAAACATACCTTCTGGTCATGTCTGGAACAAGTAATTTTTCACTGCCAAGCCATCTTCTGGTCAGAATAACTTCTAGAATAAAATTGATATTTGATTGCTGTTTGTCTGGAACAACTCTCCTTATGGCAGGCTTTCCAATGGTATGATCCATGTTTCATTCTGATTTTTATTCCTTATGATCTGGGCCATCAAAGATATCTTCTGGTCATGTTTTGACATTCCTGGAGTATCTTCTGGTCATTCCAGAATTCATTTTTCTGGAATCCTTTGATCACTGCATCTGATTCCTTCAGTTTCTGGGGCATTTAACTTAATAATTCAAAGTACAAAATAAGTTTACATAGAGTACATTTGTAAGCATCAAAATCCTAAGTACTTAGAACCAACTTGGTTCCAACAGTTTGTATGGTCCACATGTGGACGAGAGCAGAAGATCAAAAGGTCCAGATTTAATCATGATGATAATCAGTGGAGACTTGATTAAATTCGAATAGAAATTTGATCAAAGTATTAAAAGGATTTGATTCAAAAATAAATTGAAGTCTTGTGGGAATTCAGAAGCTATTGGCGGGAAGAAAGATTTGATCCATAATTAATTAAAGACAGGATTGACAAAGTTATTTTCGAATGCATATCTGGAGCTAAAAAGATATGTTTTTTATTTAAGAGAAACCCAATTGGCCAAGTTTTTTTCTGCAAGATTATCTGGCAAGATACAGCTCGAATTTAAGCATAGAAGAGACCCTAATTATTCATCTATAAAAGGAGGCTCAAGGCAGAAGGCATGGCATCAAAAATACTTGAGAGTCATACACTTCCAAAAGCAAAATACTTGAGTTTTCATGAGGTCAATTGTGAGTATCCGCTTTCCAGAAGCTAGTACTCTAAGTTTTTCTTTCCCTTGTGTTAGGTCAAAGTTGTTGAATTAGAGTCTACAATCTGAGGCAGTCAAAAGGAGTAGCAGATTACTTAGCAATTAGATTCAAGGTTCTTTTCCTCAAAAGTCTAGGGTTGTTAGACTTTTTGAGATGACTGACTTGGAGGGTCAGTGGTAATTTGTAATTCAAGGTTTTTGAATTAGTGAAATCCTTCAAAGTGAAGGGACTGGACGTAGCCTAGTTAACGGTGAACCAGTATAAAATTCTGAGTTTTTATTTACTTTACATCCGCTGCTAACTCTGTTTTCATTCATACATAACAGGTTTAGTTTTAAAACTAAAAGTATTCAAGTTAGTCAAACATAATTCAACCCCCCCTTCTCGTGTTTGCACCTTCAATTGGCATCAAAGCTCGGTCTCAAGGCTGAGCACTTAACTAGTGTTTGAGGAAAGGTCCAAGGGGTTAACAACATGGCAGAATCCAAAGATGATTTTGGAGGAAAGATCAACAGACCACCACTGTTTGATGGAGACAGGTTTGAGTATTGGAAGGACAGAATGAGAAGTTTCTTCATATCTCAAGATCCTGAATTATGGAAGCTGGTAGTCAAAGGATACACTACACCTACTTTTTCAGGAGATCCAACTAAAGAACTGGACATGGAAGATATGAAACCAGACCAGAGCAAATTATACAAACTGCATCACAAGTCTAGAACAATCATGATCAATGCCATCACATTCAAGGAATTTGACAGAGGCACAGATAAAGAAACAGTAAAGAGCATATTTGACAGTCTGGTTCTAACCTCCGAAGGAAGCCAACAGGATCAAGAAGCAAGGGCTAACATACTGGTCAAACAGTATGAGATGTTCAAGATGGAAGATGATAAAGACATTGATGGAATGTTCTGTAGATTCCAGTCTCTGGTATCTAGACTGAAGGTCTTGAAGAAAAGCTACACAACAGCAGATCATGTCAAGAAGATTCTAAGAAGCTTATCACAAAATAGAACTGGAAGCAGATGAACCAAAGAAGAAGAAGAATCGGGCCATGAAGTCGAAACAGAAGAAAGCTGCAAGGGCAGCACCAGAATCAGAGGATAGCGATAATGACTGTGATGGTATGGCTTACTTAACCAAACAGATGGTTAAGATCTGGGAAAACAGGAAGAGGAGAGGCTCCAAGAAGAAACATAACAGCAAAGAAAAGGAAGAATCTGAAAAGAAGAGCATCATCTGTTATGGATGCAATGAACTGGGACATATCAAGTCATAATGTCCAAATCTAGAAAAAGGCAAACAACACAAGAAGAGTTCCAGATTCAAAAAGAAGGGTCTGATGGCAGCCTGGGATGCATCAGAATCAGAAGAAGAATCGTCTCATGAAGAAGAGGCAGAAACAGCAATGATGGCACACATCAGGTCTGCCTCTGGACTTCATAATGGCACAATTTCAGGAAGTAAAGCAGGCAGAAGGAAGAATGATCAAAGCAGTCATTCAGGCAAGTCTAGAAGCACATCCGAGGAAGCAATTCTGGCTCTATTGGCTCATACCAACTCAAGTTCTGGATATAGCTCAGGCTCTGGAACAGATTCAGAAGATGAAGACAATGAGGTATTTTCTGATCTCACTAAATCTGAATAATTGATGCTTGAAAAGATTTTTAAATGCAAACAACAAGATGTCTTTAAAACTGAAAACTCTTAGGGAAGATAAGAAAAATCTAACCAAAGAAGTCCAAGTGTTAAAGAATCAAAATTCTGAGTATGCAATTGAAAACAAGGATTTTAAAATTGAAGTTGCATGACTCAAATCTGAAAACCAAACTCTCAAAAGTAATATTTGTTCCACTTCCAAAACTATTTGTGAATCTGATATGCATGAGCAATTTTTTCAAAACATTATTTCTAATGGAATGGAAAGAAGTAAATATACATCTATGATTTATGGAAACACTAACATTGGAAAGAGAGGTCTTGGTTTTGCAGAAACTATTGCTGAAACTAAAACTGTTCATTCTGATGTTTTATGCATTGTTTGGGCTAAGAAAGGTCACTCTGAATTATCTTGTCCAATAGTAAAATCTGAACAAGATCAGAGAGCTGTTAAAACTAACAAACCTGGACCCAATCAGTTCTAGGTACCAAAAGATCAAATTGTCTATGTTGCAGATATTCTGGGCAACTAGAAGTAGACACCAACAATGATTCCTAGACAATGGATGTTGGCAATGCACAAGAAGCAGAAGGTTTATGTTCCTGCTACAACCAGACAGAGGCAATTTGAGTCTGATGGAAGAAGGTCTTGTCAACTCAACCAGAACCAGAATCAGAACCAGTACTAGAACCAGAATAAAAACTGGATAAAGAATCAGAACATGAACTGGAACCAGAACCAAAACTGCAACCAGTATCAGAGGCACATGAACTAGAACCAGAACCAACACTGGAACCAGAATCAGAATCAGTACTGGATCCAGAACCAGAACAGGTATTACTATCAAAGGTTCAGGTATGATCATCAAAATTACTTTAATTATCAGAATCAGTATAACTACATGAATTATCAGAATTATCAGATTCATCAGAATCATCAGATTGATCCAAATCCCCAGAATTATCAGATTCATCCAAATCACCAGAACCATCAAGGTTATCATAATCACCATATTCATCCAAGTTACCAGAACCAAAACTTGTTCCAGAATCATCAGAGGAACATGATCTATCAACCAAAGCAGAATCAAGGAAACTGCTCAACCAGGCCAGAAGCTGAACTAGCTCTGATGGCTCGAACTGAGTCTGACTCTGATTCTGAAGCAAGGTCTAATCAGCAACATAAATCATGGTACTTGGAAAGTGGTTGCTCCAAACACATGACAGGAGACAAATCTATGTTTCTGGATCTGGCCATGAAAAATGGAGGCAAAGTTTCCTTTGGAGGAAACCAGAAAGGTGAGATTATTGGTACAAGAACAGTTGGTAACAAATCTTCTTCCCTTTCTATTAAAAATGTTATGTTAGTAAAAGGTCTGAAGCATAATCTTTTGAGCATAAGTCAACTAAGTGATTGCAAATATGATGTCATCATTAACCAGAAAACATGCAAAGCTGTTAGTCAACTTGATAAATCTGTTTTGTTTACTGGCATTAGTAAAGATAATGTTTATAAGATTGATTTGTTTAGTCTTACTAAGCAACAGGTTAAATGCTTATTATCTTTAAGTGAGCAGAAGCTGATTTGGCACCAACAGCTTGACTCTGAAAAGTCAAAGCAAGATGAGAAATTCCAGGTGAACCAGAGGCACAGGAACCAAAAGTTGGACCAGCAGCAGAACCTAAGAAAGATAAAGATGAAAGCAAGGAAGAAGAACATGCTGACTCTGAAGACAAGTTAGAGGGAAAGAATGGATGGAAGTACAAGTCTTCACATCCAGAAACTCTCATTATTGGCAGTGCAGCAGAACCATTTAAGACCAGATCATCAAGTAGAGAAACCAGTCTGTTTGGTTTACTCTCAACAATTGAACCAAGCAATGTCGATGAAGCTTTGGCAGAGGAAGGTTGGATACTTGCAATGCAAGAAGAGCTAAATGAATTTCAAAGGAATGATGTTTGGGATCTGGTATCTAGACCAAACAAAAACATTATTGGAACCAAGTGGGTGTTCAGGAATAAACTCAATGAAAAAGGTGAAGTGGTAAGGAACAAAGCCAGACTTGTAGCTCAAGGATACAGTCAACAGGAAGGTATTGATTACACTAAGACTTTTGCTCTAGTGGCCAGGTTAGAAGCAATTAGAATTCTTTTATCATTTGCTGCTAATCATGATGTAATTTTGTATCAAATGGATGTTAAAAGTGCATTCTTAAATGGCTATATAAGTGAGGAAGTCTATGTCAAACAACCCCTTGGATTTGAAAATTCTGATTTTCCAAACCATGATCAGAAGATCAGAACATGTGGTCCAGTGTTGACCGAGGTCAGAGGATCACAGTAGATCAGTTTGTATGGTCCAGATGTGGACGAGAGCAGAAGATCAAACGGTCCAAATTTAATCATGATGATAATCAGTGGAGACTTGATTAAATTCAAATAGAAATTTGATCAAAGTATTAAAAGGATTTGATTCAAAAATAAATTGAAGTCTTATGGGAATTCAGAAGCTATTGGTGGGAAGAAAGATTTGATCCATAATTAATTAAAGACAGGATTAGACAAAGTTATTTTCGAATGCATATCTTGAGCTAAAAAGATATGTTTTTTATTTAAGAGAAACCCGATTGGCCAAGTTTTTTTTGCAAGAGTATCTGGCAAGATACAGCTCGAATTTAAGCATGGAAGAGACCTTAATTATTCATCTATAAAAGGAGGCTCAAGGCAGAAGACTTGGCATCGAAAATACTTGAGAGTCATACACTTCCAAAAGCGAAATACTTGAGTTTTCAGTGAGGTCAATTGTGAGTATCCGCTTTCTAGAAGCAAGTACTCTAAGTTTTTCTTTCCCTTGTGTTAGGTCTAAGTTGTTGAAGTAGAGTCTACAATCTGAGGGAGTCAGAAGGAGTAGCAGATTACTTAGCAATTAGATTCAAGGTTCTTTTCCTCAAAAGTCTATGGTTGTTAGACTTTTTGAGAAGACTGACTTGGAGGGTCAGTGGTACTTTGTAATTCAAGGTTTTTGAATTAGTGAAATCCTTCAAAGTGAAGGGACTGGATGTAGCGTAGTTAATGGTGAACAAGTATAAAATTCTGCGTTTTTATTTACTTTACATCCGCTGCTAACTCTGTTTTAATTCATACATAACAGGTTTTGTTTTAAAACTAAAAAGTATTCAAGTTAGTCAAACACAATTCAACCCCCTTCTCGTGTTTGCACCTTCACAAGTAAGTCTTCTCATAACAACCTGACCCATATAATTATTTTGAGGCATACTAATACCTTGACCCTACAAGTTAATTCTTCTCCACACAACCTGTAAACCATAGATTGTTGAAGGAAACTACAACTTGACCCTATAAGTCAAGTCTTCTCAACACAACCTGAAAGCCACAGATTGCTTGAGGATCACTAACGCCACTATCAGGCCGGGTTACTCAACTTTTTGAACAAATTGTCTTTTGCTTCTACTAAGCAGAATGTTACAATTGACTTCTCACACTGATAAAATATTTCTTTAAGAAAGTGCTTCTCTAGAACTTAAACCTTTGAACTTTGAATACTTAGGAAATTTGAGCTCTCAAAAGTTTTTCTAAATTGTATGGATTTCTATGTTTATGATTTTGTGCTTTCTTTTTCAGCTTTGAGTATCTATTTATAGAATAGATTAGGGTTTCCCCTTTGTCCATATAAAATCTAGATCATATCTTTCTTGTAAACAAATTCTAAATGTATCTTCTTGGGAACAAATTATGAGTGTTTCTTCTTGCGAATAATTCTGAGTGTATCTTCTTGTGATCAAATTCTAAGCATATCTTCTTCTGAACAATATTTTGACTGTATATTCTTGTGAACAATATTTTGACCATATCTTGTTGTGAACAATATTTTGACCATATTTTCTTGTGAACAATATTTTAACCATATCTTCTTGTGAACAATATTTTGACCATATCTTCTTGTGAACAATATTTTGGCCATATCTTCTAGTGAACTATATTTTGGCCATATCTTCTTTTCACCTTGGACAAAGATTTCCTTCAATTATAATTCTGAATCGTATTTAGTTTCAATTTGTGTTCAAAAATTTATTCACACGAATCTTCCGTCATACTCTTGATTGATTGGAGTGGGAACTGATTCAGGCTTGCTTTTTAATATTCAAGAATTATGCTTCGGCTAAGTCTTTTCTTCATAATGAATTCTTCCAATCAGACTTGTTGACTTTCCATCAGAGCATTGACTTTCTTGTTGGTGTGAGATGATGTGTTTCTAGGATAATAAAAGTCAAAGGTAGAATTGTGTGACTTAGAATCAGTGGCTTTGGGCAAATCACATTGTTGAATCATCATAGTCCGTGCAACATTAGAGACTGCATATTAGAGGTAGCATTTTGAGTGCATTGCAACTTTTGATTAGAGAAATATGTGCTTTGAATGCACGGATTAACAATCTCTTCGGAATTAATGATAGTTTGATATAATCTCTTCAGGTTCATGCTAAGTTTGCGCACATCAAAGGCACACAAGGGCTTTAGAGGCATGTTTCAAACTCATTCTTCAGACCCAATTTCAGAGCTAGTGTTATAACCCAGTTATCAAAGGCAGTCTTCAAACCCGAACTTCAGAGCCAAACATCAGAGGTAGTCTTCATAACCTTCAAAGGCACGTGGCTTTTAGAGGCATATGTTCAGAAGCAAATGTGTATGCTTTTGTGTTCCTCTGATCTCATCCTCTGGTCACTTTCTCTAGTAGCTTCCTCTGGTCGATTCCTCTGATTTTCTTGTTCTAATTGTTGCACACTTAATGAAGCCATTAGTCCAAACAAATTGTTCTCATAAAATACCTTGTTAACATAAAATACCATTAGTTCCAACAAATACATCTTCACCAACCTCTCCATCTACTCCTAAGGCTCAAACGTTTGCTAGTGAACTTGTCAAGAATAGGTCTAATAACATGATGAGCATGCATGAGTCTTTTCTAGATAAATAGTCTTAGGGATGCCCCTGAAATGCTCTGAAACTCATCCCAAGACTTTGATAACACATTATCAGAAAACTCATTATGCCAATCACCAAAATTCCAAATGTGAATAAAGAAAGACTTGAGTTGATGAATTGTTTGATGAAAAAGAAAACCATCAAAGGGTGCGCTTTTTTGAAAAATGGGGACTATTTTTCCCTTGTCTTGTTTCAGAATTGTGCATAGGAAACTATGTTACAATGGATTAAGGAGACAAAAGGGCAGTGAACAAGGGAGATAATGATTCAACATCAGCGAAAAGTTTTATAATATAAGACAATAAAGATGAAGAAGTGAAGAAGGAGAATGAAAACAATCAATATTAATGAGGGTTGGAACAATATTTTGGTGGCAAGGTTTAGTGAGTTTAAGAAGAACACCCAGATGTTTTGGAAGTTCATGAAGGATTTGAGTAACTTGCAAAAATATGTGTTGCAACATCATAATGAAGTTGATGTTTCTAATTATCGTATGTTCCCAACGACAGTTATGATGGCCGCAATGGAAGAAACAGCTCAACACCAACAAAAAGAGTATGAATATTTTGATAAAGCTAAAAGAATAAAGAGGTACACTGAAGCATTAGCTAGAATTATAAAAATAATAGAGGAATAGAAAAAGAAGAAGAAGAAGAAGAAGAGGAAGAAAGTAGCAGAAAATGTTGCAGCATAGTAAAAGCAGTGTGAAGCTAATGCTACAACAACCACATAAGAAGGCCACACCAAAGGTGGCATCTCCTCCAACTCAAAGGATATTGAGGGTGAAAACTTTTGCATTGAGGGGTTTGAGAAGGAAGCTATCATAGGATGGTTCATCTATTCAGAATGAGATTCAACTTGATGACTCAAATGATGCAGTAGAGGTTGAAGCTGAAAAGGATACAACCCCTTGGATGATTTTGTAGCATTATTAAGGGTAATAAGTTATTTGAATCCTGCATTTTTATTTTCCTTGTTTTTGAATGGTTAGTTTTATTTATTAGTTAGGAATAAAACCATATTTCAAACTTGTAGTTGAATCTTGCATTTTTTTTTCTTGTTTCTGTTCATATTATAATTTAGGGGAAGGGATGGTTTAGTTAGGCTTTATAAATAAGACATGTTAGGATGATTAGTTGACTTGTTACTTCTTTGCACAGGCTCTCTTCCAAATGCTCCATGATATACTTTCTCGGTACAAAGACCATACATACCTGCATAAAGTTTAACAATTACTATTATAATTGGATCAGTAGCACAAAATAATAGTATTTTAGTGTAATATTTTAAAAAATAAGATTTTAGGCAATTTTACGTGTATATGTGAGTTGATAATTAATGTGATATTTTCTTATATGTTTGACTAATGTTAAGTTCACACATATTTATATTTTAATTATTTCTAAGTATCTCCTATTTTAATTGTTTACTTTATAAATAATCATCTTGAAATATTAGTAATGTTTTATTAATGAGATTGTGTTAAAAAAATGTTGAAACAAAATTAGTATTGATAATTATTGGTTTTTTTTTTAAATAAAATAAAAGAAAGGAGTAAAATGTGTTTTATGAGTTAAACTCATATGCAAGAGTAAAAGCGAATAATAATAATAATAATAATGAACAAAAGAAAAAAAGGAAGGATCGAATACTGTTGCCGTCTTCTTCGTAAGCCACCTCCATACCTATTTCCACTCCATCTTCTCTATTTGACCATGACCATTATAGTAGGTGTCGTGCAAAATTGAGACAACATTTGTGATCGTTTTGATCTCTTCTTTCATTCTCAACTTGAATCGCAAATTGAAACGCCTGATTCTTCTTTGTCAAAAATCACACATCCACCTTTTGATCAAGATTCCGGCCACCACGACTATCACCAACGAAAACAAAGACCATATTTGGACTCCACGAAACACCATCTTCCATTACCTATGCTTGAAATCGCCAACCGTTACACTTTAAAAAACAAGTTTCCACCATTGTCGCGGCTGTTTTCATTAATTCTGGCCAGCACGTTCATTGTCTTGAAAAACTGATAACGTTTTTGGATTCCTCTCGTCAAAATCTTCAAGAAGCACTACCCATTTGCGTGTTTCGATGAAGTTAACGTCGAACCAAGTCAGCGCTCCAGTGCGTCGATGAGGCCCTTCCTAATAACTTGTTTTCACTTTGTTTTGAATAGGTTTCTTCTCCAAACATTTTTATTCATTATGTAGCACTGATTTTTATGCCCCGCGTAAATTATCAGTCATGTTTCATTGACTTTGCAAATTCATCGATGCTTTCGAACTTGTTCGTTGCGCGTTGTCGACATGTTATGGTTGCTGAAAATTGTTCTGATTCTTATATCGTATGGAAGCGTCAAACTGAGGTATGGAGTGAGAGAGGGTTAAAATTCATGAGTGTAAATTAAGTGAGATGAATGGAAAAACGTATTTCCCATAATTCATTCGAGGCTCGCTACGTACTGCTAAAGCCTTTTGTAATAATTGACTAATGAGAAAACTTGGATTTGGTGAGGTTAAAATATGAGTTAAAAACTTTTACAGGGTGTTGTTTGATTTAATTTTGAAGATCGTGTGGTAGTTGAATTATTGTAGAATTGTGTATTTGACGTATTTGGCGTTTTGTTTATATCCACCTTTGATATTGTTATATGATATAAAATATGATGAATTTTAATTATTTGCATTGCAATTGACGTGGTGTGTGTGTGTGAATGATCTAGTATTATTATCTGTGAGTGAAAATCTTGTATTGTTGGAGCTTGTGTATTATGATGATAAATCTTGAATATAATATATGACTATGGAAATATGCATTGATGATGTGTACTTGTCGACTTATGATGTTACCACCTTGATGAATATCACGAAATGCATATTGTGTTTAATTGAATAATGATGAATTCAACTTGTGCCAATGACGATTCTCATAATTGAGTGAGTAGCCTAGACCAACGAGGGGAGAATTTGGATTTTATTTGTTTGTAGTGGGGATTATCATGTCATCATATAGGTAGGGTCTGACAAGCCTAATGATGTTGGGGAAGTACAACTGAATGAGCCTGATCGTGGTGGTCTACTGTTGAGCCTTAAGGAAAGATTGTTAGACCTTGGAGGTATTCGGGTGGGGAATTCCTAGGTGACTTTGAGGTAGCCCTCCAAATGTTGAGAACTACCATGCAACACACGTTTACCTTGATTGTCGCATATATGTGTCTCAGGTTGAGTTGAGGGGATCTATGAGGACAGGACAATTTGAATTGTTCGTCCACCTGTGTGGTAGCATAGTATCAAGCCTCCTAACCATGTACTTCAGAGTTAGAATGGTATCAAAGAAAGAGGAAGAGTATAGAGTATAAGAACATGCATAACATTACTTGATTTGTGTGTTGACTTACTTAACGTTGTGGATTGAATCAATGTTTTACCTTGATTATTATTGTTAATTGTGATTTGATATGATACGGTGTTTAATTCACGTTTTACGTGTTCTTCTCAATTATTTTATATTATTACATATTTTCAAAGCTCACCCCTCATTGCTTGTGTGTTGGCACTTGCGAGAGCGCAATTATTTCAAGTTATTAGTTGGTGATGCATGCTCTGATAGGTGATACTGGATGGGAGTAATTTGTTGTGTTTTGTTGAGTTATGAACTAATTTTTGTTTGGTAAACTCTATCAATCCATTGTGTTATATTCGATCTTTTATTCGAAGATAAAAATTAATTGTCTCTACGTTTTGAACATGTTTTTATGTTAGAAATATTTGTTTAATAAACCTCAGCTATATTTGATGTTAAAGGGTTTTTAATTAAGAATTTTTATGCAAACGTCTTTTGTAAGTGTGAGTGTGACGTCATGTGTAACACCCCAAATTTTATAATAAACTATTTTATTAATGAAATATGATTTTAAATAATTAATTTGGTGTTAAAATTATTTTACAATACATGTCGGTAAATTTCGTGATTAGCTTTCGTTATATGGGTGCTTTAGATGATGTGCTACTTTTATACATATTGGACTAAATGAGTAATATAAATAACAAATATTATATTTTATTATTTTATATATTTTTCTAAATAGTAATTTAGTGTAATATTTTAAAGAATAAGATTTTAGGCGATTTTATGTGTATATGCGCGTACACAATTAATGTGATATTTTACGATGCGTTTGACTGATGTCAAGTGTACAATTAGTTATTTTTAATTATTTATAACTATTTTCTATTTTTAGTTATTTATTTTATAAATAATTATTTTGAGATAGTGGTAATATTGTATTTGATTTTCTTGATTTTTATATACTTCTTATAGCATTGTGATTTTATATATATTTATTTTGATTCATTAATTAATATAAAGTGTTGATATTACATCTATTTATTATATAATTTCAAATATTTTTTAACGATGATAGTAATTTAATGTGAGTATTTGGAAAAATAAGTATAATTTTAGTGATTAATTTGAATATGAGAGTTTTGATTATTAATGTATTTTAAAATATTAATTACTTTAATTTTTTTGTATAGTATTAGTTTTAAATAGTAGTAATATTTTCTAAATTAAATTGTGTTTAAAAAAGTATTAATAGATTTTAGTTTTGATAATTGTTGATTTTATTTTAAAAAAATAATAATAAAAGAAAGGAGTAATTCAAATTTTTTGTATGAGTTAGGCCATATGCAAGAGAATGTGAGGAGGCGGTTACTTATCCCCCAGGTACCGTGCTCGATTCCCACGGAAAGCAAAAACTCACTATTTCCACGAGGTGGTTAGGGGGAGTGAGAAGATTGAGTAGCATCGCCGATAACGCTGAAGGGTCGGGGTGTTACATTACATGTTTATGTGATGTGATAATAAAATATGGATGCAATTTGGTATGTTTATGTGATTATGATGATGTATAATTAATAATAATGATATTATAAATTTGTGATAAGTGTATGTGATAATGTATGATTAATGATAGTGATGCTATAAAATTGTGATGAGTTTATGTGATGAGATATGATTAATGATAGTGATTTATGAATTTGTGATTAAATTATTGAAGTACCCATAATTGATGAAATAGTGATGATTCTAACTTGTGCTAAAGATGATACTCTTAATGGAGTAGTCTATGCTAACGAGGGGAGAAAATAGATGTTTGGAATATTTGAAGTTGATGTGAATTTTGAAGTGGAGATTATTTTGTCACCATATAGGTAGGGCCTGATAAGCCTAGTGATTCCGAGGAAGTACAACTGAATGAACCTGATCGTGGCGGTCTTTTGTTGAGCCTTAGGGCAATATTGTTAGACCTTGGAGGTATTCGGGTGGGAATTCCTAGGTGACTTGGAGGTAGCACTCCAAATGTCGAGAGCTACCATGGAACACATGTTTACCTCGAATGTCGCGTATATGAGTCTCGGGTTGAGTTGAGGGATCTATGAGGACAGAGCCAATTTGAATTGTTCGTCCACTGGGATGGTGGCATAGTATCAAGCATCCTAACCAAGTACTTAAGAGTTAGAATGGTATCACATTGTGAAGTAGAGTCTAAGCTCATGCATAACATTGCATATTCTTGTGATTGTTTTGTTGTGATTAATATGTATTGTGTGCGATAATAATTTCTCTCAGATGATTTGATATTATAGTGAAATGTATGGATTTCTCTTTAGTGATTTAGACTTTATAATGTGATATTTTTTCGTGAAGAATGTTTGTATAATGATACAGTTTATTATGATTAATTGTTGTTCTTCTTACTTATATTATACTATAAACATGATTTCAAAACTCACCTCCTTTGTTGTTTGTGTTTGACTGGCTTGGCCATGCGTTTGGGAAATCGCAGTTATTACAAGTTAATGAGTCTTGAAGTTCAAATTTGGAAGAAGTCCCACTCTGATAAGTGATACCGGGAATTAAGAGTTTAATTTGTATTTTACTTTCACTTATTTAATTAGAAAAGACTTTTTTATGAAAACCTTATAAGTACTAGTAAATTTTTGGTATTAAATCAAGAAATTATAGCTAAGTCAAGTTCATTGAGATTGCATTGTTTTAATTAAGGAATATATTTTCTTGGAAACATATTTTCTTTATCCGCTGCGAATTTTTTTCAAAAAAATCTAGTATAAATTACTATATATGTTGTTTTGGGGTTTAGGGTGTCACATCTTGAGTCTTATATTTTAAAAGGAATTTTTTTTATACTTTATTTTGGGACTGCTGCGAATCTCTTTCAAAACTAATGCATTTTACTTTATATTTCAATTTGGGTTTAGGGTGTCACATTAGTGGTATCAGAGCAGGTATGTCCAATCAAGCCAAGTGGGTTATGTGTCAGTTGTCTGTTAGTCAATTGTGATGAGCCAATTGTATTTACTCGTATTCCCTGTTAAGTGCTGAAACGCCTACCTATTATTCTTGTGCTAAGTGCTATGTATTTTTCCATTGCAATACATGATTTCTGAAAGATGATTGTTAATTGTTAAGTACTTGCTTATTCTTGTTGTGTTGTGGATTCTTTTATTTTTGAAGATAATTGTTAACGTTAACTGCTACTCATTCTTGTTGTGTTGTGTATTTGTTGATATTTGAATTAATTTGAATTGTTGACATGATTACGTTAATTACTTATTTAGTGGACTTCTGACTTGTACGCCTAATTATGATTTTTTGTTATCTTATTTAATGTGAATAGTTAAAAATAAATTTTTTTGATTAGCTAGCTTGTTTAAATTTTGACTAGAAAGTTTTTTTTTTTATGTAGGCCTGTGTGAAAAAAAGTTGATGATTGTTGTCATTACTATTGATATTGGTTTTAAGATATTGTTGTATACGTTAATGTCAATTAGAAATCTTGCCTTGAAAAATATTTATAAAATTTTAACATTCAATTTTTATATAGAAACATAACTTGATTTTATCAATAGTGAAAATCACTTGAAAATGTTGATAGTAGTGGATTTTAATTTTAAATCTTTGGTGATGAAACAAAGTAGAGATGCTAAGAAAAAACAAATCAATTTTAAAGCGTGGATTTTAATTTTAAATCACTTGAAAGTGTGGATGGTTGTATCTAAATGATTAATGTTTTGATATTGCTTTCGAAATCAATTTAAGACGTTTTTCATGATTTTGAAATAGTATAAAATTCATATTATTAACCAGAGTAATTCTTAAATATTCAAGGTTGGTTAAATTTTAAAGTTAGACATTTAAAAGAAAACCATTGTTAATGAATTAAAGTTGATTTATTTTATAAAAGGAAATATTTTATGTTTAAATCATTGTTGACTTATTTTAGATAATTAAATTGTGTTGCAGCTGTGTTGATTTTAAAATAAATAAATAAATAAATTATATATATATATATATTATATTTATGATGATTTTATTTAAAATTTAGATTAGCCACACAAGAAAAAGATAATTTACGCCATGTTTTATTATGTGTTGTTTTTAAGAAAAATCTAGAAGATTTGTTGTAGAAATAGTTTTTAGAAATTAAGAAAAAAATATATATAAATTTAAAAGTTTTGGTGATTAGAAAATTTTGTATCTATTTTTATATACATGGTTTGATTTTCTTTCAAAATATAGGTTGAAAAAAATGATTTAAGAGTGCTTGAATTTTTTTAGAGGTATTTTTGGTTGTTAAGGTATTGGCGAAATTTTAGTAATCTTATTGATTTTAAAAATAGTTTTGAAAAAAATTGTATGATTTATTAAGAAGTAATCAAAGGAAAAGTTTTGAGTACTGAAGGAAAAATATTTATGATATTAAATGATTAGTGATACTTTTAAAATAATTTAAGTGTTTGAAATTAAATTTTAGAACATGGTTTCACCACTAAATGGTTTATACGCTACTTGATTTATTTTGGTTTTCTGATTATTATACTAACATATAATATACGTAGTTACTTAGCTTATCTGCTGATTGAGAAATCTCTATTTTAGTTTGAGTTAAGTGATAAAGATTAACTCAAAAATATATATATATTATTATAAATTCGGAATGGTTGGACTGCAGTAAGAATATGTTATGAGTTTAGGATTAGTGTTTGATTTGTTAAATAAACGCAGAGTCACTGTGCTAAATAGTTGGTTTAATTATTTGGATATGTATATGATTATGTGAATATAAAAATGTTTGTCTTTCCGACGTTATAAGTGTTGGGTATTGTGTATAGTGTAGAAGTGTTTAAAAGTGACATAATTATTAATCTTTTTTATTTTGATTATTGATTTATGTTAATGTAAGTGTCATTTCTTTTGTTGTTGTAACTAGTTGTAAATTACAATAAATTATTGCAAATGTGTAATTAAGTGAATTTTTAACTTGAAGTAAGGAGTAGGAGTTGTAGCGCCACCTTCACACTCCTGAATCATGTTAAAGATACTTTTAATTAGCCATGTTTGAATTTGGATGACTACAGTTATGGTTACCTTAAATAGTTGACTACATGAGTAAGAGGGACCAGCTACCCCGATGACTCATCGTTGATAAAAGAGGCAACAATAACCCATTGTTATTATCGTTAGAAATACTTGTTAATTTTATTTTTGAAATAGTTAAAAACTATGTTATCTCTTAAACAATTTTAAGTGACTATGAGTCTAATGTGACATCAATGTTGAATACTGATAATTGCTTATGTGGCGTGAATATTAGGTGTGTACTTAAAATTAAACATTCAATTAAGTATTTTGATCTTCTAAGTAACTTTCTTGAAATAAATAAGTACAATGTGTTAGTATCTTATATTTTATGTATTGTCTTTTTATGACCTAAAACTATAGTAGGAATTCTCTACAAATGAACTTTGTGTAAAAAACTTTGAAATTAAATTAGACTCTGAGTGTGTTTGAAACTATATGTAAAAATATCTGTCTTATTCCACTATGATTATACACATTAGTTTTCCTTTAAAAAACTTAAGTGACTGCATGTCATTGAGTTGTTATACGCATTTCTGTTTGTATTTCTTGAACGTGAAATATTTTAAATGTTTCACTATCTGTCTAACTTCTGTTAAACCGGTAAAGTAATTGTTGTTAGGATTTAAACGTTCTTTAAGGAGAGTAAAACTAGAAGTATATTATTTGAGAAGTTTGTTGAACTTGAAAACGTATTTGACATATGTGTTATTTGATCCAACTGAATGTCGTAAGTTGTTGTTGACTAAATTCACATGCTTAGTTTTATCAATAAATGATACTGATTAATCACGATATTTGATTCATAATTGAGTTGTTGAATATGATGTGTTTAATTGATCAATGTGTCATATTAGCCTATCATACTAAGGTAATTGATTTTTGACATACTGTGCTTAAATGATTAGTGAATGCGTTAAAGGGTTTATAGACTAAGTTTGAATCTTGATGATATAGTTAGTTAGATATTAGCTCACATATTGTTCGCTCTAAATTTCAAGGACAAAATTTCTTTAACAATGGGAGAATTGTAAGACCCCAAATTTTACAATAAATTATTTTATTCATGAAATAAAATTTTAAATGGGTGTTAAAATTATTTTATAATATATGTTGATTAATTTTGGGATTCATTTTCTTTATTCGTGGGATTTCTATGATGTACTAATCTTGTACATATTAGACTAAACGTGTGATATGAATAACAAATATTATATTATTTTATATATTTTTCTAAAAATAATAGTATTTTAGTGTAATATTTTAAAGAATAAGATTTTAGGCAATTTTACGTGTACACGTGAGTTGATAATTAATGTGATAATTTCTTATATGTTTGACTAATGTTAAGTGCGTACATTTCTAAGTATCTCTTATTTTAATTATTTACTTTATAAATAATTATCTTGAAATATTAGTAATGTTTTATTAATTAGATTGTGTTAAAAAAATGTTAGAAAAAAAACATCAGTATTGATAATTGTTGGTTTTCTTTAAACTAAAATAAAAGAAATGAGTAAAATGTGTTTTATGGGTTAAGCTCGTATGCAAGAGTAAAAGCCAATAATAATAACAACAACAACAATAACAACAACAACAACAACAATAATAATAATAATAATATCAAATACCACACATTTAATGAAATTAAATCAAATACCACAATAATATCAAATACCACACATTTAACGAAATTAAATCAATCAACACATTATAAATATTTCTATCCCACATTTTAATTTCACAATTTACATATTTGCACATTAATTATTTTATCACTCAAAGGGCTACTGCTGTACGTAGTGAGCCCTAGATGAATAATTGGGAAATACGATTTTCTCGTTCATCTCACAATATTATACTCATGAATTCAAATGATCTGTAACCCCTTACCTTATTTTGACGCTTTCGCACACACACGAATACGATTCGACTAGCAAAAAGTATTTGTTCTTTGACTCCTTGTCCTTCAATCGATCTAACTCTACAGTTTAGGGATAACCGTCGAAAATAAATTATGAGAACACACTCTAAAAACTAAATTTCGAAATTGGGTCATGGAAACTTACCATAAATCAGAAAAACAATCAATGCGTAATATATCCACTTTTCACACGATCGTTTTGGCGTTGGTTTCACTCAAAACAGACTTACGGTGAGGAAGAACGGTGCAAAATAATGAATTTCATAAACAGAGAAGTCGGGTGTTTTAGGGAGAACTTGAGAAGGTTAAAAATATGATAAAGTGTATTTAATTGACTAACTAAATAAACGAAACAACGTACTGAAATTTGGACGAAAACGAAGAAAGTGTTCTAGAATAATTATTGATCGCTGGTGCTGATTTTCTTTACTTTTCCTCTAAGAGTTGATAAATTTTGTGATTAAGTTTCTTTATATGTGTGCTTTCTATGATGTGATAATCTTGTACATATTAGATTAAATGAGTGATATAAATAACCAATATTATATTTTTATATTTTATATATTTCTAAAATTAAGATTTTAGGCGATTTTACGTGTATATGTGCATTCGTAATTAATGTGATATTTTCTTGTATGTTCGATGAATGTTAAGTGTGCGCATATTTATATTTTAATAATTTATAGCAATTTCCAATTTTTAGTTATTTATTTTGTAAATAATTATCTTGGAATAGTAGTAATATTGTGTTTCATTTCCTTTATTTTTATATATTTGTTATGGCATTGTGATTTTATAATTATTTAATATGATTTCGTAATTAATATAAAGTGTTGATGTTATATATTTATTTATTTTATAATTTTAACTATTCTCTAAAGATTATAGTATTATAATGTGAGTATTTTTTTAAAAAATAAATATAATTATAGTGATTATTTTAAATATGAGAGTTTCAGTTGTTAGTAATAGGTATTTTTAAAGAGATAATTAATTTAATTACTATAATTAAAAAAAAATATTTGTAATAATTGTTAGTTTAATTTTTTAAAAAATAAAAGAAGAGAGTAAAATGTATTTTATGGGTTAGGCCCATATGTAAAAGTAAAACCTAATTAATTAAAAAAAAATTATTAAAAAGAAGAAAAAAAAATGTATGAGAAAGGGAGGCTAGCACAACACAGAGCAGCTGCGGCTATATATTCTAAAATAACTTGAACACCAAATTAATTATTTAAAATTCGATTTTATTATAAAAATCGGGGTGTTATAATTTTCCCCTCGTTAAAGAAATCTCGTCCTCGAAATTTATAGTGAACAACAAACGAACTGATATCTAACTAAATACCCTCAATATTCAAACTTAGTACCCCAAAGATATAATAAACATATATAAGACATTTACTAGTCATTTAAACACAATGTGTCAAAAATCAATTAACTCAGCAAGGTAGGCTAACATGAATCAATAAATCAGTTAAACACATACCACATTTATCACTCAATTATGAAAGAAAATACGATAGAGTTATTCACTATAATTTACATATAAAACATAACATATATATTTAGTTAATAATAACTTAGTTCAATTAGTTGGGTTAAATGAAACACATTTCAAGTACATTGTCAATTTCAACTATTTCTTTCAAACAAAATATTACTAGTTTTACTTCTTAAATTAAAGTTTAGATCTTATCACCAAACATTCAACAAATTTAACTTAAATGTGATAAAGAGGGCAATTTTTAATTTATTAAACACATCTAGCAACTTGATAAAATTATAATAGATTTACCATCAATCACTCAATAAAAACATACTTTATATATAATCAAGGAGAAAGAAGAAAAAAAGTCAATAATAGAGATACTATTTTACAATAACATATATTTAATAATTAAATTCATTCAATTGACATAAGCAATGAAAATGTTTTTCAACTATTTAAAGAGTAAAATTAAAAAGTACTTCTAACAAAATAATGAGTTATCGTTGCCTCTTTTATTGATGAAGTCATTGGGGTAGCTAGTCCCTCCTACTAATGAAGTCAATTAGTTAAAGCAACCATAACTGTAGTCATTCAAATTCAAACATGGGTAATTAAAAGTATCTTTAACGTGGTTCAGGAGTACAAAGGCAGCGCCACAACTTCTACTCCTTACTTCAAGTTAAAACTCACTTAATTACACATTTACAATAATTTATTTATAATTTACATCTAGTTACAACAACAAAAGAAGTGACACTCATATTAATATGAATCAACAATCAAAATAAAGAAATACATAATTATCTCACTTTTTAAACACACCCAACTACAGTATACTAGGGGTGGACAGAAAAACCAAAAACTGAGTTGATTAAGAGAACCGAACCAAACTGTTTTAAAATTAAACCGGTTTAAAAAAATTAAAAACCAAACTTTAATTTAAAATCAGTTTTTTTAACTGAACTGATTTTAAAAATTAGAAATGCACTGTAACCATTTTAATTTTTAATTTTTTTTTCAATGTAAACAAACACCGAAGAGACAGTTGTTGGAATGAAAACCGGTTTGAACATATTATAAGGAAGTTTGAGTAGCAATAGTGAGGGTGTAGGTAGTAAAGTCTGTAGTGAGATCCATGTCGAGAGTCTGGATTTTTGTCCTATAATCATGGACCCACCCTCGAAAAGGAAAGGAAAAGAAATTGAATTAAATGAATAAAACCGTAAACAACATTTTGGGAGGGAAGATGAAAAGAATAACAAAAGCATCATCATCATGATTATTATAAGTTTTGTGAGTGAATGATACTCCATACTAATTAATAGCAATAAGCAAGAGCAGGGAAGTTTGAGAGAGTGTGAGTGAGGATGGCAAAGGCGAACCTGTCTAGCTTAGTTCACGAACTTCGAGAACGCATAGCTGCATCTTCCTCTTCCTCCCCAACTCCTAACAACCCTTCCGACGACGACGTTTTGGAGGTTTATAAATATTGGAGGAACGCACTGTAACTATAAAAATTGGTGTTTATAAATAAACCAAACCAGTTCGGTTCGGTTCAAAGCACTGAACCGGTTCACTGGTTATAAAATCAATTCGGTTCGGTTTTCAAACTGAAAAATCAATTCGGTTCGATTTTTTCAAACTGAAAATTGGTTCAGTTCAATTTTCAAGCAGTTCTAGTTTAGAACTGAATTTTGCCCACCCCTACACTATACACTAATTTCAAACACTTAGAACACCTGGAACACAAACATTTTCATATTCACACAATCATATACACATTTAAATAACTAAACCAGCTATTTGGCACAATGATTCTACAATTATTTAACCCATCAAACACTAATTCGAAACTCATAACTTATTCTTACAGGAGTCCAACCATTCCAAATTAATGATAAATTTTTTTTGAGTTAATTACCATCACTTAAAAGTTAAAACAAGCTAAATCAAACATTTTTTAAGTAGCGGATAAGATAAATAATTATTTACATGAAGATACAACACGTTAACAAACCAAATTGAATTAGATAGTGCATAAACCATTGTTAAGGTTACACAACATTATAAATATTGATTTTTAGACTTAAATTATAAAAAGTGTCACTAATCAATTAGCATCATAAAAAAATCAATGAAAATTCGGAATTTTTCCTTAAATTACTTTTAAGTAAATCACATGTCTAAAAAAAATAAATCTCTTTTCTAAATATAATAGAAATAAATAAATCATGTGTACTTTATAATTTACAAGATTCCTAAAATTTCACTAGCACTTAAAACACATTTCTAAATAGTTAGGCACTATAAAAATTGTTATTTCAACTTATGTGTAAAGTATAATGATTTTGGAGGTGTTGTTCTAAACTTAAAAATTGGGTCCTAATAAAAAGGTGTTATTTTAATAATTAAAAAAATTAGTAAAAGAAATATTAGTCGCTGTACACATACCAATCTACATGATCCACTCTACAGATATCAATCTACATGATACACACCATTTGGTTAGGTTAATTCATATAACAAAAAAAAATGTACCGACAACATATCATCTTCCCAAATTAAACTCAAATATACATTTCGATAATGATAATACAACAACCATATCATAATTCTACTCATAAAATACAACGATTATAGAATCCAACATTTAGATATCATTTCAAATGGAATTTCACTATTGAAATAATTATTTTAAAAACTTTATTGTTTTTCCCCTTCTCTTTCTCAATTACTCTTTGAGACATTTTATCATTTGACCCATTTTTTTTTACTAGTACCATTGTAAATGACTAATAAGTTCTTAAAATCTAAAACTATAACATCAAGTTAAACTCTAATGAGTTCATAATATTAATAAATAACCATTTCAAACAAATATCACAACATCACGATCAAATATTCTAGCATAAAAATAAATAAATTTTGATCCCTCCACACCAGTCCTGCAAACCAATAAAACATACCACAACTAGACTAACAAGAAAAAAAAATTATTTTCTTAAGAACAACACATAAAACATGGTTTAAATTTTCAGTTATTTTAAACTTTAAACAAAATCAGTAATATAAAATTATTTTTATTTTATAAATCAACAAAAATCCAATTTAATTTAGTTATGTTAAAAAAATCAAGAGCAATTCAAACAAAAGTTAGTTTCATTTTACAAAATAAATCAAATGTCCTTTTTAAAAATGCTAACTTTAAAGTTCTACCCACCTCTAATATTCAATAATTATTATTACTAATATTATGAATTTCCTAATATTTCAAAACTATGACTAACATTCTAAATTGATTTCATTAACTAGATCCAAACTTTAATCAGTACGACCACAAATGGCAAGGTCTATCAATCGATAATTAGCATTACCTCGACTAAATTAATAATTTCAAACATATAGCTAGTCAATCAAAAAATTTATTTCTAACTATCCACTAAAACAAGATAGCAAAAAATCATAGTTACAAACATAGGCCATAAGTCCAGTCAATAGATAATTAACTTAATCATGTCAACAATTCAAATTAACTCAAATTTTAGAAAAAATAATTTCAAAGTTCATTTAATCACTTAGGTAAGAACTTATAATCCACCATGCAATCAAAGTAAGCAAACAATAAATAGTTAATTAGTAACTTCAAAAATATGGATATTTATACAAAAGAATATACCAAATAACACAATAATATAATAGAAAAAAAAAGTATGTTAGTGCAAATATTTAATACACAAGAAAATACATCTGACACGTCAGACATTTGACTAACACTAAACCAACACTTAATCCACTTGACCTGATTGGACAAACATGCTCTGATACCACTAATGTGACACCCTAAACCCCAAAATAACGTATATAATAATTTATACTAGATTAGGATATAACGTTTCCAAGGAAATAAAAAAATTTATAACTAATTTAGGATATAACGTTCCTCTAAATACACATGTAAAAATTCAACTTTATTCTTTAATTAAAACAATGCAATCTCAATGAACTTGACTTAACTATAATTTCTTAATTTAATTCCAAAAACTTACTAGTACTTATAAGTTTTTCATACAAAAAGTCATTTCTAATTAAATAAGTAAAATTAAAATACAAATTACAACTCTTAATTCTCGGTATTACCTATCAGAGCCGGATTTCTCTCAAATTTGAACTTCAAGACTCATTAACCTATAATAACTGTGATTTAACAAACGCAGGGCCAAGCCAGTTAAACATAAACAAAGAAGGAGATGGGTTTCGAAATCATATTGATAGTATAATATAAGTAAGAAGAACACGCAAACAATCATAATAGATCGTATCATAACACATCACAATATATCAAAATATTCAAGAAAAATAATATCGCATTATAATTTCAAAATCACTCAAGTAAAATTGATATATCGTCATATTGTCACATCATCCAAGAGAAATTATTATCACTTTTGAAACACATTAATCACAACAAACAATCACAAGAAAAATTCAATATTATGCATGATCTTAGACTCTACTTCACAATTTGGTACCATTCTAACTCTGAAATACTAGGTTATGAGGCTTGATACTATGCCATCATCCTAGTGGATAAACAATTCAAATTGGTCTTGTCCTCATAGATCCCCTCAACTCAACCCGAGATACATATAAGTGACAGTCGAGGTAAACGTGTGTCGCATGGTAGCTCCTGACATTTGGAGTGCTACCTCCAAGTCACCTAGGAATTCCCCACCTGAATACCTCCAAGTTCTGACAATCTTACCTTAAGGCTCAACAGTTGACCGCCACGATCAAACTCATTCAGTTGTACTTCCCCGAAATCATTAGGCTTGTCATGCCCTACCTATATGATAACCAAACAATCTCCACATAAAAAATTATCAACATCTATTTTCTCCCCTCGTTGACCTAGACTACTCTTATCTTTAGCCCAAGTTGGAATCATCACTATTTCATCAACTATTGGGTTACTTCAAAATTCTCATCACAAATTTATAACATCATTATCATCAATCATACGTCATCATCATCACATAAACTTATCACAAATTTATAACATCACTATAATAAATCATACATCATCAAATAAACTTATATATAATAATATCAAATACCAGATATTTAATGAAATTAAATATAATATCACACTAATATCACAAATACCACAAATTTAATGAAATTAAATCAATCAACACCTTATGAATATTTCTATCCCACATTTTATTCAAACAATTTTCATATTTGCACATTTATTAATTTATCATTCAAATGGCTACTGCTGTACGTAGCAAGCCCCAGATGAATCATTGGGAAATACGAATTTCTCGTTCATCTCATAATATATTATATTAATGAATTCAAACAATCTCTCACCCCTTACCTTATTTTGACGCTTTCTCACATGAATACGATTTCACCAGCACAAAGTCTTTATCCTTTGACTCCTTGTCCTTCAATCGATCTAACTTTACAGTTTACAGGTAAACGTCGAAAATAAATTATGAGAACACACTCTAAAAACTAAATTTCGAAATTGGGTCAAGGAAACTTACCATAAATTAGAAATCCAATCAATGGATAATATAGCCACTTTTCAGACGGTCGTTTTGGCGTTGTTTCACTCAAATTGGAATTACAGAGAGAAAAAACGGTGCAAAATAACGTCCACAAAAGAAGAAGTCGGGTATTTTAGCGAGAAATTGAGAAGGTTAAAAGTCTGTGAAAGTGTATTTAATTGACTAACTAAATAAACGAATGTATTGAAATTTAGACAAAAACAGGGAAAGTTTTCTAGAACAATTATCGATCGCCGGTGTTGTAACTACTTTGTGTGGTGCTAGCCTCCCTTATTCATACATTTTTTTTCTTCTTTTTAATTATTATTTTTTAGTTAATTAGGTTTTACTCTTATATATGGGCCTAACCCATAAAACAGATTTTACACTCCATTCTTTTATTTATTTTTAAATAAAAAAAACAATTATCAAACTATTTTTTCTTAATTATAGTAATTAAATTAATTACCTCTTTAAAAATACCTATTACTAACAACTGAAACACTCATATTTAAAATAATCACTATAATTATATTTATTTATTTTATAAAAAAATACTCACGTTAAAATACTATCATCATTAGAGAATAGTTAAAATTATAAAATAAATAAATTTAACATCAATACTTAATATTAATTACTAACTCATAATAAATATATATAAAATCACAATGCCATAAAAAGTATATAAAAATAAAGGAAATCAAACACAGTATTACTACTATCACAAGATAATTATTTATAAAATAAATAACTAAAAATAGGAAATAGTTATAAATAATTAGAATATAAATATGTGCACACTTAACATTCTTCAAACATACAAGAAAATATCACATTAATTACGAATGCACATATACACGTAAAATCGCCTAAAATTTTAATTTTTAAAATATGTACACTAAAATACTATTATTTTAGAATAATATATAAATTATAAAAATGTAATATTAGTTATTTATATAACTTATTTAGTCTAATATGTACAATATTAGCACATCATAGAAAACACACATAAAGAAAATTAATCACAAAATTTATCAACATATATTCTAAAAAAAATTTCACACCAAATTAATTATTTAAAATCCGATTTCATTAATAAAATAGTTTATTATAAAAATTGTGGTGTTGCAATGTTATTCGAAAGGTAAGAAAAGAAAAACCCCCAAGTTTATTTTGAAGTAGCCCAACCCAAATCTAGGAAAAGAAGGAATTTGATTTTTCATGTGTTTAAGTTATGTAGTGAGTTGTTTTCAAATAAATGAATTTGAACTTAAGTTGAAACTTTACAAGAAAATTCAGAGTTTTTAAAGTAATGAAAAAGTACAAATGTTAACTAAGTTAATGAATTTGAGCCAAGAGTTAGATTGTGCAATTAATATGTTTTGAGTTAAAAATGTTACTCTTTTTAATTACTCTTGGACCGAGCTTAAAAAATAAGTTTAGAGTACGTTATTAACACAAATTTTTGTGCTCTAATGATTGAGTGATAGAACTTGAAAGATAAAATGATTTTCTTCCAAAAAGATTTGATTTGTCGAATGTATGTATGTGTGGAATTGAAAATATTTTTTTTTTTGTTTAATTTTAAATAAATGTTGTAGATCAATTAGTTTTAATGGTTTTGTGTGTGAAAAAGATTCAATTTTGAGATTATGATGTTGTTGGATAAATTTTGGAGCTGAACAAATTTTTATAAATCTCTATGTTTAAGTAGTTAGCTCCTTGGGTTCTGAAAAGAAATTGAGACTGTTGACACTGGGTTAGCGGTGAGGAGAACTCTAAAATATTTATGTTGGTTGTAATGATTTAACTGAGTAAAAAAATATATAGTTTTATGATTGTGAATTTTCAAGTAAACAAAGAATTGCAAAAATATTTTATTACAAGAGTTAAACTAGACAATTTGATAATTGAAAATCTTGTGAACCTATTTGAGAAAAGGTTTGGAAAAAAATTATTTTGTAGAGTTGTGAAGGTTTCTTTACATAGAGTTATAAAAATATTTTAGTTTAAAAATATTTAGAGTTGTGATTAAATGAAAGATTTCAAATTAATTATGTTTCGTTATGAGAAATAAATTGAAAGTATGTATTGTGAATAATAATAATAATATTAGTAAAAGATACTCTAATAGGATTAGGAGCGAGAATGGGATTGTAAGGTAGTTAAAGTCTCAAGGATTAATTTAACTAAGTCAAACACTATTTGATTGCAGGTGTTAGTATGAGCGAGATTTTTGTTGTGTTTGATTGTGGTAGCGATAATTGTTGAGAAAACTATAATCGACGTAAGGGCACTTTTCCAATTTTTAGTTTGTACATAGGGACCTTATATGTGTGATTGGTGTGTAAATATGTCATGGTTAAAGTTGATGTGATTATGCATTCATGATTGATAATATGTGTTGCTATCTATTATGAATTTTATTAGTGTTTAATGATGTCGCGTCTAGTTTGTTTGCAAAAAAGAAGTCGCCACCAATTTTTTTTTTAAAGGAGAAAAATTAGATAAAACCTAAAATAAAGTTCTTGAACAAAAAAAAACGGATTTGGGAGTCGATTACGAATAGGAAAGTAATATTACCCTACATTGCTCGTTAAAACGATTACCCTATAATTAATTGTATAAAAATTATTTATTTATTTAATTATTTATTTTATCCCCAAAAAGATTAAAAAAAGGAAAATAAATTATTTAATTAATAAATGAAAAAATATTTTTATTAACTTGGTTTGACAAAGGGAAGACCTTGCTCCTACGTATCCCTAGGTGCAATAGTAGGAAATCAAAACAAACATAGTTCTTGGACAGAAAATTTATATGGGTTGTCCGATTTTTATTATCACTCTATTTTAATTATTTTTTTTATTATAATTATTATATATGTATCCAAAAATAAAAATGTAATAATAACGGAAAAAAAAAGGTGAAATGTTTGTTCACAGATTGTATCTTTTTATTTTTGTTCAAAGTAAAGGATAAATAAAGATGACAACTCTAATTTTGTCCGAAAAGAATTTTTTAGAAGGGTGGAAGTCATTTTCCCGGCTTCAAGATACAGGTCATTTTCTCGGCTTCGGGTGCGAGTCATTTTCCCTGCTTCAACGTGCGGGTCGTTTTCTAGGCTTCGGGTGTGAGTTGTTTTCCCGGCTTCAAAATAATGGTCGTTTTCTTGGCTTTGGGTGCAATTCGTTTTCTCGGCTTCAAGATGCGGGTCGTTTTCTCAGCTTTGGGTGCGAGTTGTTTTCCCGACTTCAAGATGCGAGTCGTTTTCTCAGCTTTAAATTTATGAAATGGCATGAATGAATGAATAAATATGTTGGCTTTTATTATTATTTTAGTTAGAGACGATCGTTAAAATCATGGATGAGAAAGACACATATATGTTTTTCTTGAATCTCATATCTTTTGATCCCTCTTTCTTCTTCCTTTTTTTTGAAGAAGAGGAATTATTGTTGCGATCTTAATCTTAAGCTGGATTTCATGTTGTCGTCATCCTTCTACTCTAAGCAACCTCTACTATATTCAACATTACTGCAATTCATTAGATCGAGGTATGGTATATGTTTTACTTTTAAGTACATGATAATCATAAGATGTATTTGGAAAAGAGGGTTAGATTGTAAAATAAGATGACAAATGTCTATATCAGTATATTGAGGCTTAATATTCGTAGTAAAAAGAATATACATAAGATAAAAGAAAAGAAATGGGTGGAAGACCCAACTTGGTTACTAGTAAATCAAAGGTAAACTGTACTAATTTTTCGTGCCATAGTCTCATCCATATGTTGATCATGTCATTTTGTTTAGATTGCCTTTCTCGAGTATGTATTCTTTGTTTTTGTTTTTTTTTTCTCCTAGGCTGTCCTTTCAGGTATTCAACCTACCGGATATTTATTACTTTTTATTGTACCCTAATTTTTTCCTAGGTTTCCCTTTCAGGTTTTCATCCTAGCGGATATTATTATTATTATTATTATTATTATTATTATTATTATTATTATTTTACCCTAATTTTGCCTAGTTCGCCCTTTCAGGTTTTCGACCTAGCAAGTATTTTATTTCATTTTTTGTTTGTATCCTAATTTTTGCCTAGGTCGCTCTTTCAGCTTTTCATCCTAGCTGGTATTTTATTATTATTTTTTGTACCTTAATTTTTGCCTAGGTCGCCCTTTCAGGTTTTCAACCTAGCGGGTATTTTATTTTTTTTGTACCCTAATTTTTTTACTAGGTTGCCCCTTTAAGTTTTCAACCTAGTAGGTATTTATTAATATTTTTTTGTACCCTAATTTTTGTCTAGGTTGCCTTTTCTGGTTTTCAATATAGTGGGTATTTATTGTTGGAACCAAGTTGGTTCTTTCAATTAAAGTTTTGATGTTAACAAAAGTATTTTATGAAAATCACATTTTGACTCAGAAGAAGTATGAAAAATCCGAAGAGACATTCTGAAGATACAACTAGAAGTTACCTCCAGAAGATACAAATCAGAAGCAGAATATGTCATCAGAGGATGACATCACCAGAAGATAAATATGCCACCAGTGGTTACGGCAAAAAGATGTCATCAGAGGATGCGTCCAGAAGATACCAGAGGATACCTCCCGAAGATACATCCAGAGGATACCAGAGGATGTCATCAGAGGATACTAGAGGATATTGTAAGACCCTTAAAAATTAATATTAATTTATGGAATTAATATTAAGGGTATTTTGGGGATATTTGTAAAATATTTAATATATGTATGTTTTGAGTGAATATATATATATATATATAAATATTTATTTTGGAAGATGAATTAAAATTATTGGATTAAGAATAAATTAATTTAATTACGAGTAATTAAATTAAGGGATTAGCGGCTAATTGCGACGAGATTGGTTAATTGCTGAGGATCAGACAAGTGTCGGGTGAGGTGGCACCACACAAGCCTATAAATAGGAGTGAGAAGGATGGTGAAATCAGAACACCATTCCTCCTCCCTCACTGCCCATACTGCATGTAATAGTGCTGCATGTAACAGCACCCTTCCCTCCCATTCTGCTTTCTGAATCCAGTTCATGATTTCAAAAGAAAGGAAAAAGAAAGTTCCTCCAAAGTGCCATTACTTGGGAATACAAGCACCGAAACACCAAACCCCCAGTACAAAAGTTGTTACCCACATCATTACGGAGCTAGAGAACCCAGTTTCGTAGCAGCAAACTTAGGCAGCAGTTTCAGTTTCACCGAATTTTGGCGCGTAAACGGGAACGAAAACAAAAACGTGAGAAGTAGCAGACACGCAGCAAGGGTAAGGGCACCTTCCACTTTCTAGTTGCATTAGGGCTGTAAATGCATATTGTTATGACATGCACGTTGTTCCATTTCTGTTTTTGAAGAAAAACTGTTTTGCATGTCATTTTGAAGAATGAGAAAATGCACTATGTTGAGGTTTTAAAAATATGCAACATGTTGTTTTGGGGTGAGTATTCCAATATTGTTTTGTTATGGGGAAAGCTGAAAAATGCATTGCATGATATTTTGAAGAGGAGTAAAAAGCATATTCATAAAACTATTTTGAATATTGCAAAAATGCATTCTATTGGTATTTTGCTGCTATGTGATGCTTGCTGTTTGACTGAATGTGTTAATATTGTTCTGATGTTTGAGAAAGCTGAAATGCTTGTATGTTGCTCTGATGTTTGAGAAAGCTGAAATGCTTTGCATGTTGTTCTGATGTTTGAGAAAAGCTGAATGCTTTGCATGTTGTTCTGATGTTTGAACAAGCTGAAATGCTTGCATGATGTTCTGATGGTTTGAGAAAGCTGAAATGCTTGCATGCTGTTCTGTTGATGAAAATCTGGTGCTGCTGATGATTTCAAAATAAAAAAGGGGTTTAAAACTGATGAAAGTGTTTTCTTCTGGAAAATCTGGTTTGATGTAAAAGTCTGAGTTTTGTGGTTTAAAAGAGTGATAAAACTGTTTTGGAGTTGTGCAGATTTTTCAAAAGAAACAGTTTGAAATGTGTTGAAATCTCAGGAAAATTTCACTGATTTCGAAGGTGTATTCGAATACAACATGTGTGTATTCGAATACAGCCTGTCAAGCTTCTATTTTACTTAAGTTTTCAAACTGTTTTACTTAATGTCATTCTGTTTTGCTTCTGATGATTCTGGTGGGAATCATTCTATTTTGCTTCTGATGATTCTAGTGTGAATCATTCTGTTTTGTTTCTGATGATTCTGGTGTGAATCATTCTGTTTTGCTTCTGATGATTCTGGTGTTAACCATTCTGTTTTGCTTCTGATGATTCTGGTGTTAACCATTCTATTTTGCTTTTGATGATTCTGGTGTGAATCATTCTGTTTTGCTTCTGATGATTCTGGTGTGAATAATTCTGTTTTGCTTCTGATGATTCTGGTGTTAACCATTCTGTTTCTGCTTCTGATGATTCTGGTGTGAGTCATTCTGTTTCTGCTTCTGATGACTGTGATGTTAATCATCCTGTTTCTGCTTCTGATGATTCTGATGTTAATTATCCTATTTCTGCTTCTGATGATTTTGATGTTAATCATTCTGTTTCTGCTTCTGATGACTTTGATGTTAATCATTATGTTTCTGCTTCTAATGATTCTGATGTTAATCATCCTGATTCTACTTCTAATGATTCTGATGTTAATCATCCTATTTCTGCTTCTGATGACTTTGATGTTAATCATCCTGTTTCTGCTTCTGATGATTCTGATGTTAATCATCCTATTTCTGCTTCTGATGATTTTGATGTTAATCATTCTGTTTCTGCTTCTGATGATTTTGATGTTAATCATTCTGTTTCTGCTTCTGATGACTTTAATGTTAATCATTCTGTATCTGCTTCTGATGATTCTGATGTTAATCATCCTGTTTCTGCTTCTGATGATTCTGATGTTAATCATCCTATTTCTGCTTCTGATGCCTTTGATGTTAATCATTCTGTTTCTGCTTCTGATGATTATGATGTTAATCATCCTGTTTCTGCTTCTGATGATTCTGATGTTAATCATCCTATTTCTGCTTCTGATGATTTTGATGTTAATCATTCTGTTTCTGCTTCTGATGATTCTGATGTTAATCATCCTGTTTCTGCTTCTGATGATTCTGATGTTAATCATCCTATTTTTGCTTCTGATGATTTTGATGTTAATCATTCTATTTCTGCTTCTGATGATTTTGATGTTAATCATTATGTTTCTGCTTCTAATGATTCTGGTGTGAATCATTCTATTTTGCTTCTGATGATTTTGGTGTGAATCATTCTGTTTTGCTTCTAATGATTCTGGTGTAAATCATTCTGTTTTGCTTCCGATGTTTCTGGTGTGAATCATTCTGTTTTGCTTCTGATGATTCTGGTGTGAATCATTCTGTTTTGCTTCTGATGATTCTGGTGTTAATCATTCTGTTTTGCTTCTGATGATTCTGGTGTGAATCATTCTGTTTTGCTTGTGATGATTCTGGTGTGAATCATTCGATTTTGCTTCTGATGATTCTGGTGTGAATCATTCTTTTTTGCTTCTGATATTAATTATTCTGGTTCTGTTTCTGATGTTCTGGTGTTGATGATTCTGATTCTGGTTCTGTTCTTGATGTTCTGATGTTTATCATTCTTATTCTGGTTCTGTTTCTGATGTTCTTGTGTTGATGATTCTGATTCTGGTTCTGTTCCTGATGTTCTGATGTTGATCATTTTGGTTCTGTTTTTGGCTTCTTTATTTGACTACAGGCATGTTGTATTCGAATACAGAATGTTGAAATTACAGTTTCAGCTTCTGTATTCGAATACAAGGGATCTGTATTCGAATACAGATTCGAGTTTTCAGAAATTTCAAGTTTTTCAACAGTTTTTATAAACCCTAAGTGTTGGGGAATATTGGGAATGTTTGTGGTGAATTAAAATGGAACTTTTGGTGATAGTTTGAAGTGGTGGTGATGAAGTTTTTGAGACTTTACTGATGTAGTGAAAAATGTTGATTTGTGCACTGAGACTGCCTCTGTATTCGACTACCAGGGAGCTGTAGTTGAATACAGAGTGTTAATTCTGCACTGTTTTGGCTCCTGTATTCGAATACATAGAGGATGTATTGGAATACATATTCGTATTTTCCAGAAAATTCAGTTTTAAACACTGTTTTGTGAATTTTAAGAGTTTGGGGAATAATGGAAAGACTTGAGATGATTAAGTATGGAATTTGTGAGATAATGTGAATTATTAATGATTGCTTGATTGTTTAATCATTGATGTGTTGTTGGTGATATTGATTATGTTGAGATGTTTTGAAATATGGTGGGATGGCATGAATTTTTATGATTTTGCATACTGTTTTTGGTGAAGAGAAAACACTGCATATTCATGCATTGCATAGTCAGGTGGTGACCGCGATGGGCCACAGAGTTGATGCGGTGACCGTGATGGGCGCAAAGTTAAGTAGTAACCATCGGTTATAGAATAGTTCCGCGTGTATTAGACGGTCTGTTCTATCCGGGGTCAGAGTAGTTCTGCGTGTATTAGACGGTCTATTCTACTCGGGCTACGGAATGGCTGCGTGTTCGTGGTGGTCCATTCTATCCGTGCGAGGATTTAACTTCTGTGTATTTGGCCTGTGAGAGGCTAATACACGTGAAAGTAGTAACCGTGATGGGTTGTAGAGTGGCCGCGTGTTCGTGTTGGTCCATTCTATCCGGGCTACGGAATGGCCGCGTGTTCGTGGTGGTCCATTCAAATATGTGAAACGTGCTGGTCTGTTGAGCGATTGCACTGGTGCTGATCTGTTGAGCGATTGCACCATGGTCTTGAGGGCCGTTAAAGTCTATCATACGTATAAATTGTGCTGGTCTGTTGAGCGACTGCACCTTGGTGATTCCAAGAAATTGTATACATGAGCATATACATATTGCATCGAGGGGTTGACCGGTGGGTCACGATTGGATTATGATGATGAGTGGAAATTGAATATGTGTGAGTACTTTATAGAATCTGAATTTCTGATTAATGATTGTGATTGCTGAAGTGTTGGTTGTACTTACCACATATTTTTCATATTCATTGGCTACTGTTTATGAAAAGGCATATATGTCATTGAATTTCAAATGAGCATCATTATTTCCATCATTGTTATGCGATATGCCATGTATATATTTGTTGCTGTGAAATATATGCTATGTGATTATTTGTTAATTTCGGTCGGTGACCCTTGCCATTATATTGTGGAAATTGGGCTTTGCCCTCATATGTTACCCGAACCCGTCCTAGTGACGGATACACTAACAACGGAAACGTCGTTAGTTTCCCCTGATCTTTACGTACGGAGTCTACGTGGACAATGCAGAGGGACGGATAGCTGGTTGAAGACGAGACTTATAGAGAATACGGTGGAGACCGTGCTACTGTAGCTTAGTGCATGATCAGACTAGACTTTTGTATAGGGTCTTGAGTTTTGGGAAATGTAATTTATTTTGGGAATTAATGTATGACTTTTCCGCTGTATTTTCCTCACTCTGAAACTGTTTAGTGGCCACAGGCCGAGTGTTCTCTTTTGAAATGAACTGATGGAAATTTTATTTTAATTCCCTTGAATTAATTCGGAAAATTCTTTTATTGATTTATTTTATGTGAAAGGAAAAAAAAAGATACACTGGAGTTGTGTTTTAAACTCGGGGTGTTACAGATTTCCCCAGAGGATCCCATCAGAAGCAAGACTCAGAGGATGTCATCAAAGGCAAACATCAGAGGATATCATCAATCAGAGGATATCATCAGAGGGAAGAAACAATGACATCATCAGACAATATTATCTTTGGCCTAGACCTGAAGGAAGCATGTCCAGAAGGAGACTTGGTCCAGAGCAGAAGGAAACATTGTCCAGTAGGAAACATGGTCCAGACCAGAAGATAGCATAGTCCAGAAGATAAGATTTGGTCCAGACCAGAAGATAGCATGGTCAAGAACATACAGACTTGGTCTAAACTTAGTCCAGATCAGAAGATCATGAAGATGCAAACACGAGAAGGGGGGGTTGAATTGTGTTTGACTAACTTGAATACTTTTCCTATTTTTATACTTTTAAAACAAAACTTGATGTATGAATAAAAACCGAGTTAGCAGCGGATATAAAGTAAAAATAAAAACACAGAATTTTTATACTGGTTCACCGTTAACGAGGCTACGTCCAGTCCCTTCACCTTGAAGGATTTCACTAATTCAAACCTTGAATTACAACAGTTCCACTGACCCTCCAAGTCTATCTTCTCAAACAGTCTAACAATCCTAGACTCTTGAGGAATACAACACCTGTCTTCTCCTGCCAATCTGACAACCCTATATTGTAGAAGGAATTACAACACCTTGAATCTAATTGCCAAGTAATCTGCTACCCCTTCTGACTCCATCAAATTGTAGACTCTACTTCAACAACTTAGATCTAACACAAAGGAAAGAAAATAACACAAGTGCTTGCTTCTAGAAAGCTGGAACTCACAATTAACCTCACTAAAAACTTGAGTGTTTGCTTTGGAAGTGTATGACTCTTTTGTGATTTTCGATACTAAGTATTCTGCCTTGAGCCTCCTTTTATAGATGCGAATTAGGGCCTCTTCCAAGCTTAATTTCGAGCTGAATCTTGCTGGATTCTCTTGCAAAAATATCTTGACTAATTAGGCTTCATTTAAATAAAAAACATATCTTTTTTAAGCTTCAGATTTTCTTTCAAAAATAACTGGCCAATCATGTCTTTAGTTTCTTCCCGCCAACAGCTCCTGAATTCCACAATACTTCACTTTATTTTTGTAATAAATCTTTTTAATACTTTGTTCAAAATAAATTAAAATCTCCACCGTTAATCCTCATGATTAAATCTGGACCATTTGATCTTTTGCGCTAGTCCACATCTGGACCATACTGAGTGATCTGCTGTGATCCTCTGATTTCGGCCACTGCTGGACCACACTTTCTAACCTTCTGATCTTCTGATCTCGGCCATCCTGGTCTAGCAAACTGATTTGCTGTGATCCTCTGATCTTGGCCATTGCTGGACCACACATCCTGACCTTCTGATATCGGCCAATTCTGATCTCGGCCAACACTGGGCCAAATACTTAAATCTGAACCATTGATATGAAAATCTTCCCTCTAATCTGGACCAATTCTGGACTTGGTCTGGATTAAACTGAAATTAAATCTGGACAAATAATATTTTAGTCTAGACATTTTACCTTTTGTTTTGGATCAGTTCTGGATCAATTCTGGAGCTCATTTCTTCTGGTCTGGACTTAGTTTCATACCCTGAACCATGCTATCTTCTGGTCTGGATCAAATCTGGATTAATTCCTTTGTTCTGGACCCATTAATTTACCCTCTGATTAAGTCTGGATCAAGTCTGGGCTGTTTATTATTTCACTGCCAGGCCATGTTCTGGTCAGAATAACTTCTGGAATAAATCTCACATTTGATTCCTTCTGGTCTGGATCAAGTCTCCCTTTGGCAGGCTTCCTTCTGGTCTGGTCCAGGTCTCCTTCTGACATTGCTTCCTTCTGATCTGGGCCAGCAAAGATATCTTATGTTGATGTTTTGCCATCCTGGTGTATCCTCTGGTAATTCGAGGATGCATTCTGGATGCATCTTCTGCCTCTGCAAACTTCAATTTCTGGTGGTATTTAATGTAATAATTCAAGGTACAAAATAAGATTACATGGAGTGCTTTTGTAAACATCAAAATCCTAAGTACTTAGAACCAACTTGGTTCCAACAATCTCTCCCTTTTTGATGATGACAAAACCTTAACTTATTTTGCTAGCTTGTAACTCGAAGACTTGAATTACTCCCCCTCAGACCAATCTCTCCCCCTAAGTCTGATACTGACTTTTTCTTCTCCTTTTCAACTCCTTCTCTTTTCACTCTTTCTTTTCTTCTCTTCTTCTCTCCTTTTCAACTCCTTCTTTATTTTTCTTTTCTCCCTTCACATAGCCTCTCCTTTTCAACTCTTTCTTTGTTTTTTTTTACTCTTTCTTTTTCTCTCTTTATTTTTCTCTCTCCTTGTTTCCTCTCCTTTTCAACTTCTTCTCTTTTTCACTCTTTCTTTTTCTCTCTCCCTGATTCTTCTCCTTTTCAACTCCTTCTCTTTTCATCTCTTTCTTTTTCACTCATCCTTTCTTTTTATCTCTCTTTTTCTACTTATTTCTCCTTTTTCTCTCTCTCCCCCTTTTTGTCATCAGCCAAAAAGAGGTCCTACTATTTTTGTATTTTTTGTTTTTCTCTTTACAAATTACAAAAAGTAAAACAGAAAATAAAAGATAGAATAAAATTACAAGAAATTTAAAAACTCCTAAGATGACTACTTGAGCTAGTCAGATATGGAGACAATGTTGAGATGCTTCTTGATGAACTCGAACCTATCTTCTGGTAATGCTTTGGTGAAGATGTCAGCCCACAGTGTTAGTTTCTTTGTTAAACACTCTATAAGCTTTTGATCTCTCAGAGTACCCAATAAAGATACACTTTTGAGATCTAGAATCAAACTTAGCTAGGTTATCTTTAGTGTTCAACATAAAACAGATGCAGCCAAATTGCTTAAAGTAGGAAATATTGGGTTTCTTACCTTTCCACAGTTCATAGGGAGTTTTATTTAAGATGGACCTGATGTAGACTCTATTCTGAATGTAGCAGGCTGTGTTGACAGCTTCTTCCCAAAGGTAGATGGCAACTTTCATATCATTCAGCATGGTTCTGGCCATCTCCTGCAGTGATCTGTTCTTCCTTTCTACCACTCCATTCTGTTGAGGTGTTCTGGGGGATGAGAAGTTGTGAGAGATGCCATTCTCATCACAGAATTCTTCAAAATACTTGTTCTCGAATTCACCTCCATGATCACTTCTGATGGTTATGATCTTAATACCCTGTTCATTCATAACTTGCTTACAAAAAGAAATAAATACTCTATGAGATTCATCTTTGTTCTTTAAAAATTTTACCCAAGTCCACCTTGAGTAATCATCAACAATTACAAAACCATATTTCTTACCACCGAGAGAAGCTGTTTGAACAGGACCAAACAGATCTAAGTGAAGCAGTTCAAGTGGTTGAGAGGTAGAAACACATTTTTTAGTTTTAAAAGAGCTTTTACTTTGTTTACCTCTTTGACATGCTTCACATAGAATCTCAGTTTTGGAACTTACCTTGGGAAGCCCTCTTACCAACTGGAGTTTGCTCAACTCGGATATAAGTCTAGGGTTTGCATGCCCTAGCCTCTTGTGCCAAATCAGATTCTGCTCACTTACAGATAATAAGCATTTAACCTGTTGCTTAGCAAGACTGAACAGATCAATTTTATAAACATTATCTTTCCTAGTGCCAGTAAATAAAACCGACCCATCAAGTTGACTAACAGCTTTGCAAGTTTTTTGATTAAAAATAACATCATAGTTGCAATCACTTAATTGACTTATGCTCTGAAGATTGTGTTTTAGCCCTTTAACTAACAGAACATTTTTAATAGAAAGGGAAGAAGAAGTGTTACCAACAGTTCCTGTACCAATAATCTGACCTTTTTGGTTTCCTCCAAAAGAAACTTTGCCTCCATTCTTCATAGTCAGATCCAGAAACATAGATTTGTCTCCTGTCATGTGCTTGGAGCAGCCATTGTCAAGATACCAAGTTTTGTGTTGCTGATCAGACCTTGCCTTTTTTCTGTCAGAATTAGAGTCAAAGTCAGAATCAGATTTAGACTTAGCTTCTATTCGAGCCATTAGAGCCAGTTCTTCTTCTGGCCTGTTTGAGCAGTTTCCTTGATTCTGCTTTGGTTGATAAACCATGATCCTCTGATGATTCTGGAACATGTTTTGATTTTGGTAATTTTGGTGAATCCAGTGCTTCTCATAACCTTGATAATTCTGGTGATTCTGGTAATTCCTGATCTGACTCTGGTTCTGGTTCCAGTGTTGATTCTGATTCCAGTACTGATTCTAGTATCAGTTTCTTTGCTTCTGATACGGATTCAAGTTTTTGTTCTGGTACTAGTTTCTGTGCTTCTGATACTGGTTCCAGTTCTGGATCTGGTTCCAATTTCTATTATGATTCTGGTTCTAGTTGCGTTGACCAGACCTTCTTCCATCAGACTTAGATTGCTTTTGCCTGGTTGTAGCAGGAACATAAACCTTTTTCTGCTTGTGCATTGCCAACATCCATTGTCCAGGCACCATTGTTGGTGTCTCCTTCTAGATGCTCAGAACATCTGCAACATAGACAATTTGATCTTTTGGTATCCAGAACTGATTGGGTACAGGTTTGTTAGTCTTAACAGCTCTCTGATCTTGTTCAGATATTACCATTGGACAAGATAATTCAGAGTGACCTTTCTTAGCACAAACAATGCATAAAACATCAGAATGAACAGCTTTACTTTCAGTAATCGTTTCTGTAAAACCAACACCTCTCTTTCCAGTGTTACTATTTCCATAAATCATAGATGCATATTTACTTCTTTCCATTCCATTAGAAATAAAGTTTTGAAAGATTTGTTCATGCATATCAGATTCACAAACAGTTTTGGAAGTGGAACAAACATTGCTTTTGAGAATTTGGTTTTCAGATTTGAGTCTCGCAACTTCAGTTTTAAAATCCTTGTTTTCAGTTGCATACTCAGAATTTTGATTCTTTAAAACTTGGACTTCTTTGGTCAGATTTTTCTTATCTTCCCTAAGAGTTTTCAGTTTTAACGCCATCTTATTGTTTGCATTTAAAAAATCTTTTAAAGTATCAATTAACTCAGATTTAGAGAGATCAGAAAATACCTTATCGTCTTCATCTTCTGAATTTGTTCCAGAGCCTGAGCTGTATTCAGAACTTGAGTTTGTATGAGCCATCAGAGCCAGAATTGCTCCCTCTAATGTGCTTCTATACTTGCTTGAATGACTGCTTCGATCATTCTTCCTTCTGCCTTATTTCCTTCTTAAATTCCTGCCTTTATGAAGTCCAGAGGCAAACTTGATGTATGCCATCTTTCCTGTTTCTGCCTCTTCTTCATCAGACAATTCTTCCTCTGATTCTGATATATCCCAGGCAGCCATCAGACCCTCTTTTCTAAATCTGGAACTCTTTTTGTGCTGTTTTCCTTTTTCGAGATTTGGACATTCTGACTTGATATGTCCAGGTTTATTGCATCCATAACAGATGATGTTCTTCTTGTCAGGTTCTTCCTTATCTTTGCTGTTATGATTCTTCTTGGAACCTCTCCTCTTCCAGTTTTCCCAGATCTTAACCATCTTTTTGGTTAAGTAAGCCATATCATCACAATCACTGTCACTATCCTCTGATTCTGATGCTGCCTTTGCAGCTTTCTTCTGTTTCGACTTCAAGGCCAGATTTTTCTTCTTCTTTGGTTCATCTGCTTCCAGTTCTATTTCATGAGACCTGAGTGAGCTGATCAGATCTTCAAGTCTTAAGTTATTCAGATCTTTGGCTTGCTGAACTGCAGTAACCATTGGTCTCCACTTGGTTGGTAAACTTCTTAGAATCTTCTTGACATGATCTGCTGTTGTGTAGCTTTTCTTGAAGACCTTTAGTCCAGATATCAGAGTCTGGAATCTGCAGAACATTCCATCTTGAACATCTCATACTGTTTGAAAAGTATGTTAGCCCTTGCTTCTTGAACCTGCTGGCTTCCTTTATAGGTCAGAACCAGACTGTCAAGTCTGCTCTGATCTGGTTTCATATCATCCAAGTCTAGTTCTTTAGTTAGATCTTTTGGATCAGTAGATGCAGTGTATCCTTTGACTACCATCTTCCATAATTCAGGATCTTGAGATATGAAGAAACTTCTCATTCTGTCCTTCCAATACTCAAACCTTTCTCCATCAACAGTGGTGGTCTGTTGATGTTGCCTCCCATTTCATCTCTGGATTCTGCCATGTTGAACCCCTTGGACCTTTCCTCAAACACTGTTAAGTGCTCAGCCTTGAAACCAGGCTCTGATGCCAATTGAAGGTGCAAACACGAGAAGGGGGGTTGAATTGTGTTTGACTAACTTGAATACTTTTCCTGTTTTTATACTTTTCAAACAAAACTTGATGTATGAATAAAAACAGAGTTAGCAGCAGATATAAAGTAAAAATAAAAACACAGAATTTTTATACTGGTTCACCGTTAGCGAGGCTACGTCCAGTCCTTTCACCTTGAAGGATTTCACTAATTCAAACCTTGAATTACAACAGTTCCACTGACCCTCCAAGTCAGTCTTCTCAAATAGTCTAACAATCCTAGACTCTTGAGGAATACAGCACCTGTCTTCTCCTGCCAATCTGACAACCCTATATTGTAGAAGGAATTACGACACCTTGAATCTAATTGCCAAGTAATCTGCTACCCCTTCTGACTCCCTCAAATTGTAGACTCTACTTCAACAACTTAGATCTAACACAAAGGAAAGAAAATAACATGAGTGTTTGCTTCTGGAAAGCTGGAACTCACAATTAACCTCACTAAAAACTTGAGTGTTTGCTTTGGAAGTGTATGACTCTTTTGTGATTTTCGATACTGAGTATTCTGCCATGAGCCTCCTTTTATAGATGCGAATTAGGGCCTCTTCCAAGCTTAATTTTGAGCTGAATCTTGCTGGATTCTCTTGCAAAAATATCTTGACCAATTAGGCTTCATTTAAATAAAAAACATATCTTTTTTAAGCTTTAGATTTTCTTTCAAAAATAACTAGCCAATCATGTCTTTAGTTTCTTCCCGCCAATAGCTCCTGAATTCCACAATACTTCACTTTATTTTTGTAATAAATCTTTTTAATACTTTGTTCAAAATAAATTAAAATCTCCACCGTTAATCCTCATGATTAAATATGGACCACTTGATCTTTTGCGCTAGTCCACATCTGGACCATACTGAGTGATCTGCTGTGATCCTCTGATTTCGGCCACTACTGGACCACACATCCTGACCTTCTGATTTCAGCCAACACTGGGCCATGGTCTGATCTTCTTATCTCAGCCAACACTGGGCCAAATACTTAAATTTGAAGCATTGATCTGAAAATCTTCCCTATGATCTGGACCAATTCTGGACTTGGTCTGGATTAAACTGAAATTAAATCTAGACAAATAATATTTTTGTCTGGACATTTTACCTTTTATTTTGGATCAGTTCTGGATCAATTCTGAAGATCATTTCTTCTGGTCTGGACTTAGTTTCATACCCTGAACCATGCTATCTTCTGGTCTGGGTCAAATCTGGATTAATTCCTTTGTTCTGGACCCATTAATTTACCCTCTGATTAAGTCTGGATCAAGTCTGGGCTGTTTATTATTTCACTGTCGGGCCATCTTCTGGTCAGAATAACTTCTGGAATAAATCTCACATTTGATTCCTTCTGGTCTGGATCAAGTCTCCCTCTGGCAGGCTTCCTTTTGGTCTGGTCCACGTCTCCTTCTGACTTTGCTTCCTTTTGATCTAGGCCTGCAAAGATATCTTCTGGTGATGCTTTGACATCCTGGTGTATCCTCTGGTAATTCCAGGATGCATTCTAGATGCATCTTCTGCCTCTGCAAACTTCAATTTCTGGTGGTATTTAATGTAATAATTCAAGGTACAAAATAAGATTACATGGAGTGCTTTTGTAAACATCAAAATCCTAAGTACTTAGAACCAACTTGGTTCCAACAGATCAGTGGTCCATATCTGAAGAAATCTAAAGCTAAAAATATACGTTTTGAAATTAAGAGAAACAGGATTGGCCAACAGAATTTTCAAAGGAAATTTGAGCAAAGAAGATATGGTTCAAAATTATAAAGAAACAGGATTGGGCAACAGAATTTTCAAAGGAAATTTGAGCAAGATTTAACCCGAATTTATGTTGGAACAAAGCTCTAATTGCAGCTATAAGAGGAGGCTTCAGGCAGCAGCATTAGGTATTGAAAAACACAGAACTCAAGCTTCAAATTCAAAGATATCCGAGAGTTCAATAGAGAGAAATTCTTGAGTCCAAAAGCAATATTTTCTAAGTGTTTTCGAGAGAGATATTCAGTGCAACAATCAGCTTTCCAGAAGCAAATTTGCAGAGTTCCAAACCCTAATCTAACCCGATAATGGTGTAGATCCCTTCTTCAATCTGGGGTTGTCAGATTGGTAGGAGAAGACTTGACTTGTAGAGTCAAGGTGTTGTTATCGTTCCTCAAAAGTCTGGGGTTGTCAGACTGTTTCGGAAGACTGCCTTGGAGGGTCAGGTGTTGTAATTCAAAGTGTTTTGAATTAGTGGATTAAAGCCTTCAGAGTGAAGGAACTGGATGTAGCAAAGTTAATGGTGAACTAGGATAAATTGCTATGTTCTTATGTTGTTATTATCCGCTGCTAAGTCTGATCATTTATTCATCAAATAATTCGCATCAACATTCAACAAAACAACAAAAGAAATCAAGTTTGACAAACACAATTCAACCCCCCTTCTTGTGTTTGCACCTTCATTTATTACTATTTTTTTTTTGTATCCTAATTTTTGCCTAGATCGCTCTTTCAGGTTTTCAACCTAGAGGGTATTTTATTATTATTTTGTTGTAAATTAATTTTTGCATAGGTTGCCCCTTTCAGGTTTTCAACCTAGCGAGTATTTATTACTATTTTTTTGTACCCTAATTTTTGTGTAGGTCGCCCTTACATGTTTTCAACCTAGCGGGCATTATAATATTTTTTGCCTAGGTTATCCTTTCAGGTTTTCAACCTAGCAGGTATGATACTTTTTTACGACGTTTGAGTTTGAGTTTACAAAGAGGACTAAATCTTTTCCGTCTATCTTCGTGAGGATCAAAGCTCCACCTGAGAAATCTTTTTTATGACATATGTGCCCTCATAGTTAGAGGTCCATTTCCCACGATAATTTTAAAGGTTCAAACACGAGAAACGGGGTTGAATTATGTTTGCAAAAGTTGAAAACTTTTTGCTAATATGATGTAGGCTGGTTGGTATTTATGAATTACTTGGATAAGAAGCAACTGAATTCAGAGGCAATAAAAAATGAAAGCATAAATATTTGGACAGATAGATTTATCCTGGTTCATCACTAACTTGGCTACATCCAGTCCCCTTATTAAGAAGGCTTTCATCCACTAATTCAAATACCTTGAATTACAAAGCACCTGAACCTCCAAGCTAGTCTTCTCAAACAACCTGACAACCCCAGACTTTTGAGGAACAACACCACCTTGACCCTACAAGCCAAGTCTTCTCCTAACAACCTAACAACCCCAGATTGAAGAAGGAACTAAACCACTATCGGGTTGGATACAAAAGATTGGAACTTGAGTAGTTGCTTCTAACAAAGCTAATAATAATAATAAGAACTCTCACACTATAAGAAAAGAACACTCAAAAAATATTTTTCCTTCAAATAAGTGTTTCTCTCTTTGAACTCTAAGATGAATTTGGAATTTGAGCTTAAGTTCTTCTACTCTCTTCTTATTTTCGATGCTCATCTTCTTCAGCCCCGAGAATCTAATTATAGTTAAAATTTGGGCTTCAATTTTGTCCTTGTTTAATTATGAATTGTATCTTGTTCAGATTCAATTTGTAAATTCTTTAGATTGATTATGTTCATATTTTTTGTAGATCAATCTTGATCAAATCTTCCTCAAATTTTGATCAAATCTTATTCAAATCTTATTTAAATCTTCTTCATATCTTGATCAAATCAAATGTTCTTCAAATCTTATTTAAATCTTTTTCAAATCTTGATCAAATCTTCTTCAAATTTTTATCAAATCTTCTTCAAATCATAATTAAATGTTCTTCAATTATAAATTTGAATCATATTTTATTTTAGATTTTTATCAATTATAGTTTTGAATCAAATCTTATTTTACCTTTTCATCAATTATAAATTTGAATCAAATCTTATTTTAGATTTTCTTGAAAAACATGAATCTTCTTTCATTATCTTTGAAGTCAAATATATTGTTGTCATAAAATACTTTTGTTATCAAAACTCTAAATGTAAAACCAACTTGGTTCCAACAATCTCCCACTTTTTGATGATGCAAAAACTTATATTTTTTATAACTACTTTTCTTTGTATTTCTTTAACTCCCCCTAACATAGGGCTCCCCCTAAGTCTAATTATCATTTTCTCTCCAATTTATCAAATATATTTTCTCCCTCTTTTGTCATCAGACAAAAAGACTTGAAAGTGAAACTTGCTCTTTTTTTTTTGTTTTGTTTTCTCTTTTTTTTTGTTATTTTTTATTTGTTTTCTCTTTTTTTAACAACATAAATATATTACAAGAAAATATAAAAACTAATTTAAGACTAAACTACTTTGAAGTGATCACAATATGAGTCACATATGATGGTAAGGTTTAGGTTTTTCTTGATGAAGTCAAATCTATCTTCAGGTAGTGGTTTGGTGAATATGTCAGCCCATTGGTGTTTAGTGTCTACAAACTGAATGTTTAGTACCCCTTTTTGAACAAAGTCCCTAATGAAGTGGTGTTTGATCTCTATGTGTTTAGCTCTAGAATGTAGTGTATGGTTAGACAAATGGCAGAAGTGTTATCACAGGAGATAAGAATGTTGGTTTCTAGGATTGTTTAGTCTTCTAGTTGACGTTTCATCCAAAGTAGTTGAGAACTAACACCAGCTGCTGAAATGTACTCAGCCTCTATTGTTGACATTTCAATAATGTTTTGTCTCTTACTTGACCAGGATATTAAGTTGTCACCTAAAACGGTGCAGTTTTCACTAGTGCTATTTCTCTCAAGTTTATCTCCAGCAAATGTCTCAGTGTAATCAATGCTCTCTTGCCTTGTTTTTGACCACTTCACCTTTTTCATTTAGCTTGTTTCATATAAACCACTTGGCTCCAATAATGTTCTTATCTGGTCTAGGTTCTAGATCCCAAACATCATTCCTCTTAAATGCATTTAACTCTTCTTGCATTGCAAGAATCCATCAATTATCTGCCAATGCTTCATCAATAGAGGTAGGCGTAATTAATCAGAGTAAGCCAAACAAAGTGATATCAATTAATGATGATCTGGTCCTCAAATGACCACTTGCACTTCCAAAGATTGGAGTTTCAGGATGGGATGACTTATATTTCTATCCAGATCTTCCGTGTGACTTATGTTGACTATTTTGACATTATAAGAATCATCCTCTAAAGATTTGTTATCTTCTTCTGATTTGCTTGTATCCTTTAATTTTTCAGGTTCTTCTGGTTTGTCTATATCTACTTCCTCAAATTCTAGTGAACCTGGTTCCTCTAAATTTTTGGGAACCTGCAAAATACTCATCTAGCTTTGATTTTTAAGATCAAACAATAATTAAATTTAAAGAAAGATATAATCTATATGTCAACAGTTTTAGTTTCACTATGAAAACCCTTTTATTTCTTCTTTTCTGGGTTTCAGATTCTGAATTTGCATATTCTATGATTAGAGGGTCTGGATGAAGGGATTTAAATTCCCATCCAGGTTTGTAGTCTTGATGAATTTGATTGGAGTGTTCAAAGAAGTCTCTTGATTATCATTGTTAATTTGACACTTCTTTTTCGGCTGATGTATTAGGTCCCTTTGATAGTTTTGGAACTGATGGTAATTCTGATTCTTCATGTAGTTCCAGTTTTATTGATATGTGTGATTTCTCTGTCAGTTTTGATTATGTTGATACTCTATATTTTTATGACATTTCTGGTTCATCATATGGTTCTGGTTCTGATAGGTATTGTGTTGACCAATGCTTCTTCCACCTGAGTCAATTGGCTTCTGTTTGGTAGGGGTTGGAACATAGTGTTGGAACCAAGTTGGTTCTAAGTACTTAAGATTTTGATGTTTACAAAAGCACTCCATGTAATCATATTTTGTACATTGAATTATTACATTAAATGCCACCAGAAGATGAAGTTTCCAGAGGCAGAAGATGAAGACACCAGATAGTGCATCCAGAAGATACCAGAGGATGCATCTTGAAATTACAAGAGGATAACTTTGCTGGCCCAGATCAGAAGACAGCAAAGTTAGAAGGAGACCTGGACCAGACCACAAGCAAGCCTGCCAGAGGGAGACTTGATCCAGACCAGAAGGAATCATTAGTCAGACTTAGACCAAAAGTTATTATGACCAGAAGATGGCCGGGCAGTGAAATGATAAAACAACCAGACTTGATCCAGACTTAATCAGAGGATAAATTAATGGGTCCAGAACAAGAGATTCAATCCAGATTTGACCAGACCAAATGATAGCATGGTTCAGGGTATGCAACTAAGTCCACACCATAAGAAATGATGTCCAGATTTGATCCAGACCTGATCCAAATCAAAAGGTAAAATGTCTAGACTGAAATATTATTTGTCCAGATTTAATTTCAGTTCAATCCAGACCTAGTTCAGAATTGTCCAGATCAGAGGGAAAAGGTTGAGATCAATGTTCAAGATTTAAGTATATGGCCCAGTGTTGGCCGAGATCAGAAGATCAGACCATGGCCTAGTGTTGGCCGAAATCAGAAGGTCAGAATGTGTGGTCCAGCATTGGCTGAGATCAGAGGATCACAACAGATCAGTTTGCAAGTCCAGGTTGGCCGAGATCAGAAGATCAGAAAGTGTGGTCCAGGGCTGGCCGAAATCAGAGGATCACAACAAATCACTTACTATGGTCCAGATGTGGACGAGAGCAGAAGATCAGAGGGTTCAGATTTAATCATGATGTTAATCGGTGGAGATTTGATTAAAATTTGATCAAAGTATTAAAAAGGATTTGATAAAAAAATAATTTGAAAACTTGTGGAATTCAGAAGCTATTGGCGGGAAGAAAGATTTGTTCCAAAATTAATTAAAGTCAGGATTGGTCAAAGTTATTTTTGAAAGCAAATCTGGAGCTAAAAAGATATGTTTTTTATTTATGTGAAACCCAATTGGACAAGTTATTTTTGCAAGAGTATCTGGCAAGATACAGCTCAAATTTAAGCTTGGAAGAGACCCTAATCTGCATCTATAAAAGGAGTCTCAAGGCAGAAGACTTAGCATAGAAAATTACAAAAGAGTCATACACTTCCAAAGAAAACACTCAAGTTTTTAGTGAGGTTAATTGTGAGTTCCAGCTTTCCAGAAGCAAGCATTCGTGTTATTTTCTTTCCCTTGTGTTAGATCTAAGTTGTTGAAGTAGAGTCTACAATCTGAGGGAGTCAGAAGGGGTAGCAGATTACTTGGCAATTAGATTCAAGGCGTTGTAATTCCTTCTACAATCTGGGGTTGTCAGATTGGTAGGAGAAGACATGACTTAAGAAGTCAAGGTGTTGTATTTCTCAAAAGTGTAGGATTGTTAGACTGTTTGAGAAGACTGACTTGGAGGGTCAGTGATGTTGTTGTAATTCAAGGTTTGAATTAGTGAAATCCTTCAAGGTGAAGGGACTGGATGTAGCCTCGTTAACGGTGAACCAGTATAAAATTCTGTGATTTTATTTTTACTTTATATCCGCTGCTAACTCTGTTTTATTCATACATCAAGTTTTGTTTTAAAACTGCAAAAACAGAAAAAGTATTCAAGTTAGTCAAACACAATTCAACCCCCCTTCTCGTGTTTGCACCTTCAGCATTATCTGTCTTAATTTCAATAATATCATTTTTCAAATTTGCATACTCTATTTTAAGATCAGTAATATCAGTTTTCACAGTTGCATTATCGGTCTTAAGTTCAGTATTATCAATTTTTAGATTTGCATTCTCTATTTTAAATTCAGCACTTTGATTCTTTAAAACATTAACTTTTTCAATTAGATTTGTATTTTCTTTCCTAAGTGTTTTCAGTTTTAAAGACAATTTGTGATTATTATTTAAAAAATCATTTATAGAAGTAATTATATTAGATTGAGTAAATTCAAAAAACACCTCAATTTCTTCATCTATTGATTAACTGAATCCATACATATTGAACCCTTGAATCTTTTCTCAAACACTGTAAAGTGCTCAGCCTTGTGACCGAGCTCTGATGCCAATTGGAGGTTCAAACACGAGAAAAAGGGTTGAATTCTGTTTGCCATAGTTGAAATTTTTTTGCTGATTTGATGAAGGCTGGTTGGTTTTTATGAATTACTTGGATAAGAAGCAATCGAATTTAGAGGCAGCAAATAACGAAACTGTAAATATTTGAACAGATAGATTATTCTTGGTTTACCACTAACTTGGCTACATCCAGTCCCCTTATTAAGAAGGCTTTCATCCACTAATTCAAATACCTTGAATTACAAATCACCTGACCCTCCAAGCCAGTCTTCTCCAACAGCCTGACAACCCCAGACTTTTTAGGAACAACACTACCTTGACCCTAGAAGCCAAGTCTTCTCCTAACAACTTGACAACCCCAGATTGAAGAAGGAACTAAACAACTATCGGGTTGGACACAAAAGATTAGAACTTGAGTAGTTGCTTCTAACAAAGCTGATAATAATAATAATAATAATAATAATAATAATGACTCTCACACTATAAGAAAAGAACACTCAGAAAATATTTTTCCTTCGAACAAGTGTTTCTCTCTTTGAACTCAAAGATGAATTTGGAATTTAAGCTTGAGTTATTCTATTCTCTTCTGATTTTCGATGCTATTCTTCTTCAGCCCTGAGTATCTATTTATAGGTAAAATTTGGGCTTCAATTTAATCCTTGTTGAATTCTGAATTGTATTTTGTTCAGATTGAGTTTGTAAATTCTTTAGATTGATTATGTTCATATTTTGTTGTAGATGATAACTCTTCATCATATGCATATTTGTCATTGTTTTTAGTCTTATTTATAGGAAATCATTAGTTAATTTAAGGAGTTATTTAATATATTTTGTTAATTTTAGTTTTTAGATTTAACAACATGTTTATGTTCGTATTTCCTTTATTAAGTAGATATTTTTATGGTTTTATGTTATTTTCCTTTTTCCGTGCAGTGCTGAATTCTGGTAAGAAATCAACATGACCTACATGGAGTATTTCTACCATATCTGGAGTTGTAGATGTCCAATTGGAGTCAAACCAAGTGCAAATGAAAGCTAAGATCCATAGCTAAAACTTTCATGAAGACACCAGAACCAATTCGGAGTAGAAAGAGGTGCAAAATGCCATAAACGCCAGACATCAAATGTTGTGCGCTTGAAGCGCGCAAGCTGCGCTTGAAGCGCGTTTTGGCACCACTGATTCTGTTTCAATGCGCCTGAAGCGCAAGACATGCGCCTGGGGCGCGTGGCACGCTGCAGATTGCATAAAATCAAGTCTTTCTGATTTTTGAGGGATCTTTTGGTCAATTGAGAAGTTTAGAGACTTGTGCCCTAGCAGAGAAGCTCAGAGACGGCTGTTCTACACCATTGAAGGAGTTTTATCAAGAATCATTCATGAATATTTCTTGTAATTCTTCTTTAATCTCTATCTCTTTAATCTCTGTAATGAGTAACTAAATCCTATTTGTTAGGAATGAGTGAAACTAGATGAATACCTTAATTGTCTGATTTGATTCCTTGTTATATGAATATGTTTATTGAATTATTTTTCTCATCTCTGTGCTTAATGCTTTTTATTGCCTAATCAACATTAAAATGTTCTACGATTCGTAATTTGAAACGGTAGTGGACTTTACGAATGTTTGAGATGAGAAATTCATGAGATTGTAGTCTAGCGATAGATGCAAGTCATGAAACCAATTGAATTAGTTGCAAAGACAACAATTTAAAAAGAGAATTTCTGTACCGTAAAGCTTAATTATAATTTTAAATCCACTAAGGAATTAGGGGTTATTTTGGAATTAAAGGTTCTGTCACTAAGACATTAAGGCAGAAATACTAAAGAGAATTCGGTAATAATTCAATAAAGGAATTCAGTAACTAGGATCAAATTAGAAACCAAGGTTGGACTCAAGGTGAAACTCATCCCTGACATTTTTCTCATTATAAAAGTTCAATTTCATTACTATTGTCATTTTAAATATTACTTAAATCAATTCAGAAACTTTTTGTTCAATTTCAGAAATTAAAGATAATTCGATAGTAAAACGCAATCCTCGAGTTCGACACTCGGTACTACCGTTTTAATTATTACTTGCAACGATTCAGTACACTTGCTGAAACGCTATCAGTAGATAAATCTTGATCAAATCTTCAACAAATCTTGATCAAATCTACTTCAAAATTTGATCTAATCTTCATTAAATCTTGATCATATCTTCTTCAAACCTCGATCAAATGTTCTTCAAATCTTAATTAAATCTTCTTAAAATCTTGACCAAAGCTTATTCTAATTTTGATCAAATCTTCTTCAATCATAATTAAATCATGTTCAATTATAAATTTGAATCAAATCTTATTTTAGCTTTTCATCAATTATAATTTTGAATCAAATCTAATTTTAGATTTTCTTCAATAACATAAATCTTCTTTCATACTTTTTGAAGTCAAATATATTGTTCTCATAAAAGACTTTTGTTAACATCAAAACTCTAAATGTAAAACCAACTTGGTTCCAACAAATTTTTTTGAATAGGTAAGATCGCTTTTAGCACCAAGTCTCCTTCCCGGAATTCTCGAAGACGTAGTTTTTTCTCGTACGCTCTTTTCAGTCTTTTCTGGTATAATTGCCTATGGCATAAAGCTGCCAACCTTTTTTCTTAAATTAAATTCAATTGATCCAAACGGGTTTGCACCCATTTCGACTCCTCTAGTTTGGATTCCATTAATACGCTTAGCAAATGGATTTATACTACAATGGGTAGCACAACCTCCATCCCATATACTAGGGAAAAACGGATTGCCCTAGTTGAAGTGTGCATCGAAGGGATTTCTACTTCAATGGGTAGATCCTTTGTATGTTACAACCATTTTCTGAATAATTTTTTTGATGTTTTTATTTGCTGCTTCAACTGTGCCATTCATTTTCAGTCTGTACGAGGATGAGTTATGGTGTTGAATTTTAAAGGTGGCACACAATTCATCCATCATTTTGTTATTCAGATTTGTGGCATTGTTAGTAATGATCTTGCTTTGTTGGCCATAACGTCATATTTACTCCATTTTTAGGAATTTGACCACCATATTTTTGGTTACGTTGGCATATGAAGCGGCCTCTACCCATATGGTAAAGAATCGATTGCCACCAAGATGAAGCGATATCCATTTGAGGCTTTCGGTTCGATCATTCTGATGACGTCTATGCCCCACATTGAGAACGACTAGGGCGCTATAAGGGTGTTCAGGGGCATTGGTGGGGCGTAGATATTGTCAGCATATATTTGACACTTAAGTCATTTCTTTACATAATTAAAAAAATCTTTTTCTAGTGTGAGCCAGTAATACCTGGCTCGAAGAATCTTTCTAGACATGGCGTGTCCGTTCATATGGATCCCATAAGAGCCATCGTGGACATCTCGTAGAATTCATGATTCCTTTTATACAAAATATTTTCGTTCACGAAAAAGGTCGCGGTTAACCATCTTAGAGTTCTTTCCTCATTCTCCGATTTTCCAGAAGGATATTCTCTATTTATAATATAATGTTTGATGTCATGATACCAAGGTTTCCCGTCGGTTTCTTCTTCCATTACGTGGCAATAGGCAGGATGATCTCGACTCTCCATTTTAATGGATCGGATTTCATTGTTTCGACTTATTTGGATCATCGAGGATAAAGTAGCCAAAACAGCATCCAATTGATTGTTTTCTTGAGAGACACGGTGAAAGGTGATTTTGTCAAATTGTAATGACAATTCCTTTATGAGGTAAAAAAGTTATTAGCTTCTTATCTCGAGTTTTCCATTCTTAAGTTGATTAATGACTAAGGTTGAATCTCCATATACTTCTAGTACTCTTGGTTTTGATTCCAAAAGCAGCCAAAATTCTCGTGGCACAAGCCTCATATTCTGCAATATTATTGGTACAATCAAAACACAAGCGCGATGTGATAGGTATGAACTGTTTTTTGGGAGATATTAAGACAACCTCAATTCCATGCCCCGTTATGTTTGAGGCCCCGTCGAACAATAGGGTTCGTTTTCCATCATCGCACTCTTCAAACAAAACCATGATGCTTTCGTCAAGGAATTCTCATTGCATTGACTGATAATCGTCCACAGGTTGATTAGCCAGATAATCTGCCAAGGCACTCCCTTTGATGGCTTTATGAGTAACATAGGTAATATCATATTCTGATAACATCACCTGCAAGCAAGCAATTCGCCGGGTGAGAGCAATCTTTTCAAAAATGTACTTAATTGGATCCATCTTGGATATCAAGAAAGTCGTATAGCAAAACATGTATTGCCTTAATCGATGGGCCGCCCATGCTAAGGCATAAGAAGTATGTTATAACATTGTATATCTCGTTCCAATATCGGTAAAAAATTTACTCAAATAGTAAATGACATGCTCATTTTTTCCTGTTTCATCGTGTTTCCCCAACAAACATCCCATACACCCATCGAGGACTGTAACATACATAACCAAGGGTCGACCCAGAACTAGGGGGACTAGAATTGGAGGCTTCTGCAAATACTGTTGGATTTTCTCAAATGCGTTATGGCATTCTTCGTTCCACACAACTGTTGATTTGTCAGTAAAAGTTTCAAGATCGGTTCACAAGTGGCAGTTAGTTGTGATATAAATCTTGAAATATAATTTAGTCTCCAAAGAAAACCACGAACTTCCCTTTATGTACTTAGGGGAGGCATTTCTAAAATGGCTCGAAGCTTATTAGGGTCGACCTATATTCCTTTCTGACTAACCACAAATCCTAATAATTTGCCTGACCTCACGCCGAAAGTACACTTGGAAGGATTAAGCTTTAGCTTAAACTTTCTAAGTCTTTTGAAGAGTTTTCTTTAGATTAATAACATGTTTTTCTTATGTTTGTGACTTAGCAATCATGTCATCTACATATACTTGTACCTCTTTACGTATCATGTCATTGAATAGGGTTACCATAGCTTTTTGGTAGGTCGCCCTAGCATTCTTCAGACCAAAAGGCATTACTTTGTAACAAAATGTTCCCTAAGAGGTGATGAAAGTCGTTTTTTCTATATCTTCGGTTGCCATCTTAATTTGATTATACCTAGAGAAACCATCCATAAAATAGAAGAGTAAATGGTGAGTTGTATTGCCAACCAGAATATCGATGCGAGGTAACAATAAATCATCTTTAGGACATGCTTTGTTAAAGTACCTATAGTCGACACACATTCGCACTTTGCCATCCTTTTTCGGCACCAATACGATATTGGCTATCCATTGGAGATAATTTGCCTTAATGAGGAATCTAGCAACAAATTGTTTTTTTATACTTCTTCCTGATTTTTAATGTCATATCAAGCTTCATTAGCCTTAATTTTTGTGTGACGGGAGAGAAATTGGGTTTTAAGGAATTTATGCTCCACTATACTAGTATCTAATCCAGGCATATCCTAATATGACCAAGAAAAAACATCTTTGTATTCATATAGGAGTTGGATTAGTTTGTGATACACTTCCTTCTTTAAGATGGTGCTGACTTTAACGTTCTACCGCTCTTATCAATTCTAGAGAAAGTTCATAATCTTTTCCATTATCTTTTTCTGTCTAACTAACTAGATGGTCAAAATTATGTGGCAAGATCTTAGTACAGTCATCTGTGAATGAACTATTCCCAAATCTGCATGGTTCAAGGCTTGGATAAGAAAAATTAACATTTTTGGGGAATGAATGTAAAAATGTGAGAACGGTAAGAAAGAAAAATAAGAAAACTAAATGAAGATGCATTTACAAAATTGTATCCATCCTAAATATAATGAAACATCTTAAAGATCTTAGTAAGAGTAATAATGCTTTTAGAATTACATGGGAATTGCATTAAATATTATAGGCTACTTGACTATTTTCCAATTCTTGGTTTATGCTCCTGCACCACACAGGCGAATCCAATTAGTGTCATCAACGGAAATGTCATCTCCAGCTGCTGCAATATGGATCTCACTTGTTGGTCTTGCACTTTGGACACTCTGTTGGATGTCACATATGGGAATCCTTTCAATTCTTAGCTTCGATTCTCAATTCAGGTTAATCTCTTTTCTTTTTTCTCTTTGACCAATCTTCATTTGTCAGCCCTGGTAGGTTTCCACCAGTTCTTTGAGCCCTTCTTCATCCTTACCCAAATCGAGCCATGGATGGTGTCTTCTGCTCAACGTGAATTTAGCTACAAAATAGAAGTGTTTAACATATGTGGTTCTATAGGTGTCGTCTCGACGTAAGCAGCGTCCGCGATTTCTAGTGTTTGGAAGGCGGTCTCTAGGGCTTCTTTTGTCGTCTCAACATAAGGTGTGGTGGACAATTTACTCACCAACAAGTCTTCTTCTCCTGACACAATTACCAATTGGTCATTTACCATATACTTCAGCTTTTGATGTAGGGTTGATGGCACTACGCCGACAGAATGGATCCATGGTTTTCCCAACAAGCAATTATAGGCGAGTATGATATCCATGATTTGAAACGTTATTTCAAAGGTGACCGAGCCTATTTGAACTAGGAGTTTGATCTCTCCCATCACTTATCTGCGACTATCATTGAAAGCTCTAACAACCATGGGGCTTGGTTTCATATATGTACCATCACAAGATAGTTTTGCTATTGTTGATTTTGATACGACATTCAGCGAGGAGCCATTGTCAATGACGACCCTCGATATCATATGGTCGAGGAACATTACTAATATGTAAAGTGCTTTATTATGCCCTCTTCCTTTGGTCGTCAACTCATCATCTGTGAAGGTTAGGTGGTTGTTGGCAGTGATCTTATTTATGATGCCTCTATATTTGTCCAAGGTGATGTCGTGAGTGACATGGGCCTCGTTTAGTAGATTCATTAATAGCTTCCGGTGGGACTCATAATTCATCAGTAGGGACAACAATGAAATCCTTGCGGGAGAATGGTTGAGTTGGTCGAATATTTTGTATTCACTCTGTTGGATGCTTTTGAGAAACTCACGAGCTTTTTCATTAGAAACCTCTTTCTTATTTTATACTTTCTCCTTTTCAACTTCTTCTATTACAATTACTTTCTTTTTCCTTTTATCTTTGTATGCCTTCTCAAATGCAACTATTATTTCTTTTTGTGATGTTGTCGGGGAGTATATCCGACCAATTCTAGTCATCCCTCATATCTTTGAAATGTTCGTGACAACAATGGTTTTTGAGCTAGAAACATCTTCAATCTTCTGCTCAACAAGGTAAACCTCTACATTATAGTTCCAAGGTACCGCTTTAGTGTCTTTATATGGAAAAGGGCTTGGTACATGAACTATTAGGGTCCTCAGATCACTAGAGGCATTCATAGTTTCCTCCTTAGTGAAGTGAATAACCAATGGCTTTGGGATGGTTGTGCAAAGTTTTTTTTTATTGGGTTGCGATCACACTCTCATCCTTTTTCCAACAACCTATTTGAACGGTGCCCCTGTTTATCAATTTTTGAAGTTCTTTTTTGAACTCATTGCATTCTTCCATGGAATGATATTCATTGAGGTGGAAATTGCATCTTGCTTTCCCATCGACATTTCCTTGGATTAACCCAAATTTGCATAACTCAGAGAAAATCATTCCCATCGAGGTCTTAATTATCTGGACCTTCTTTATTAATTGGTGATTCTCTTTGAAAGTATTCACTATTGGCCTGCCATGGCCAGGGAAGGGATTTTTTTCACACTAGGCTCGTTTTCTTTGAAATTCAACAAACCATCTTTAAGAAAATCGTGCACCTTAAATTTTAAATCTAGACAATTTTCAATCGAGTGTCCTACAACACCAGAGTGGTAATCGCATGCGGCGTTCAAGTCATATCCTTTAGGGTAGGGCGGTTCCATAAGTTTCCATAGACATAGTGCAAGCATAGAATTGCTAACCAGATGCAGTAATAATTCTACATAAGTCATATGGATTGGATCAAAATGTACGAACTTCCTCCCACGATAGTTTCTTCCTTTACTCTTATAGAATCTTGATTCCCTTGTATGTTTTGACTTAGGATACCTAAGGTTTGTGAGGTTGCAGCGGCGCAGGGGCGATGCATGAAAGAAAGATTAGTTGGGTTTGATGCCACAAAATGGATTTCTCCCTCCTTTTCTTATATGCACCTGTGGGCGGCTTCTTTGCGTTATTTACTTCGATATAGCCAGAAGCAATCTTTCCGCTTTTCAAAACCATTTCTACTCTTTCGCCTATGATGATGAGATCTGAAAAATTTGAAGAGACGTTCCCTATCATTTTGTCATAAAATGGAGGATGAAGACTGTTTATGAATATGGTCACCATTTCTTTTTCAGATAAGGGGGGTTTAACCTGGGAAGCTAGCTCCATCGTTGGGCATATTCCTTTAATGTTTTATTGTCTCATTTCGTCATATTTTGTAGTTGCATTTTATCAGGAGCCATGTCGAGATTATACTTGTATTGTTTCGAAAAGGCATCTATCAAATCTTTCCAAGAGCTGATATGAGCTCGCTCAAGGTGCATATACCAACTTAGGGACGCTCCTATCAAACTGTCTTGAAAGAGTGGATTAGCAGTTTTTCGTCATGGACGCAAAAATCCATTTTCCGAAAATACATAATAAGATGGTTCTTGGGGCATGTAGTTCCCTTGTATTTTACGAATTCAGGAAATTTGAATTTATGGGGTATTATAGCATTAGAAATGAGGCATAGATCTGACGCATCAAAGCCATAATTGTTTCCCCCTTCGATAACTCTCAAGCGTTCTTCCAAGACTTGCCATTTTGGATTGATGGCTCTCGAGCGGTCGAGGTTCATAATGTATGTTTAACGTCACTGGTGTAGCTTCAATAGCTTTTCCTTGCAACGAAGAACCAAGAAAGCCCAATGTAAAGGGTCAACATTGCACTTAAGGAAACTCGCCAGTACTATGTTGTGGATTAGTATCCATGACTAACGAATTGTTGCTGGGGGATGAGTGTCTATTGGTGGGGTATAACCTAGCGGCAGACCTTAAGGTGGAAATTGTTGTGCCTTCTCTTCTTGAAAATTAGTGTAGTGTGGAGCGACGCCTGTTGGGTGAACAAGAGTGTTTTGGGGCACCTCCCTGTCTACCAAAGGATTCCGATCATTTCTATTTCTCAGTGCTTGTAGAATCTCAAAGATCTTGGTCATTTGCCCTTTGAGTTGGTTCATGTCTTCTCATATTTCTATTGGCTCTAGCTCATCCATGACTTTTGACTGGGATCGTGTTCGATAATATTGTCGTAGCACCAGTTTTTTTGTTTGTTGTGTTATTTTTCTGTGAAAGAATTTGGCATGAGTAAGCAATGTTATGTATGAAAATATAATTGTGCATGAATGTTAAAGACCTATTTATTACTTGTTAGAGAGAACCATGGGATCAAAAGTGGGGCCCAATTTAATTCATTGAGAAAAGGCAAAATACAAGTTTTACCACAAAATGAGAAAACAAACAAAACTAAAACACAAAAGTAGAAACCAAAACACGAAATTTGAATGTTTAATGAGCAATCAATTTTTTCATTTGCTCGATTAAACTTTTACAATGTTCAATAAAAATAGAGATTTCCTGAGGGGTAGAGAGAGGATTAATCATCCCGTTAACAACTCTTAATAATTGTGGAATATCTCCGATAGCAGAGTTGGTCAAATAAACTAGTTTGGAGAAGCGGTCAATCCAAAACATTCCTTCTTCAACAAGTCTCTCAATAGTGTCTTTTTGTGTATTCATCTCGTCTTCTTTTCTTGCAAGTTCAACTTGGTATGCCTCCACGATCTCTTCTTGACATTGCCCTTCTACCATGATCTTGCTTTCACGTTCTGCTTTTACCCTCTCTATTTGTTGCTTTTGACTTGGTTCTTGTTGACAGATGACTTTATGTTTTCCCCAGATTTCTTTAGAAACTCTTTAAGCCTGAGACCTTCAATCATTGCATCATCCCTTTCTTGACGTCTAAGTCTCAACTCTTCATTCACACCCCACAAACAAATTTGAGTTCTCTCCTTACTTTCTTCTTCCTCTCTTGCCCTTTTCTGTACTTTCTCAAGGATAAGGGATTGTTGGGCATTCTTATACTCTAATGTCTTTATAAGTCTAGTGAGCCTTGTCCAATTCTTGTTGTAAATTTTCAATTTCTTGTCTTTTTAGAGCTAAGTCGGGCTCTAAATCTTTAGTGCTGAAAAAGGATTATGTTGTTACTACTTTGGGAGAAATGGTGTTATTGTGAAAAGGCAACTTGATCTCTAATGCCCTAATGACAAAATATTTTTTACATCCATCATCGGAGGTTTCATCAAGAGATAACCTAGTTTTCTCAATGCCACATAGCGATTATAATTTATACACCCCTTAGTTCCCATGAAGAGAACATCAATAAAGACACTACATCTACAAATCACTTCATTTATATCCTGACTATGGGAGTACCACTGAACCGTTCTTTCGTTGAAATTTTCCAGAATGTTGGTCCATTCCTTTTTGCTCTTAGTTCTTAATTGATGTATGTCTTGGAAAATATGTTTGACAAACCAAAGATAGAGTATTGGGAAGCAGCAATGGATTAGGGCCCCATCTTTCTCATGACGAAAATCGAGCGTCAGTAAATGTCAACCGGAATTGCTGGTACTAGGTTCTCCCTGTTGGAACCAAGTTGGTTCTTGCAATTAAAGTTTTGATGTTAACAAATGTATTTTATGAAAATAACATATTTGACTTAGAAGAAGAATGAAAAATGTCACTAGAAAAATAGATCAGAGGATGACGTTACCAGAAGCAGAAATCAGAGGATGACGTCACCAGAGGATGTCACCAGAAGCAGAAATCAGAGGATGATGTCACCAGAAGATGACGTCACCAAAAGCAGAAATCAGAGGATGATGTCACTAGAGGATAATCATCAGAGGAATATGTTAGAGAAAAATGCTCAAAACAGAATTGGAGCAAAAGACTCGAGAAACAGAATCTAGCTAAAAATATGCTCAAAACAGAATCTGAGAAAAATGCTCAAAACAGAATTAGAGCAAAAGACTCGAGAAACAGAATCTAGCTAAAAATATGCTCAAAACAAAATCTGAGAAAAATGCTCAAAACAGAATTGGAGCAAAAGACTCGAGAAACATAATCTAGCTAAAAGCATGCTCAAAACAGATTAATTGAAATACACTCCAGAAGTAAAGCATCAGTGAGCAAAAGACTCAAAACAGAATCTGAGCAAACTACTCCAGAATATTCTCAAAATAGATTAATCGAAATACACTCCAGAAGTAAAGCATCAGTGAAGTCCTAATTTCAACTATAAATAGATGCTTAATGCTAGAGAATAAAGCATCGAAAACCACAAGAACTCAAGCTTAAATTCAACATTATCTGAGAGTTCAAAATATAGAAACACAAATGTGCAAGAGCAATATTTTCTAAGTGCTTTCGAGAGAGAAATTCAGTGCAATAATAAGCTTTCCATAAGCAACAAAAGAGTGCAAGAATCAGTGCAGCAAACAGCTTTCCAGAAGCAACGTTGCAAAGTTCCAACCCCCTTTATTATATAACCCGATAGTGGTGTAGATTCCTTCTTCAATCTGGGGTTGTTAGATTGGTAGGAGAAGACTTGACTTGTAGAGTCAAGGTGTTGTTATCGTTCCTCAAAAGTCTAGGGTTGTCAGGCTGTTTGAGAAGACTTGGCTGGTTTAGTCAACGTGTTGTTGTTCCTCAAAAGTCTGGGGTTGTCAGGCTGTTTGAGAAGATTTGGCTGGTATAGTCAAGGTGTTGTTGTTCCTCAAAAGTTTGGGAATGTCAGGCCTCTTGGGAAGACTGGCTTGTAGGGTCAGTGGTGTTGTAATTCAAAGGAGTTTGAATTAGTGAAAAGGCCTTCTGAAGGAAGGGACTGGACGTAGCCTAGTTAACGGTGAACCAGTATAAATTGCTGTGTTATTATGTTATTATTATCCGCTGCTGAATCTAATTAGTTATTTATCGAATAATTCACATTAACATTCAACAAAACAACAAAAGTAATCAAGTTTGACAAACACAATTCAACCCCTTCTTCTCGTGTTTGCACCTTCACTCCCCTCTATGCTTGTGGGCCAAAAAGACGTCTACCGCTGTAAAATCCACAAAGTCCTTAATGTTTGGAATTAAAACAATTTCACATATAATTAAGTAAAACACATCCATGAAAGTGTCCCATTTTCCGTTTCTCGTTAAGTTTACTGTTTTCTCTTCAAAATATTTTCTTGGGAACCTGATCAAATCATCTTTGTTGGTTATATTGTCTTCTATTTCCTTTATAGGGATATCAAGTGTTTCAGCAATTGTTTTCAGTGAGGGGTAGTGTTCCATGTATTGGTAAGGTTTGCTCCCCTTCATCGGATATCTCATTATTCGTTCGAACTCCTCCAACGTTGGGGCCAACTGAATGTCCTTAAAGGCGAAACACCTTAAACGAGGGTCATAGAACTAGGCCAACGCTGTAAGGGCATCCACTTGCACATTAACTTCAAGTAAGTCCAAAATTTTGCCAAATTTCCATATCAACATTACACGCTATACTTTTTTCAACTTCCGAGCAAGATTCTTAAGGTTGCTTACATCTAGTTTGAGAACTCTCAATGGCATGGTCTTTCTTGATGGAGTAATGTTTCAGCCACCAATTGATCCCATGTTTCCTGCGATTAAAGTTATTCACAACAAGCCTTAATTTTTATGGTTTTGAAAATGATATGATAATGATTTTCTTCAAAAGTGACCATGATAAAAAATATGATGCAAAAAAGAAAAAAAATGACGATGAGGAGAGTGAGAGAAAAAAAAAACTTGGGTATACTAGAGGGTAAAAGTGAACAAGGCATAGGGTAGGTTTTTTCATATGTACATGTGATTTTCACGATTCATTTCTTTCTATATTTTTTTCATGTGAACCTTTACTATGGATGGCTCTATAGTTCTAAATCGGTTCCTAGAGCACACAACTCAATTCTAAAATATTAAACCAATTAATAGGTAAACTATTAAAATGAAAATATTCTAAAAAAAGGTTAACTCTAGGTGAGACTTTCATGACAACCAAACATGATGTACATCCAGAAGATTATCATTACACAGTCTTAAACTTATCTTCGGTTGCACTTAGCCCGGGTATAGAGCCCGCTCATAAGTGTTTGAATCGTTTTAAGGTAGTGTATAGAAAAAATAAAAAATCGCCACAATGAAAATAAACTAACATAGACACATATAATTATATTCACAATATAACAAAATAAATAAAACAAAAAGGGAAAAATAATAAATAATTATATAAATTAATTAGATCGGGCTTGACTTTTAATTGTGTCCCAAGCAAACTCACCAACTGTCTGGTCCGGTTTGTCTGCGAAAAAGGAGTCGCCACTTTAAAAAGCACTATAAACATAGCGTGGGAGCGCTATATTTTGCAGCGCTTATATGCGAAGCGCTCTAAAAGCGCTGTAAACATTATGTGAAATCGCTATGTGACCCTACAACAGCGCTTTTTCAATAGCACTTGTCATTAAAGCGCTGTTGTATCCTCCGTTAATTTTAAAATATTATACAACAACGCTTTTAGTTATGAAGCGCTTTAAAAATGCGCGCTGTAAAAGACAATTTTTGGTGTAGTGATTAAACCTAAAATAAAGTTCTTGAACAAAAAAAAAACAAATTCAGGAGTCGATTACAAATAGGGAAATAATATTACCCTACATCGTAGGTTAAAACGGTTACTCTATAATTAATTGTATACAAATTATTATTTATTTAAGTATTTATTTTATCCCATAAAAGATTAAAAAAGGAAAATAAATTATTTACATTAATAAATGAAAAATATATTTTTATTAATTTGGTTTGACAAGGAGAAGAGCTTGCTCCTACATATCCCTAGATACAATAGGAAAATCAAAACACATGTAGTTCTTGGGTAGAAAATTTTTATGTGTTGTTTGATTTTTATTATTACTCTATTTTAATTATTTTTTATTATAGTTATTATTATATACGTATCCAAAAATAAAATTGTAATAATAATAATAATAATGAAAAAAAGGTGAGATGTCTGTTCACATATTGTATCTTTTTATTTTTGTATTTTTTTTTCAGACCAATCTCTCCCCCTAAGTCTGATACTGACTTTTTCTTCTCCTTTTCAACTCTTTCTCTTTTTACTCTTTCTTTTCTTCTTTTCTCCTCTCCTTTTCAACTCCTTCTTTATTCTCTCTTTTTTTTCTCCCTTCACATACCCTCTCCTTTTCAACTCCTTCTTTTTTTTTTCACTCTTTCTTTTTCTCTCTTTATTTTTCTCTCTCCCTGTTTCCTCTCCTTTTCAACTTCTTCTCTTTTTCACTCCTCCTTTCTTTTTATCTCTCCTTTTCTACTTATTTCTCCTTTTTCTCTCTGTCTCCCCCTTTTTGTCATCAGCCAAAAAAAGGTCCTACTATTTTTGTAATTTTTGTTTTTCTCTTTACAAATTACAGAAAGTAAAACAGAAAATAAAAGACAGAAAATAATATTATAAGAAATTTAAAAACTCCTAAGATGACTACTTGAGCTAGTCAGATATGGAGGTAATGCTGAGATGCTTCTTGATGAAATCGAACCTATCTTCTGGTAATGCTTTGGTGAAGATGTCGGCCCATTGATGATCAGTGTCCACAAATTGGATGCTTAAAGTCCCTTTTTGAACATGGTCCCTAATGAAATGGTGTTTTATTTCAATGTGTTTGGCTCTAGAGTGTAAGATAGGGTTCTTGGTTAGGTTTATGGCTGAAGTGTTATCACAGAACAAAGGGATATTGGTTTCAAAGATGTTGTAATCTTCAAGTTGATGTTTCAAACAGAGTAACTGTGAACCACATCCTGCTGCTAATATATACTCAGCTTTAGCTGTTGACATGGAAATTGTGCTTCGTCTTTTGCTTGACCAAGAGATCAAATTATCACCTAAGAAAGTGCAGTTGCCACTTGTACTTTTCCTTTCCAGCTTGTCTCCAGCATAGTCGGAATCACAAAAACTTCTGAGTTTGTAGGTGGGGGTTTTCTTGTATAACAAAGTAAGGTTGGTGGTTCCTTTAAGGTATCTCAAAATTCGTTTGACAGCAATTAAATGGGATTCCCTAGGGTCAGCTTGAAATTGGGCATAGACACAAACACTAAACAAGATGTCAGGTCTAGAAGCAGTTAAATAAACAAGGGATCCAATCATACCTCTGTATGTTTTCTGGTCTACCTTTTGGCTGGTTTCATCTTTCTCAAGTGAGCAGGTTGGGTGCATGGGGGTGGCCATATGCTTACATTCACTCATTTTGAACTTTTTAAGAAGTTCTTTAGTATATTTAGATTGGTGAATTAGTATACCTGATTTACCTTGGTGAATCTGAATTCCTAGGAAAAACTTGAGTTCTCCCATCATGCTCATTTGGAACTCTTTCTGCATTAGGTCAGAAAACTCTTTGCACAAAGTGCCATTAGTCGATCCAGATATGGTATCATCAACATAAACTTGAATAATCAAAATCTCATTTTTAATGGATTTCCTAAATAGAGTATTATCAATCTGACCTCTATTAAATTCATTCTTAAGCAGAAAGTTACTAAGTCTGTCATACCATGCCCTTGGTGCTTGTTTTAAACCATATAAAGATTTTTTAAGTTTAAAAACATGGTCTGGAAAATCAGAATTTTCAAATCCAGGGGGCTTTTTGACATAGACTTCCTCACTTATATAGCCATTTAAGAATGCACATTTAACATCTATTTGATACAACATTATATCATGATTAGCAGCAAATGATAAGAGGATTCTAATTGCTTCTAACCTGGCCACTGAAGCAAAAGTCTTAGTGTAATATATACCTTTCTGTTGATTGTATCCTTGAGCTACAACTTCACCCTTTTCATTGAATTTGTTTCTGACCTACTTGGTTCCAATAATGTTTTTGTTTGGTCTGGATACCAGAACCCAAACATCATTCCTTTAGAATTCATTCAGCTCTTCTTGCATTGCAAGTATCCAACCTTCCTCTGCCAAAGCTTCATCAACATTGCTTGGTTCGCATCAACTTCTGGTTCTGGAAGATCTGTAACAGCTTCTGATTCTGATAAATCAGCTTCTGGTTCTGGTGAATCTGTAACAGCTTTAGATTCTGGTAAATATCCAGATTTCTCTTCTAACTTATCTTGGTTGTTTCTGACTTGATCAGATTTATCTTTTGAAGATTTGTCATGTGTTGCTGACTTGCTTGTATCTTTTACCTTTCCAGGTACTTCTTTTTCTTGTGCTTCTGCTCCCTTTGGTTCTGGTGAACCTGAACTATTTTTATCTTGCTTTGATTTGTCAAGATCAAGCAGTTTGTCATATTACATAATGCAAATCAAATAATTTAAAATTGAACTCAATACAGCCAAACCATTAATTCTGCTTCTGGTGGTTTCTGCTTGTTTTTGAAACCACTGGAATGCTGCTTCTGATGAGATATTCAATTCGTGTGAATCACCTGGTTCCTCTTACAATTTGAAAACCTGCAGAATACTTATCTAGCTTTGATTTCTTAAGATCAAGCTTCTTGTTATCACAGTAAACATAAATATCAAATAATAATAGTATTTACAGCAAGATGTAACCTCTATGTCAGCAGTTTCAGTTTTACTCTGAAAATCCTCCTGCTTCTGATTTTCAGATCTCGAATCTGTATGTTATGTGATTACATGGTTTGGATTAAGGGATTTGAATTCCCTTCTAGGTTTGTAGTCTTGATGAATCTCACTGGAGTGTTTGAAGAACTCTCCTGATTCTGATTCCTCTCTTTCTGCTTTGGCTGATACACCATGTTCCTCTGGTGATTCTGGAACTTATGGTGATTCTGGTACTGATTCAGATTCTGGTTCCAGTGTTGTTTCTGGTTCCAGTTCTTGTGCCTTTGATACTAGTTCCAGTTCCTGTACTGATTCGTGTGATATCTTTGATATTTCCAGTTCCTCTTATGTTTTTGGTTCTGGTTCTGATAGGTATTGTGTTGACCAGTTCTTCTTCTACCAGAGTCACTTGGCTTCTTTTTGGTAGACGTTGGAACATAAACCTTCTTCTGCTTGTGCATTGCCAACATCCATTGTCTAGGCACCATTGTTGGTGTCTCCTTCTGGTTGCTTAGAATATCTGCAACATAGACAATTTGATCTTTTGGTACCTAGAACTGATTGGGTCCAGGTTTGTTAGTTTTAACAACTCTCTGATCTTGTTCAGATATTACTATTCGACAAGATAATTCAGAGTGACCTTTCTTACCACAAACAATGCATAAAACATCAAAATGAACAGCTTTACTTTCAGTAATCGTTTCTGTAAAACCAAGACCTCTCTTTCCAGTGTTACTGTTTCCATAAATCATAGATGCATATTTACTTCTTTCCATTCCATTAGAAATAAAGTTTTGAAAAAATTGTTCATGCATATCAGATTCACAAACAGTTTTGGAAGTGGAACAAACATTGCTTTTGAGAGTTTGGTTTTCAGATTTGAGTCTTGCAACTTCAGTTTTAAAATCCTTGTTTTCAGTTGCATACTCAGAATTTTGATTCTTTAAAACTTGGACTTCTTTGGTTAGATTTTCCTTATCTTCCCTAAGAGTCTACTGGTTCACCGTTAACGAGGCTACGTCCAGTCCCTTCACCTTGAAGGATTTCACTAATTCAAACCTTGAATTACAACAGTTCCACTGATCCTCCAAGTCAGTCTTCTCAAACAGTCTAACAATCCTAGACTCTTGAGGAATACAGCACCTGTCTTCTCCTGCCAATCTGACAATCCCAGATTGTAGAAGGAATTACAATGCCTTGAATCTAATTGCCAAGTAATCTGCTACCCCTTCTGACTCCCTCAGATTGTAGACTCTACTTCAACAACTTAGATCTAACACAAGGGAAAGAAACTAACACGAGTGCTTGCTTCTAGAAAGCTGGAACTCACAATTAACCTCACTGAAAACTTGAGTGTTCGCTTTTTGAAGTGTATGACTCTTTTGTGATTTTCGATACTAAGTATTCTGCCTTGTGCCTCCTTTTATAGATGCAGATTTGGGCCTCTTCCAAGCTTAATTTCGAGCTGAATCTTGTTGGATTCTCTTGCAAAAATAACTTGACCAATTGGGCTTTATTTAAATAAAAACCATATCTTTTATTAAGCTTCAGATTTTCTTTCAAAATAACTGGCCAATCAAGTCTTTAGTTCCTTCCCGCCAACAGCTCCTGAGTTCCACAATAGTTCACTTTATTTTTGTAACAAATCTTTTTAATACTTTGATCAAAATAAATTAAAATCTCCACCGTTAATCCTCATGATTAAATCTAGACCATTTGATTTTCTGCGCTAGTCCACATATGGACCATACTAATTGATATGATGTGATCCTCTGATTTCAGCCATCCCTGGACCACACTTCCTAACCTTCTAATCTTCTGATCTCGGCCATCCTGGTCTAGCAAACTGATCTGCTATGATCCTCTGATCTCGGCCACTGCTGGACCACACATTCTGACCTTTTTAATTCTGCCAACACTGGGCCAAATAATTAATTCTAAACCATTGATCTGAAAATCTTCCCTCTGATCTGGACCAATTCTGGACTTGGTCTGGATTAAACTGAAATTAAATATGGACAAATAATATTTCAGTATTGACATTTTTCCTTTGATTTTGGATCAGGTCTGGATCAATTCTGGAAATCATTTCTTCTAGTCTGGACTTAGTTTCATACCCTGAACCATGCTATCTTCTGGTCTGGGTCAAATCTGGGTTGAATCTTTTGTTCTGGACCCTTTAACTTATCCTCTGATTAAGTCTAGATCAAGTCTGGGTTGTTTATCATTTCACTGCCAGGCCATCTTCTGGTCAGAATAACTTCCGGATTAAGTCTGACTTTTGACTTCTACTTGTCTGGATCAAGTCTCCCTCTGGCAGGCTTCCTTTTGGTCTGGTCCAGGTCTCCTTCTGACTTTGCTTCCTTCTGATCTGGGCCAACAAAGATACCTTCTGGTGATGTTTTGACATCATGGAGTATCTTCTGGTACCTTCAAGATTCAATCTCTGGAACCCTTTGATCTTCTGCTTTGATTACTTCAGCTTCTGATGGCATTTGTTTTAATAATTCAAGGTTCAAAATAAGATTACATGGAGTGCTTTTGTAAACATCAAAATTCTAAGTACTTAGAACCAACTTGGTTCCAACACTTGTATGGTGTCTAGAGGTTACCCTTATTACTATAGTTGTTAGTGAATTCTCATATTACCTTTCTTTTTTGTTTTTGTTGTATAGGGCTTTAGTGTCTCTCTTTTGGTGGTTGTACTTATTTTGTTTTGGGATAAATGTATCTATGACATACCTTGAAAGTTGAACTCTGTTGGTGGGTCCATGTTCCATTTTTTTTATGCGACCATAGGGAGATGGGATTCTTGGAGTAGCACTTATGCGTAGGTGTCTGCCGAGAATACCCAATGGATATGAGGGATGTCTGTTAGGTCTCATAGCCCTGTTGTATTTTCTAGTTGTATACTTTGGATTACCGTATCAAAAACAATCGTTTTGTGTCACAACATATTATTTTATTGATTTGTTTTAAAAAAAATACATTTGCGTTGTTAAAAATTGGGTGTTATATATTTTTAATTGAACATTATCGTTTTCTTCTTTGAATCTATTTATGTAATCATGAATCAAATGATTAACTTGTTCATCTTAACCAGTGATCTTAATTATTGTAATTATTCTCTAAATCATGGTGTGACCATTTTTCTGGTGATCGTTTTCTTCATGATCATCATAAGATCATTTTCCTACTGACAAATATGTTAGTCGAAAATAGAGTTATTGAACAAATTTTTTTCTTTGTAATAGTACACTGAGCCATTGAAGGTCGTGTACTATTCATAGTACTATATCATATTGTTGTTGTACTATTTTGACACCTGTATGGTACTGATTAGATAGGATGTTGGTGAGATTGTTGTTGTATTGATTCTAGAGGAACGTTGATGTTCTAATGCCACGTATCATGTATTATTAGTCATAGGATCCAAATTCTTTCCAAGAGATTTTTTATCCAGATGAAGAATGGTGCATTGTTGACGTCATCGGTGAGTAAATGATCTAGAGACATTGACTTCTTTAGACGATTGCTCTACCTAATGATTGTTGCTTTATCAGGCATTGTTATCTTTATATCTTGATAAGAGGATCATTGCAATAGAGAACATTGGTTTTTTTAGAGGCTTCTTTTATCAAAGGATTGTATAATTGGAATATCGCTATATTTCCTTCAAAGGATCTTGCATTGAGGATCATCAAAAGTCTTGATAAATGGTTGAATTTCTTCGAGCATTTGATATTCGCAGCACTCTTCACTTTGATTAGAAGAACACACGTTAATTTTTCTCCATTAGCTTTTAAACATTGATTCAGAGTATTAGTTATCATATGCTTGTTGCAAAGATCTTGTTAATATTACTCTAATAAGTCCTCTGTTGCAACCAGATGGAGATTCAGTTTATAACATTCTTGAGGACCTTTTTAAACTTATATATTATGACTTACACTATTATTAAACATAACTAATTGGTTATTAGATAATAATATTATTTGTGCTAATTTAACTAAATAACACTCAAATCATTATTTCTAACTTACTCATAGTTCATTCTAATTGAATTTGCGCACTCAATAAATATAGTTAGAAGATAATTGTTTTATTCTTTTTGTTATCATCGAAATATCAATCAGATGATTCCATTTAAAACAAATTTGGCATTTACATGTTGAAATCATGATTCTTGTTGATGTAGTGATGGGGCCAAGCTAGATTGTGCCTTTGCACCAAAATTGAAAAAAATAAAACTAAATCGACGTCATTTGCAAACTTTGGGTGTGCACAAAACTATTTTCCATTCGAATTTTGGCAGTTAATATTCACTACAAGAAGTACGGATTTTCGCAGGGCAGTTATGATTGTTTTTAAGGTGAAAATACCATCAGATTCGAAGATAAAGTTACATGCGATTTGATTTGGTTTTCATGATACATATAAAAAATTGATCGTATTCGATTCAATTATAAATATTTAATTTGAATCAGGTTTTTAGATATTCAAATTATAACATAATTTACTATTTTTTAACATATAATATATAATATTTAACATTACGAAATAGCAAAGATTGATTATGTTTTAAAAAAAAATTAAATTGTACTAATAAGTATTATTAGCAAAATAATTTAAGCAAATAATATATGGATGAAATATATCATAAAAATAAAAATAAATTAATATTAAAACTTCTGTATGCATTTCAGTTTGGTTTGATTTTGAAAAATTAATCAAAAAGATTATGCGTGTGGTTTTTACAAAATAAAAACAACAAATATCCAATAATATTTAATTTGTGTGATTTACAATTTTATTTTAGATCAATTTGACATAACAAACGAGAAGTGTGGTTCAATTGCTTCGTGATCAGGTTAACGACATCTGTAATATGTCGTATTATGTTTGGTTGATAGTATAAAAAGACCAAATTAGCTACTAGTCTAGTTCCCAATTAATTATCTTGGACAAAGCAATTTGTTCTGAGTTTTAAAATACTGGTTCTTTAATAGGTACTCCCACCAATCTTAATCTTAAAACAGAGTCAAAGAAAATTGATATATAATAAATAATAACTTTGCATAAGACATTGATATTTCCTCCCGCACTACAAAAAAAAAAATTTGCGGCAGTTTTGAAGGCCATTTGTGGCAGTTACAACGGTTCGTCAACTATCGCAGATTCGTGCGTTGCGAGGCGTTTTTGCGACGGTTCTAAAAACCCTCGTTTCAACCGTCGCCAACTTTACGAAGGTTCTGAAAAACGTCGTTTTAACTGCCTCAATTTACCTTTTTTTGCGACGGTTCAAACCGTCGCAAAACACGTTCAAACTTTTTTTTAAGCATCGCAACAGTTATCAACCGTCGCTATATTCATTTTGAACAATTTGATCCAAAACATTGCGACGGTTATCAACCGTCGCAATCCTAACAATTTAAATTAAAAAATTATTATACAATTTTTTCTGATTTTTTATTAATTAAAATAAAAAATATTTATAAATTAATATCATCCACATAATTTAAATAAACAATTAAATAACTATTGTAGCTAAATTCAATTTATATAATTTTTTCAAAATAAATAACACAAATTCATACATTGACACAAAATAAATAACACAAATTCAATTTATATCGGGCGACCGGCTTTCAATCTGTGGAAGAACCATTCTTCAACAGGATTGTAGTTCAAGGGTCCATAGATATACATTGGCCTTATAGAAGTCCAATTAACATCCTTTGATTGCAACAAGCTTTTTGTTTCAAGCTTTCCTTTGTGTCTGCTCTTAAGGTCAACTGCATCAATCTATCAACATGTGTATAAAATAAGTATGTAAACAACAACATATTTTCTAGTCAAACAAAATAATATGGATGATTAGAAGCCTCAAACAATTGCATCATGGCAAGACACATACTATTGAAAAGTAAAAATGTAAACTAACCCCAGCATGAGGTAATATATCAGATTTGAGATAGACACTAGCAGAAGAGCAGTAAATGAACCTGACATTTAGAACCAACATTTAATTATCAAACTTAATTAACTAAATGACTTGTAAAATGAATAGATCAATTAATGGCAATAGTATTCATAGTTGAATACTCTTATAAAACTAGTGCTACAGCTTACTGTTCCAGATTAGGAAGAGCATCAAGTATAGGCTCAACTTCCTCTGCCTCTCTTCTTGAAACATAACAAATCATGATTTGGATTTAAAAAGAGATATATCATTATAAAATCACAATCTAAATTTTAAAATTGTATAGAGTAAGGTGAACAAGTAGGAATCTAAATACCATTTATGTCATAAACAACATCAAATCCTTGTGCTGAGAGACTTGATTTTACAAAATCATAGTCCTTCCTGTCTCCTTTCAAATGCAAGATCTATATGAAATTAACAATATGAATGAATGGTCCATGTATAATAGTCCAATGTTTGTATTTACAATTAGCATACCTTGGAAGAAAATTCAGCAAAATCAGTGTCTGATTCACCTGGCAATTGTTGAGTGATAGGTGCTTTTCCTCGTGTAAATAATGTTACCTACCAAATTCAATAGTTATTTAAGGCTTCTAAAATATCTAGTTAAAGTTAACACAATTATTTTGACACCGTATGTTGGAATGCAACCAATCTTGCCATGTTGCTTGTGTTGTGATGAGGTGTGTAGTGTAGTGTAGTTTAGTCCACTCACATAAATTTTAAGTGTTTCATCATTTCCTCTTTTTTTTTGTCATGATAAGACAACGATTCATCTCCACCTCATTTCCCTTCAATCCACAGCCTTTCATTTCCCTTCCCTCTTTTAACACCTTTTATTTATTCCACAGCCAAACTAACATAATCCTACAACCTGCATACAAAATCATATCTCCTTTTTCTTATATAAACCAATATGAAATCCATTTATACCAGAGAGGTAGGGAAATTGAATAAGATTACATTAGCTACCTATTAGAACGATATTTTAAAGCAGAAATTATATGAGAACACGAACAAGAGAAGAAGCGGCTCCTCCAATAGTACCTACAGCCTGTACTCAGATTAGGAATAACATCTTAACAAATATTAGAAAAAGAAATGTATGTGACACAAGGTTCTGTGGCATGAATAAAACGGCATTAATAATTTCCTTAAAATGTATACATTACATTAAAAGATAAATATTGTAAGAAAAAAGAAGCACTAAATAAGTTTCATCTCATGGTAATTGCAGTGACTTACATTAAAATAAAATTGATCACCATATGAATTATGCTCCAAATTAAAAAGAAGGATAGATAACTAATTAATGTATATAATAATGATAACATGAAAATAAATATCCTAGTCTCAGTAGTTGCTGCAATATTCCAAATTGTCAGCATATCTGATGAACTTCAATTGTTCTAAGCATACTTTAGGATAACAAGAATAGATCACTTCCAAATAAGAGGATCCAAACCATTTAGTCATAACTATACTATATACTGTTATTGTTAACTAATAATAAGTATCAATATGGTTTATCTTTACTAATAGAAGCTGGTGAATCTTTTTCATAGGCCACAGTTACTATCTATAATTCTCTTAATATTATGTCATGTATATGAATATCTAAGAGGCTAAGATGAGGTCAAGATGTGTTAGTATTTATAATTCTCTTATGCTGCAGCAGTATTTAGAAATTAAGAGATATGTAGGTGCAAGGCATAGCAGAATTCAGAATCTTCCTTTCAAAGTAATTTGAAACAAATCATTTATAGAAGTTAGTTTGAAGAAGAAAAGTACAGGAAGTATGAACCTGGGATATGGATTTCCCTTCACACTTGGACCAGCACCAACTATTCCAATTCTGGTATTTACTGGCAAGGAAGGATGTAGCTTGGATAATTGTTCCTCTATTGATCTTTCAGGATCCATCTCTTAATTCAAAACCTGTAATATTTGAAAGCTGTTTAAATCAGTTGAGGTAATCAGTACTTATGAAGCATGGATATTGATGATGATGAAACACATATATTTGGTTATTCCTAATGGATGCCAAATGGCATGTGAGGAGGAAATATGAATGAAACTGCTGAGCTCATTAGTGCAATATATGTGTATATATATAATATCAACGAAGGGTCCCAATTAAGATTGAAAAAGTTAAAAACCGTAGATTAGTGACAAGATGAAAATATTGTTCACCTGGTCTTCGATAAGTACTAGAGATAGACATAATCCAAGTTGCTCAGAACTACACCCAAACCTGCTTGCAACCTCCCACAGACCCGCCTTGTTGAAAGAGCTATACATTGACTTCCGTTTTGGCCTTTTGTATTGTCCTGCATCAACACCAGCTTCACCTGGTGGGAAATGCAAGTTGAATTTGGAGTCGACATCATCAACCTCCCTCTCTGATTCTGCCTCCTTCAGTGATCTCACAACTGATTCAAATTTAGTCTTGTTTCATCATAGACGTGACGAGACTCTTCTTCAAACCATTTATTGTAGTATAACTGGAGGGCACTCTTCCGCTTATGAAGAAGTAACCACTTCCGGTCCAGGTCCTGTAGAGCCCAAAGTATCTAAACAGTGCACAAGGAATCAATTTGGAGAGTTTTTATCATGTTATCAGTATCAAACAATATATTAATGTATTTACAAAATAAAAGTCAGAAAAATAAATCATAACAGACCTTGTGCCATTTTAGAGTAGGTGTCTTGTTATTCTTATCCCAAGTCTCGTCACCAGCTTCAGGTCGCTCAAGGTCTTTCAATAAGCTTAAACACTCCTCCTTTCGATACATCGAAATAAAAGGAATCTAAAGGACAAGAAATTATAGATTAGAAAAATGGGGATAATATAATATATAGTATTAACTACAGATGTAAATCCCAGGATCAGATGATACTGACATCTAATTTTTGCACATGATACAGTTCCAAAAATCTGACGATATCATCCTTGTCAATTGGTAGCTCCTCCCCATTTTTGCACAAGAAGCTCGTATTGCAAAAAACATATATAAAATTTTGAGTCAATTAGCATATATTGAGAACAAAAATAGCTTTATTCTACAGGAAAAACATAGTCCATTGAAGTCATTTTGTATTCAAAGCCATTGAAATCACCTAGTAACGTCAACAAAATCAATAGGCTTGTTCATTGTCACCTAATAAACCTAATTGAACAAACAAATTAATTAAAAACCCTAACCCTTTGTAAAAAACGAAATTAGATATTCACAGGAACTGATTCAACATCAGATATCATAAAGTAATAATAACACAGTTCTAAATCAGAGAACAACAATAAAAAAATTGACATAGCGAAATGAAAGCAAAATCATTCGGGAGAAAAATGAAGCAGGATCTAAATTGGGAAGAAAATAAGCTGACCTAGTCGAGGAGTCAATCCGTAAGAAGAAGCACCACATCCCGTCATGGTGAGAGAGAGAGAGAGAGAGAGATCAACGCGGAGAGAGATGAGTGTGTATGTCTATGAATCTGAAGAGTATACCGCCGACTTTAAATTCTTTTTTTGTTTCAGTTGTTTTCGCTCTTTCCAGTAAGCTTCAACCCAAATGAACCCAAAGAACTCACAATCTCAAAGGTTTGGTGCGGCGAAAACAAAATTGGGGGAAGGGAAAAAACGAAATGGAGGAAAACGAAATTGAGGGTTTGGTGCGGCGAAAACGAAATTGGGGGAAGGGAAAAAACGAAATGGAGGAGGGAAAAAAGGCAAATTGGGGGAAACTGAAACACAGTGTGTGGGAAAAGGGTTTTGGGCGGCGACGGTCGACAAAAACCGCCGCAGGAACCATCGCAATTTTTTGATTATGGCAGTTTTTTAGGAACCGTCGCAATCCAAACGTCGCAAATATGAAAATTTCTTGTAGTGCCGTCATTTTTATAGGATTTTCCAAAATAATTTACATATATTAACAAAAAATTTATTGTAATAATTTTGTACAAAAAGTGTGCAACTTTTACATATTTATCCCTACAATTAATGATATTATTAAAGAGAGAAAAATTTTACGTTTTTCAATAATAATTTAAATAGGGGTATTTTTCTATAAAAAAAATCATATATACACGTGGAATTTTGAAAAGGATCTTCCATAAGGAATAAAGATAAAGAGTAATAAGTCTTATCAATTTTTTGAAAGAGCTAACAATAATTATATAGCAACGTTGAGCTACTTCCCATCTTTATCTTCTACGTAAATCTTGCCAAATAACACTTGCTTAATTTAATATGCTTAATTAAAACGCTATCATTTATTGAGATAACTAACTATAACCAGGTATGGTATTGTAGTTTTCCGTATCTTTTTAAATGAATATAGGAAACAACACTTGATGCTGAAAGGTAATTTGAATATGGAAAAGACTATAACAAGTGCCCTCGACACTTACTATGAAATTAAACGTAGTTATAATTTTATAAGCGGTGTACATAAAATTTGTTTTTCAAATAAAATTTGTTTTTTATTCTTTAAGAAGAATCTTTAAGACATTTGTTAACATCACTCTTTAAATATAAATTTTAAGTGTTAGAGAAATCACTTATAAGAGTAATATTATCGTGATTTCCATGCAAATAAAATTATAGGTTAAGAATGTTTTTTTTACTAAAAAATTAATATTTATTCATTCAAATTGATAGAATATATCACTACAACACAAATTAAAAATAGCTAAAATCAAAAAAAGATTAATCAACGAATAAACTCGAAACATCCACGTTAATAGTACAAAACTGTAACATGGTTACAAATATGACAAAATTTAAGTGTCAATATGGGATACCCGTGATTTCAGTTTTGTAACGCATATGACGACAAATTTATTGATTGAAATATGTAATTGATCAAAGTTACTCTATTGATTAAAAACTTATACCAAAGGACAAAAATTTATGTGGTCAATAATTGCCTATACCTTCGTCTCGGGCGCTGTAACTAAAAGGTATAGTGACGGTTTCTTGCCCCCAAAAAAAAAAACCACCTATCCTTTAGCTACGGCATAATAGCTGTTGGTATAAGTTTTAGAGATTTTTCATGATTTTCTATACCTACAATCTAGTCTCCATTAGTATAACTTTTAGTGACAACTTTTACATCTACATACCCTTAATACTCTTTTTTTTTTTTTTTGCATAACAAAGGTAGGGAATTATCATTCACTCATCACAACAAATACATTTTCTTGATTAAATAATGATTACGTGGTGGTGAAGAACATGAATAGAAAAAATAAGTTCAACTAATGGTCAGCCAACAATTTATATATTAGATTTAGAAAACAATGATTGAGTCATTAGGTGACTCTAAATGGCTATATTGCTTGTAACAACATGTGAAGAACAAAGTTCTTGACAACTCCATTTTCTTCTTTAAGCAAGAAGATAAAAGTTGAAGGATGAAATCCTAAATAAAGACTTGATCATAATTTAATGGTAGCATGTCACCTAAATCATTTGTCACCGCAGTCCCCACTTGATTGCCACAATAAGTTACAATTGTATCCAACAATAACATCCAAGCTTGTTTTCTCTCATTCATCCGAAACTTTTTTTCTCTTACAACATTTTCTTCATCCTTATGAAGTATGAACGTTTCCCACCACTAATGGCTTCACATTCATGCCGCCCTGCATATAAACCGTCTCAAGATTATTGTCATTAACATGGGTCTTGACGTAAGTTGAGTAATTTTGAAACTTCAATCCAACTCCTGCAATGGATGAAAATTCTGTTTTTTGAGCTGAAACTAAAAGACCTCTAAGTGGTTGAAATTGAAGATGGTGAGTCAAAAAAATTCAACAGAAGACAAACAATTCAAAAATCAGAACTCCAACATAAGATAAACAATGTCAAAGATAAATTACTTAATAACGATAAGAGTGAAATCTTATAATTGAAAAAATAATGAGAATGTTAGGGTTTCCGAAATTGATGATTTTGGGTTCTACAAAATCTGTCCAAACAAGAGTGGAGAACTCACCTAAATTATGAAGACCAAGAAAAGCAGCAGCAAGAAATTAAAAATGATGGTGGTGGTGTGCTCACAAGATGGTGGAGGGAAACTAAAACGCGACAATAGAAGAGTTATAGAGGCATAAAGATGAGATAACACATCACTAAAGCATCAATATATTCTTGATTAGCCATCATCTCTAACAAGCTCCAATGGGAAAGTTTATTTAGGTAGAAAATGAATGGGAAAGTTTATATATGTGTCTGTGAGATAGTATAACCACAGTTCATTGTATTTGTAGGTATATGACAGCTATATCTTCAATTTGAAGGGTTGTAACCAAAAGCAACCGTAGGTATATGATAATGTTTTTATAGTGCATCTCACTTAAATTATGTTTATCTTGGGGAGAATGACACACTTCCATCCATCATATCTTCCTTGCTAGATTCTACACAAGTGGAGTTATTGTTTTATGTGTTGAAGAAGCATTAAAAAGTGATGGGTTGGAAAATGGCAGAGGTCCAGGGAATAAGCCCCACTATTTTCATGTATAGAATTTTGTTGGAAGATAATTCTAAAAACAACATTAAAAGCCAAAAAAAGGTTTAATCCTATCACGAACGGGGAACTGATGGTAATTATGATTCTTCTAGTAGTTCTAGTTTTGTTGATATGAGTGATTTCTCTACCAGTTTTGATTATGTTGATCTGTGTGATTTCTCTATTAGTGTTGATTGTGTTGATACTCCATATTTTTCTAATATTTCTGGTTCTTCTTTTTATGATAGTTATGGTTCATCAGCTGGTTTTGGTTTTGATAGGTATTGTGCTGACTAGTCCTTCTTCCACCAGAGTCACTTGGCTTCTGTTTGTTAGGTCTTGGAACATAGACCTTTTTCCCTTTCTATATTGCAAGTATCCATTGACCAGGCAGCATGACTAGTGTTTCAATTTGGTTTCTTAGAACATCTGAAACATAAACAATTTTATCATGTGCTACCCAAATCTGGCTGGGTCTTGGTTTGTTAGTTCTTAAAGGTTTCTTGTCTTTCCATGTGGTCGACATAGGACAAGATATTTTAGCGCGGTCTTTCTTATAGCAAATAGTACATAAATCATCAGAGGGAACAAACTTAGGTTAATTTACTTTTTCTTGAAATCATATTCCTTTTTTACCATTCCTACTAACACCATAAATCATAGATGCATACTTGCTTCTTTCCAGACCATTATCAAAATAATCTTGAAATACTTTTTCATGCTTATCAAAGTTTCATGTGGTATTTTCAATTAATGTTGAACTATAATTACTTTTCAAATTTAGATTTTCAGCCTTAAGTTCAGCAATATCGGTTTTTAGATTTGCATTTTTTTTAAGTTCAACAATATCTGTTTTCAGAGTTGCATTTTTTGTTTTAAGTTTAGTAATATCAGTTTTCATAAATGCATTTTCTATTTTATGTTCAGTAATATCAGTTTTCAAAGTTGCATTTTCTGTTTTAAATTCAGCACTTTGATTCTTTAAAACATTAACTTTTTCAATTAGGTTTGTATTTTCTTTCGTAAGTGTTTTCAATTTTAAAGACAATTTGTGATTCTATTTAAAAAATCATTTACAATAGTAATTAAATCAGATCGAGTCAAGTCAGAAAATACCTCAATTTCTTCATCTGTTGATTCACTTCCAAAGTCATAATTTGTGTTGGATCTAGAGGCAGAGTTGGTATGAGCCATCAGATTTGGACATTCTGACTTGATATGTCCATGTTCATTACATCCATAGCAGATGATGTTTTTCTTGTAAGATTTATCATCATTTCTTCTAGTGGACGATCTAGAATATCTTTGGGGAAATTTCTTCTTACTACAAAGGAAATTTCTACAAAGGAAATTTCTTCAATTATAAATCTTCTTTCATACTCAATGAAGTCAAATATATTGTTCTCATAAAATACTTTTGTTAACTTCAAAACTCTAAGTATAAAACCAACTTAGTTCTAATAGAGGATGCGTTTTAAATTCATTAGGTTTCTCATCGACACTAAATCATCCACAATCCAATGGCAGTTTAGAGTAAATGGATTTTACAACGAAGGATTTAGTAGTCAATTCAGATGTGGAAGGTCAAAGGGTAAGGTGATCTTAAAGAGGACAAAGTGTCATAGGGAATCTTCCCTTCTTCTAGATGAAACATTGTGAGTTAGAGGAGACATAATTGACAAATTATAATTAAGAAAAGAAGGAATCAATGAAGGAAATTAAGATTATAAGAGGTCGAAATAAGAGCTTTAGAGAAGACAAGAAAGAATTAGAGAATTAATAGCAACACGTGCAGAATGAAACAATCAATTAAACTATTTATCATCCAATCAAAGTTACCGTTTGAGTAATTGTATTAGCCAGGATTGAAGGTGCAAACACAAGAAAAGTGGTTGAATTGTGTTTGACTAACTTGATAACCTTTTCATTATTTGATTAAACTGGTTCAGACTTGATGATTTACTTAGAGTAAAAGCAATAAAAAAATAAATGACTGCATTAATAAAGTGACACAAGTAATTTATCTTGGTTCACCACTAACTTGGCTACATCTAGCCCCTTCACTCAAAAGGATTTAATCCCCTAATTCAACAACTTAAATTACAAAGAACCTGACCCTCCAAGCTAGTCTTTCAAACAGCTTGACAAACCTAGACTTTTGAGGAACAGTCACACCTTGATTCTACCAGTCAAGTCTTCTCCTTATAATCTGACAATCCCAGATTATTGAAGGCACACTAACACCACTATCGGGTTTGAATACAAAGGTTTGGAACTTGAGTAGTTGCTTCTAACAAGCTGATTATAACAATGACTATCACACTTTAAGATAAACACTTAGAAAATATTTCTCATTTGAACAAGTGTTTCTTTCTTTGAACTCTAAGATGAATTTGGAATTTTGAACTTGAATTCTTCAACTATTTTATGATATTTCAATGATCTTCTTCTGCAGCCTTGAGTATCTATTTATAGATAAAATTAGGGCTTCAAGTTAGTCCATGTTTAATTCTGAATTATATCTTCATTCCAAGCTTGGTCAACAATGATCTTATTCAAAAATAATTCTGAACGAGATACTTTTTGATAATATGTTCTTTAGCCAATTCTTTATTTTTGAATCCAATTTGAACAACTTTTCTAGATTGATTATGTTCGTAATTATTTTAGATTGAGTTTTTAAATTCTTCAGATTGATTCTGTTCGTATTTTGTTTAGATTAAGTTTGTCAATGTTGGAACCAAGTTGGTTCTAAGTACTTAGGATTTTGATGTTTACAAAAGCATTCCATGTAATCTTATTTTGTACTTAGAATTATTATATTAAATGCCACCAGAAGATGAAGTTACCAGAGGCAGAAGATGAAGTCACCAGAGGCAGAAGATGAGTTACCAGAGGATAGAATCAGACCAGAGGATACACCTCTAGAAGATACCAGATAATGCATCCTGAAGGCACCAAATGATATACCAGGATGTCAAAACACCATCAGAGGATATCTTTCCTGGCCCAGATCAGAAGGAAGCAGAGTCCAGAAGGAAACCTGGCCAGACCAGAAGAAAGCCTGCCAGAGGGAGACTTGTTCCAAACCAGAAGGTATCATAAGTCAGACTTGGTCCAGAATTAATTCTGACCAGAAGATAGCCTGGTCGTGAAATGATAATCAGTCTAGACATGATCTAGACTTAATTAGAGCATAAAAGAATTGGTCCAGAACAAGAGATTTAATCCAGATTTGGGCCAGACCAGAAGATAGCATGGTTTAGAGTATGAAACTAAGTCCAGATCAGAAGAAATGATTGTCCAGATTTAATCCAGACTTGATCCAGATCAGAAGGTAATTGTCCAAACTAAAATATCATAAGTCCAAATTTAATTTCAGTTCAATCTTGGCCCAATCCAGAATCGGTCCAGATCAGTGGGAAGATATTCAGGTCAATGGTTCAGATTTAAGCATCATGGCCCAGTGTTGGCCGAGATCAGAAGATCAGAACATGTGGTCCAGTGTTGGCTGAAATCAGAGGATCACAACAGATCAGATTATATGTTCCAGTGATTGGCCAAGATCAGAAGATCACAACGTGTGGTCCAGTGTTGGCCGTGATCAAAGGATCACAACATATCAGATTGTGTGGTACAGATGTGGACAAGATCAGAAGATCAAACGGTCCAGATTTAATCATGATGATAATCACTGGAGACTTGATTAAATTCGAATAAGACTTGATTAAATTCTAATAGAAATGTGATCAAAGTATTAAAAGATTTGATTCAAAAATAAATTGAAGTCTTGTGGGAATTCAAAAGCTATTGGCGAGAAGAAAGATTTGATCCAGAATTAATTAAAGATAGGATTGGCCAAAGTTATTTTCGAATGCATATCTGGAGCAAAAAAGATATGTTTTTTATTTAAGAGAAACCCGATTGGCCAAGTTATTTTAGCAAGAGTATCTGGCAAGATATAGCTCGAATTTAAGCATGGAAGAGACCCTAATTATTCATCTATAAAAGGAGGCTCAAGGCAGAAGACTCAGCATCGAAAATACTTGAGAGTCATACACTTCCAAAAGCAAAATACTTGAGTTTTCAGTGAGGTCAATTGTGAGTATCCGCTTTCCAAAAGCAAGTACTCTAAGTGTTCGTTCCCTTGTGTTAGATCTAAGTTGTTGAAGTAGAGTCTACAATCTGAAGGAGTTAGAATGAGTAGCAGATTACTTAGCAATTAGATTCAAGGTTCTTTTCCTCAAAAGTTTAGGATTGTTAGACTGTTTGAGAAGACTAACTTGGAGGGTCAGTTGTATTGTTGTAATTCAAGGTTTTTGAATTAGTGAAATCCTTCAAAGTGAAGGGACTAGACGTAGCCTAGTTAACGGTGAACCAGTATAAAATTTTGTGTTTTATATTTTCTTTATATCCGCTGCTAACTCTGTTTTATTCATACATCAGATTTTGTTATAAAACTGCAAAAATAGAAAAAGTAATCAAGTTAGTCAAACACAATTCAACCCCCTTTCTCGTGTTTGCACCTTCAGTAAATTCTTTAGATTGATATTGTTCGTATTTTGTTAAGATTGAGTTTGTAAATTCTTCATATTGATATTGTTCATATTTTGTTAAGCTTGCTTTTGCAAATTCTTTAGATGAAACTTCCTTCCTATTGTTTGCTTTGATCTGGGCGGGAACATAGTATTGGACTGATTCTTGAACTTTCACAAGTAGGAATATGACTAAGTCCAATTCAATATTTTGTCCTTTGTTAAAATCTGAATCGTATCTTTGCAAATAATAAATATATCTTGTTGTGAGTGTTTCTTCTTGTAAACAATTCATTTCTTCTTTTAAATAATTCATATCTTTTTTTAGATAAATCTTGATAAAATCTCCTTGTAAATAATTCATATCTTCTTGTAATAAATCTTAATCAAATCTTCTTGTAAATAATTCATATCTTTTTTGTAGATAAATCTTGATCAAATATTTTTGTAAATAATTCATATCTTCTTGTAGATATATACTGACCACATCTTCTTGTAAATAATTCATATCTTCTTGTGATAAGTCTAGATCAACTCTTCTTATAAATAATTCATATCTTACTGTTGATAAGAGGTGGATCATGTCTTCTTCAAATCTTAATCATATCTTCTTTTCAACTTGGTCAAAGATTCTCTTCAATTATAAATCTGAATCAAATCTTATTTGAGATTGTCTTCAAAATCTTGACCATATCTTATTTTCAACTTGGCAAAGATTTTCTTCAATTATAAATCTCAATCAAATCTTATTTTAGATTGTTTTCAAAAATATGAATCTTCTTTCATACCCTGTGAAGTCAAATATATTGTTCTCATAAAATATAGTTGTTCACATCAAAACTCTAAGTATAAAACCAACTTAGTTCCAACAATCTCCCTTTTTTCGATGATAACAAAATTGTATTTTTTTATAACAACTTTTCTTTTAAATACTTTGACTCCCCCAAACTTAAAGGCTCTCTCTAAGTCTAAGGATTTTTCTATGTATTTTTTCTCCCCACATTATCAAACAACTTTCTCCCCTTTTTTTTTAATAGAATGAAAATAACATAAACATCAAACATTAAATTTATCCTAAGTATGAAACTAAAAAACTTTTAGGTTTGCACAAAATCAGTTAGGAAAAACTCTTATGTTTTTCTTGATGAAGTCAAACCTATCTTCAACTAGTTGTTTGGTGATTATGTCAGTCCATTCATGTTCAGTGGCTACAAACTGGATATTAAGCACACCTTTTTGAACAAAGTCCTAAATGAAATGGTGTTTGATTTCTATGTGTTTAGATCTAGAATGAAGTATAGGGTTTTTAGTTAGGAAAATGGCAGAAGTGTTTTTACAATAAATGAGAATGTTGGTTTCTAGAATTTTGTAGTATTCTAGTTGATGTTTCATCCAAAATAGTTGAGAGCTACAACCAGTTGCTAAAATGTACTCAACTTCTGGTTTTGACAGTGCAATTGTGTTTTTCCAATGCTATTGTGTTTTTCTCTTATTTGACCATGAGATTAAGTTTTCACCAAGAAATGTGCATTTTTCACTTGAGCTTTTTGTCTCAAGTTTGTCTCCAGCATAATTAAAATTACAAGAGCCACTTAATTTGTACTCAGTAGATTTCTTGTAGAACAAGCTAAGGCTGGTAGTAACTTTTAAGTATCTAAGGATCCTCTTAACAACAGTTAAATGAGATTCCTTAAGATTAGCATGAAATCCTACATGTACACAAACACTAAACATGATGTCAAGTCTGGAGGCAGTAAGGTAAAGTAGGGATCCTATCATTCTAGTCAACTTTTTGGCATGATTCACCTTTATCAAGGGAACAAGTAGGATGCATTTGTGTAGCCATAGGTTTGCAATCACTCATCTTAAACTTCTTGATGAATGTATATACCTTTATGACTTTGCTAAATTTGTATCCCTAATAAGAACTTAAGTTCTCCCATCTTACTCATTTGAAATTCAACCTGCATCAAATTATAAAATTCTTGATAAAGTGTGCCATTAGTAGATCCAAAAATAATGTCATCAATATAAATTTTAATGACAAGAATGTCATCTCCTATTGATTTTTTTAAATAGGGTGTTGTCTACTTGTCGTCTTTCAAAATTGTTTTTATGCAGGAAGTTATGTAGTCTATCATACCATGCCTTTGGTGCTTGTTATAGACCATACAGTGATTGCTTAACGTAGACTTCTTCACTTATATACCCATTTAGAAATGCACTTTTAACATACATTTGAAATAATGTAATGTTTTTATAAGCAACAAAAGAGAGTAGGATGTGAATAGCTTCTAACCTGGCCATTAGAGCAAATGTCTCACTGTAATCAATGCCCTTTTGCTGACTGTAGCCTTGTGCGACAAGTCTTTCCTTGCTTCTAACCACTTCACCTTTTTCATTAAGCTTGTTTCTTAAAACCCGCTTGTTTCTTAAAACCCACTTGATTCTAATAATGTTCTTCTTTGGTCTAGGTACTAGATCCAAAACATCATTCCATGGTAGGCTCAATTGATGAGACTAAGCCAAACAAATTGTTATATTTCAGTGATGATCTAGTCCTCAAAGGATCACTTGCACTTCCAATTATTAGAGTTTCCGAATGAAATTACTGAAGGTGTAAACACGAGAAGGGGGGTTGAATTGTGTTTGCCAGACTCGAATTCTTTTTGCTATTTTTGATGAATGTTGATTTAAGTTACTTGTTGAATAAATAATCAGATTATGCATCAGATAATAACAACATAAGAACACAGCAATTTATCAATGTTCACCATTACTTTGGCTACATCCAGTCCCTTCACTCCGAAGGCTTTAGCCCACTAATTGAAAACACTTTGAATTACAGCACCTGACCCTCCAAGCCAGTCTTCTCAAACAGCCTGACAACCCAAGACTTTTGAGGAATAACAACACCTTCACCCTACAAGCCAAGTCTTTTGACAACCCCAGACTTTTGAGGAACAACACCTTGACCCTATAAGTCAAGTCTTCTCCTACCAATCTGACAACGCCAGATTGAAGAAGGAATCTACACCTCTATCAGGTTTGACTACAATGGTTTGGAACTCTGCAATGCTGCTTTTCGAAAGCTGATTGCTGCACTGAATTTCTCTCTCTAAAACACTTAGAAAATATTGCTCTTGAACACTTGTGTTTCTCTCTTTTGAACTCTCAGATAACTTTGAATTGAAGCTTGAGTTCTTGTGTTTTTTGACCGATTTGAACTCTAAGATGAATCTGGATTTTACGCTTGAGTTCTTTTACTTTTTGATGATTTCTGCTGCGGCCTAAAGCCTCCTTTTATAGCTGAAATATGGGCTATGTCTAAGCTTAATTTTGAGATGAATCTTGCTCATATTTCCTTTGAAAATTCTGTTAGCCAATCCTGTTTCTTTTTAATTTCGAACCATATCTTCTTTGCTCAGATTTCCTTTGTATTTCATTTAGGTCTTCTTTGATTTTTGAATCAAATCTTCTTAATCATACAATTAGATCTCTTTCAAAATTCAGTCAAGTCCTCTTCTAATTTTAATTAAGTCATCACTGACTTGCATCATAATTTAAATATGGACCATGTGATCTGATGTGTACCATTCTATTTCCTGATATGGACAATGTAACCTTCTAATCTGGACTATGTGATATTCTGATCTGGACTTGTGATCTTCTAATCTGAACCATGTGATCTATTCTGGACCTTGCTATCTTCTGGTCTGGACCAAGTCTTCTGTTATGGGCCAAGTCTGGAACATATCTTCTGTTATGGACCATGTCTGGAACATGTCTTTGTTGGAACCTAGTTGGTTCTAAGTACTTAGGATTTTGATGTTCACAAAAGCACTCGATGTAATCTTATTTTGAATTATTATTTAAATGCCACCAGAAGATGAATTACCAGGGGATAAAATCAGACCAGATGATATAGCTCCAGAAGACACCAGATAATGCATCTAGAAGGTACCATAGGATACATCCTGAAATCACCAGAGGATACACCAGGATGTCAAAACACCATAAGAGGATATCTTTCCTGGCCCAGATTAGAAGGAAGCAGAGTCCAGAAGGAGACCTGGACCAAACCAGAAGGAAGCCTGCAAGAGGGAGACTTGTTCCAGACTAGAAGGATTCATAAGTCAGACTTATTTTGACCAGAAGATAGCTTGGCAGTGAAATGATAATCATTCCAGACTTGATCCAGACATAATCAAAGCTTCAGTTAATTGGTCCAGAACAAGAGATTTAATTCAGATTTGGCCCAGACCAGAAGATACCATGGTTTAGAGTATGAAACTAGGTCCAGACCAGAAGAAATGATATCTTGATTTAATTGAGACCTGATCCAGATCAGAAGGTAAATGTCTAGATTAAAATATCCTATGTCTAGATTTAATTTCAGTTCAATCCAGACCCAGTTCAAAATTTGTCTAGATCAGAGGAAGATGTTCAGATCAATGGTCCAGATTTAAGCATCATGGACCAGTATTGGCTGAGATCAGAAGATCAGACCATATGGCTCGGTGTTGGCCGAGATCAGAAGATCAGAACGTGTGGTCCAATATTGGCCGAAATCAGAGGATCACAGCCGATCAGATTGCAAGTCCAGAGTGGTCGAGATCAGAAGATCAGAAAGTGTGGTCCAGGGTTGGCCGAAATCAGAGGATCACAACAGATCAGTTAGTAATGGTCCAGATGTGGACGAGAGCAGAAGATCAAACGGTCAAGATTTAATCATGATGATAATTAGTGGAGACTTGATTAAATTTGATCAAAGTATTAAAAGGATTTGATACAAAAATAGATTGAAGTATTGTGGAATTCAGAAGCTATTGGCAAGAAGAAAGATTTGATCCAGAAATAATTAAAGACAGGATTGGCCAAAGTTATTTTTGAAAGCAAATCTGGAGCTAAAAAGATATGTTTTTTATTTAAAAGAAACCCGATTGGCCAAGTTATTTTTGCAAGAGAATCCAGCAAGATACATCTCGAATTTAAGCTTGGAAGAGACCCTAATTCTTCATCTATAAAAGGAGGCTGAAGGCAGAAGACTTAGCATCGAACAATCACAAAAGAGTCATACACTTCCAGAAGCGAACACTCGAGTTTTTAGTGAGGTTAATTGTGAGTTTCAGCTTTCCAAAAGCAAGCACTCGTGTTTTTCTTTCCCTAGTGTTAGATCTAAGTTGTTCAAGTAGAGTCTACAATCTGAGCGAGTCAGAAGGGGTAGCAGATTACTTAGCAATTAGATTCAAGGCATTGTAATTCCTTCTACAATCTAGGGTTGTCAGATTGGTAGGAGAAGACTTCACTTGAGATGTCAAGGTGCTGTATTTCTCAAAAGTCTAGGATTGTTAGACTGTTTGAGAAGAGTGACTTGGAGGGTCAGTGGTATTGTTGTAATTCAAGGTTTTGAATTAGTGAAATCCTTCAAAGTGAAGGGATTGGACGTAGCCTCGTTAACGGTGAACCAGTATAAAATTTTGTATTTTTATTTTTACTTTATATCTGTTGCTAACTCTGTTTGATTCATACACCAGGTTTTGTTATAAAACTACAAAAACAAAAAAAGTATTCAAGTTAGTCAAACACAATTCAACTCCTTTTCTGGTGTTTGCACCTTCAGTCGTCTGTTATGGACCAAGTCTGAAACATGTTTTCTGTTTTGGACTGAGTTATCTTCTCAACTCTGTTTCTTTCTAGTCTGATAAGTCTCCTTCTGGAAGAGATTACCTTTTTGTCTTACCAAGTCTTCTTCTGGATAATGTTTCCTTCATGTCTGGACCAAGTCTTCTTCTGGACATGCTTCCTTTTGGTCTGGACCAGGTCTCCTTCTAGACCATGTTTCCTTCTGGTCTAGACCAAGTCTCCTTATAGACTATGCTTCCTTCTGATCTGGGCCATGAACTATATCCTCTAATAATGTCATTGTTTCTTTTCTCAGATGATATCCTCTGATTGATGATATCCTCTTATTCTTGCCTCTGATGGGATCCTCTATTGATATCCTTTGGTATCTTTTGGAATCCTCTGGAGTATCTTTTGGTATCCTCTAGATGCATCCTGTTAAGACATCCTCTGGTGATATCTTTTGGCCGTATCTTTTGGTGGCATTTTTTTTGGAACCAAGTTAGTTCTATACTTAGAATTTTGATGTTAACAAAAGTATTTTATGTAAATAGTATTTTGACTTGGAAGAACAAATCAGAAGCTGTGTAAAATCAGAGGATGACACCACCAGAGGACATCGAGAGCAAGCAACTAGATGATAGAAATGTCACCAGAAGGTTAGGCCAGATAATGCATCCAGAGGGTACCAGAGGATGCATCTTGAAGGAACCAGAGGATACACCTCCAGAAGGAAACACCAATCATGGTGCCTGGTCAATGGATGTTGGCAATGCACAAACAGAAAAAGGTGTATGTTCCAGTTTCCACCAGACATAAGCAAAATGAGTCTGATGAAATAAGGTCTGGTCAGTACAATTCACACCAGAATCAGAACCAAAACCCGAACCAGAACCAGTATCAGTATCAGAATCAGAGATTCAGCCACAAACAGTAGAATCACACACATCAGTTTCAGTATTACCAGAAGAAGCAGAATCACCATAAGTTCCACAATCACCAGAGGAGCATGGTGTATCAGTCGAAGCTGAATCAAGGGAACAGTTCAATCAGTCTGAACAAGCCATAAACAGAACTGGCTCTGATGGCTCGTACAGAATCTGATTACAGCACTGAGTCTGACTCTGACGGTGAAGTATCAGAAGAAGAAAGGTCTGATCTGCAACACAAAGCATGGTATCTAGACAGTGGATGCTCCAAGCATATGACTGGAGACAAGTCAATGTTCCAGAAGCTGACTCTGAAGAAAGGAGGCAAGGTTGCCTTTGGAGGAAACCAGAAAGGTCAGATCATTCGTACAGGCACAGTTCGTAACAGTTCTTCTTCCTTATCTATTGAAAATGTTTTATTAGTTAAAGGTCATAATCACAATCTGTTAAGCATTAGTTAGCTAAGTGACTGCAAGTATGATGTTGTGTTTAATCAGAAAACCTGCAAGGCTGTTAGTCAAAAAGATGGATCTGTTTTGTTCACTGGTGTTAGGTAGAATAATGTCTATAAGATAGATGTGTTTAGTCTAGTTAAGCAGAAAGTTAAGTGTCTTTTATCTGTTAGGGAGGAAAATCTGATTTGGCACAAAAGGTTAGGCCGTGCAAACCCTAAGCTCTTTTAAACCTAAAAACTGTATTTCTACTTAACAACCTCTTGAACTGCTTCAGTTAGATCTGTTTGGTCCTGTTCAAACTGCATCCCTTAGTGGTAAGAAGTATGGATTTGTTATAGTTGATGATTACTCAAGGTGGACTTGGGTAAAGTTTCTGAGAAACAAAGATGAATCCCATAAGGTATTTAATTCTTTCTACAAGCAAGTTATGAATGAAAAAGGTTTTAAAATCATAACTATTAGAAGTGATCATGGAGGTGAGTTTGAGAACAGGTACTTTGAAGAATTTTGTGATGAGAATGGTATCTCTCACAACTTCTCATCCCCCAGAACACCTCAAAAGAAGATGGCCATAACCATGCTGAATGACATGAATGTTGCTACTTACCTATGGTTAAAGCTGTCAACACTGCATGCTACATCAAGAATAGAGTTTACATCAGGTCTATTCTAAACAAAACTCCATATGAACTGTGGAAAGGTAAGAAACCTAATATTTCCTATTTCAAGTAGTTTGGCTACATTTGTTATATGTTAAACACTAAGGATAATCTTGCAAAATTTGATTCCAGATCTCAAAAGTGTACCTTCATTGGTTACTCAGAGAGATCAAAAGCTTATAAAGTGTTTAATAAAGAAACTAACACTGTGGAGGAATCCATACACATTAAGTTTGATGACAAACAGCTTGACTCTGAAGCACAGGAAGCAGGAGCAGATCAAACAACAGAACCAGAGAAAGAAAAGGATGAAAGCAAATCCAAAGATAATGCTGAACCTGAAGACAAGTCAGAAGGAAATAATGGGTGGAAGTACAAGTCTTCACATCCAGAAACACAGATTATTGGAAGCGTGGCTGAACCATTGAAAACCAGATCATCATTTAAAGAAACAAGTTTGTTTGGTTTACTTTCTACCATAGAACCAACTACTGTTGATGAAGCACTGACAAAAGAAGGATGGATTGCTGCAATGCAAGAAGAGCTGAATGAGTTTGAAAGGAATGATGTTTGGGATCTGGTACCCAGACCACACAAAAATATCATTGGAACCAAGTGGGTGTTCAGGAACAAACTCAATGAAAAGGGTGAAGTAGTCAGGAATAAAGCTAGGCTTGTGGCACAAGGATATAGTCAGCAAGAAAGCATTGATTACACTGAGACTTTTGCTCCAGTGGCCAGGTTAGAAGCAATTCGTATCCTACTCTCTTTTGCTGCAAATCATGATATTACTTTGTACCAAATGGATGTCAAAAGTGCTTTCTTAAATGGTTATATAAGTGAGGAAGTCTATGTCAAACAGCCCCCAGGTTTTGAATGTTCTGATTTTCCAAACCATGTTTTTAAACTTAAAAAATCTTTATATGGTTTAAAATAAGCACCTAGGGCATGGTATGACAGACTTAGCAATTTCTTACTTAAAAATCAGTTTGAAAGAGGCCAAATAGATAACACTTTGTTTAGAAAATCCATTTAAGATGATATTCTAATCATTCAAGTTTATGTTGATGATATTGTCTTTGGATCCACTAATGGCACTCTCTGCCAAGAGTTTTCTAACTTGATGAAGTAAGAGTTTCAGATAAGCATGATGGGAGAACTTAAGTTCTTCCTAGGAATTTAGATTCAGCAAGGCAAAACAGGTATACTCATTCACCAATCTAAGTACAATAAAGAACTTCTCAAAAAGTTCAAGATGAGTGATTGTAAGCCTATGGCCACCCCCATCCACCCCACCTCCTCACTTGAAAAAGATGAATCTGGCCAAAAGGTATACCAGAAAACATACAGAGGTATGATTGAATCCCTTCTTTACCTAACTACTTCTAGACTTGACATTTTGTTTAGTGTTTGTGTATGTGCTCGTTTTCAAGCTGACCCTAGGGAATCCCACTTAACTGCTGCCAAAAGAATCCTTAGATACCTTCAAGGAACCACACATCTTACCTTGCTCTACAAGAAAACCCCATCTTACAAACCAAGTGATTTTTGGGATTCTGATTATACTGGAGACAAATTAGAGAGAAAGAGCACAAGTGGCAACTAGACGTTTCTAGGTGATAATCTGATTTCTTGGTCAAGCAAGAGACAAAGCACCATTGCCATGTCAACAGCAGAAGCTGAATACATATCAGCAGCACGATGTAGTTCACAGTTACTATAGATGAAACATCAGTTGGAAGACTACAACATCTTTGAAACCAACATCCCTTTGTTTTGTGACAATACTTCAGCCATAAACCTAACTAAGAACCCTATCATACACTTCAGAGCCAAGCACATTGAAATGAAGCATCACTTTATCAGAGACCAAGTTCCAAAGGGAACAATAAGCATCCAGTTTGTAGACACAGATCATAAATGGGTTGATATCATCACCAAACCATTGCCTCAAGATCGATTTGAGTTCATCAAGAAGTATCTCAACATAATCTCCATATCTTACTAGATCAATTAGTCTTTTTAGAGGAGTAGTTTTGAAATTTTTTGTCATTTATTGTGTGTTATTTATTTTTTGTACTCTGTGGACAAAAAAAAAGGTCAAAAGATTAAAAATAAAGAAAAAAAGAGGTCAAAAGATGAAAAAAAAAGGTCAGAAGATCTCCTTTCTTCCTTCAATCCTTTTTGTCTGATGACAAAGGGGGAGAAGATGTATTTGATATGAAAAAAAAAGGTCAGAAGATCTCCTTTCTTCCTTCAATCCTTTTTGTCTGTTGACAAAGGGGGAGAAGATGTATTTGATAAAGAATCTGGAGCATTAGACTTTGGGGGAGAAAAAGTCAAAATAAAGCATAGTCTTAGGGGGAGTCAAATTCAAAAGAAAGAAAAATAGTAATAAAAAATACAAGGTTTTGTCATCATCAAAAAAAGGGAGATTGTTGGAACCAAGTTGGTTCTATACTTAGAATTTTGATGTTAACAAAAGTATTTTATGTAAATATTATTTTGACTTAGAAGAAAAAATCAGAAGCTGTGTAAAATTAGAGGATGACACCACCAGAGGAAGCAACCAGATGATAGAAATGTCACCAGAAGGTTAGGCTAGATAATGCAGCCAGAGGGTACCAGAGGATGCATCCTGAAGGCACCAAAAGATACACCTCCAGAGGATGTCATCAAAGGCAAAATATCAAAGGACAAGTAACATCATCAGAGGATATCTTTCTTGGCCCAGATCAGAAGGAAGCAGAGTCCAGAAGGAAACTTGGTCCAGATCAGAAGGAATCATAAGTCAGACTTGGTCCAGACTTAATCCTGACCAGAAGATAGCTTGGTCTTGAATATAAGAATCAATCCAGACTAAATCCAGACTTGGTCCAGAGCAGAAGATAACTGGTCCAGAACAAATGACTTGGTCTAGACTAGAAGATAGCATGGTCCATAACATAAAACTCAATCCAGATCAAAAGAAATGATTGTCCAGATTTAATCCAGACGTGATCCAGATCAGAGGATAAAATGTGCAGATTAAAAGATCAATGGTTTAGATTTAAGTTTCATGGCCCAATGTTGGTCGAGATCAGAAGATCATATCATATGGCCCAGTATTGGCCGAGATCAGAAGATAACGAGATTAGGGCAGATCCGATTACATAAGTCCAGAGTTGGTCGAGATCAGAAGATCATATGGTCTAGATTTTAATCATGATGAAAATCAGTGAGGACTTGATTAAAATTCGAAGAAGACTTGGTTAAATTTTGATAGAAATTTGATCAAAGTATTAAGGGGATTGGATTCAAAAATTATTGAAGACTTGAAGAAATTTGAATGCAATTTGAAGCTTAAAAAGATATGGTTTGAAATTAAAAGAAACAAGATTGGTCAACAGAATTTTCAAATGCAATCTGAAGCTAAAAAGATACGGTTTTTATTTAAGTGAAATAGGATTGACGAAGTTATTTTTGCAAGAGAATCTAGACAGATACAGCTCGAATTTGATCATGGAAGAAACCCTGATTTTCATCTATAAAAGGAGGCTCAAGGCAAAAGACTTTGCATCGAAAATTAGTAAAAGAGTCATAAACTTCCAGAAGCAAACACTCGAGTTTTCAGTGAGGTTAATTGTGAGTCAGATCTATATTGTTGAAGTAGAGTCTACAATCTGAACAATCCGAAGAAGCAGCAATTGACTTTGCAATTAGATTCAAGGTGTTGAAATCCTTTCTGCAATCTGGGGTTGTCAGATTGGTAGGAGAAGACTTGACTTGTGAAGTCAATGTGCTGTGTTCCTCAAAATTCTAGGATTGTTAGACTGTTTGGGAAGACTGACTTGGAGGGTCAGTAGTGTTGTTGTAATTCAAAGGTTTTGAATTAGTGGAAAAATCCTTCGAGGTGAAGGGACTGGATGTAACCTAGTTAATGGTGAACCAAGATAAATCTTTGTGTTGATTATTTTACTTTATCCGCTGCTAATTCTGTTTGTTTATATATCAGATTCTAAATAATCATCAAAAACAGAAAAAGAATTCAAGTATTACAAACACAATTCAACCCCCCTTCTCGTGTTTGCACCTTCAACTATTATCTTCTGGTGACGTCATCCTCTGATGACATCTTCTGCTTCTAATTTGTATCTTCTGGAGGTATCTTCTAGTTGAATCTTCTGTTGACGTCATCCTCTGGTGTATCCTCTAGTGACGTCATCCTCTGATTTTTTACATCCTCTGATTTTTCATATCCTCTGATTTTTCATTCTTCTTCTAAGTCAAAATATGATTTTCATAAAATACTTTTGTTAACATCAAAACATTAATTGAAAGAACCAACTTTGTTCCAACAATCTCCCCCTTTTTTATGATGACAAAACTTTGTATTTTTTGTAACACTTTTTCTTTCTTGTGACTTTGACTCCCCCTAAGAATAAGCTCCATTTTATGTTTCTCCCCCTAAGTCTAATGCCCCAGATACTTTATCAAATACATCTTCTCCCCCTTTGTCATCTGACAAAAAGGATTGAAGGAAACTTTATTTTTTGTTCCACCTTTTTATTTATTTTGAAAAACAATACACAAAAATAATAATAAAAAAATATAGTAAAAACATAACTAGGCTATTGGTTAGGGATGAGGGTAAGGTTTAGGTTTTTCTTGATGAAGTCAAATCTATCTTCAGGTAAGGGTTTGGTGAATATGTCAGGCCATTGATGTCGGTGTCTACAAATTGGATGTTGAGTGTCCCTTTTTGAACATAATCTCTGACGAAGTGGTGTTTGATCTCTATGTATTTGGCTCTAGAATGAAGGATAGGGTTTTTTGTTAGGTTAATGGCTGAAGTCTTGTCACAATATCCACTAAGTTGATATGTAGGAGTTTTCTTGTAGAACAGGGTGAGATTGGTAGTTCCTTTTAGGTATCTCTGTAGGATTTTTGGCCTTAGTCATCCTTTTTCAAGTGAGCTGGTAGGGTGCATTGGGGTAGCCATAGGTTTGCAATCACTCATCTTAAACTTGAGAAGATCTTTTGTATATTTTGTTTGATGAATGTATAGACCTTTTTGACATTGCTGAATTTGAATCCCTAGGAAGAACTTAAGTTCTCCTATCATGCTCATTTGAAATTCATGCTGCATCAATTTAGACAATTCTTGGAAGAGAGCGCCATTAGTAGATTCAAAGATAATATCATCAATATAAACTTCAAGGATCAAAATATCATCTTTAATTGATTTTCTAAAAAGTGTATTGTCTATTTGTCCTCTTTCAAAGTTATTTTTAAGTAAGAAGTAACTAAGTCTATCATACCATGCCTAGGTGCTTGTTTTAAACCATACAAAGATTTTTTATGTTTAAAAACATGGTTTGGAAATTCAGAACATTCAAAACCTAGGGGTTGTTTAACATAGACTTCTTCACTTATATAACCATTTAAAAATGCACTTTTAACATCCATTTGAAATAATGAAATGTTAAAAATTCACTTTTAACCTAGCCAATGGATCAAATGTTTCAGTGTAGTCAATACCTTCTTGTTGATTGTATCCTTGTGCAACACATCGTGCCTTGTTTCTAACAACTTCTCCTTTTTCATTCAGCTTGTTTCTGAAAAACCACTTGGTTCCAATAATGTTCTTTTATAGTCTTGGAACTAGATCCAAAATATCATTCATTTAGCTCTTCATGCATTGGTAGACTCCATCTATATCATTCTTTTGACTCATCTTCAGATTTATCCTCTGAAGATTTTTCGTATTCTTGCTTGTAGCTTCTGCTTTTTCAAGTTCTTTTGCCTGCATCAGCTTTTGGATATGGTAAATCAGCTTCTGGTTCTAGTAGATCTGTATCAGCTTCTGGTTCTAGTAAATCAGCTTCTGGTTCTGGTAAATCTGCATCAGCTTATGGTTCTCGTAAACCTGCATCAGCTTCTGGTTGTAGTAAATCAGCTTCTGGTTCTGCTAGATCTGCATCAGCATCTGGTTCTAGTAAACCTGCATCAGCTTCCTCTAGTTCTGGTAAACCTGCATGGATTTCCTTTGGTAATGGTAAACCAACTTCGGTTTGAAGGTGCAAACACGAGAAGGGGGGGTTAAATTGTGTTTGTCAAACTTGAATTCTTTTGCTATTTTGTTGAATGTTGATGCGAATTATTGGATGAATAATTGATCAAACTTAGCAGTAGATAATAACAACTTAAGAACACAACAATTTATCCTAGTTCACCATTAACTTGGCTACATCGAATCCCTTCATCCTGAAGGCTTTAATCTACTAATTCAAAATCTTTGAATTACAACACCTGACCCTCCAAGTCAGTCTTCTCAAACAGCCTGACAACCCCAGACTTTTGAGGAACGAAAACAATACCTTGACTCTACAAGTCAAGTCTTTTCCTACCAATATGAAAACCCCAGATTGAAGAAGGAATCTACACCACTATCGGGTTTGATTAGAAGGGTTTGGAACTCTGCAAAGTTGCTTCTGGAAAGCTGATTGCTGCACTGAATTTCTCTCTCGAAAACACTTAGAAAATTTTGAACTCAAGTGATTCTCTCTTTTGAACTCTCGGATTGTGTTGAATATGAAGCTTGAGTTCTTGAATTTTTTATGCTTGATGATGCTGCCTGAAGTCTCCTTTTATAGCTATAGATAGGGCTGTGTCCAAGCTTAAATTCAAAATAGATCTTCCTCAGATTTCCTTTGAAAATACTGTTGGTCAATCCTGTTTCGCTTAAATAAAAATCGTATCTTTTTAGCTTCAGATTGCATTTGAAAATTCTGTTGACCAATCTTGTTTCTTTTAATTTCAAACCATATCTTTTTAAGCTTCAAATTGCATTCGAATTTCTTCAAGTCTTTAGTGATTTTTTTTAATCAAATCCCCTTAATACTTTGATCAAATTTCAATCAAAATTTAATCAAGTCTTCTTCAAATTTTAATCAAGTCTTCACTGATTTGCATCATGAATTAAATTTTGGACCGTGTGATCTTCTTATCTCGACCACCTCTGGACCATGTAATCTGATTTGTACCAATTTGTGATCCTCTAATATGAACCATTGATCTTTTAATCTGGACCATTGATCTTTTAATCTGGACATTTGATATTTTAATCCGGACCATTGATCTTTTAATCTGGACATATATCCTCTTATCTAGACCAAGTATAGACTAAGTCTGGATTAAATCTGGACTAACTCTTATGTTCTGGACAATTATATCTTCTGCTCTGAACTAAGTTTTATGTTATGGACCTTGTTATCTTCTGTTCTGGGCCAAGTCTGGACCAAGTCATTTGTTTTGGACCAGTTATCTTCTGCTCTAGACCAAGTCTAGATTATGTCTGGATTGATTCATATATTCACGACCATGCTATCTTCTGGTCAGGATTAAGTCTAGACCAAGTCAGACTTATGTTTCCTTCTGGTCTAGACCAAGTCTCCCTCTGACAAGCTTCCTAATGGTCTGGACCAGGTCTCCTTTTGGACTCTGCTTCCTTCTGATCTGGGCCAAGAAAGATATCCTCTGATGATGTTATTTTTCGTTCCCTTTGATGATATCCTCTAATTGATGCTATCCTCTTATGTTTGCCTTTGATGACATCCTCTGGTATCCTCTTGAGGTATCTTCTGGTACCCTCTGATGACATCCTCTAGTATCCTCTATATGCATCCTCTGGTATCCTCGGGATGTTTCCTCTGGTATTCTCTGGATGTATCCTTTGGCCGAACTTTCTGGTGGCATTTTTTATCTTCTGGTGACGTCATCCTCTGGTGGTGTCATCCTCTGATTTTCCTTCTAAGTCAAAATACGATTTTCATAAAATACATTTGTTAACATCAAAACTTTAATTGCAAGAACCAACTTGGTTCCAACAATCTCCCCCTAAGACTTAGCTTTACTTTGAAGTTTTCTCCCCCTAAGTCTAATGCCCCAGATTCTTTATCAAATACATCTTCTCCCCCTTTGTCATCAGACAAAAAGGATTGAAGAAGAAAGGAGATCCTCTGAAAGAAAAAAAAATTCATCTTCTGACTTTTTTAATTTTTATTTTGAAAAAAAATACACGACAATAAAAGTTTAATAACAAAAAAAAATTAAACTAAGCTATTTGTCAGGAATGAAAGTAAGATTAAGGTTTTTCTTGATGAAGTCAAACCTATCTTCAGGTAGTGGTTTAGTGAATATGTCAGCCCATTGATGGTCGGTGTCTACAAACTGGATAGTGTCCCTTTTTGAACATAATCTCTGATGAAGTGGTGTTTGATTTCTATGTGTTTGGATCTAGAATGAAGGATAAGGTTTTCAATTAGGTTGATGGCTGAAGTGTTGTCACAGTATAAAGGGATGTTGGTTTCCATGATGTTTTTCAGCTGATGTTTCATCCAAATGAGTTGAGAGCTGCATCCGGCTGCTGAGATATATTCAGCTTATGTTGTTGACATTGCAATGGTGCTTTGTCTATTGTTTGATTAGGATATTAAATTATCTTCCAAGAACGTGCAGTTTCCACTTGTGCTCTTTCTCTCAAGTTTGTCTCCAGCATAATCAGAGTCACACTATCCACTTAGTTTGTATCTAGGAGTTTTCTTGTAGAACAAGGTGAGGTTGGTAGTGCATTTTAGGTATCTAAGGATTCTCTTAACGACATTTAAATTGGATTCCCTAGAGTCATACTGAAATCGTGCACATGCGCATACACTAAACATAATGTCAGGTCTAGAAGCAGTGAGGTAAAGGAGAGACCCTATCATACCTCTTTAGGATTTTTCATCAACTTTTTGGCCTGAGTCATCCTTTTCAAGTGAGCAGGTAGGGTGCATTGGGGTAGCCATAGGTTTGCAGTCACTCATCTTAAACTTCTTGAGAAGCTCTTTTGTATATTTTGATTGATGAATGTATATACCTTTTTTACTTTGCTGAATTTATATGTCTAGGAAGAACTTAAGTTCTCCCATCATGCTCATTTGAAATTCGTGCTGCATCAATTTAGAAAATTCATAGAAGAGAGTGCCATTAGTAGATCCAAAGATAATATCATCAACATAAACTTGAATAATCAGAATATAATCTTTTATTGATTTTCTAAAAAGAGTATTGTCTACTTGTCCTCTTTCAAAGTCATTTGTAAGTAAGAAGTTACTAAGTCTATCATACCATGCCCTAGGTGCTTGTTTTAAACCATACAAAGAATTTTTAAGTTTAAAAACATAGTTTGGAAATTCAGAACTTTCAAAACCTAGGGGTTGTTTAACATAGACTTCTTCACTTATATAACCATTTAAAAATGCACTTTTAACATCCATTTGAAATAATGACATGTTATTATTAGCAGCAAAGGAAAGTAGGATACGAATAGCTCATAACCTAGCCACTGGTGCAAAAGTCTCAGTGTAGTCAATACCTTCTTCCTGACTGTAGCCTTGTGCAACAAGTCGTGCCTTGTTTTTGACAACTTCTCCTTTTTCATTCAGCTTGTTTCTAATAATATTCTTTTCTGGTCTTGGAACTAGATCCCAAACATCATTCCTTTCAAATTCATTTAACTCCTCATGCATAGAAAGAATCCATCCATCTTCCCTCAGTTTTTCATCAATAGAAGTAGGCTCAATAGATGAGAGTAAGCCAAACAAATTGGTTTCTTTAAGTGATGATCTGGTCCTTAAGGGATCACTTGCACTCCCAATTATTAGTGTTTTGGGATGAGAAGATTTGTACTTCCATCCATATCTTCCTTCTGACTTATCTTCAGATTCATCCTTTGAAGATTTGTCGGGTTCTTCTATTTTGCTTTCATCCTCCACCTTTTCAAGCTCTCTTGGTTGGTTTGCATCAGCTTACTTTGGTTCTGGTAAACCTGCACTATCATCATCTTGCTTTGACTTTTCAAGATCAAGCTGTTTTTCATCAAATTTAACATGTATGGACTCCTCCACGATATTTGTTTCCCTGTTAAACACTATATGCTTTCGATCTTTCAGAGTAACCAATAAAGGTACACTTCTGAGATCGAGAATCAAATTTTCCAAGATTATATTTAGTGTTCAACATATAACAAGTACAGCCAAATTGTGTTTTATTCAATATGGATCTAATATAGACTCTATTTTGAATATAACATGTGGTATTAATTGCTTCTACCCAAAAGAGTTTTGCAACATTCATATCATTTAGCATTGTTCTGGCCATTTCTTGGAGTGATCTATTTTTTCTTTCTACAACTCCATTTTGTTGGGGTGTTCTAGGAGAAGAAAAGTTGTGAAAGATTCCATTCTCACCACAAAATTTCAAAGAATTTGTTGTCAAATTCTCCTCCATGATCACTTCCAATTGATATAATTTTAAGACCTTTTTCATTCATTATTTGTTTGCAAAAAGTTATAAACACTTTGTGGGATTCATCCTTACTTCTTAAAAATTTTACCCATGTCCACCTAGTGTAATCATCTACAATGACAAACCCATATTTCTTACCACTTAGAGATGCTATTTTTACTGGCCCAAATAGATCTATGTGTAATAGCTCAACGGGCTTTGAGGTAGATATTGAGTTTTTAGGATTGAAAGAATTTTTTGTTTGTTTTTCCTTTTGACAAGCTTCACACAAAATTTCAGTTTTGTAGCTTAGCTTAGGTAAAATTCTCACCAGTTGAAGTTTATTTAGTTTTGAAACAAATCTAAGGTTAGCATGGCCTAATCTTTTATGTAAAATTAATTTCTCTTCATTTACTGACACTAGACACTTAACTTTTTGTTTCTCTAGACTAAATAGATTTATCTTGTAAATATTGTTTTGCCTATAACCTGCAAAGAGTACTGATCCATCCTTCTGACTAATAGCTTTGCATGTTTTTTGAATAAATATAATATAATTACTATCACATAATTGACTAATACTTAATAAATTATGCCTAAGGCCTTTAACTAGTAGTACATCTTTAATAGAGGAAGAAGTACCATTACCAATCGTTCCTCGACCAATGATTTGGCCTTTTTGCTTTCCTCCAAAAGCCATTGTCCCTTCATTTTCAGAATCAGATTCTGTATCGGATCCAAAGGCAATGTCTGTGTGAGCCATCAGAGCCAGTTCTGTTTCTGATTTACTTCCAAAATCAGAGCTTGGGTTGGATCCAAAGGCAGAGTTGTACAAGCCATAAGAGCCAGTTCTGCTTCTTCATCTTTTGATTCTCTTCTAGAGTTAGCATCAGTGTCATATCCAGAGGCAGAATGAGTATGAGCTATCAGTGCCAATTATGCTTCTTCTGATTTACTTTTAGAGTTGATTCCAGAGGCAGAATGTATGAGAGCCATCATGGCTAATTCTGCTTCTTCATCTTCAGAGGATTCATCATAATCATCCCATGTTGCCATTAGATTCTTCTTCTTCGATTTGGAGTCTTTCTTCTGGTTTTTCCTTTTCTCCAGATTTTTACATTCTAACTTGATGTGCCCAGGTTCATTGCATCCATAGCAGATGATGCTCTTCTTGTCTTGTTCATCCTTTCCTCTATTGGAATGCTTGGAATTCCTCTGGGGAAACTTCTTCCTTCTACCTTGCCACATTTTCAGAATCTTTTGGGTTATGAAGGCAATGTCTTCTGCTTCTGATTTCTGATTCTGGTCCTCATAATCACTATCTTCTGATTCTATTTTTGCTTCTGCTTCTGCTTTTAGAACTTTCTTCTGTTTAGACTTGAAGGCTAGGGTTTTATTCTTCTTCTTGGGTTCATCTTCTTCCATCTCTATTTCATGTGACTTGAGAGAACTGATCAATTCTTCCAGCTTCAGAGTGTTCAAGTCCTTTGCTTCCTGAATGGCAGTGACCTTTGGTCTCCACTTCGTTGGCACACTTCTAAGGATTTTCTTCACATGGTCAGCAGTGGTATAGCTTTTCTTGAGTACTCTTAATCTTGAAACCAGAGTCATAAATCTGGAAAACATTGCTTCAATGTCTTCATCTTCTTCCATCTTGAACAGGTCGTACTTCTTGACTAGAATGTTGGCTTTTGCTTCTTGAACTTGCATGCTGCCTTTGTAAGTCAGAACCAGACTATCATAGATGCTTTTTGTTGTTTTCTTGTTAGTGCACTTGTCAAACTCCTTGAATGTGATTGCATTGATCATGAACGTTCTGGATTTGTGATGTAACTTAAACATCTTCTTCTGGTCAGCATCAAAATCTTTCCTGGGAAATTTAACACCATCAGCATCTCTTGGAGCAGTATAGCCATTTTCCACAATGTCCCAAAGTTCGAGATCCTGTGAGAAAAAGAAACTCTTCAGCCTGTCCTTCCAGTACTCGAACTGTTTCCCATGAAACATAGGTGGTCTGTTGATGTTTCCTCCAATAGCTTCTTCATTGATTCCAGACATGTTGAACCCGTGGATCTTTCCTCAAACACTGTCAAGTGCTCAGTCTTGAGACCGAGCTCTAATGCCAATTGAAGGTGCAAACACGAGAAGGGGGGTTGAATTGTGTTTGCCAAACTTTGAATCTTTTTGTTGTTTTGTTGAAATTTGATGGGATTTACTTGATAAATAAATAATCAGACTTAGCAGTGGAAAATAACAGCTTAAGAACACAGCAATTTATCTTGGTTCACCATTAACTTGGCTACATTCAGTCCCTTCATCATGAAGGCTTTAATCCACTAACTCAAAGCCTTTGAATTACAGCACCTGACCCTCCAAGCCAGTCTTCTCAAACAGCCTGACAACCCCAGACTTTTGAGGAACGAAAATAACACATTAACTCTACAAGTCAAGTCTTCTACTAGCAATCTGACAATCCCAGATTGAAGAAGGAATCTGCACCACTATCGGGTTAGATTACAAGATTTGGAACTCTGCAAATTTGCTTCTGGAAAGCTGATTGCTGGGCTAATTCTTGCACACTGTTGTTGCTTCTGGAAAGCTGATTGTTGCACTTAATTTCTCTCTCAAAAATATTGTGTTGAAAATACTGCTTTTGCACTCAAGTGATTCTCTCTTTTGAACTCTCATATTGTGTTGAATATGAAGCTTGAGCTCTTGTATTTTCAATGCTTTATGCTGCTGCCTGAAGCCTCCTTATATAGCTGCAAATTGGGTTTTGTCCAAGCTTAAATTCGAAATAGATCTTGCTCAGATTTCCTTTGAAAATACTGTTGGCCAATCCTGTTTCACTTAAATAAAAATCATATTTTTTTAGCTTCAGATTGCATTTGAAATTTCAGTTGACCAATCTTGTTTCTTTTAATTTCAAACCATGTCTTTTTAAGCTTCAGATTGCCTTCGAATTTCTTCAAGTCTTCAGTGAATTGTTGAATCAAATCTCTTTAATACTTTGATCAAATTTTTATCAAAATTTAATCAAGTCTTCTTCGAATATTAATCAAGTCTTCACTGATTTTCATCATGATTAAAATCTGGACCATATGATCCTCTAATCTCGGCCAACTTTGGATCATATAATCTGATTTGTACCAATTCTGTGATCCTCTGATCTCCACCAATTCTGGACCATGTGATCTGATCTGTTTTACATTCTGCACTTTGATTTTTTAAAACATTAACTTCTTTTGTTAGAATTTTATTTTCTTTCCTAAGTGTTTTCAGTTTTAAAGACAAATTGTTATTAACATTTAAAATATCATTCATTGCAGTAATTTAATCAGATCAGGTGAACTCAGAAAATACCTCTTTTTCTTCATCTTCTATTTCACTTCCTGAGTCAGAATCTGTGTTGGATCTAGAGGCAGAGTTGGTGTGAGCCATCATAGCCAATTCTGTTAGAACCAAGTTGGTTCTAAGTACTTAGGATTTTTATGTTAACTAAAGCACTCCATGTAATCTTATTTGTACATAGAATTACCACATTAAATGCCACCAGAAAATGAAGTTACTAGAGGAAGAAGATGAAGTCATCAGAGGCAGAAGACAAATTACCAAAGGATAAAATCAGACCAAAGGATACACCTCTAGAAGATATTAGATAATGCATCCAGAAGGTACCAGAGGATGCATCCTGAAAGCACCAGAGGATACACCAGGATGTCAAAACACCATCAGAGGATATCTTTCCTGGCCCATATCAAAAGGAAGCAGAGTCCAGAAGAAGACCTGAACAAGACTAGAAGGAAGCCTGCCAGAGGGAGACTTGTTCAAGACTAGAAGGAATCATAAGTCAGACTTGTTCCAGACCAGAGGGAGACTAAGTCCATACCAGAAGAAATGATGTCCAGATTTAATCCAGACCTCATCCAGATTAGAAGGTAATTGTCCACACTAAAATATCATAAGTCTAGATTTAATTTCAGTTCAATCTAGACCCAGTCTAGAATTGGTCCCGATCAGAGGGAATATATTTAGATCAATGGTCCAGATTTAAGCATCATGGCCCAGTGTTGGCCGAGATCAGAAGATCAGACCATATGGCCCAGTGTTGGCCGAGATCAGAAGATTAAAACGTCTTGTCCAGTATTCGCCGAAATCAGAGGATCACAGCAGATCAGTTTGTATGGTCCAGATGTGGACGAGAGCAGAAGATCAAACGTTCGAGATTTAATCATGATGATACAAAATATCAAAGTATTAAAAGGATTTGATACAAAAATAAATTGAAGTCTTGTGGAATTCAAAAGCTATTAGCGGGAAGAAAGATTTGATCCAGAATTAATTAAGAACAGGATTGGCCAAAGTTATTTTCGAATGCATATCTGGAGCTAAAAAGATATGTTTTATATTTAAGAGAAACCCGATTGGCCAAGTTATTTTAGCAAGAGAATCCAGCAAGATACAACTCGAATTTAAGCTTAGAAGAAACCCTAATTCACATCTATAAAACGAGGCTCAAGACTGAAGACTCAGCATCGAAAATACTTGAGAGTCATACACTTCCAAAAGCAAAATACTTGAGTTTTCAGTCAGGTCAATTGTTAGTATCCGCTTTCCAGAAGCAAGCACTCTAAGTTTTTCCTTCCCTTTTGTTAGATCTAATTTGTTGAAGTAGAGTCTACAATCTGAACGAGTTAGAAGGAGTAACATATTACTTAGCAGTTAGATTCAAGGTTCTTTTCCTCAAAAGTCTAGGATTGTTAGACTGTTTGAGAAGACAGACTTGGAGGGTCAATGGTATTGTTGTAATTCAAGGTTTTGTTATAAAACTGCAAAAACAGAAAAAGTAATCAAGTTAGTCAAACACAATTCAACCCCTCTTCTCATGTTTGCACCTTTTATTGGCATGAGAGCTCGGTCTCAAGGCTGAGCACTTAACTAGTGTTTGAGGAAAGGTCCAAGGGGTCAATAACATGGCAGAATCCAAAGATGATTTTGGAGGCAACATCAACAAACCACCACTGTTTGATGGAGACAGGTTTGAGTATTGGAAGGACAGAATGAGAAATTTCTTCATATCTCAAGATCCTGAATTATGAAAGCTGGTAGTCAAAGGGTACATTGCACCTACTGTTCCAGGAGATCCAATTATAGAACTGGACATGGAGGATATGAAACCAGACAAGAGCAAATTATACAAACTGCATCACAAGTCCAGAACTATCATGATCAGTGCCATCACATTCAAGGAATTTGACAAATGCACAGATAAAGAAACAGCAAAGAGCATATTTGATAATCTGGTTCTGACCGATGAAGGAAGCCAGCAGGTTCAAGAAGCAACGGCTAACATACTGGTCAAATAGTATGAGATGTTCAAGATGGAAGACGATGAAGACATTGATGGAATGTTCCGTAGATTCCAAACTCTAATATCTGGACTGAAGGTCTTGAAGAAAAGCTACACAACAACAGATCATGTCAAGAAGATTCTAAAAAGCTTACCAACCAAGTGGAGACCAATGGTTACTGTAGTTTAACAAGCCAGAGATCTGAATAACTTAACACTTGAAGATCTGATTAGCTCACTCAAGTCTCATGAAATAGAACTGGAGGCAGATGAACCAAAGAAGAAGAAGAATCTGGCCCTGAAGTCGAAACAGAAGAAAGCTGTAAGGGCAGCACCATAATCAGAGAATAGCAACAGTGACGGTGATGATATGGCTTACTTAACCAAACAGATGGTTAAGATCGGGGAAAACAGGAAGAGGAGAGGCTCCAAGAAGAAACATAACAACAAAGGAAAGGAATAATCTGAAAAGAAGAGTATCATCTGTTATGGCACACGTCATAATCAGAAGAAGAATCGTCTGATAGCAGCCTAGGATGCATCAGAATCAGAAGAAGAATCGTTTGATGAAGAAGAGGCAGAAACAGCAATGATGGCACACATCAGGTCTGCCTCTTGACTTCATAAAGGCACAGTTTCAGGAAGGAAAGCAGGAAGAAGGAAGAATGATCGAAGCAGTCATTCAGGCAAGTCTGGAAGCAATTCTGGCTCTGATGGCTCATACCAACTCAAGTTCTGGATACAGCTCAGGCTCTACAGATTCAAAAGATGAAGACAATAAGGTATTTTCTGATCTCACTAAATCTGAATTAATTGATGCATTAAAAGATTTTTTAAATGCAAACAATAAGATGTCTTTAAAACTGAAAACTCTTAGGGAAGATAAGAAAAATCTGACCAAAGAAGTCCAAGTTTTAAAGAATCAAAATTCTAAGTATGCAACTGAAAACAAGGATTTTAAAACTGAAGTTGCAAGACTCAAATCTTAAAACCAAACTCTCAAAAGTAATATTTGTTCCACTTCCAAAACTGTTTGTGAATCTAATATGCATGAGCAATTTTTTCAAAACTTTATTTCTAATGGAGTGGAAAGAAGTAAATATGCATCTATGATTTATGGAAACAGTAACATTGGAAAGAGAGGTCTTGGTTTTACAGAAACTATTGTTGAAACTAAAACTGTTCATTCTGATGTTTTATGCATTGTTTGTGCTAAGAAAGATCACTATGAATTATCTTGTCTAATGGTAAAATCTAAACAAGATCAGAGAGCTGTTAAAACTAAGAAACCTGGACCCAATCAGTTCTGGGTACCAAAAGATCAAATTGTCTATGTTGCAGATATTCTGAGCAACCAAAAGGAGACACCAATAATGGTGCCTGGACAATGGATGTTGGCAATGCACAAGCAGAAGAAGGTTTATGTTTCTGTTACAACAAGACAGAGGCAATCTGAGTCTGATGGAAGAAGGTCTGGTCAACTCAACCAGAACCAGAATTGGAACCATAATCAAAACTGGAACCCGAATCAGAACAGGAACTGGAACTAGAACCAGTACTGGAAACAGTATCAGAAACACAGGAACCAGAACAAGAATCAGTACTGGAACCAGAACCAGAATCAATATTGGAACTAGAACCAGAACCAGAATCAGTACTGGAACCAAAACCAGAACCAGAACAGGTATCAGTATCAAAGGTTCAGGAATTATCAAATTCATCAGAACCACCAGATTCATCAGAACCACTAGATTCACCCAAATCACCAAAACACCAGATTCATCAGAACCACCATATTCACCCAAATCACCAGATTCACCAGAATCATCAAGGTTATCAGAATCACCAGATTCACCAAAGTTTCCATAACCAAAACATGTTCCAGAATCATTAGAGGAACATGGTTTATCGACCAAAGAAGAATCAAGGAAACTGCTCAAACAGGCCAGAAGCAGAACTAGCTCTGATGGCTCGAAAAGAAGCTGAGTTTGAGTCTGACTCTGATTCTAACAGAGATAAAGCAAGGTCTGATCAGCAACACAAAGCTTGGTATCTTGACAGTGGCTTCTCTAAACACATGATAGGAGACAAATCTATGTTTCTGAATCTGACTATGACGAATGGAGGCAAAGTTTCCTTTGGAGGAAACCAGAAAGGTCAGATTATTGGTACAGGAACTGTTAGTAACACTTCTTCTTCCCTTTCTATTAAAAATGTTCTGTTAGTTAAAGGGCTAAAGCATAATCTTCTGAGCATAAGTCAATTAAGTGATTGCAAGTATGATGTTATCTTTAATCAGAAAACTTGCAAAGCTGTTAGTCAACTTGATGGGTCTATTTTATTTACTGGCATTAGGAAGGATAATGTTTATAAAACTAAAAAATGTGTTTCTACCTCTCAACCACTTGAACTGCTTCACTTAGATCTATTTGGTTCTGTTCAAATAGCTTCACTCAGTGGTAAGAAATATGGTTTTGTAATTGTTGATGATTACTCAAGGTGGACTTGGGTAAAAAATTTAAAGAACAAAGATGAATCTCACGAAGTGTTTATTTCTTTTTGTAAGCAAGTAATAAATGAACAGGGTGTCAAGATCATAACCATCAGAAGTGATCATGGAGTTGAATTTGAGAACAAATACTTTGAAGAATTCTGTGATGAGAATGGCATCTCTCACAACTTCTCATCCACCAGAACACCTCAACAGAATGGAGTGGTAGAAAGGAAGAATAGATCACTGCAGGAGATGGCCAGAACCATCCTGAATGATATGAAGCTTGCCACCTACCTTTGGGCAGAAGCTGTCAACACAGCTTGCTACATTCAAAATAGAGTGTACATCAGGTCAATCTTAAATAAAACTCCATATGAAATGTGGAAAGGTAAGAAACCTAACATTTCTTATTTCAAGCAATATGGCTGTACTTGTTTTATGTTGAACACTAAAGATAATCTAGCTAAGTTTGACTCTAGATCTCAAAAGTGTACCTTTATTGGTTACTTTGGGAGATCAAAAGCTTATAGAGTGTTTAACAAGGAAACTAAAACTGTGGAAGAATCAATCCACATTAAGTTTGATAATAAACAGCTTGACTCTGAAAAGTCAAAGCAAGATGAGGAAATTGCAGGTGAACCAGAGGCACAAGAACCAGAAGCTGGACCAGCAGCAGAACCTGAGAAAGACAAAGATGAAAGCAAGGAAGAAGAACATGCTGACTCTGAAGACAAGTCAGAGGGAAAGAATGGATGGAAGTACAAGTCTTCACACATAGAAACTCTCAATATTGGAAGTGCAGCAGAACCATTGAAGACTAGATCATCAAGTAGAGAAACCAGTCTGTTTGGTTTACTCTCAACAATTGAACCAAGCAATGTTGATGAAGCTTTGGCAGAGGAAGGTTGGATACTTGCAATGCAAGAATAGCTGAATGAATTTCAAAGGAATGATGTTTGGGATCTGGTATCCACACCTAACAAAAACATTATTGGAACCAAGTGGGTGTTCAAGAATAAACTCAATGAAAAAGGTGAAGTGGTAAGGAACAAAGACATATTTGTAGCTCAAGGATACAGTCAACAGGAAGGTATTGATTACACTGAGACTTTTGCTTCAGTGGCCAGGTTAGAAGTAATTAGAAATCTTTTATCATTTGCTGCTAATCATGATATAATTCTGTATCAAATGGATGTTAAAAGTGCATTCTTAAATGGCTATATAAGTGAGGAAGTCTATGTCAAACAGCCCCTTGGATTTGAAAATTCTGATTTTCCAAACCATGTTTTAAAACTTAAAAAATCTTTATATGGTTTAAAACAAACACCAAGGGCATGGTATGACATAATTAGTAACTTTCTACTTAAGAATGAATTTGATAGAGGCCAGATTGATAATACTCTATTTAGGAAATCCATTAAAAATGATATTTTGATTATTCAAGTTTATGTTGATGATATCATCTTTGGATCCACTAATGGAACTTTGTGCAAGGAGTTCTCTGACCTAATGCAGAAAGAGTTCCAAATGAGCATGATGGGAGAACTTAAGTTCTTCCTAAGAATTCAGATTCACCAATGTAAATCAGGTATACTCATTCACCAATCTAAATACACTAAAGAACTTCTCAAAAAGTTCAAGATGAGTGACTGTAAGCCTATGGCCACCCTCATGCACCCAACCTGCTCACTTGAGAAAGATGAAACCAGCCAAAAGGTAGACCAGAAAACTACAGAGGTATGATTGGATCCCTTCTTTACCTAACTGCTTCTAGACATGACATTTTGTTTAGTGTTTGTGTCTGTGTCCGTTTTCAAGCTGATCCTAGGGAATCCCATTTAACTGTTGTCAAAAGAATCTTGAGATACCTTAAAGGAACCACCAACCTTACCTTGCTATACAAGAAAACCCCCAACTACAAACTAAGACGTTTTTGTGATTCTGACTATGTTGGAGACAAGTTGGAAAGGAAAAGTACAAGTGGCAACTGCACATTCTTAGGTGATAATTTGATCTCTTGGTCAAGCAAAAGACAAAGCACCATTGCCATATCAACAGTTGAAGCTGAGTATATATCCGCAGCAGGATGCAGCTCACAGTTAATCTGGATGAAACATCAACTTGAAGATTACAACATCTTTGAAACCAATATCCATTTGCTCTATGATAACACCTCAGTCATAAACCTAACCAAGAACCCTATCTTACACTCTAGAGCCAAACACGTTGAAATAAAACACCATTTCATTAGGGACCATGTTCAAAAAGGGACTTTAAGCATCCAGTTTGTGGACATTGATCATCAATGGGCTGATATCTTCACCAAAGAATTACCTGAAGATAGGTTCGAGTTCATCAAGAAGCATCTCAACATTATCTCCATATTTGACTAGCTCAAGTAGTCATCTTAGGAGTTTTTAATTTTCTTGTAATTTTACTGTATGTCTTTTATTTTCTTGGTTTTACTTTCTGTACTTTGTAAAGAGAAAAACAAAAATAGTAAGACCTCTTTTTGGCTGATGACAAAAAGGGGGAGAGAGAGAGAGAAAAAAAGGAGAAATAAGTAGAAAAGGAGAGATAAAAAGAAAGGAGGAGTGAAAAGAAAGAGTTGAAAAGAAAGGAGGCGTGAAAAAGAAAGAGATGAAAAAAAGTAGTTGAAAAGGAGAGGAAACAGGGAGAGAGAAAAATAAAGAGAGAAACAGATAGAGTGAAAAGAGAAGGAATTGAAAAGGAGAGGAAATGTGAAGAGAGAAAAGAAACAGAGAATAAAGAAGAAGTTGAAAAGGAGAGGAGAAGAGAAGAAAAGAAAGAGTGATTTAAGAAGGAGTTGAAAAGGAGAAGAAAAAGTCATTATTAGACTTAGGAGGAGAGATTGGTATGAGGGGGAGAATTTTAAGTACTTCAAATTTTTTTTATTTTTTTCAAAGTCTTTTTTAAGTTATAAACTAACAAAATAGGTTAAGGTTTTGTCATCATCAAAGAGGGGGAGATTGTTGGAACCAAGTTGGTTATAAGTACTTAGGATTTTGATGTTTACAAAAGCACTCCATGTAATCTTATTTTTTACTTAGAATTAATATATTAAATGCCACCAGAAGATGAAGTCACCAGAGGCAAAAGATGAGTAACCAGAGGATAGAATCAGACTAGAGGATACACCTCCAGAAGATACCATAGGATGCATTCAGAAGGCACCAAAGGATACACCTCCAGAGGATATCAGAGGATGTCAAAACATCATCAGAGGATATCTTTTCTGGCCCTGATCAGAAGGAAGCAGAGTCCAGAAGGAGACCTGGACCATACCAGAAGGAAGTCTGCCAGATGGAGACTTGGTCCAGACCAGAAGGAATCACAAGTTAGACTTGATCCAGACTTTATTTTGACCAGAAGATAGCTTGGCAGTGATTATAAAATTCAGTTCCGATCAGAAGAAATGAAAGTCCAGATTTAATTTCAGTTCAATCCAGACTCAGTCTGAGACAAGTCCAGATCAGAGGGAAAATGTTCAGATCAATGGTCCAGATTTAAGCATCATGGCCCAGTGTTGGTCGAGATCAGAAGATCAGACCATATGGCTCAGTATTGGCCGAGATCAGAAGATCAGATCATATGGTCTAGTGATTGGCCGAGATCATAAGATCAGAACGTGTGGTCTAGTGTTGGCCGAGACCAGAGGATCACAGCAGATCAGATTGTATGGTCCAGATGTGGACGAGATCAGAAGATCAAACAATCCAGATTATATCATGATGATAATCAGTGGAGACTTGATTAAATTCGAATAAGACTTGATTAAATTTATTAGAAATTTGATCAAAGCATTAAGAGGATTTGATACACAAATAAATTGAAGTCTGATGGGAATTCAGAAGCTATTGGCAGGAAAAAAGATTTGATCCAGAATTAATCAAGAACAGGATTGGCCAACTTTATTTTTGAATGCAATCTGGAGCTAAAAAGATATGTTTTTTATTTAAGTGAAACCCGATTGGCCAAGTAATTTTTGCAAGAGAATCTAGACAAGATGCAGCTCAAATTTAATCATGGAATAGACCCTAATCTTCATCTATAAAAAGAGGCTCAAGGCAGAAGACTCAGCATCGAAAATACTTGAGAGTCATACACTTCCAAAAGCAAAATACTTGAGTTTTTAGTGAGGTCAATTGTGAGTATCCATTTTCCAGAAAGAGTAGCAGATTACTTAGCAATTAGATTCAAGGTTCTTTTCCTCAAAAGTCTAGTGTTGTTAGACTTTTTGAGAAGACTGACTTGGAGGGTCAGTGGTACTTTGTAATTCAAGGTTTTGAATTAGTGAAATCCTTCAAAGTGAAGGGACTAGACGTAGCCTAGTTAACGGTGAACCAGTATAAAATTATGAGTTTTTATTTACTTTATATCCGCTGATAACTCTGTTTTAATTCATATATAACAGGTTTTGTTTTAAAACTAAAAAGTATTCAAGTTAGTCAAACACAATTCAACCCCCTTTCTCGTGTTTGCATCTTCATATTTTTCTTGGCCCAGATCAGAAGGAAGCAGAGTCTAGAAAGAGACTTGGACCAGACTAGAAGGAAGCTTGTCAAAGGGAGACTTGGTCCATACCAGAAGGTAACATAAGTTAGACTTGGTCCAGACCAGAAGATAGCATGGTCCCGAAATAAGACTTAGTCCAGACTTGGTCTTGATCAGAAGATAAATGATCCAGATTAGAAGATCAATGGTCCAGATCAGAAGATCAATGGTCCATATCAGAATATCAATGGTCCAGATCAGAAGATCAAAGTTCCAGATTAGAAGACCAACGGTCCAGATCAGAAGATAAATAGTCCAGATTAGAAGATCACATAATGGTACAGATCAGATCACATGGTCAAGAGTTGGTCGAGATCAGAAGATCATACGGTCCAGAATTTCAATTATGATAGAGATCAGTGAAGACTTGATTAAAATTCGAAGAAGACTTGATTGAATTTTGATAGAAATTTGATCAAAGTATTAAGGGAATTTGATTCAAAAATCACTGAAGACTTGATGGAAATTCGAATGCAATCTGAAGCTAAAAAGATATGGTTTGAAATTAAAAGAAACAAGATTGGTCAATAGAATTTTCAAGTGCAATCTGAAGCTAAAAAATATACAGTTTGAAATTAAGTGAAACAGGATTGGCCAACAGAATTTTCATAGGAAATCTGAGCAAGATTTATCTCGAATTTAAGCTTGGACAAAGCCCTAATTATAGCTATAAAAGGAGGCTTCAGGCAGCACTATTAAGTATCGAAAAACACGGAACTCAAGCTTCAAATTCCAAGTTATCCAAGAGTTCAATAGAGAGAAGTACTTAAGTGCAAAAGCAATATTTTCTAAGTGTTTTTGAGAGAGAAATTCAGTGCAACAATCAGCTTTCTAGAAGCAACAAAAGAGTGCAAGAATCAGTGCAGCAATTAGCTTTCCAGAAGCAACTTTGCAGAGTTCCAAACCCTTGTAATCAGAAGAAGACATGGTCCAGATCAGAAGAAAACATGATCCAGATCAGAAGAAAGCATGGTCCTGATCAGAAGAACACATGGTCCAGATTAGAAGGAAAAATGGTCCAGATTAGAAGAAGACATGGTCCAGAAGAAGACATGGTCCAGATCATAAGAAGACACGATTCAAATTCATAGAAAATTTGATTCAAAATTCGAAGAAGACTTGATGGAAATTTGAAGGAGATCTTATCAAAGTCTGAAGAAGATTTCATTTCAATTTGAAGAAGATTTGGTTCAAAATTAAAAAGAAACAGAATCTGGTTGAAGAATTTTCAAAAGGAATCTAAGCAAGATACAATTCGAAATTAAGCTTTGATCAAGTATAAGCCTATATCTCAACTATAAATAGAGGCTTCAGGTAGTAGAAGAAATCATCGAAAAACACAACAACTCAAGCTTAAAGTTCAAAGTCGTCCGAGAGTTCAAAAAAGAGAAACACTTGTGTGAAAGAGAAATATTGTCTAAGCATTTTTTCGAGTTTGAGAGTCATTGTAATAATCAGCTTTTCAGAAGCAACTACTCAAAGCTCCAAACCCTTGTATTAAACCCGAGAGTGATGTAAGTTCCTTCTTCAATCTGGGGTTGTCAGATTGGCAGGAGAAGACTTGGCTTGTAGGGTCAAGGTGGTGTAAGTTCCTTCTTCAATCTGGGGTTTTCACATTGGTAGGAGAAGACTTGGCTTGTAGGGTCAAGGTGGTGTGAGTTCCTTCTTCAATCTGGGGTTGTCAGATTGGTAGGAGAAGAATTGGCTTGTAGGGTCAAGGTGTTGTTGTTCCTCAAAAGTCTTGGTCTGTTAGGCTGTTTGGGATAATTGGCTTGGAGGGTCAGGTGTTGTGTAATTCAAAGTGTTTGAACTAGTGGATTAAAGCCTTCTGAATGAAGGGACTGGATGTAGTCAAGTTAATGGTGAACCAGGATAAATCTTTGTGTTCAAATACTTATGATGTTATTATCCGCTACTGTTGAGTCTGATTATTTCTTCCACAAATAATTTATATCAACTTTCAACAAACCAAGAAAAAAAATTCAACTTTGGCAAACACAACTCAACCCCTTTTTCTCGTGTTTGCACCTTCAGTCTCCACTCGCTTGGCAGACTCCTAAGAATTTTCTTCGCATGATCAACAGTAGTATAACTCTTCTCAAGTACATTCGAACTTAGGACCAATGTCTGGAATCTAGAAAACATTGTTTCAATGTCTGAATCTTCTTCCATTTTCAACATCTCATACTTTTTGACAAGGAGTTTTCATTTTCTTTTTGAGCTTGCTTGTTTCCTTCATAAGTCAAAATCATATTATCATAAATGCTTTTTACTATCTCGTTGTTGGTGCACTTGTCAAACTTATTGAAAGTAATTGCATTTATCATGAATGTTTTGAACTTATGATGCATCTTATACATCTTCTTCTGATTAGCATTGACCTTCTTTCTTGGAATTTCAGTACCAGCTTCATTTATTGGAGCAGTATAACCATCTTCCACCAAGTCCCAAAGTTCATAATCTTTTGGAATAAAGAAACTCATTGGCCAGTCCTTCATGTACTCAAAAACATTCTCCATCAAATAGTGGTGGTTTGTTGATGTTTCACCTAGCAGCTTCTTTACTGAATCTAGACATGAATCCTTGTATTTTTCCTCAAACATGGTAAAGTGTCCAACTTTGAAATCGAGCTCTAATACCAATTAAAGGTGCACAAACACGAGAAAGGGGGTTGAATTGTGTTTGCCTAAGTTGGATTCTTTTTAATTCTTTGATTCAAATTGGGTCGGGTTTGAAGACTTATATCATAAGCAGTAATAAAACTAAGGAATGCAGTAGTAGAGTAACATAAGCAATTTATTCTTGCTCACCACCAACTTGATAGCTATGTCTAGTCCCCTCACACAGAAGGATTTAATCTACTAATTCAACTCCTTGAATTAAACCACACCTAACCATACAAGTCAGTCTTCTCAAAACAGCCTGACAACCCCATAGTTTTTTAGGAACACAAACACCTTGACTCTACAAGCCAAGTCTTCTCCATACAATCTGACAACCCTAGATGTTTTAAGGCATACAACACCTTGACCCTACAAGTCAAGTCTTCTCCACGCAATCTGATAACCCCATATTTTTGAAGGCACACTATCCACTTGACCCTACAAGTCAAGTCTTCTCAACACAACCGGAGATCCACAGATTGCTTGAGGCACACTAAAGCCACTAACGGGTTGGGTTACAAAGATTGAGACTCATTTATTTTTTCCTCTACTAAGCAGATTTATTACAATGATTTTCTCACACTAACAATGAAGCACAAAGCTCTAAATAATATAAATTTGAACGAGTGCCTTTGTTGAAACTGAAATTTGAGAAATTTGAGTTCAAAAGGTTTTCTGTATATTTTTGTCCTTGCATTCTTTTTCAGCCTTGATCCACTATTTATAGATGAAATTAGGTTGCAATTTTTTCCCTTGTGAATTCTAAATCGTATCTTATTTCCATCTTGGTCAACAATGATTCTCTTCAAAAATAACTTTGAAAGACGCGTTTTTGATAATATAACCTTTAGGCAATTTCTTATTTATGAATCTGATATGAGCAATTCTTCTAGAAAGATTTTTGTGCATATTTTTTCATATTATGTTTGCAAATTGATTAACTTGAGTCTTCCTTTATACGCTTGATTTGATCTAGGCGGGAACAAAATGTGGGCTTGTTTTTAGACCTTCAGAGGTAAAGATACGACTAAGTCCAAATGCAGTATTTTGCTTAACAAATGAGAGCCTTTGACCTTCCTTCAGAGTCATTGACTTTTCTCCATTAGAATCGCTGACTTATTTTTGGAGTCAAATGTTATGTTGCTTGAATAACCAGAGTCAATAGCTAATGTAAAGCTGCATGACTTAGAATTAGTGGGATGGGAAACTTCACCTTTGTTTCATTATTAGAGTCAGTGCAACATCATAACATGTTGTGTATCATAGGCAGCACTTTGGAACGTGTTGCAGCCATCAAAGTCATTGCAACTTTAGAGGCATCATTCTTGTAACGTATTGCAGTCATCATGGTCATTGCACCTTCAGGGGAGCATTCTTGCAATGTGTTGCAATCATCAGAGTCAGTAGAACATGAGCTTCAGAGGTAGGCTTAAAGAGTTGTTTTAGACTACAGATGCATGTGTAAGTTATGTTCATCAAATGCTACAGAAATATTGTTCATCAGAGGCATGGAAAATGTAGAGGCATGCTAGCTTCCAGAAGCACGATGAATCTTTAGAAGCAAATGAATTCTTCAAAGGAAGTCTTCATATTCAAATTTCATAGGTAAATATCATAGGCATATATGTGTTCTTGTCCAGAGTGTGCATTTTTTTTTATTTTGAAGATTTCGTTGACTAATTTGTTTTCGTTTCCTCTAACATTTTTACTTCCACAGGTAACTTCCTTTGGTCACTTCCTCTGGTAATATCCTCTAGTGATATCCTTGGGTGGTATCCTTTGGTCGTTTCCTCCGATTTTCTTCTTCCAATTTTTCATACTTAATGAAGCCATTATTCCAAATTAATTGTTCTCATAAAATACTTTTGTTAACATCCAAACTCTAAGTGAAAAACCAACTTGGGTCATGGATATGAGATATCAAGTCTTCACATAAGAATAAATAATATGAGTAGTATTTATATTATATTGACTCACCATGACAATACTACATAATTGTTGTGTAAGTGTCATTAATAATTCTCATGTGACCATAGTGAGTAGTCATTTGACTTGAAGTCATTATGATCCTTACATAAGGAGTTGTAGGCTTTAAGGCCAACAAACATTGTCCATAATAGGACAATCATAAATGTGGTTATTGGGCTTGAAATAAACCATGTGAAGGGGTGTGAGTGATTTAGATAAGATCTGTCCCTCCTACATAGCATGAGTTATGTCTTGGGCCACTCGATAAAGTAAGACCCTGAAAATGAATGGCCATGCTAGAATGGACCAATATGTGATATTGGTTTCATTGGTTTTACGCGTCTACTCTAGGATCGAGAATAAAGAATTGAACGTTGCAAGAATGACACATATTGTGACTTGCGTTTAATTAGACATATAGACAAAGAGACAATTACTACACAATAAATATTTGTTGCAGTAAGGTTTAAATCGTATCATCGATTTTCTTATGATCTGGGTAGCAAGGATGCATTTCTAGATGACACTTACTGTTTCTAATATTTATATTATATAAATGATATAAATAGTATTTAATATTATTTCCATTTTAGTGAAAACCTATAAGAGTCACATACATAGAGTACTATTACCAACAGAATAAATGATTAAATTAAATAAGATTGGATTTAATTACATGTTAGTTGTATTAAATATCATTTAATGCATTAAGATATTAATAATTTATTTAATCGAATATGATTTAATTAAATAAATTAGGGTTAATTAACTATTGGCTAAATAGCACCCGTGGTCCCTTAACTTAATTTTTGGTAACGATTTGGTCCTTTATGTTATTTTTTTCCCATTTTTGTCCTTTATTTTTTTAAATAATTTCAGCCTCAACCTTTAAGTGGGATTCCGTTACAAAAAAAGTTAAAAAGTTACCTCTCCGTTTCCTTTTCCCTGGGTTTTCTCTCACGTTTATGTTTCTTTTGTTTGGTTTAGGGTTACCTTTCTTCTCCCATTTACTTTCTCCCTTCATCTCCTTTCTTCTCTTCTCCCCTGTCATCTTTTTCCTTCATCGTCTTCTCCCTTCTCATCTCCCTTCCATGGAAAATCATATTCATGGTTCACAAAACTCTAAATCTATGGCTGCCTCTTTCACAAATTGGTCAAAGTCAACCTCGTACAACTCAACATCCTACAACTATGGTTCTTTTGATTCCAATGGAACTCGTGAGCTGCCAAATCGTGCTTGTGGTCTGAAACCTGTAATTCGCACAGTGACAAAATGGGGTCCGAACAGAGGAAGAAAATTTTGGGGTTGTAGGAATTTTGTGGTAAGCATAAATACCTTTGGGATTTAGGGTTTTAAGATTTAGGGTTTTTAGATTTGTTTCAGATGAAAAAAAAATTATTCGATTATTGCTGAAAATTTTTTTATTGATGTTGTCTTTGTTCATCAATTGTAGAGTTATGACATTGAATGTAGATGCAATTACTTTGTTTGAGTTATGATTTCGTGCTTCGATTTTCCAGGGAGATGAGAAGGGAAAAGACGATGAAGGAAAGAGATGACAGGGGAGAAGAGAAGAAAGGAGATGAAGGGAGAAAGTGAATGGGAGAAGAAAGGTAACCCTAAACCAAACAAAAGAAACATAAACGTGAGAGAAAACCCAGGGAAAAGGAAACGGAGGGGTAACTTTTTAACTTTTTTTGTAACGGAATCCCACTTAAAGGTTGAGGCTGAAATTATTTAAAAACATAAAGGACCAAAATGGGAAAAAAACATAAAGGACCAAATCGTTACCAAAAATTAAGTTAAGGGACCACGGGTGCTATTTAGCCTTAATTATTTGTATTTGATTAAATGAGTTTAATTAAATATAATCATTTAAGGCTTATTTTGGGTTGAGCCAAAAATAGGAGTCTTAGGGTTTCAGTTGCTCATTCTCTATAAATAGAAGAAAAGCATACTCCCCATGTAATCCCGATTGCCACAACCCTCATAGAATGGCTAAACCAAGTATGTTTTGTGTTCGCGGGGACTATGTAGAGACACCGGTAATTTCTATGTTGGTGATCAAAGTTAAAGCAAGCTTCAAGAGAGATGCTTTGTGTTAGTGATTTGTATCTTCCTCGGTACTTCAAGAGGTAAACACATGAACTCATATGTGAAATTTTTGTGCTTATGTGAACTTTTCTGCTCATGAGAATGACTTTTAAAAGAGTTTTAAAAGTCTATCTCTTGATATCCCAACATGACCATCACACAGATGTCACAACTCACCTGAATTTCTTCTATTCTCATAACGCCACGTCATTTTTTCTGCAGTTTGCCCCAATGCAAAATTCCTTGGAATTGGTTTCCCTTACTTGTCCTAGAGTTATTCCTTTGGCAATACCTTGGTTGTTGACAAAACTAATATTCAAAAAAATTGGCATCATTTATACCAAACTCGTTGTCGTAATACACATGTAACCTTCACACAACAATCAATCCTCTTGACACCTAATACTAACTTCGACACTAATCGCTTAACATCCTAATAATGTTGCGGCAAACCATTTCTAATAGGTGTTGCATCTAGCATCATTAGATTTAAAGTTAAATCAGGAACATAAAACTAAGACTTTAGACCTAAAAGTCAAATACAAATCGATAACTTCGAGTTTGGAGATCCTTTGAACAACGGTTTATTTGTCTCTTTCAAAAGACAATAAAATTTTTGAGCTTCTTCATTTGGAAGTCCATTAATATCGTCGTATCGATTTTCAGTGAATGACAAATTAACCCCAATAACATCTGAAATCATATCATCTATCACCTCAAAGTGTTGATAATTATAACATTCTACACCTAACATGTCAGTATTACTTGAAGGACCTATGTTATTCTCCACACGTATACTAAGACTATGATAACTTTCTCTACACTAGAAAAATTGAGAAACTCTTCAACTTTCTTAGAAAAATATTGTGACATACATCATATATCAATTAAGGGAGCATTTACAAAAAATATATTAAATCATAATAAAGAATTAACTAAAATAAAAGATTAAATGACGTTTAATTAATTTTATCAATAAATAAGTTCCTGTAAATCAAAATAAAAACTAAAAATATATAAAAAATTTGTACAGACTCAACTTTAGTTGTCATAGTTTTGTAATGACTAACATATATTTAATATAATTGATTTTACTAATATTTTTTTAAAAATAACCACATTTAAATGATAACGTTTTACAAATATTTTAAAATTTTATAATATAAACTACTTACTAGTTTTTTTATTTTTTGACAAATCTTACTAACATTTTAAATTATGAACCTTTTATGTCAGTTTAAAATAATATAAAACATTTTATTTGTAACAAAATTACATATTTAAAAATTAAATCATTATTATAAATTTATTTATTTTTCATAATTATCATTTTGTTGCTAAAAAAATTACAATTTCTTAAAACAACAAAATTTTAATAACCAAAATAAGAAAATAACTATAGTAAAAAAGATAACATTTTATCAACATTTTAAAACATAACTACATTTTCTTTTGAGTAAAATACATTTTAAATGTTACAAAATAAATATCTTGCTAACATTTTATTTTGACAAATCTTGTAACATTAAAATTTAAAAATAATATTATAACCAACTTTAAAAATAATATACTTGACATTTTAAAATAAAATATTAATGTTTTAAAAATAATTTACAACCATTTGACTTTTATTTAATACTAAATATATAAAATACTAATTTATATTTAAAATGCATTACATACTAACTTGGTGTAGAGAAACATCTGGCTTGAAAGTTACGAACAAATAACAACTTTGTCGCAATTAATACAATAACACTACTGTCAAAAAGAAAAAATAATAATATTAGTTAAATAAATAATTTAAAATTAACATTAAAAACATAAAGTAAACACTTATCGAAACTCGAAAAAGAAGTAAGAAAACAATTTAAAGTGAGAAACGTTAGAACCGTATTTAGATAAAAGCTAAAGAAAAATATTCGTAGCGAGAAAGTATAGAGAAAAGTTAGAACTAATAATCGAGAAGGAGAAGGATGAAATGATATATATATTTGTTAGAAAAGAGGGTATTTTTGGTGGATCAGGCGACCACAAATTGCAACGACTCTAATTGGCGTTTTGTGGCGGTTTTTGCCGTCAGAAGTGTCTGTGTCTATTAGTGGCCACATTTGCCCTCAAAAACCTACAACTTAAAGAATTTTGTGATGGTAAATGTTGCCACAAATGCCTACTAAAATTTCAAATATGTCTTTGTGAGGGTAAATGCCATCACAAATTCAAAAAAAAATTCCCTCCAACAGATTTGTGACTATTTTGGGCCGCCACAAAAAAAAAATCAATCATAAATTATTTATTCGATTTGTGAAGGTTTTTTAAGCCACTAATAACAACCAATTTAAACTTTAGCATTTGTGAAGGTTTTTTGGACCAGTAATTTGTGAAGTTTTTTCAACCACAATATTTTTTTTTAAGTTGACCACAAATACTTGTTATTCTCGTTGTGTCGATTAATTCTTAATTTCAACAATATGTGGAGTAGATTCTTCTCAAATAAGAGTCTCGTTATATTTATATGAGGCCTACACAATTTAGTGACATCCATTTAAATTGTATTATTTCTTTAAAATATGTGCTCTTTAAAATGGAATTTAGTCTTATTTATACAACACAAAATACTATATTAATATTCATAACAAAACAAAAATATAGAAGTATACTAGACGTTTACTTGTGCATCGCAAGTGGTCAAATATGACTACACTTAAATACTAATAACAATTTAATAGTTTGAATTTTATGAAAATAATAACAATATGTATTTTTAACATAATTAAAAAATGAAAAAGCTTATAAAATGAATATTTTTTTTCATAAAATTACATATTTTGATTTTTAAAATATTTCTTTATAAAATACATTTAAAGTGATTTTTAAAAGTTAGTGAAGTCTGTTTAAAGTAATATTTTTAAAAGTTGTCTACCATAATTTTAAGTCTATTTTGGCTTTCAAAAGTTAGTGAAGTATTTAGTTGAGACAGCATAGAAAAATCTCTCAAACTCTCATTATTACTTTGTAACAATAATTCAATGTATGAAAATCTATAATTTAAGTCCAAATTTTAATAAACTTCAAATTATTTAACTCAAGAGTTATATAACATAAAATTTGTATTAAACTATTAACTTTTTGATAAATAAGAACACTTTATTTTTAAGACTCACTTTAATACTCACTCTTTTATTTCTTTTATTTGGTGAAATCAACATAAGTTACACACTTATAAATGGAACTCATATAAATGTTCTATTTGGTGGTGAGAAGAAATTAAGAAGAGAGAATGAAATAAGAGAGAAATATAGTAAAGTTATAGTATTGTTTGGTATAAGAGAAAGATATCATAAATGTAAGAAAAAAAAATATAAAATTTTTCTCTCTTTTGATTGGTTGACGAGAAAGCAAGAAGATAGACATAATAATATTTTAGATATAGACAAAATTACCCCTATTTTATAATAAATGTAAAACAAAAAAGTAATATTATTGAAACACAAAATTTGACATAAAATAAACACAAATACAATATTTTAATATTTTATGAAAAACAAAATATGACTTCACTGTTTTATACGATATTATGAAACAATTCTTTGTTACTATTATGAAAAACAAAACATTATGGCCCTGTTTTATAAAGTATTGTATTTGTGTCCGGTCAAATTTTGTATTTCTATAACATTCCTCGAAACAAAATCAAGCCTATGACCCTACCCACTACCGTGAACGAAGCTTGAAACCCGTCCTGATGGGTGATTCAAACGCATCAGCAATGGGCATGGTGGCTCAAATGTAGTGGCGGTGCGGTGAGTCGAAACACAGCAATGATGTGGTGGCTAACGGTGTTGATGATGGCGACACAAACTTCCAATTTGTTTATCTTCCTTCTACCTCAAATTACATGCCCTCATTTGACCAAAAAATTTCATCCTTATCATGATTGAAGCAACTTCATCGCTCAAGATTTAAGACTAATGCACACGGTCTTCTTATAATGCTATGGCTTTGAGTTTACTAGAAATAACAATCTTGATGGGACTAATTATCTAGATCCTCCCTATATTCGTTAGAAATTATGTGTTTTAAATTGTTTTTGAATTTAATTTCATGTGAATTCAACTTCTTTGATTTTTAGTTTTTTCAATCAAATTGTATGCCCTTAGATCTAATATAGATGCTGTGGTGTGAGAGGAAGTGGTAACACTTTGCACAAGAGGAGAAGGGTAAAGAAGGCAATTAGAAACAGTGAGCACATTTCTCTGCAATTTCTTCGATGTTGAGCAGATAAATGAAAATCATGTGGGACCCACCTCTTGCTCTTCTCTCTTCGTTATTTTTGTGCTAACCTAGAAGGAGAATTGGGGTATCTCTTTCTCTATTCCTTAACTATCTCTTATTTCTATCAAATCAATCACATCTAAAGTAATGGGATTTATAAATTTCATATAATAAAAAAGTAAGTGTTAAATTGAATGTTGAAAAAAAAAGTATTTCTGACATTTCTCAAGGGTATAATTGTATAGCTCGTAAGAAATAATATAATATAATTACTATTAGACGAAGATAGGTGCAAAATATCTAGAATCGAAAGTTGATATTATGTTTTGATAATTTTTGCAACAATTTCATTTTCGGGAAAACATTTGCAAACTATATACTAATCGTCATTTTCTTGTATAAGTCAGTTTTATTGGGAACCATACTCAATCAAGAGAAAACTCTTGTAACCAAAAAATTACATATCTTCAATGTTTTCTTCTTATGGTGCATTTGTCAAAACTTTATCACCGTAATTTTATAAAAGTTATACTTTAATTTGACAAATATTACAATGATTCGTCGTAATTTTGTCAATCTTATCATAAAATGAATTATGCACTAAAAGAGTGTTGCAAATATTAAAAATACATTGTTGACTCACAATTATAATCGTTAGTTATTTCACGTGTTTTCTGATATATTACTTATGACATGTCAAAATTAGACTTTTACATGTCTTTTATCGTTCTCAACCACCAAAATCCAACTAAATCTTTTTGAATTTGTCGAAACAAAAATAAAATAAACAAATTATTCAATGGAACACAATTTGCTGAAAATGGAATTATAGAGAAAAAATAAAGGGTAGAAATGATTCAGTATGAACAAATTAAGAAAGAAATGGAGGGCAAAAACAATAATTTTGGATAAACTTTGTCTTACAAACATCAGTTTATTAACACACACAATAATCCTACACAATTTCATACATACATGCTTTTGATTTGCATATGAAATTAAAAGAAAAAGTAAAATAAATAAATAATTATCAAATTTGTAACATAAGTGTCTTGAACATGAGGATAGGCTATAACTTCAAATTGTGAGTTTGATTTTACCAGAAAAAACATGTTGCAACCGACAGGAGTAATATATTTGATAAGATTTACAATAAAAATGTTAATTGAAAAGCTTGACTAAACACAATTATCAAAAAGCTTTTAATACTAATTCTTATCAACAATGAGACATATAAGTTTACATTTTCAATTTCACTGTAAAGGCATCAAGGCAACCACTATGTTGACAACATTCTAAAAAAAATATAGAATGGTTGTCATAGAAATGATAAAAATATAGTATTTAAAGGCTCAATTTATAAGAGATAAAATAGAAATAAATTATCATATTTTATTTAAATTTAATATTTGACGAACCAACAGAATATAATAAATTAATTTAAAATTTTATCATATAATATTTCTCTAAAAAATTATTTTAATTATGGGTTGGGTTTAAAACCATTAGAAAAGATAGAATAAGAATAGTCATTTGCTCAACTATTCTTGTAAAATATAATTTAGAGAGAGAGAGTATGCTTCAATCATACAAGTGTCAACAATAAAAGAAACAGAAAATATCAACAAAGCGTTCTCAAAATGCTACAAGAAATCGTGAAATAATCAAGGCTCCCTAATTTTCTTCGCAAGGCAAATATAAAGGACTAGGATAGTACATTGTCAAATAATCAGGCTTTGAATAAAAGAAACATTTACAACAACAACCACAGCCTTTCTTGCTAGATGGGGTTGGCCATATAGATCAGACAAAACCTTTATGTCCTATCAAATTGTAAAGAAAAATGGCTAATATTTTACAAAGAATAAAAAATCAAAGTGTACAAGATAGAAAAATTATTTGTATGTTTAAGTATAATTCGGTCTAGCAAATATTTTCAATTTCCTTACTATCAAGAGCTCAACCATAGACTTCATGTGCCTTGAGCAAGTTCGCTCTGCTTCTTAGAAAGCCTATTAAGAACAAAGGAGGAATACAAGAACAATTTTATTTCCATGCTTTCTCGAGGGCTGGTGATGGTTGCCAAGCAGCTGATAATTACATCAAACCCATCTATTTTTCAGCTTTTAATTTAAACCGGTTCCAAAGTGATCGTATACCTTAAGCAAATTCAAACCATTTCCAGAAAGTCTATTACAAGTGAAGGAGGGAACACAAACAACTGTTATTTCCCTTGTTTTCCTTGGTGGTGGGGTTGGTTAACACGTAGCTAATATTTTACATAAAATCTAACTGTAGGTGAACAATGTTGATGATAACCAACCTTGAATTATCAATATGAAATAGATGGAAAACTTAAACTAAGACAAAGGAGCAAGGTTAGCACAACTGCCACATCTTATAAAGCAAAATATCCATCAATTGACACCATAGACAAACCTGCTAATATGAGCCTTCTAATATAAGTACAATTTCAAGGAGCATCTAAGAAACAATTTCCCATTATGTCCATGAGTAGAACCCCTAACCAATCTATAAAGTTGCAGCCCAGAATACCCGTTATAAGATTGCTTAACAGGATAGAAGTCTATCTATGTCCTTGTCCCTGAGCTCGCTGCATGTCATATGCACCCCAAGCAGCAGGTCCAGGTCCATATTGCGGAAAATTCTCCACACCAGGCTGTACCTGAAATTTGCCATTATTAGTATATAACAATATCCAAATTGACCTAAAAGGTGGAAAATGTGCAGTACACATCATATACTACAAAAATTTCCACCAATATATAATATATAGTCAAATTCATTTAGGGTTGTAAATAAATTAAGCTCTTTGCAAGCAAGCTCTGGAATGCAATTTTGTCATCCACAGATAAAAAATTGACCAATTTAAAATGACCACCAGTTTGAAAGATCAAACATGGTGTTCTGGAGGTTAGATATCAATGACAAATTATGGAGGCCAACCAAAAATGGCGTTGCATCCTATGGCGAAAACACAGCAGATATAATAGGCACTGTGGCCAATGGCGGCTGGAACAAAATCCACCATGCCATCATGCCATGGCAATAAACTGACAACATTTAAACAGGTGGAAGTCGGGGGATAGCCATAATAAACAACCCCAAACCAACAAATTTGACCATCTGAATCTTGTGCAAAGCATCCATATACAGAGAAAAGCTCCAGGTCAAACATAAATACTACAATGTTGAAGTTTAAGAGGAGAACCGGGTAAAAAGTAGCTAAGGTTTCTTATGAGAACTCAATGAAAGGTAACATTCCAATCAATGAAAATAACGAGGAAAAATCGTCTTTACAAAGAACCACTCCATTCACAGAACAGCTCAGTTTCTTAGAAACTTATCAATGCCTCCTTTCCTAATTCAAAATCTCCTAATTAACCGTCACCCAGCACCTCTTGAGTTCTGTTCTGTTCTTCTCCTAGATCAATATTTGCTAAATAGAAACACGGTTCTGCTTGTAGGTCTGAAGGTTCAATTTCAACCTAATGGGCCTTCATAGTGATGCATAGGTGTATTCGTATAGACCTATACATCACTCTTTTATACTTTTTACAACTTCAGCACATCATCTCTTCAACCTAGTACCTTACAAAAATGTTTATTATATAGGCCTCATTATGACCCCACATTTTTACAATTCACCAACATTTTAACTTAACTCTAGCACTATACCCCTACACATAAGAAAAGTGCTTAAATAAGCACCACGCTCTTATCAAGAAGTGACTTCGACGATGGATGCTTAACCAGCAAACACCTCATTGAAGATGACCTTACTGCCCTCTTATGTTGTTACACATGAAAAATAGGATGAATTCAAACTTGGGAAGGTAGCGTCAATTCAAATGTCGCTTGGTCAATCTGCTTACTGACCAAATAGGGACCATAATAACATGCAACCAATAGAAAAGAACTTTCCACATGCACCTACATCCTCCTGTCAGCATTAAATTCTTATTTGTACACAGACTATCATTGACATGTATTGATGGGAACAAAACTGCCGCTAAGGGTATTATGGGCAAAGCCAAAGTATGGAGGGTTTCTGAAAGGAAGGCTAAGAAGACTAGTGGCTAAGTTTACTAGTGAGATGTTTAAGTAATTAGTAGGGTGCCTAAATAATAAGAATATTTTATTAGTAATATATAATAAAGATATTCTATGAATAATATCTTCTTAGTAAAGATATTCTCTAGAATTATCTATATTTTATTAGTAGTTTATAATCATGATATTTCTGTGTCTATACGTGATTAAGTATTGACAAATTAAAGGATTTACTAATACATAGCTGAGCTGCTCCTTCCAATTCAACCAAAGTACTGAACAATCCAAAGATTTTCCAAGAAAGCTAAATGGAAGTGATTTAATAGAGAAATGTAAACCAACAGTTATCCCTTGATTAGGGAAGGTCCACTCAGTTTCTCAGGCAGTCAAATGCCATATTGTAAGGTCAACTATGCTTAAGAAGATACATTTGAACATTGAAGTAGGATAAATGTTACCTGATTCTGATTCATGCCATAGTAGGCAGCAGGGTAAGGATTTCCAGCATATCCAGTCTCAGCATTGCCATAATTTGCATGATATCCTGGACCTACAAATAAAATTAAAGCAAAGGACAGCAAACAAAGTTAGAACATTATTAATCTAAATTCATAATTTTCAGGATAATTTTCACAGAAAAAGGAAAGATTTAGTCAATTAATCAGCCGAAATTCAATAAGGCAAATATAAATACACATGCATGAAGAATTGTATATACCTGTATTCCCAGCAGCAGCAGCAGCTGCAGCACGTGCTCTTTTCTCTGCATTTGCAATCTCTGCACGAAGCTTCTCCATCTCGCGAGCCATGGCAATCAACTTCTTCTCCATCACTTGACCGTGTTCATAGTTTTCCGTGAATCCTTTCTTCTCATATTCAATGGCAGCTCTAAAGGGGAAGATGCAACAAAAATAAAGAATAATATTTATATATACTGGGACTCACACGTCTAACATTCAAAACATAATTTAAAAGGAAAAATATAAGCATTTTTTTTATTTAGACTTAAATGATCGGTCATTTCACATAATTTATAATAGGACTAGGATTTCTGTTAGGAATCTTTCTTTGTGCAAGAAAGAATTCCTAGAATAGTGGTGTAAAAACAAATTCAAATGAATAAAGATAAGGATTCTAACAAAAGGATGACTTATTATTTATTTAGTGAGGTTGAAAGAGAAGATATAAGAGATTAACAATGATGAGAACCTTGTACTCAAGGCTACCCCAAAGGAGCACTCTCCTTTCTCACTGAGCATTCGCTCGTTTACAAGTTAATTCTTCAAAGCTATCTTTCCCCTCTACCAATTGAGGGCTATTTAAAGACTCTAAGAATAACCAAAATAACAATTCTTAACAACCACCTAACAAACTCATCAACTAACAAACTAACTTCTACTAACTAACTCTAATTATTCTATATTCTATATCCTAACAACTTCCTATCAAGCTATCAATTTGATCCACATAACTATCTCCACTAATGGTTGTGAAAAGGTTCTCTTCATCGTTGATTATAGAATTGCAGCTCTTGTAGATATATTGTTAATTTCTATGTATAGGATTCAGTACTCAATCAATCCACAAATCAATGTCCAGTGACATATTTCAAAAGAAAATGTCAGTTGCAGTCACAATGTCAAAATTTAAATTGCAACACAATGTCAAGATTTTTTTTTATTCTTTACATTGTGACTGCAACATGACTGCAATTTCGGTCACATCAAGCATATTTGTATGCAATTCTAATGATCCCAATTTCAACAGTTCCATCAATCATACTTGAATGAAACTCTAATACTACCTTGCACATTGCAATTCTTGTTTCATTCCATCAACATCAGCCCTCAAAGCCGGCATCCGTTTCAAATCAGCAGTCATCCTAGCCAAATCCTGCGACATCGCCTGAACCTGACCAGACAAATCCTGCCTAGCAGCAGTAAGCTCTTTAATATCACCATGAAGCTGTTGAAGCTCAGCTCTGGCCGCATCGGCACCACGAAGCTCGGCCTCCAACTGTGCCGCCTTCTCATACAATTCCCTCATCCTTCCATCAGTATCAGCCCTAAGAGAGTCCTTAAAATGCGCCATCCTTTGTAATTCATGTTGAGCAGCTTCAAGTTCCTGCTTTAGTGCCACGTGAGTGGCGGCCAGTCTCTGGTTGTCTCCCAATAGGCCTTGAATCTCACCGTGCTGCACGGCAAGGCGTTCCTCGATGACGGCAGCTGGGTGGAGGTGATGTGGACGGTGGCCTAACCCTAATTGAGATTCACGGAAATCTTCTAGAAGAGATGGATGAGGTGGATGGCCTCCACCTCCTCCTCGCATGGCGAAGATGGGATCGTGGATCGGTGGAGATATGGCGGCGTGAGGTGGATGAGGAGGATGAGGTTGGCCACGGTTCCTGTTCGACATAGCGAAATGCCGAAAATTGAAACCTAATAATGAGAACAGAGAAGTGAGTGGTTCGTTGATTTTGAGAATGTGAGTAAAGAATATTAATACGGTGGGTTGAAGAATGTGAAATTAATTACCTTTTGGAAAATATAGGAAAAAAAGGAACAGATGAAGTAAGGTTATTAGGATGGTTCTTGATGGTGGAGACCGGAGACTGCAGCAGTCCGTTTGCTTTGCAGTATTCTATCCCGGCGATACCTCACTCACCAGCTATAGCTGTAAATTAGATTTTTTTTATTATTATTAAAAGATGTAAATTATATCTTCAATTCAATATTGCAATAGACACAAATAGTTTTAAATGACTAATATTTTTAGTAATAAAAATATAATATTATTTCGGAAAAAATAAATTATAATATGTTTAATTGTAATATCATTTATATTTTAATTTAATGTATTATTACTGTAAATAATATTTCTACCATTACTTAATTATAATTGTTAAATTTTTATCATAATTATTTCTAAAATCACACGCAAAATCAGTTATGATGTTTTAATTTTATAAATAAAAAATTACATTGTAAGTGGATAAAAATTAAACTTTATCATTTCATTCAAATTTAAATTTGTAATAAAATTTGGGGTAAAGTCTATAACTTGAGAGCTAGAATAAAATCTGACGCCCTTGCAAGATTATGAGCAACCAAAATTTGTTTGTCTCCAAATAAAATTAACTCTATACTTTTTATAACGAGATAGAAGAGTTTTGCAATGTTGCAAAATAGAATTCAGTTACATTTGTTTAATTTTCATTGATCTCATCTATCATTGCCTTACAATCCAGCTCAATGGGAACTCTTTGGATATCCAACTCTAGTAGTGAATCAAACCAAAGCTTTGTGATAACCTATAGCCTCCACCTCTTGAGCTGGCATAGCATAATGCCCTGTTGCAAAAATAATATAGAATCTACGTTGCACTTAGCCTTTGTTTGTTTTGAGAGAAATAGGAAAGAGATAGATATGTAAGAGAGTAAGAAAAGAGATTGGGACAATCTCTTTTGTTTGGAATGCCAAGAAATAAAGAAGAGAAATAGGATTATGGTGGGACGCAACAACTTTCCCTCTCTCTTCTCACGTGGGAAGAAATGCTCAAATTTATTCACTTTTCATTAAATACTCTTGTCTCTTCCATTTTGCTTATCACTATTATTTTATTTTTATGCATGGTTTTGGTTGTCAAATTTATCTCTCTTCCATTTTATATTTTGTTGTTTGTAGGTTTGTTGTTGTTCTAATTAATTAATCTAATTATCTTAAATTAATTTATTATTTAATTTCAAACCAAAAGTAAATTTATTAAATATGTTTCTAAAATTTAATTGCTTAAGTTAAATTAATAAAAATGAAACATAATTTGAGTTTAATGAAAGGTTTAAAAGGGCATTTTAGTACTTTAAAAATTAACAACACTTGTCTCTCTTCAACTTCTCTTCTCTTTCTCCTAAACCAAACAACACATCAAATCTACTTTATTTGTCGCATCTTTTTCTCTTTCCACACTCTTTTGCGCATCTTTCGGCATTTCATTGTTGTCCCATAGTTTCTCGTTTCTTCTTCACCGTATGCACCAAAATTGTATGACAAACTCGTTAACATTCTAGAGTGATAGGGAAGACAAGAGTTTAAAGAAATAATCATTGAAACAATTTGTATATGCAATTACCTCAGCATGCCTATCCCAAACTCTAGCTTCTCTCCAAACTGTTTTTGCATGCGTGCATTTGAAGAACAAGTGCCATTTTGTTTCGTCATCTGAGTTACAACAAGGACAAATACTAAGGCAACCAACTTGTTTGCGTTGAAGATTCACTCTAATGGGAAAACATCCTCTAGTAATCTGCCATACAAACAACTTAATTTTACGTGGAACCTTCAAATTTCATATGATCATCTAATTTTCTTCTTTGCGTAGATGGGTATTATCTATTAGTTCCTCTATGACACAATGGTACGTTGATTTAACTTTAAACACTACATCCCTACTCTTGCACTATATTAGTTTATCTTCATTATCTACATTATGCAATGGCATATTCATGACACACATAGTCTTGATCAATGAATAATCCCTCCACCAAATTAGCATCTCAACGACGGTTAGTGTGGTCAATGAGGTCGACAAGACGAAAATGTTTTTTTCCTAGAATAACATGAGATTGTATGTTACGACTATTTCACATCTTTCTATCTTTAGCACCCAATTTAACCACCACCTAGGAGGAATGGATGTTATTCCATACATAACTAGTAATATGGCCTAAGTGAGCTCCCATGAAGTCTCTGTTTGGATAATATTTGGCTTTGAAAATACGAGTTACTATAGCATCTTGGTTGGTTGAAAATTTCCAACCTTACTTCCTTAGCATGACTAGGTTGAACCCATAAAAATTTATAAATCTCCCCCCCACGTACTCCTTCCTTATTGCTAATTTCTCCTAACTAAACCAATTAATTTCTCTCCTCAAATTTCTACTCAAATCCCACCAAAAATAGTTAACCATTTTTTTATAACTTTTCACCTAAAGTAGATGGGAGTAAGAAAGTACTCATGCAGTAAGTAGGGATTGGTTAAGCCAATGATTTAACCAACATCTCTTTACCAGCTTTCGTTAAATGCTTACAGGACCAACTATGGATTTTCCTCCAAAGTATCCCTCTCAAGTAACAAAAAAATTTCTTCTTATTGCACTCCCATCATTGATGGTAGGCTCAAATTTTTATTTGTGCCTAGACAATCTGTTATCCCAAGATTTGTAGTAATCACTTGTTTCATGACGTCTGTTGTATTCTTATTGAAAAATACTTATGACTTTTATAGGTTAATTGCTTGACCAGATGCTTCATTATAGGTTTCTAAGATTTCTTTTAGAACCTTGGATTCCTTATTATTAGCCTTGCAAAATAATAATCTACTCTCAATATATATAAGAAAATAGAGAACTATAAAAAAATTACAAGTTTATTCTCATTTACTTTTTGCTAGATCATTATTTATGGGTAAACAAGTAATTTTAATAAATAACTACCAAAAATGAAATATAACTACATTTTTTGACAAAAATATATAATTACCTTAATAACAAAAAAATAACTATATTATCAAGAAAATAACTACCATAAAAACCAATAAAAGAACCAACTATCAAAAATACAAATTTATCTTAATTTAATTTTTTCTCCCATCATTATTTGATTAAAAAAAGTAAATTTAATAAAAGAAACAAAAAATAACTACAGAAAAAAAAAAGACACATAACTACATTATTTTTTGTAAAAGATATAACTATTTTAATAACAAAAATAAATAACTATCTGATCAAAAAATAACTACCAGAAAAATAATATTATTCTATTCATTTTTAAGTATTGTCAGATTTTAAGGCATAAAAATAATAATTTATTTCATTCAAAACTTTGGCACAATCTTTTATACTGTATATTATTATTATTATTATTATTATTATTATTATTATTATATTTTGCAAATCAAAATCATTCAATCATATATTGTTTTTCCAACTATATATTATCTTTCATATTCCAACTAATAGTATAAGAAATGAGAACGCTAGCGCAAAAAAAACCAATATTAGAAAAAAATTGAAAGTGTTCTCTTCAATTTTTTTCCAACTATACATTCTCGTTGATCTTTCTACTATCAATATAAGAAATGTGTATACTAACAAAAAACCAATATTAAAAAAATTGAAACTATCCTCTTCAATTTGACAATAATACATAAAAAAATATTAGACAAATATTTGTTAAAATAAATATTAAAAGAAAAACACTGCACAAATCTTTGTCATTCATAAATATTAAAAAAAAAAATATACTCCCACTGAACTTTTGGTATACACAATCATCTAATGGATTAATCTCAAAATCGCAAGAAGATAAACCTAATGAAATTTGAAATACCCTTGACGAGAAGTCTATTTAAAGCTATAGATGGATTTCTTAAGTTTGCAATCCATATATGTTGGGTCTCCTAACACAAAATTTTTAGGTTGCACCATATAAATCGTTTCTTCAATGTTTCCATTTAGAATCGCAATCTTTACATCTATCAAATGCAGCTCCAAATCAAAATGAGCTTCCATCGCCATTATGATTCTTAGAGTGTCTTTTAAATAAACCAAAGATAAAGTATATTTATAATCGATGTCTTCTTTTTGAGTAAATCCTTTTGCGACAACACGATCTTTATATCTCTCAATATTACCTTTGAATCCCTTTTGGTTTTAAATATCAATTTACAAGAGTTTCTTTCCTTCAAGTAATTTAACAAGATTCCAAAGATCATTGTCCACCATTGATTTCATTTCATCCTTCATGGCAGCAACCCACTTAAGAGAGTTTGGACTCTTAATAGCTTGACTAAAGTTGATAGGATCTTCCTTAGATAAAAGAATGCCATCCTTTTGTTCTTGAAGAAATACTACATATACATCTCAAATTGCATATCTCCTCTCTCTAGTGGATCTTTTTAATGACAACGGTTCTTGAGGTTGTTGAGTTTGAACCACCGGTGGTGTTTGAGGAAGAAACTCGTTGATATATTGTACTTGATGGATGTTATGAATAGCCTCATTTTTTAAATAATAAAATGAATTAATAAGAGCACAATGGGTACTCTAATCCATTACAGACTCTCAAAACTTACATCAAAATTATATCAGAGAAATACATTATATAGGATTGGCACACCAATCCGAGTAATTTAAGGAACAACGTTTTCCTTCTTTCGACAAGAACCAACCCCAAGAATTAATTTTTATTTCCACTACCAAGCGTTTAAAATTAGCACAACCATCCATAATCTTATTATGTAACAACCAAATAACTCATATTGTCACACACTAACTTATGTGGCTATGATGTTGTCATCGTAGGCATTGCAGAATCATACCCTGTTGCCAAAAATTTGAGATAGGAAAGTGGTGGAGTATAGGGGTGTATCTCATCCAATTACCAATAGCCTCCATATTTTAGATGAAAAATTACAAGTGAAAAAAAGATAGCCAACAATATCATCATGTTTAAATAGAATGTACAACCAAGGCTAACTGAACCTGAAATAATTCCAATCGATGCAAGTTAGTCTCTTATTAAAAGCCTCCTAAGCAAAAGTCTCTACATGCAAACAACCACCTTAGATGGTATCGAGTCCAACAAAGTTGATTCAATGATAAGCGTAAATCATCGTTGTTTCCCAAAAAATCAGCATCACTTAGTAACCAACAGTGCTCGAATTTAACTAGATATCCTTGTACAGGATCATTTGAATGACTCTTTTGTTGAAATAAAAGGGAAAATATGCTCCAAAAGATCTTGAAGGGTTGCAAGCTATTGTCCTCATACTCGAACAAGGTCATTCGCCAAAACCAATCCCATGACCACACTAAACCATGGAAATTACCCATTTTTGAAAGTAAGCATTCTTTATTTAAGGCTATAGAAACCAATATGGGAAACATGTTTTTAAGTGATTATGAACCTATCCATTTATCGTGCCAGAAACGACTAAATGTCTCATTTCCATGGCGTAATCAAATTGAGGATTAATTTTTAAATTAGAATATGTACTTATATTTTACAAAAAAATGTTAGATAAAATACTATACTGATGGGACAACAACTCAAACCATATTGCTCTAATCCTCCAAACAACTCAATTTCAATTTTAACAACAAAGATTCATTAAAAGTCTCCACATTTTTTATTCCAAGGCAACCTTCTCATTTGGTAAACAAACCCTATTTCACCCAACCCAATATTCTTTCTTACAATCCTCTATTCCTCCCCAAAGAAAGTTTTGTTGTATTGAAATAATCTTCTTACTAATAATCTTTGGAATCTTATAGAGCGATAAGTATAATTGCAAACTATCGAGCACTAATTTTTTCAACGTCACACGACCTCCCATTAAAATATGTTTCCCACTCCAACTCGAAATTCTTCTTCTCATAGATTCAAGTATATGAGTCTAAGTACTTCTACATCTTGGTTAGCAGCACTAGGTAACCCAGGAATTTTTAAGGAATAACACTATTGCACAAGATAGGAATGAGGATGCAGCTCTGAGGAAGTTATCATGTGCATTAATCCCATATATACAACTTTTTGAAAATTTTACTCTTAATCTAGAAACTAATTCAAAGCCTCTAAAAATGGACTTAAGAGCCCACAAATTCTCCCAACTTTCATCACACATCAAAATGGTATCATCAACAAGCTGTAATATATAGAAAACTATATGTTTGGAGCTACGTGAAAAGTATGAAGTAAATCAAGATTCACTGCATTTTGAAACAACCCCAATAACCCTTCAACTACTATTAGAAATAGAAAATGAGCTAAAGGGTCTCCTTGCTTTATCCTTTTATAAATGTGGAATTTGTCCCTTTAGTTGCTATTAGAAATAGAAAATGTATTAAAGGGTCTTCTTGCTTTATCCGTTTATAAATGTGGAATTCTTTTGTTGGACTACAATTAACAAGATCATATAAGTAATATGAAAATAAATAAGCCTTCATCAAATAGCGCCACATGGAATTGAATCCCATATTCAACATCATATAATTCAAATAGTTCCAGCTAACGGAGTCACATGCCTTCTCAAAATCTACCTTCAACATCATGCATTTAGCTTTCCTCCTATTCAATAAGTCAACCATCTTGATCACCACCAACACTTCAACCAAGATTTGGTGCTTTGGTAGAAAAGTCGTTTGCTTTTTAGAAATATTACCTCCCAAAACGTTATTCAATTTTTGTGTTAAGATTTTATAAATAATTTTGTAAAGGCTACCAATCAATGAGATCAGCCTATACTCTTCATCAATGTTTGTTTTTGGCACTATTTCTGAAACAATGAAAGGTATAAATACTTTATCATTGGCAGCAACACTTTCTTCATCAAAGATATCACTCCTTATGTATCCTTCCCCTCCAAACTCAACATCCTTAATAAATCTTGCATTTCCCGTTTCCACAAAATTTCTAGTCATCAGGTTGTAAAATATGTACTTGTGAAAGCATTTAGCATACTCAATAAAATAACAACTAATTGTCTTTGTATCCAACTTACCCCCATGAGGCCTATAAGGCCTTACTTCATATGGACATCCCCAAGTGTGCATGTGCCTAAAGTTGGGCTTTTTTCGGGTCCCCAACCGATAAGGGTTTTAACTACTACTTTTTTAGATGTTTTGTTAAGGATATGAATTGCAATCTTTAATGCCTCTCTCTAAAATGACTGTAGTAAATAAGAATGACCAATCAACCTATTTACCATATCCTTAAGAGTTCAGTTTGTCGTTCTGCAACTCTATTCGTGTTGCATTTTCCCAGCATTGTAAATCACAGAACAATTCCACATTCTTTAAGGAAAAAACGTGAAGGGGCCTGAATGTTGTTCTCCTAATCCATGATATCGACAATAGTATTTACAACCACAGTTAGACTTGACAACCTTCATTTTCTTTCCAACTTAAAATTAGACTTAAACTTTGAATGAAGTTGAACACGTCCAAAGATTGAGATTCCTTATGAATCAAATACAGGTAGTCTTACCTCGAGTAATTGTCTATGAACATAATAAAATATCTTTGTACGTTCCATGAACTCATAAGGTAAGGTACACAAATATCAATATGAATTAGTTCTAAGTCGTCTTTAGCTCTTTCGTCATTAAATTTTCTTTTGCATGTTTGGTTACTCTTTATGGATTGAATGCAGACTTGAAAGTATGACATATCTAAGGGTCAAAGAATGTCCTCTAATACATGCCTTTCAATTATGCATTTAGAGATACAACCTAAACTCTTATGTCATAAAGTAGCATAATTCCATTTTAATTTACGTTTGGTACCTTGTGATTCTACTTCAATTATTTTGTTATAAAAACGTTCAACGTCAAGCATATAAAGATTATCGATTAAAGAAATGTAACCAATGACATTTGAATCATATGAGAAACAAACTTTATTATCTCTAAATGAACAATCATAACCAAATGTGTCTAAAATAGAAATAGAAATTAAATTATGTTAATCGACTGTGCAACAAAAGTCTCAACCAAATCCAAATGAAAAACAATCTTCAACAATTATAAAAAAAAGTTAGCTTTTACTACAACTTTATTGTCATCACCCACATAGATGAATCTTTCAGCATCACTTAGTTACTCCACAATAAACCTTGCATAGACATAATAATGTTAGTAGTAGCACCAGAACCTACCCACCAAGTGTCAATAGATACATAAACTAAATTCATTTCATAACAAACAAAAGTGGAAAACTTACTCTTCATTTCACGCATGAAGCGTGCTTAGAACAATTCTACTTCATGTGTCATGTTTTCTTGCATTAGAAACATGTAGATACCTTTGGTTGTTCCTTTTCCTTCTTTTTTTGAAAAGAATTTCCTGTAGCTCTTTCCCTTTTGTTTTGAGAGCTAGTTGCCAAGGGATCACATTCAATTTTATCTCCCACCAGCCTCTCTTCCCCTTGCACACAATGACGTATAAGCTCATTTTGGGACTACTTGTCTTTTTGAGTATTGTAGCTCACTTTGAATTGCCCAAAGTGTGTAGGAAGAGAATTCAAAGTTAGGTGCACAATAAAATTATCAGGAAGTTTTAACTTCATTGCCTTGAGCTTTGATGCGAGGTTAGACATTTCCATAATGTACTCCTTTATGTTCAATTTGCCTTTATAAGTCATTTAAATAAGCCTGGACAAAGTACCACTAAACATATATTGGATAAAACTTCTAATAAAAATCAGCTTCATCGGTCTATGACATATGTCTTTGCATGAACCACTATGTGCTTAACTTATTGCACTCCTTGCACATGGTTACTACTTATAAAGAGAAAAACAACACCAAACAATATTTAAGAAATAAATCCACTCCTAGTAGTTACAAAAGCACAGGAATAAAAAATACTTTTTCAAAATGTTAGAAATATGGAAATAGTAGAACCTTTTTTTTTCGATTTCTCCACCTATCCTTGAATAAAAAATTATATATGTGAAGAAGATAAATGAGCAAATGAAAAACACCATTATTTCTTAAAATGTCTTAGAAATGGTGCACATGTAGTCCTTTTTCAAGTCTTCTTTAAATTTATATATATCTAAATACGCCCATCATAGAAAATATTAATTGAAAACATTATTAGTGTGGCTGATTGATTGCCTTTTTCATTGTTTCCTTTATATAGTATATATTTTTTATTATTATTTTGGTATCGGAAATAAATAATTAATAATTTACTGATGTATTGTTTTAATTATTTTGCAAGAGCATTAAAAGAGATATTATGAGGAATCATGTGGTGCAAGAATCATTTAGGATGTATCTCTTTGAGACTTATTCTTGATGGAATAAGTCTCAAATGTTTGTAGTATAGATTCAACTTAGGATTGTAAATCATTTCGAGTAAAATAAAGTTTAATGATAAAGAACTTAAATCAAATAATAGAGTTAAAAAAGAGAATAGACACAAGTATTTTTATAGTTGTTCACAACAATTGTTGCTACATCTAGTCTTCTTCTTACAAAGATATTTTGCCTCAATACAGTCGATAACTTAATCCACTATTAAATCAATAGCATATAAATATTCTTTGATGCCTCTTTAGGCTACGAGTATTCTTTTATCCGCCTTTCTAGGTTATGTCACTAGAAGTCTTTCTAGTCTTCTTAACATTCTGGTAATGCCATTGAGGATTCCAAGACTTATTTCACCTCTTTGCTTACCTCTTTTAAATTAAAGAATTGTTGCTACTATCGGACTTGAGTATATTGATTCAAGCATGTTTCTGAGTTGACACATAATCTTTCTTCGGATTTTTAACTCTCATTGAGAGGATAATATAATTCAAATCCTATAACAATTCAAGTGTATAAAAACAACTTGATTGATTTACAACAATTTCTAACGACTCTCTACATTTCATTCAATCTTTTTTTTATATGTTCAAGACTTTTCTAGAAATTTCATTGAACATTGCTTTTCTTTTGATGATCAACTTTGTTGATTATTGTTCATCATAATATCCAACCACATAATAAATTATTTAGTTTCAAAATGTTTCTATTTAAATACTGGAGAATATATTCGTTGAGAATTGTAACAGCCCAGTTACAGCTCAATTGGTAGTGGGAATGAATGGGCGGCAATACTTATCCCTTGGGAACCAAGTTTGATTCCCACGGAAGGCAAAAACTTGATATTTTCAATGGGTGGACAATGGGGCAAGAAGGTCATGATTAATAGTGTCGGTAACGGTAATGGCTGGACTGTTACATGAATCATTTAAACGTACTAGGAAAAACATTTTTTCTTCCAAAAGAATACATAAAAAATAAAGTGCTTAGATGTCTGAATAGGGAATATCAATCAAAAGTAACGGCAATACTCGATTCACACAATTTATGTTAAGACAAAATCTCAATTAATTGTTTTGATGTAAACAAACAAAGATTAATTAAAGACTCTAATTATGATTCTAAATAATGTGTTATTTAACATGTGCTTTTGAGTGTGTTAATCTAAGATAGGTACTAAGAAAAAACAAGCAAAATCAGTTTAAGGAAAAAACAAAAAATTAACTGCCAGAAACCAAGAACGTTCTTGACATATTTCTAGAAAACCAAGAACGTTCTCCGCGCTTTTCATTTCATCAAAAAGTTCAAGTCAACTTTTAATACAAGGAAAGGTCCTGCAAATTTCGAATGAATTTCTAGTTCATCTACAAGGAATGTACAACTCTCATATTAGCAAAAGAAATACTCCAAAAGATCAAAGGAGAAAAGACATGACTCAAGGCAAAATGACATAATCGTTCAAGATCAATCATTCTCCATGTTCAAGAACATTCTCCAGCTTCTGTGATATAAACCAAGAACGTTCTTGAAACTGAAACTTCAACATGACTTTGAGACATATATTCTCGTGATAAAAAGACCCTCAAACATTGTCCAAATCAAATGACAGAGAATGCATCAGATCAGAAAGTCTTGTAGTCAAAAAGAAGAAAGTTTCAGTCAACAGTCTTGTTTAGAAATCTGATTTTTTTACAACCTGACCTTTGTGAAGTAGAAATGTCTCTTTACAAGGAAGGCGATTTGAATTGTAAAGTTGTCTTTTGAAAATTTCCCTAGTGAAACTAAAATATAACTCAAAATTTATCTTGGTTAAGAAAACAGAAAATGGAGAACATTATTGGTTTTGGAAACAGAAAATGGAGAACGTTCTTGGTTAGTTCAAAAAAGCATAATGATCTTGATTGTAACAGCAGAAAAATAGAGAACATTCTGGAAACAGAGAACGTTCTTAGTTTGGTTTAAAAACAAAAATTGATTTTAACTTAGGTAAATGAAGAACTGAAAGTAAATAGAGATAGGGAAGAGAAATCACACAATGATTTATCCTGGTTCACCCAACCTGGGCTACGTCCAGTACTCACAACCGTGAGATTTTCCACTAAGTGTTAAAAACAAAGAACCTTCTTGGTTTTACAACACTTAGCTCTTATCAACCTTGATCTGTCACAATCGTTAATCCTTTCCACCCAGAAAGAGATTCAATCAGGGCACCTATCAACCCTAGATAGGATTTTTACAACTCACCTTTTAACCTTAAAAGGATTTTTCTAAACAACTCACTCGAGCTATAAACAAACCTTATAGTCTTTATTTTTACACAGTAATGATTAAAGTTTTTGACATAATTTGTTTAATCTCAACTCTTGTTCAAGGTTAGATTCTTTACAAGATGTTTCAGAAAACTGAATGTTACTGATTTCTTGTGAGACTTTCAAGTATGAATGTGAGTGATTGATGATCTTTCTTTTGCACTTGAAGGTCGTGATTTCCATTAAGTTGTGAGGTTCCTTTTTAGACATTTGAGGAGGTCCATGTCAGCTTAATATTACCGTTTGGAGGAGTTCCATTGGTCAAGGGTTAGATTAAAATAATCAGTCTTCAAAGTAAGACTATTGACTGCACTTGTCCTTCGTTTTGACTTTAAGACTTTCTGGTCTTTGTGCATTCTTTTTCTTCTAATTTGTACAGTGTGTGAGGATCACTTGATCACGAGAATATGTGTCATAATGTAATGTTGGAGTCTCAAGAATGTTCTTGGTCTGTGCTTCTTAAGTCGGAGAACGTTATGGAGCAGTATGGCAGAAACAGGAGAATGTTCTAGAGCCTGGAGAATGATTGACTCAAACTGATTTTATCACTTTGCCTTGACTTAATTCTTTTCTTCTTAGATCTTTTGGAGTACTTCTTTTGCTTTTATTAAAGTTGTATATTCCTTGTATATGAATTGGTAATCCATTCAAAATAAGCATGATCTTATCTTGCATAAAAAGCTGGCTTGAACAGTCTTGATGAAGTGAAAAATCCTGGAGAACGTTCTTGGTTTTTCTAGAAAATATCCAGAACGTTCTTGGCAGTTCATTTTTAGCTTATTCTTTAAATAGATTTTGCTTGGTTTTGCTTAGTACCTATCTTGGATTATCAAACTCAAATACACATGTTAAATAACACATAGTTTAGAATCATAATTAGAGTCTTTAATTAATCTTTGTTTGTTATCATCAAAACACTTAATTAAGATTTTGTCTTAACAATCTCCCCTTTTTTGATGATGACAAACATAGTTTAATTTAGATTTTAATTTTGATTCTAACTTTAATCACAGATAGCTTTAAAGCTCCCTCTCAATATACAAAAAGAAACTTCACATAGCAATAAAAATCAATAAAATCTAAACTAATTTGTCCCCCTTTGTTATTACAAAAAGAAGAGGGAGAAGCAAAAAAATAGAAAAACAACCAAAGCACAGTCTTCACACACAGAGAGAACGAGAGGATCCTTCTGAGGAAGATGAGCGCGAAAGATCTGGAACCGGAGGAGGGGGATGAGGGTCAATCCCGAGCTTGGGAGAAAGCTGTATAGTCATCCATTCACTGAGAATGACAGACTCTATGTCCTGAATGGACTGCCTTGCCATGATGGTCTCGAGAGCAGCTAGGATGGCTGAGTTGGAAGTATCCTCAGTAGGGATGAGAATAGGCTAGGCCGTTAGTCAGGGGCCTATGACCTGGCCTACTTATGATCTGGACTGGCCTGTTTAATAAGAAGGCTAGATTCAGGATATTTTTAAAGCCTATTTATTTAAATAGATCAGATTCAGGCTTATAAAAAATCTTATTATGCCTAACAGGCTTACCTAAATATATATATTTTTATTATTTATTAATGCTATTTTTTATTATTATTTATTAATATTATTGTTTTCCATTTTTTAAAGTATATATATATATATATATTATTTGTTAATGTTATTTTTTATTATTATTTATTAAGAGATTTTATAAAAAATGATATTTTGGTTTGTAATACTATATGATTTGCATTTAAGATATTTGGAAATTTTTTATATTTGGAAATTCTTTATATTTAATCACAACGATAGCGATTATTTATTGATATATTTTTGTTAAAGTGCGGGTAATGGGTATGGGTACGGGCACTTCAGTACCCAAAGGGAAGGATACATGTATTAAAGTTGATACCCACGAGGGTACGGGCACGAGTATGGATATTTTTTAAACTGCGGGTATGGGGACGGGTACTGTATTACCCTATCCAAATTCTACCCATTGCCATTCCTAGTAGTCGTTCCATATTCTCCCCATTCTTTTCAAGTTCAATCGTTCATATTATTATTTAATATTATACTATCAACTATGTAGCTTACCACCAATTGCCACTCTTCATTCTTTCCAATTTCCATCTAGGTTACACACTGCATTTAGAGGTATGTAAGCAGCATTATATTTTTAAAAAAACCAATACTATTTATTTGTTACTTTTAGATATATTATTAGTATATAAAGCTTAGAAACTCTAATTGTTGTTTGTTTATAATTATAATCGACTAAAGGAAGCAGTTCAAACAAAAGTTTATTGAATCGGTTCAAGACTGTTATTATAATAGATTTAATTATAATTTTATTAGTTTTCCTTGTATATAAATGTCTAGTTTAGCCTATTTAAAAAAATGTAAAATATAACATTTAAATGTTTTAATGTGAATAATGCTTTTAAATAGGCTTTTAGGCCAGGCCGAAAAAAAAGCCTATGATAGGCCGTAGGCCAGGCTTATGCCTAAAAATTAATCGCAGACCAGGCTCAGACCTTTCAAAGTGTGGCCTGGTCTGGCCTATTCCCACCCCTACTTCTCAGTCTTCTGTCGCTTGGATGGTTCTCCCAATCAGCCTTGGGAGTGGATGTTATGGGGTTGGCTTAGTGCAGAAGGTTGAGAGGGAGGCAAAGGAAATGGCTACTAGAGGAATGGGATTAGATGGTGGTTTGGTATGGGTAACAGATGGACCAGGGATGACTGGAAAAACCAAAAATTGGCTTATTCCAAATATGGATGAACTGGTTTTTTGGGGGGATACGAAGGATAGTGACATGGTGGATGTTTGATGTGGTGGTACCTGAGAGAAGAGGTTGCTGTGGAGAGGAAAGAGGTTGGAATGAATGGCAGAAGGTTCATATGGAGATTGATTGAAGAGACAAGGAATGTGCCTTTGTAAAACTGGGGGAGGCAGAATAATGGTAGGTGAAGAACGTTTTTGAGGTCTTGCTGGAGAACGTTCTTGAGCAGGTTGATCATTTGGATTTTGGGCTGGATTTTCAGCAGGAGCCGAACCAGAAGATGTTGCAGCTTTGCCCCGAGCTGAGTGCTTCCTTTTAGTGGTTGTGGTTGGTAAAACAAATTTGGGTTGGTCAGAGGAAATCTTCTTCATGTGAGATATGTTCTGGGCCGAAAATTTGGAGATTTTAAGGATGGAGGATTCTGTTGTAAGGGGGACGTTGAAGTGCCTAAAGATTTTTGTAAGAACCATGCCATAAGGGACAATGTTCTGTTGGAACCAAGTTGGTTCTAAGTACTTAGGATTTTGATGCTTACAAATGTACTCAATGTAAACTTATTTTGTACTTTGAATTGTTAAGTTAAATGCCCCAGAAACTGAAGGAAACAGAAGCAGAGATCAAAGGAAAATGAATTCTGGAATTTCCAGAAGATGTTCCAGGATGTCAAAACATCACCAGAGGATATGTTTGGTGGCCCATAACAGAAGGAAGAAAAATCATAATGAAACATGGATCATACCATTGGAAAGCCTGCCAGAAGGAGAGTTGTTCCAGACAAACAGGAGTCAAATATCAATTTTATTCCAGAAGTTATTCTGACCAGAAGATGGCCTAGCAGTGAAAAATTACACAGTCCAGACTTGTTCCAGACTTGACCAGAAGGTATGTTTATGAGTCCAGAACAAGAGGATCAATTCAAATTTGGCCCAGATCATGAGATAGCATGATTCAGGGCATGGAACTAAGTCCAGACCAAAAGAAATGAGTTCCAGAATCAATCCAGACCTGGTCCAAAATTAAAGGTAAAATGTCCAGACTGAAATAATTTTTTGTTCAAGTTAATTTCAGTTTGTTCCAGACCAAAGTCCAGAATCTGTCCAGATCAGAGTAAAAACTTCCAGATCAATGGTTCAAAAATAATTATTTGGTCCAGTGATGGTCCAGATCAGAAAATCAGACCATGGCCCAGTGGTGGCCGAAATCAGAGGATCATAGAATATCAAATAGGCTGGTCCAGATGTGGACTATCGCATTAAGATCCAATGGTGCAGATTTGATCATGAGGATTAAAGAATCTGAGAAAATTGCTCAAAACAGAAGCGGAGCAAAATGCTCAAAACAGAACAGTGAGCAAAAGGCTCAAAACAGAATCTGAGCAAAATACTCCAGAATATTTTCAAAACAGATTAATCTAAATATACTGCAGAAGTAAAGCATCAGTGAATTTCTAAAGTTCAACTATAAATAGAGACTTAATGATGAAGAATAAAGTATCGAAAATCACAAAAGAGTCATACACTTCCAAAGCAACAAACACCCAAATTTTCATAGAAGTCAATTGTGAGTTTTAGCTTTCAAGAAGCAAGTACTCGTGTTATTTTCTTTCCACTGTGGCAAATCTAAGTTGTTGAAGAAGAGTCTACAATCTGAGGGAGTCAGTAGAGGTAGCAGGGTACTTGGCAATTAGATAGGGTTGTATCTAAGTTGTTGAAGTAGAGTCTACAAACTGAGGGAATCAGAAAGGGTAGCAAGGTACTTAGCAATTAGATTCATAGTGTTGTGATTTCTTCTACAATCTGGGGTTGTTAGATTGGCTGAAGACAAGGTTGTTTTCCTCAAGAAGTCTAGGATTGTTAGACTATTGAGAAGACTGACTTGGAGGGTCAGTAGCAAGGTTGTAATTCAAGATTGAATTAGTGAAATCCTTCAAGGAGAAGGGACTGGACGTAGCCTCGTTAACCGTGAACCAGTATAAAATCTGTGAGTTTTATTTTTATTTTTATCCGCTGCTAACTCTGTTTTAATTATACATCAAGTTTTGTATTGAAAGTATTAAAACAGGAAAAGTATTCAAGTTAAGTCAAACACAATTCAACCCCCCCTTCTCGTGTTTGCACCTTCATGTTCTTCTTGTAGTCTTTGGTAGTGGCAACTATCATATTTTGAAGGATGATATGTGGGAGGTTGAGGCATTTTTGGTGAATGAGATGATAGATGATGAGAGCATCATTAACATAAACGTATCTGTGACTGCCACAGTGTGGCAAGACTGAATGTTGGCTTATGCTATTTAACACTTTGCATAGAGGTCTTAAGTAGGAGGACAGAAAATTGGTGGTGTTGAGTTGGAAAATGTTAGAAAACACTTCCTTTATGTTCAGGTTGAGGGCAAAAAACCAGTTTTTCCAAAAATTGTTGGTCCTTCAGTAGGGAGGTTTATGATTGAGGCAAGTATGTCTTGGGTCAGCCTAATTTCAATACCTTTAATGATGGATACCAACAAGGAATTTTCAGCAAAAACCTAGGCTTGGCAGTAAAAAGCCTAACAACATCAGGATAAAATCTTTCTGAGGTATGGAGGATTAGTATGATTCTTGATGGTTTTGCCTTCATGGGTGAGATTGTCTAGCAAACACACCCTTCCAATACCAACGGGTCTCTCAGCCCATTTTTCAGAAAAAGTTTTCTAGAGAGAGGGAATTAAAGATGGGAGGAGAAATTTTTGGCCTATTTTGGGAGGAGAAGAGCGTTCTGGTTCTGAGTGTTGAGGAGAAAAACATTCTAGAGAGATAGAGGGTGGAGAACATTCTGGTTCGTTGTGTTATGGAGCAAAACATTCTGGTGGTGGAGATGGAGAACGTTATGGAGAGTTTGAACGTTCTCGATGTTTCTGTTTGGGGGAAATTGTTTTTGTTTTCTTTTATGGGTTCTTAAGCCTGTTCTTGACCCAAAACTGAGCAAGGGTAGGCGTTGATTTTACCCTTAAGTCAGTTTTAGGCATAGGGCTAGGGTTAGGTTTCAGAAGGGATGAAGGAAGGGGTTTGGAGGTGGAGAAAATTTCATTAATGGATATTCGTTTTTGGTTGGGAAGAGTTGTTTGAGAAGGAACTGATGATTGTGATAGAGCAGTTTGTGTGGTTTGATGAGAAGATTTTGAAGATGGAGAAGTGTGGGAAGGAAACGATGTTTAAGTGGGTTCAAGAGAGGCATCTTTTTCAGATTCATTACTGTCAGAAATTATCAAAATAGTGGGGTCAGATTGTTTAGGTTTTGATTATCCGATTCCAGCAAGGATACGCATAGAGCGTCGCTGGGCCTTGGTAGGTTTTGTTACTAGTTTTCTCAAGTGTGGAGGGGCTTGAGAAACATTTGGTGGTGGTTGAGAGAAGAGCTGAGGAAGAACAATGGCGAGGGATCGAAGAGGAAGTATGATGGAGCTCAATTCTCTGGATGAAGAAGACATGTAGTCTGAAAATGTCTTCTGATGATGGTGAAGGTTTGGGCGGCAGTCATGGTGAACGATTTTGAAATGACGCGCAGATTGCTTAATTCTTGCCATTTTTAGGAGAAGGTTTTGTTTGAGAGAGCAAAGGGAATTTTTGAGGATCAAGAAGCAGAAACAGAGGGAAAATTAGAGAGTTATTGGGAGATGGGAGGTTTCAGACGGTTTGGAAGATGAAGGGATGGTTGATTGAAAAACGTGAGAGTTTTGAGGCACGAAGGTCAGCGTGTTAGATGCTTTTCAAATTTAACATACAAGATCATTAAATACAAAACAGGAAGTGCGCTTCCAGTTTTTTTTTGAGTGGGGAAGAAAAACGGCAAATGATGCCTGAAAAACAGAGATTGATCGCGAAACCAAGAATGTTCTTGGTTTTGTAGAAAAAAAATTCCAATGCATTCAGTTCGGATTTTTGATGACTCTCAATTTTTCTTTGATGAAATTAAAACTTTCCTCTACCAGATGCTTTGTAAATATATCAGTAAGTTGTTTTTGAGTTTCAACAAAGATTAATTCACCATCTTTTTTATTAACATGATCACAAATAAAATGATGCTTAATTTCACAATAAATTGGAACATTTGAATAACTTACAAAGAAGTCTTCAAGTTGATTCTTTATCCAAATTACTTGGGAGTAGCAATTTACCGCTGATACGTATTTAGCTTCAGTTGTTGATAGCACAATCATGTTTTGCTTTCCGCACGACCAGCTGATTAAGGCTTCTCCATGGAACTGACATTTGCCAGTTGTGCTTTTTCGTTCAGTTTTATCCCCAATGTAATCATCATCGCAGTAAGCTACAAGATCAAAATGAGAACGTTTTCTATACTAGAGGCCAAAATCAGTAGTACCAACAAGATATTTAAAAATTCTTTTTACAACAGTTAAATGCGATTCTTTAGGTACAGATTGAAATCTAGCACATAATCCTACTACAAAAACTATGTCAGGTCTACTGGCAGTTAAATAAAGTAAAGATCCTATCATGCCTCTATATTCCTTTTCAGAAATTGATTTTTCCATTTTTATCTTTGTACAATGAAGAAGATGGATGCATGGGAGTAGTCATGATTTTGGCTTCATTCATTTTATATTTTGTTAAAAGATCTTTTGTATACTTTTCTTGACAAATAAAAATATCATCATCATGTTTTTTGATTTGCAAACCAAGAAAATATCTTAACTCTCCCATCATGCTCGTCTCAAATTCACTTTGCATGAGTTTTGAAAAAGCATCACACATTTTCTCATTTGTTGAGCCAAAGATTATATCATCAACATACTCTTGAACTATGAGTGAATTATTTTTATCAGTTTTGTTAAAAAGTGTAGTGTCCATTTTTCCTCTAGAATATCCATTCTTGATTAAGAAGGAACTTAATTTTTCATACCAAGCTCTTGGTTCTTGTTTTAAAGCATAAATAGCTTTGGTAAGTTTGAAAACATGATTTGGTTTTGATTGATCTTCAAAGCCGACAGGTTGTTGCACATAAACTTGTTCATTTAAAAAACCATTTAAAAATGCACTTTTAACATCCATTTAAAAAAGTTGTGTGAGTTTATGAGATGCACATGCAAGAAGAATTCGTATGGCTTCTAACCTTGCAACTGGCACGAAATTTTCATCATAATCTATACCTTCTTGTTGATTGTAACCTTGAGCAACCAACCTTGCTTTGTTTCAAACAACCTTGCCTTCTTCATCTAGTTTGATTCTGAATACCCATCTTGTTCCTATTATGGTTTGATTCTGTGGATCTGGAACAAGATCCCAGACTTCATTCTTTTCAAACTGAAGAAGTTCTTCTTTCATTGCATCTATCCAAGATTGATCTACTATGGCTTTTGATTTACTTTAGTTCGATTTGGGAGATCATTGCCATGTTGTTGTTGTCATCATCTTTGAATGACATTCTTGTTCGAATCCCATTAGTTGTATTTCAAATAATTTGATTTTGGGGATGATCAGTGATCGTTCTCCATCTTTTAGGTGGAGAATGAAATGAAGATTGTTTATCAATCTGGGTTTCTTGGGGAACATTTTGTTGCTGCTGTCCAGAATGTTCTTCTTCTTCATCATTTCTTTTGCTTATTTCCATATCATCGAATTCATCAATTAATACATGCATACTGATTTCAACAATCTTTGTTTTGAGATTAAACACACGATATCCTTTAGATTCGGTTAAGTAACCCAAAAATATGGGTTTGTCTGATTTTGAATCAAACTTTCCAAGATTTTCTTTGTTGTTCAAAATGTAACAATAACAACCAAAAATATTAAAATATGAAATGTTTGGCTTTCTGTTTTTCTAGATTTCATATGGTGTTTTGTTGATAATTTTTCTAATTGATACACGGTTTAAAATGTAGCATGAAGTATTGATAGCTTCAGCCCAAAAGTATTTTTCAACATTAGATTCTTCCAAGATTGTTTTTGCCATTTCTTGTAGTCTTATATTCTTTCTTTCAACAACTCCATTTTTTTGAGGAGTTCTTGCGCAAGATAGATTATGAGAAATGCCAAGTTCATCGAAGAAGGTTTTAAAAGAGGCATTTATGAATTCTCCTCCATGATTACTTCTTAAATGATATTGGAATCCTTTTCATTTTGTACCTTTTTGCAAAAGTTTTTAAATGCTTCAAATTCATCATCTTTCAATTTCAAAAATAAAGCCCAAGTGTATCGAGAAAAGTCATCAACAATAACAAAACCATACTTCATTCCACTTAGACTTGTTGTTTTAATATGACCAAAAAGATCTATGTGAAGTAGCTCAAGGATTCTGTTTGTGGAAATAAAATTCTTTGTGTGAAAACTACTTTTAACTTGTTTTCCTTAAGCACAAGCTTCACATATTTTATCTTTATCAAAATTGATTTTTGGCAATCCTCAAACAAGTTCTAATTTTGAAATCTTTGAAATAGTTTTCATACTGATGTGTCATGTCCTCTTGTGCCAAATCCATTTATCTTTGTTTATGAACATGAAGCAGGATTCATCAGGTAGTTCTTCAAGGTATAAAATATAAAGACTTTTCTTTTTTGTTCCAGAAAAGAGGAGATCACCAGTTTTGGTTTTAACTTCACAAAAATTGGGTTTGAAGATAACCTCGAAGCCATTGTCACATAATTGTCTTATGCTTTAGAGATTATGTCTCAAACCTTCTACATATTGAACATCAGAAATTTGAGCTGAGTTTTTCTTACCAATGGTTCCTTTACCTTTGATTTGAGCTTGATTGTTGTTTCCAAAGGTTACAAAACCTCTTTCCTTCTTTTCGAATGACATAGAGCAATTTTTCTCTCCTGTCATATGTCTTGAACAACCACTGTCCAAGAACCATGGCTTTTTCTTGACATGTTGAAATCCATCCTGCATAGGGTGTTACATTCACTTTAGGTACCCATTTGGTCTTGGGTCCTTGAGAGTTAGTTTTAAAATTGGATTTTCTTTTGATATAGCAGGTTGATGTAGTGTGACCAGTTTTGGAAAAATGAGAACATTTCATTGTTGGAAAATTCCCAGAAAACTGAGGTTTAACAGGTGTTGGTAAAATCTCAGAGTGTTTTCCTTTTAAAAAATTTGAAGAATATTTCTGTCCAGAACGTTCTCTTTTTTCTGGTTTTGAAAACATTATATTTTTGTTCCAGATCGTTCCAGTTTTGTAAAACATCTTTTGATTTTATCATCTCTTTTTTTGAAGTAACATGCAAATTCTAGATGTCCAATTTTATTACAACATGAACACTTTATTTTGCATTTATTCTCTTTACTTTCCGGAACAAAGAAATTTTCATACATTTTTGTTTTTTAGAGTTTTATCAAAACCAAAGCATGCTTTATAAATAATATCTACTTGAGATCCCATGATTTTTTGAAAGGTTTCAGTAGTTTTGATGAATTGTGATAAATCATTTTTAAGAATTTCAACTTCAGTTTTAAGGAGAACGTTCTCCTTTTGTGTTGCAGAACATTCTTGTTTTTCTTTACTTTCAGTTTTATAGTTTTCAAACTGAGATTGTTTCAGATTGAGAATGATTTTTTTAAATTCATCACTCATAGCCCGAGCTTTCTCTTTTTCTTTAAAAATTGTTCTTTAAAGAGCTAGATTTTTGAACAAGAAAGTTCGAGTCATTAAGTAAATTATCAAACTCTTTTCCCATTTGTTCACATAGAGAGCAATGTTCGGATTTATTTACCTCGTTTTCTTATGTGTTTGCCATCAGACATATGTTGGCTTCTTCTTCTTTTGTTTCTGAATCTTCTGAATTGTCCCATGTGGCCATCATTGATATCTTTTTGAATGGAAATCTTTTTGGTGTCTTCTTGTTTAATGGACATTCTGCTTTGTAGTGTCCAAGTTTGTAGCATCCAAAGCACGTTATTTGACTTTTATCCACTTCTGTTTTGGGATATTCCCTTTTACTTGGGAATCCCCTTTTTATTTGATCTCTTCTTCTTATCATTCTTTGGATCTTTCTGGTGATATGAGTTACTTCTTCATCAGCATGTTCAGTTTCTTCAAAGTCCTCATCTAATTGTGATGGTGGACTTTGTTGCGATGCTTTTAAGGCTATTGCTTTGGTCTTTTTGATTGGTCTATCTTCTTGTAGTAACACTTCATGTGCTCTTAACGTTGCAATCAGTTCTTCTAGTGCCAATACATCAAGATTTTAGCTTCGCTAATAGCGGTCAACATTGGTCTCCATATTGTTGGAAGGCATCTCATGACTTTTCAGACTCTATCTTGTACTGACTATGCTTTCCCTAAGGAGCGCACTCATTTACAATAGTTGTAAATCTTGCATACATCTCATCAATGGTCTCACCTTCATTCATCTCGAATAGTTCAAATTTTCTTATGCCTATGTCAATTCTGATTTCTTTTACATGACTTGTTCCTTCATGATGAGTTTGTAATGTATCCCATATTTCTTTAGCAGTATTGCACTAATCAATTCTTTCACTTTCTTCCCTGCTTAGAGCACAAGATAAAAATAATTGAGCTTTAGAGTTTAAGAGTACCTTAGCTTTGTCTTCAGTTGTCTAGTCATCTTGATTTGTTCTTGGGATGTAATCACCATTAGTTATGATACGCTACATCCCTCTATCTTGAGATTTTGGAAATAATTTCATCTTGTTTTTCTAGAAATAATAATATGTTCCATCAAAGTAAGGTGGTCTGTTTGAAGATCCTCCTTCAACTATGTATTTGGCTTTTGACATTTTCTTCTAGATCTTTTTCTCTAACACTGTTTAGGTTTTTTAATTTTAAAGACTGAGCTCTGATTCCAATTGAAGTAGAAATATCGCTTTACAACGAATGGAGGTTTGAATTGTAAATTTGTCTTTTTAAAATTTCCCCGTTGAAACTAAAGAATAACTCGAGATTGATCTTGGTTAAGAAAACAAAAAACGAAGAATGTTCTTGGTTAGTTCAAAAAGCATAATGATCTTTATTGTAACAACCGAAAAACGGAGAATGTTCTTGGTTTGGTTTGAAAACAAAAATTGATTTTTAACTTAAGTAAATGAAGAATTGAAAGTAAATAGAGATATGGAAGAGACATCACACAATGATTTATCCTGGTTCACCCTAAAAACAAATAACCTTCTTGGTTTTACAACACTTAGCTCAGATCAACCTTGGTCTGTCACAATCGTCAATCCTTTCCACCCAGAAAGAGATTCAATCAGGTCACCTATCACCCCTTGATAGGATTTTTACAACTCTCCTTTTAACCTTAAAAGGATGTTTCTAAACAACTCACTCAAGCTATAAACAAACCTTATAGTCTTGAGTTTTACATGATAATGATTAAAGTGTTTAACAATTTCTTGGAATTAACAAGGTGCAGTCGCTCAACAGACCAGCACATTTTAAATATATTTGACTTTAACGGCCCTCAAGCTTCTTAAGCTGGAGAACATTCTGGAGCTGTATGACAGAAACTGGAGAATGTTTTGGAGCTTGGAGAATGATTGACTCAAACTAATTTTTATCACTTTTCCTTGATTTAAATCTTTTCTTCTTAGATCTTTTAGAGTACTTCTTTTGCTTTAATTAAAGATGTATATTCCTTGTATATGAATTGGTAATCCATTCGAAATAAGCATGATTTTATTATGCATAAAAAGCTGGCTAGAACAGTCTTGATGAAGTGAAAAATCCTAGAGAACGTTCTTTGTTTTTCTAGAAAATATCCAGAACGTTCTTGGTTTTTGGAAATTTATGTTTAGCTTATTCTTTAAATAGATTTTGCTTGATTTTGCTTAGTACCTATCATGGATTATCACACCCAATACACATGTTAAATAACATATAATTTAGAATCATAATTAGAGTCTTTAATTAATTTTTGTTTGTTTTCATCAAAACACTTAATTGAGATTTTGTCTTAACACTTTGACCAAGGGAACCTCTCCAACGATTATATTAGCTGTCATGGACCTCCTCAAAGCCTATAAACGGAACTCCAGGCTTACAGAAAAATAAGACATTCAAGTGCTAAGAAAAATCATCAATCACTTACATTCATACTTGAAAGTCTCACAAAAGAAATCAGTACCTTTCATTAAAGAATCTATTGTTATTAGCTTACTGAAATCTTTTGTAAAGATTCTAAACCTCAAACAAGTGTTGAGATTAATTAGATTCTGCCAAACACTCTAAATCATTAATGCGTAAACTCAAGACTATAAGAGTTATTTATAGTTTGTTAGAAAATCTTTTATGGTTAAAAGGTGAAGTGTAAAATCCTCTCAAGATTGATAGGTGACATGATTGAACTCCTTCTGGGTGGAAAGGATTGTAGTTTGTAACAGATCAAGATTGATCTGAACTATGTGGTGTAAAACCAAGAAGGTTATTCGTTTGAACACTTGGTGGAAAATCTCACGATTGTGAGGACTGGACTTAGCCCAGGTTGGGTGAACCAGGATATATCATTGTGGGATATCTCTTCCCTATCTCTATTTACTTTCAGTCTTTTGATTATTAAAGTTAAATAGACAAGTTGATTTTTGTTTTTAACTAACAAAGAACGTTCTCCATTTTCTGTTTCCAGAACCAAGAACGTTCTCTATTTTCTGTTTTCTCAACCAAGATCAATCTTGAGTTTATTTTCTTAAGTTTTAACAGGGAATTTTTAAATAGGAAAATTTACAATTCAAACCCCGTTTCTTGTAAATTGACATTGTTACTTCAATTTAGCCATTATGACAACTACTTCTCTATTTGGAAAGCTAATCGAACATAAGTAAGAGTTAAATCGGTTAAAGGAATATGAAGAAAAATGGTGTAAAAAGGGGAAAGAGTGTTGCCTTGATAGGCACTTCATCCAACTCTAAAGAGGATAATGATTCTGATACTATCAAGTCAGATGGACATGATACAAGTGATGAAGAGAGGATCCCTATGCGTATCTTTTTCTTTCATCCCCTAATAGTGCTAAGACATTTATGGATTGTAAAGCACATGGACAGAGAGATGCTAGAGCTAGATGTAAGGCATGACCCTCAACATATGTGGATGCCTTCATTTAGAGAGATGCATTAGTATCTTTGGTTGTCTTTAACCTTGTTCCCGTAGTTGCACCTGCTATGCCTTTGGATATGCCCATGGGGGAGGCTGATGATGCTAGAGTTGTTGGGGGTGATAAGGGGTCTCCTTTGTCTTAGTGATGTTGCAAATGATTCATATGATGATTGTATTGAGCTTTTGGCCTTAGTGATTGATTTAACCATTAGTGATGAGATTGATCCATCTGGGTTTTCTGATTGGGGGGAGACATGGTGGATGTTTTGAGAGTTCGTACAATTGTTGTTTAGATAGGCAAGGTGTGTGAGTCTAAGGAGACTGTTTGTGTGTAATTTATTTGACTAACATATTTTGGTGTGAATTGTATTTATTGTGGCTGGATGTTTGTACTTGACTTGTTGATAATGTTTTGGTGGGTGTCATGTGATATTTATTTTTAAGGTCATGGTTGAGGGGATATATTATTATAGCAACCCTTTGCATAGATGTTTATCGAAAATACCCTAAGGCTATAAGCATTCGAAGGCGATTTTCTCATAGCCTGGGTGTGTTTTTTTTGGGAACTTCTTAGTTTGTAGTATTATGAAAACCATAATCGCCTAAGGGCAATTATTTAAGAGAAAAACCATGAAAATATTTATCTTTTAATCAATACACTAATGCTGTTAAAAATTAGGGTGTTGCATCAAACATGAAAAAACATTCCATCCTCTAGAAGCTATCACTTCCAAATTGTAGAGAACTTATGTGTCTTTACTCAATTTCTTCAACTTTGATTGAGTTGAACATTGAAAATTTTTCCGCACTAACACTGTCTATAACAAAGTTCTGTAGAGGTTGGAATTCAAATAGTTGAAGTAACAATTTACAAGAAAGAGGGTTTGAATTGTAAATTAACCTTTTAAAAATTTGTAACACCCCGAGTTTAAAACACAGCGTGAGTGTATTTTTTTTTAAATAAATAATTAAAATGATTTTCCAATTTATTACTTCAAAAGAATTGAATTAAAATTTCCTTTAATTTATTTCATAAAATAGTACGTCGTAGATTAATCGATGAACGTAATAAAATAACTTCATCGTAATATCACTAAGTAATTAATTCTGGAAATTTAATAATAAACATTAAGACATTTTCAAAAGATAACAATGTCATATCATTCCAAAAGAAAATATCAGAGTGCGGAATAAGTTAGTGGAAAAGTAGTACAATAATTTCCAAAATAAACAAATTACATTTTCTAGCTCAAAATCATATACATCAAATCTAACCGATCATGCACTAAAGCTACAGTAGCACAGATTTCCTCCGCATCCCAAACAAGTCTCATCTGACTTCGCCGCTCGCCTCGATGTAACCTCCTCCTCCTCATCATATAGAGAGGGATCAGTCTCCTCCGAAGTCAGATCAATGCACAGTCTCGGTCGCTTCGGCGGTGCCGGAATCTCATAACAATCATTGGATATCCTAGACGGACTCGGAATATCAACTGCTACTGGCTTTGGCTCTTCGTTCTTCTCTTCCACCTTAGAATCACGTACGTCCCCACCAATCACCGGGTTAGGCGTCACAACTTCTACGGTGGCCTCCGTCTCAACCCCTCTAGCTGGCTCCTCCGCATCATCAAAAATTCTGTGCGCCTCCAATACCAAACGGGAAGGCATAGGAAAGTCAATCCTCGCATAGATGTGCTCCACATAGTGCACCACTCCATTGGTCCTACAGGTCCTCTTCAATCCCCCCGTGTACGTAGCCCTGCTTGAGATGGGGTCGTATACCGAAGTAGTAGGCACGAAACGATCAATGAAGTCGAGCGACGTTTCCGTCGTCTCGGGACCCACGGGTGTCATGGGTTTGGGGGGCATCTAAGGGCAAAGCCCAATTTCCACAATAATAGTAAAGGGTCACCGACCGAAATAAACAAATAAACACATAGCATTTATATCACAGAACAAATACACCCATGGTATAACATATGACAATGATGAAAAATAAAGATGATCATTTTGAATTTTCATGACATGTATGCCTTTTCAAAACAACAACCAATTAATATGAGAAATATGTTGTAAGTACAACCAACACTTCAGCAATCACAATCATTTATCAGAAATTCAGATTTCATAAAATACTCACACACATCATTTTCCAATCATCATCACATAACCAATTTCGTGACCCACCGGTCAATCCCCCGATGCAATATGTATATGCTCATGTATACAATTTCTTGGAATTAACAAGGTGCAGTCGCTCAACAGACCAGCACATTTTAAATATATTTGACTTTAACAGCCCTCAAGACCAGGGTGCAATCGCTCAACAGATCAGCACAAGTGCAGTCGCTCAACAGACCAGCACTCGTGCAGTCGCTCAACAGACCAGCACGTTTGACATATACTCAGGTACAATCGCTCAACAGATCAGTACCAGTGCAGTTGCTCAACAGACCAGCACTCGTGCAATCGCTCAACAGATCAGCACGTTTTTGCGCATTTCAGGGTACAATCGCTCAACAGATCAGTACCAATGTAGTCGCTCAACAGACCAGCACTCGTGCAATCGCTCAACAGATCAGCACATTTACGCATTACTCTGTGGCCCATCGCGGGTACCACTTGACTATGCAATGCATGAATATGAAGTGTTTTCTCTTCACTGAAACAGTATGCATTATCAGGAAATTTCAACCTTTCCATCATTTTTCAAAACATCTCAACACACTCAATATCATCATATCATCACAACCATGATTAAACAGTCAAGCAATCATTAACACTTTACATTATCTCACAATTCCACTCTTACTTATCATAAGTCTTTCCCCCAACTCTTAAAATTCATACATCAGCATTTAAAACTGAGATTTCTGGAAAATATGAATCTGTATTCAAATACAGCTTCCTTGTATTCGAATACAGAAGCCAAATCAGTGCAGAATCAACACTCTGTATTCGAATACAGCCTTCTTGTATTCGAATACAGAGGCTGTCATAGTGTCAAAATAAGTATTTTCACAACATCAATAGGAGTCTCAAAAGCTTCATCATTACCACTTCAAATTATCACAAAACTCCATTTTAATTTGTCACAAAACCTTCCCAAATACTCCCCAACACTTAAAGTTAATAAACAATGTTAAAACTTTGATTTTCTGGAAAAACACAAATCTGTATTCGAATACAGACTCCTTGTATTCGAATACAGAAGCTGAAAACTGCAATGTCAACACTTTGTATTCGAATACAGCATGCCTGTAGTCGAATACAGAAGACAGAACATGTGTAAATTTAGCATTTTCCCCAACATCATTTAAGGTTTTCAAGAACTTCATCATCTCTTCTTCAAAACTATGTCAAAGCTCCATTTTAAATCATTTCAAACCTTTCCAATGTTTTCCAACCCTTTAAAGTTCTCATGGCAGTGTTTAAAACTTGATTTTCTGAAAAAACACGAATCTCTATTCGAATACAGCTTCCTTGTATTCGAATACAGAAGCTAAAACTTGAGTTTATGGAAAAACACGAATCTGTATTCGAATACAACTCCCTTGTATTCGAATACAGAAGCAAAAATTGTGAAAGTTAGCATCCTGTATTCAAATACGAGACTATCGTAGTCGAATACAGATGCGAATACAGTGTTAAAATTTCACTTCTGTATTCGAATATGACAGGGTCGTATTCGAATACAGACGCTAAGTCAGAAGCAAAAATCCTTCCTCTGTATTAGAATACAGAGGCCTGTATTCGAATACAAGTTTGAAAACTTGAGTAAAACAGAAACTTGGCAGGCTGTATTCGAATACACTCATGTTGTATTCGAATACACCTTCGAATTCAGTGATAATTTCTTGAGACTTCAACACATTTTCAAACTGTTTCCTTTGAAAAATCAGCAAAACACCAAAACAGATTCAGCACTCTTTGGAACCACAAAATTCAGGCATTTTTCATCAATAACCACTTTTCCAGAAAAACACTTTCATCATTTAAAATCCCTTTTCTTTTGAAAACGTCAACAACACCAGACCATTCATCACAGTTTTTCTCAAACCATTCCAACAGAATGTCAACCACAGCAAAAGACATTTTTAACCATTTACATTCTGATCATTTCTCAAAACACATGCAAAGCATTTCCAGCTTTCTCACACAAACAGAACAACATGCAAAGCATTTCAGCTTTCTCAAACCATCAGAACAACATTAACACATTCAGCCAAACAGCAAGCATCACATAGCAGCAAAACACCAACAGAATGCATTTTCGCATTTTCAAACAACTTTCAAAACAGTTTTATGAACATGCATTTTAATCATATTCAAAATAACATGCAAGACATTTTTCCACTTTCCCACATAAAAAAAACAACTTTAGTGCATTCAGCCCAAACAACAATCATCACAGAACTTTTAAAACATCACAAAATGCATTTTTTCATTTCTTTCAATCAACAGGCAAAACAGTTTTCCTTCAAAAACAATAATGAAAACACAAGTAATGTCATGACAGTTATGCACTTACAGTCGTAATGCAACTAGAAAGTGGAAGGTGCCCTTACCCTTGTTGCATTTCTGCTACTTCTCACGTTTCTGTTTTCGTTCCCGTTTACGCGTAAAAAATCGGCGAAACTCCCGCTTGCGTTTGCTGCTACGAAAATAGGTTCTCTAGCTTCGGAATGATGAGGGGAACAACTTTTGTACTGGGGGTTTTCTGGTTTGGTGCTTAGATTTCCAATTAATGTCACTTTTGAGGAACTCCCTCTTTTTTTTTTTAAAAGTAAAACAGATTTCAGAATGGGAGAAGGGAAGGGAGAAGGTGATACTGTTATATGCAGTATGGGCAGTAAGGGAGGAGGAATGGTGTTCTGATTTCACCCATCCTTCTCACTCCTATATATAGGCTTGTGTGGGTGCCACCTCACCCGACACTTGTCTGATCCTCAGCACTTAACCAGTCTTGTCGCAATTAGCCGATAATCCCTTAATTAATTGTCCGTTAATTTAATTACTCGTAATTAAATTAATTTATTCTTCATCCAATAATCTTAATTCATCTTCCAAAATAAATATTTATATATATATATATATATTTACTCAAAACATACATATATTAAATATTTTACTAATATCCCCAAAATACACTTAATATTAATTCCATAATTTTAATTTAAAAATTATGGGTCTTACATTACTACCCCCCACCCTTAAATTAGTTTCGTCCTCGAAACTACACGTCGATAAACAACTGAGGATATTGTTCCCTCATCTTACTCTCCAGTTCCCAAGTCGCGTCTCCCGTAGTCGGATTCCAAATCACTTTGACTAGTGGGACTTCCTTGTTCCTCAACTGTTTAATCTTCCTGTCTTCAATCCTTACAACGAATACTTCAAATGACAGGTTATCCTTCAGCTGAATTGTGTCTGGTTCGATCACATGTGACGGATCCGAAATGTATTTTCTTAACTGCGACACGTGAAATACGTCATGGATATTGGACAGTATCGGAGGTAAAGCGATCCGATAAGCCAATGGTCCAATTCGTGCAGTGATCTGGTATGGTCCAATAAATTTCGGAGTCAACTTTCTTGACTTAATAGCTCTGCCAACTCCCGTTGTAGGCGTGACCCTTTGAAATACATGCTCACCCTGCTCGAATTCAAGAGGTTTGCGACGCTTGTCCGCATAACTCTTCTGACGATCTTGTGAAATCTTCATTTTCTCTTATATTCTCTTGATTTTCTCTGTAGTCTGTTCCACCATCTCAGGTCCAACAATCATACTTTCTCCGTCCTTATACCAACATAAAGGCGTCTGACACTTGCGTCCGTATAAAGCCTCATAGGGTGTCATTCCAATACTTGCGTGAAAACTGTTGTTGTAAGCGAATTCAATCAATGGCAACACCTCATCCTAGTTTCCTCTGCCATCCAACACACATGCTCTCAATAGATCTTCCAAGGACTGATTTGTTCTCTCCATCTATTTGTGGATGATAAGCGGAACTCAATTTCAGTTTCGTTCTTTGGGTCACGGTCCGATACTATACTCGATGGGACGCAGTGTAACCTCACAATCTCAGCGATGTAGATTTCCGTCAGCTTATCTACTTTGTAAGTGGTTCTTACTGGTAAGAAATGTGCGGACTTTGTCAATCGATCCACTATTACCCAAATCGAATCATTCTTTTTCCTTGTCTTGGGCAGTCCTGTTATAAAATCCATGGAAATGCTGTCCCACTTCCATTCTGGTATATCCAGAGGTTGCAACATTCCAGCAGGTCGTTGATGTTCCACTTTCGCTTTCTAACAAGTCAAACAAGCCGATACATATTTCGCTACATCCTTCTTCATTCTTGGCCACCAAAAATTTTGCCTTAAGTCCTGGTACATCTTGGTCGTTCCAGGATGAATACTCAACTTACTCTTATGAGCCTTTTCCAAAATCGCTCTTCTCATCTCTGCGACTTCCGGTACACAAACTCTTCCATTACATCTCAGAATATTATCTGGTCTGACCCTGAACTTAGTTGTCTGTCCTTGCGCTATCAAATTCCTCTTTTCTTGGATCAATGTATCATCTTGCAAGTTCGCAATCTCCTCAAGAAAACCACTCGAAATTGTTATCATTCTACACTTTAAAATTCCTGGTGCAAATTTTACGTCCAAGTGTAGATCTCTAAATGCTTCCCACAACTCTTGTTGTCTGGCCATTATCATTGGAGATACTGACATACTTTTCCTACTTAATGCATCAGCCACCACATTGGCTTTTCCAGGGTGGTACTGCAATGAAAAGTCAAAATCCTTAAGAGTCTCCATCCACCTCCTCTGACGCATGTTCAATTCTTTCTGATCGAACAGATACTTCAAACTTTTGTGGTCACTAAACACCTTGAACGTGCATCCATATAAGTAGTGCCTCCAAACATTTAATGCAAACACTACTGCAGCAAGCTCTAAATCATGAGTAGGGTAGTTTCGTTCGTGAGTTTTCAATTTCCTTGAGGCGTAGGCTACAACTTTCTTGTGTTGCATCAAAACACATCCCAGACCTTGGTGAGATGCATCACAGTAAACCTCATATGGTTCCTCCGGCTGTGGCAAAACCAATACTGGTGAGGTTGTCAACTTTTCCTTAAGCAACTGAAAACTTTCCTCACACTTCTCCGTCCATGCAAAAGGCTAATTCTTTCTGGTGAGTTGTGTCAAAGGAGCTACAATCTTAGCAAATCCTTCAATAAATCTCCTGTAGTATCCTGCTAGTCCGACAAAACTTCGTATGTCTGTGATAGTCTGAGGCTGTTTCCAGGCAAGAATTGTCTCGATCTTTGCTGGATCCACAACAATTCCTTTTTTTGTTATCACATGTCCCAAGAAGTTCACTTTCTTTAGCCAAAACTCGCACTTCGACAAATTGGCATACAGTTGCTTCTCGCGTAAGACTTCAAGAACTTGGCGTAAGTGCTCTTCATGTTCTTCTTCATCCTTTGAATAAATCAATATATCATCAATGAACACCACCACAAATTTATCTAGGAATGGGCTAAAAATTCTATTGATATAATCTATAAATATTACTGGTGCATTCATAACTCCAAAAGGCATAACGAGATATTCATAATGTCCATAACGAGTCCTGAAAACAGTCTTTTGAATATCTCCTTCTCTTACCCGAATTTGATGGTATCCTGATTTCAAATCAATCTTTGAAAACACTGCTACTCGCCTCAATTGGTCCATTAAATCATCGATGTGTGGTAAAGGATAACGATTCTTAATAGTCACCTTGTTAAGTTGCCTATAATCCACACATAAGCGCGAACTTCCATCCTTCTTCTTAACCAACAACACCGGAACTCCCCATGGCGACACACTTGGTCTGATAAATCATTTCCCCAACAAACCTTCAATTTGATCCTTAAGCTCGCTTAATTCCAATGGCGACATCCGGTACGGCGCAATTGAAATAGGTTCAGTTCCTGGGTGCAAATCAATGAAGAACTCCACTTCTCTCACCGGGGGTAATCCTAGAATTTCTAATGGAAATACGTCTGGATATTCTTTGACTAACACCACATCTTCTATGTTCACATCCATCTTGGTCTCCACGTTAGCCAATGATAAAAATTATTGAGTTCCTTCTCTCAGAGACACTTCGAGTTTGTTAGCAGCCAAATACCGAACGACTCCAGGTTCAGGGAAAAGAACTAATTTTCGAGCGCAACCCAAGACTACGTAATTATACGTCATCCAATCCATGCCAAGAATGATCTCAAGTGATTGTAGGGGTAGACAGATTAAATTAACCAAGAAATCTCTATTCTGAATCGTTATAGTATAGTGTAAACATGCAGAGTTTACGGTCAAAGTCTTAGCAGGTGTGGAATAAACCAAATCAAAAGGTAAAGCAGACACAGATAACTTCAAACGATGCACACAGTCCATAGCAATGAAAGAGTGGGTTGCCCCCGAATCAAAAAGTGCAGTTAGTATGTTACCTGCAATCTCACAATCTTGCTGGATTAAATTTGGGGCTTGACTCCCAGCTTCAGCACTCATGTGGTAGACGCGTCCTCTAGCAATAGGACGGGTAGCCTTAGTTGCGTTCACTGTTGGTTCCACCTTCGGAACCCGGCAATCCCTCGCCACGTGTCCTGGTTTCTGGCAATTGAAACACATAAAATCCCTTGTGGTACAAGCAATAGCAATATGTCCTTCTGTCCCACATCGATAACACCGAACTCCTTGTCCCAATTGCCGTCCAAAATTCTGATTTCCCCGCTGATTCTGGCCTCTCTTGTTGTTTTGTGGCCGGTTATACGGCTTAGCAACTTGCTTCCCTCTATTGTGCTGATTGTACATCCGACTATGCCCTCCAGAATTAAAGTTCCCTCCTGTTCTTCATCTCTTCAACCTCTCTACACTTCTCCACTAACACTTGGAAACGTTGAATTCTCGAAGGTAAGACCGAGTCTTGAATCTCATACTTCAGTCCATTTTGAAAGCGATGACACATAAATTGTTCATCAACTTCTTCCTGGAAAAATCTGAAATGTCTTGACAGGGATTCAAACTTAGCTACATATTCCCCCACCGTCATGTTTCCCTGGTGCAATTTCAAAAAATCGTCCCCCAACTTGGTCCTAGTGCTCATCGGGAAGTATTTGTCCAAAAACTTCTTTTTGAACGACTCCCAGTTCACCTCCTCTTGCGTTGACCCCATCAGTAGTCTTGTACTTCTCCACCAATACTCTGCATCCCCTATCAGCAGATACGTGGCATAGTTAACCTTCACCGCTGCTCGACAATTAATCATCTCGAAGATTTTCTCCATCTCTTGAATCCACTGGTCCGCTCTTTCTGGACACTCATCACCCTTGAACTTTGGAGGATTATGACGACGAAAATCCTCTAGTCCTCTAGATTCAGCAGCACGAATCTCTCTTTCTCTCTTCTCCAGAACTTGTTGAGTCTTTGCAGCCGTCTGTGCAGCAACAGACGCAGCCATGTTATTCATCGCCTCAGCCATCCTATCTTCCCAGCTAACATTGGCTCTTGTGGTGTCGTCTCTTTGTGAGGCATTGTTTCCTACAAAACCATCATCACTTCAGTCCCACCACAACTTACACAAGACTTGACACTTTAACTACTTGCTCCTATGCAAGATCAGATAAAGACTCAAAATAATACTTTAAATCAGAGCTTTAACCCAAAACTTTAACCAAATGCTCTGATACCACAATTGTAACACCCCGAGTTTAAAACACAGTGCGAGTGTATTTTTTTTTAAATAAATAATTAAAATGATTTTCCAATTTATTACTTCAAAAGAATTGAATTAAAATTTCCTTTAATTTATTTCATAAAATAGTACGTCGTAGATTAATCGATGAACGTAATAAAATAACTTCATCGTAATATCACTAAGTACTTAATTCTGGAAATTTAATAATAAACATTAAGACATTTTCAAAAGATAACAATGTCATATCATTCCAAAAGAAAATATCAGAGTGCGGAATAAGTTAGTGGAAAAGTAGTACAATAATTTCAAAAATAAACAAATTACATTTTCCAGCTCAAAATCCTATACATCAAATCTAACCGATCATGCACTAAAGCTACAGTAGCACGGATTTCCTCCGCATTCCAAACAAGTCTCATTTGACTCCGCCGCTCGCCTCGATGTAACCTCCTTCTCCTCATCATACAAAGAGGGATCAGTCTCCTCCAAAGTCAGATCAATGCACAGTCTCGATCGCTTCAGCGGTGCCGGAATCTCATAACAATCATCGGATATCCTAGTCGAACCCGGAATATTAGCAGCTACTGGCTTCGGCTCTTCGTTCTTCTCTTCCGCCTCAGAATCACGTACATCCCCACCAATCACCGGGTTAGGAGTCACCACTCCTACGGTGGCCTCCGTTTCAACCCCTCTAGCTAGCTCCTCCGCATCATCAAAAATTCTGTGCGCCTCCAATACCAAACGAGAAGGCACAGGAAAGTCAATCCTCGCATAGCTGTGCTCCACATAGTGCACCACTCCATTGGTCCTACAGGTCCTCTTCAATCTCCCCGTGTACGTAGCCCTGCTTGACATGGGGTCGTATACCCAAGTAGTAGGCACGGAACAATCAATGAAGTCGAGCGACGTTTCTGTCGTCTCGGGACCCACGGGTGTCAAGGGTTTGGGGGGCATATGAGGGCAAAGCCCAATTTCCACAATAATAGTAAAGGGTTACCGACCGAAATTAACAAATAAACACATAGCATTTATATCACAGAACAAATACACCCATGGTATAACATATGACAATGATGAAAAATAAAGATGATCATTTTGAATTTTCATGACATGTATGCCTTTTCAAAACAGCAACCAATTAATATGAGAAATATGTTGTAAGTACAGCCAACACTTCAGCAATCACAATCATTTATCAGAAATTCAGATTTCATAAAATACTCACACACATCATTTTCCAATCATCATCACATAACCAATTTCGTGACCCACCGGTCAATCCCCCGTTGCAATACGTATATGCTTATGTATACCATTTCTTGGAATTACCAAGGTGCAGTCGCTCAACAGACCTGCACATTTTAAATATGTTTGACTTTAACGGCCCTCAAGACCAGGGTGCAATCGCTCAACAGATCAGCACCAGTGCAGTCGCTCAACAGACCAGCACTCGTGTAATCGCTCAACAGACCAGCACGTTTGACATATACTCAGGTACAATCGCTCAACAGATCAGTACCAGTGCAATCGCACAACAGACCAGCATTCGTGCAATCGCTCAACAGATCAGCACATTTTTGCGCATTTCAGCGTACAATCGCTCAACAGATCAGTACCAATGCAGTCGCTCAACAGACCAGCACTCGTGCAATCGCTCAACAGATTAGCACATTTACGCATTACTCTGTGGCCCATCACGGGTACCACTTGACTATGCAATGCATGAATATGCAGTGTTTTCTCTTCACTGAAATAGTATGCATTATCAGGAAAATTCAACCTTTCATCATTTTTCAAAACATCTCAACACACTCAATATTATCATCATCACAACCATGATTAAACAGTCAAGCAATCATTAACACTTTACATTATCTCACAATTCCATTCTTACTTATCATAAGTCTTTCCCCCAACTCTTAAAATTCATACATCAGCGTTTAAAACTGAGATTTCTGGAAAATACGAATCTGTATTCGAATACAGCTTCCTTGTATTCGAATGCAGAAGCTAAATCAATGCAGAATCAACACTCTGTATTCGAATACAGCCTTCTTGTATTCGAATATAGAGGCTGTCACAGTGTAAAAATCAGTATTTTCACAACATCAGTAGGAGTCTCAAAAGCTTCATCATTACCACTTCAAATTATCACAAAACGCCATTTTAATTTGTCACAAAACCTTCCCAAATACTCCCCAACACTTAAAGTTTATAAACAATGTTAAAACTTTGATTTTCTGGAAAAACACAAATCTGTATTCGAATATAGACTCCTTGTATTCGAATATAGAAGTTGAAAACTGCAATGTCAACACTCTGTATTCGAATACAGCATGTCTGTAGTCGAATACAGAAGACAGAACATGTGTAAATTTAGCATTTTCCCCAACATCATTTAAGGTTTTCAAGAACTTTATCATCTCTTCTTCAAAACTATGTCAAAACTCCATTTTAAATCATTTCAAACCTTTCCAACCCTTTAAAGTTCTCATGGCAGTGTTTAAAACTTGATTTTCTGAAAAACACGAATCTGTATTCGAATACAGCTTCCTTGTATTCGAATACATAAGCTAAAACTTGAGTTTCTGGAAAAACACGAATCTGTATTCGAATACAGCTCTCTTGTATTCGAATACATAAGCAAAAATTGTGAAAGTTAGCATCCTGTATTCGAATACGAGGCTGACGTAGTCGAATACAGATGCGAATATAGTGTTAAAATTTCACTTCTGTATTCGAATACGACAGGGTCGTAGTCGAATACAGATGCTAAGTAAGAAGCATAAATCCTTCCTTTATTATTCGAATACAGAGGCCCGTATTCGAATACAAGTTTGAAAACTTGAGTAAAACAGAAACTTGGCAGGCTGTATTCGAATACACTCATGTTGTATTCCAATACACCTTCGAATTCAGTGAAAATTTCTTGAGACTTCAACACATTTTCAAACTGTTTCCTTTGAAAAATCAGCAAAACACCAAAACTGATTCAGCACTCATTGGAACCACAAAACTCCGGCATTTTTCATCAATAACCACTTTTCCAGAAAAACACTTTCATCATTTAAAATCCCTTTTCTTTTGAAAACGTCAGCAACACCAGACCATTCATCACAGTTTTGCTCAAACCATTCAAACAGAATGTCAACCACAGCAAAAGACATTATTAACCATTTACATTCTAATCATTTCTCAAAACACATGCAAAGCATTTTCATCTTTCTCACACAAATAGAACAACATGCAAAGCATTTCAGCTTTCTCAAACCATCAAAACGACATTAACACATTCAGCCAAACAACAAGCATCACATAGCAGCAAAACACCAACAGAATGCATTTTCGCATTTTAAAACAACTTTCAAAATAGTTTTATGAACATGCATTTTAATCATATTCAAAATAACATGCAAGACATTTTTCCACTTTCCCACATAAACAAAACAACTTTAGTGCATTCAGCCCAAACAACAATCATCACAAAACTTTTAAAACATCACAAAATGCATTTGTTTCATTTCTTTCAATCAACAGGCAAAACACGTTTCCTTCAAAAACAATAATGAAAACACAAGTAATGCCATGAGAGTTATGCACTTACAGCCCTAATGCAACTAGAAAGTGGAAGGTGCCTTTACCCTTGTTGCGTTTCTGCTACTTCTCACGTTTCTGTTTTCGTTCCCGTTTACGCGTAAAAAATCGGCGAAACACCCGCTTGCGTTTGCTGCTACGAAAATAGGTTCTCTAGCTTCAGAATGATGAGGGGAACAACTTTAGTACTGGGGGTTTTCTGGTTTGGTGCTTAGATTTCCAATTAATGTCACTTTTGAGGAACTCCCTCTTTTTTTTTTTAAACGTAAAACAGATTTCAGAATGGGAGAAGGGAAGGGAGAAGGTGATACTGTTACATGCAGTATGGGCAGTAAGGAAGGAGGAATGGTGTTCTGATTTCACCCATCCTTCTCACTCCTATATATAGGCTTGTGTGGGTGCCACCTCACCCGACACTTGTCTGATCCTCAGCACTTAACCAATCTCGTCGCAATTAGCCGATAATCCCTTAATTAACTATCCATTAATTTAATTACTCGGAATTAAATTAATTTATTCTTCATCCAATAATCTTAATTCATCTTCCAAAATAAATATTTATATATATATATATATTTACTCAAAACATACATATATTAAATATTTTACTAATATCCCCAAAATACACTTAATATTAATTCCATAATTTTAATTTAAAAATTAAGGTCTTACAAAATTCTTGTTTAAAATTAACTCAAGATTGATCTTGGTTGTAAATCAGAAAAACGGAGAACGTTTTTGGTTCTGATCCAGAAACGGAGAACGTTCTTGGTTAGTTGAAAATGATAGTTTTAGTTAATCTATTAAACTTGATAGTTAAAGACTTAAAAGTAAATAGATAAGGGAAGGAATATAACACATAGATATATCCTAGTTCTCCCAACTTGGGCTACGTCCAGTCCTCACAACTGTAAGATTTTCAACTAAGTGCTCCAAGGCAAGAACTCTCTTGACTTTTACACAAACTTTCTGCAGATGTATCTTGATCTGTTACAACCAATACCTTTCAATTCGGAAAGGAGTTTTTTCCACTGATTTATCCTTCGATCTTTACAAAGGATTACTCACACTACCTTCTCTATAACATAAAAGGATTTTTACAACTTCTCAAGACTAGTTTTTACTCACTTTGTCTTGAGATTACAATGGAACAATAAAGTGTTTGATTAGAATCTAAATATCCTCAACTCGTGTTTGAGTATTTGATTCTGATCTTAGAAGGACATAATGTTTTTTAGAGCGCAGAACCTGATTAGATGTTGCAGTTTCTAAGAGCTGAACAGAACTTGAGAAAGTGTATGTTAAATCGGGAGGAAGTTGTTAAACTGATTAGGAATAATGGAATGATAGCTTTCGTAAGTTCTGATTGTTGCCTTTATCTTGAGTTCTCTTTTATAGACTCAAAAAGGTGCCTATAACAGCGCATTTGCCCGTTGAGGACAGTTGGCTGTCCTTTGTTAGTGATTAGGTGAGAGCAGGCCAAAAAGCAAGAACGTTCTTCATTCTGCTTCTAATATTCATGAGCAGACTTGGTTCCTTTGTGTTGCAAATGAGTCTTGATCATAGTGATGTGTACTCTTGACTTTTAAATTAGAGGGATCCTCTGATGATATCCTCTGGAGGTATATTCTGGTATCCTCTAGTGATATCCTCTGAAGATATCCTCTGGATGTAACCTCTGGTGAAGTCATCTAGAGGTATCCTCTGGTGACGACTTCTAGAGATATCCTCTAGTTATAACTTATGGAGGTATCCTCTGGAGGCGTCATCCTCTGGAGGCGTCTTCCTCTGATGATGTCATCCTCTGGTGACCTCCTCTGATGACGTCATCCTCTGGTGACATCTTCTGATAACATCATCATCTGGTGATGTCATCCTCTTGTGACATCATCTTCTGGTGATGTTCAGAGTGTTGTCCAGAATGTTCTTGAATCTACAAATATAAATATGTTCTTGCTTCTCACATAATGATCTTATTTGAGTTTCTTGGTACCTATCTCGTTTGATAACACTCAAGCGCACTTATTAGATACACAAACATGCTTTAGAATCATAATTATAACTCTTAATTAATCTTTGTTTATCATCAAAATTTATTTAAGTTGGGATTTTGTCTCAACAATCTCCCCCTTTTTTATGATGACAAACATACTAATTTAGATTTTAATTTTGATTCTAAAATAATCAGATAGGGGTTTTTAAGAAAAACTCCCACTCAACATGTGTTATTCATTATAAAACAGTGCTAAAAGAAGAAACTGATTGTTTAAAGCAGATTTGCATATGGATTCAAGATAGCATATGACAGCATGAATTTCAACATATCACAACAGAATGGGGGGTTGAATTGTGTTTGACTTAACTTGAATACTTTTCCTGTTTTTATACTTTTAAAACAAAACTTGATGGATGATTAAAAACAGAGTTAGCAGCGGATATAAAGTAAAAATAAAACTCACAATTTTTATACTGGTTCACCGTTAACGAGGCTACGTCCAGTCCCTTCACCTTGAAGGATTTCACTAATTCAAACCTTGAATTACAACCTTGCTATTGACCCTCCAAGTCAGTCTTCTCAAACAGTCTAACAATCCTAGACTCTTGAGGAATAGAACACCTGTCTTCAGCCAATCTGGCAATCCCAGATTGTAGAAGAAATTACAACACTATGAATCTAATTGCCAAGTAACCTGCTACCTCTACTAACTCCCTCAGCTTGTAGACTCTACTTCAACAACTTAGATTTGACACAGTGGAAAGAAAATAACACGAGTACTTGCTTCTTGAAAGCTGGAACTCACAATTGACCTCTCTGAAAATTTGAGTGTTTGCTTTGGAAGTGTATGACTCTTTTGTGATTTTCGATGCTAAGTATTCTGCCTTGAGTCTCCTTTTATAGATGTAGATTTGGGCCTCTTCCAAGCTTAATTTCGAGCTGAATCTTGCTGGATTCTCTTGCAAAAATAACTTGACCAATTGGGCTTTATTTAAATAAAAAACATATCTTTTTTAAGCTTCAGATTTCTTTCAAAAAATAACTGGCCAATCAAAACTTTAGTTGCTTCCCGCCACAGCTCCTGAATTCCACAATACCTCACTTTTATTTTTGTAACAAATCTTTTTAATACTTTGATTAAAATAAATTAAAATCTCCACCGTTAATCCTCCTGATTAAATCTGGACCATTGGATTCTTCTGCGCTAGTCCACATCTGGACCAAACTAATTGATATGCTGTGATCCTCTGATTTCGGCCATCCTGGACCACACTTCCTAACCCTCTGATCTTCTTATTTCGGCCATCCTGGACTTGTACCTGATATGCTACAATCCTCTGATCTCGGCCATTGCTGGACCACATATCCTGACCCTCTGATTTCGGCCAACACTGGGCCAAATAATTAATTATGAACCATTGATCTGGAAATCTTCCCTCTGATCTGGACCAATTTTGGACTTGGTCTGAATTAAACTGAAATTAAATCTGGATAAGTAATATTTCAGTCTGGACATTTTACCTTTGATTTTGGATCAGGTCTAGATCAATTTTGGAAATCATTTCTTATGGTCTGGACTTAGTTGCATACCCTGAACCATGCTATCTTCTGATCTGGGTCAAATCTGGATTGATTCTCTTGTTCTGGACTCATTAACTTATCTTCTGGTTGAGTTTGGAACAAGTCTGGGCTGTTTTAATTTCTCACTGCCAGGCCATCTTCTGGTCAGAATAACTTCTGGAATAAATATGATATTTGATTCCTCTTGGTCTGGAACAACTCTCCTTCTGGCAGGCTTTCCTCTGGTATGGTCCAGGTCTTCTTCTAACATTTCTTCCTTCTGATCTGGGCCAGCAAAGATATCTTCTGGTGATCCTGGAGTATCTTCTAGTAATTCCAGAATTCATTTTCTGGAATCCTTTGATCTTCTGCTTCTGATTACTTCAGTTTCTGGTGGCATTTAATTTAATAATTCAAGGTACAAAATAAGATTACATTGAGTGCTTTTGTAAACATCAAAATCCTAAAACTTAGAACCAACTTGGTTCCAACAACATGTGGAGGAGAGTTTGGAGTATTGATGTTTGTAGGTATAGGGGAGCCATCTTCTGGAAAGGCCAATATTTGAAAAATGCCAAAAATTGAAGAGCAGCTTTTTTGGGGGGGAAACAAACATGGGTGACATTGTGGATGATTGTGGATTAGGCAGAGGTGGACATTCATTTTGAAGAGGTGATGTTGGAAGAGTAGTTGGGACATTAGTAGTGGGTTTTGGATCAACAATTGTGATGGTTCAACAGAAGCAGGAGAGGCTGGTTCTTGTGGGGGGTGGGAAGCGTTTCTTTTTCGTGTGGTAGAGGATGGAGCAGATGAAGCTTGTTTCATGTGAGCAATGTTTTTTAGGGAAAATTTTGATAGTTTAATTTTTGAAATTTCAGGGCTTAGATCAATAAAGAAGAACTTGAAAATCTGAGAGAAAACCATACCGTAGGGAATGGTGTTGCGTTTACAATCTTTGCAGATTGCATATATAATATGATGTATGATCAGATGGGGCAGATTGAGCTTTTTCTTGTGGAGAAGATGATAAATGACTAGAGCATCTTTATCAGTTACAGATTCATGGCTTCCACATTAGGGTAGCACATAATGTTGGCTAATGTTGTGAAGAATTTTGGGAACCGGTTTAATATTTGCAGACATAAAACTCGTGGAATTTCGAACAAACAGCTGCATAAATCCCTTTTTGACACCTCAAGGGCAGAGTACCAGTCTTGACCAAAGACTGCAGACCCTTCAGTAGGTAATTTTAGAATTTCAGCAAGGATGGATGGAGTTAGTCGGATTTTAGTTCCCTTGATGGTGGATTTAAAAAGGGATTTATCAAGAAAGCATTTAGCCTTGCAACAAAATGCCCTCATTCCTTTAGGGTAATAACAGTCAGAGATTTTGAAGAAGTTCGTCCAACCTAAGGCATCAGTGTGATGCTGAATATAGGTTTCATCAACTTTCAGATTTTCAAACATAAAGACTCGGCCAATGCCAATGGGTCGTTGAGCCCATTTGTCATTGTAGATTGATTTCAGTTTGAGAGGGATCAGGGGGCGAACTAGTTTGTTTGATGGAGATGGTTTGTTTGTGGGCTTTGTAGTTCTCTTGGAAGAACGTTCTGGGTTTGGGTCTCTTTGTGGAGAACATTCTGTAGGATGTGCAAATTTATGGTTTTTGGATGTAGGTTTTTTGTTAGACCTAGGGTTTGGTGGTATTGGTTTGGAGATGATGGGTTCTGGGGCAGGTGTGGTGTCAAAGTCATTATCAGAGATTATGCGGATCGTGTTGTCTATTTTCTTCATCTTTGAGGTACCAATGCCAGCAAGAACGCGCATTGATCTTCGTTTTGATGGTGGTGGAGTCTGAGTAATGGAGGGAGGTCCACATTGATGCAATGGTGGAAGAATAGTTGCGAGAGGTTTAAGAGGCAGAATGATAGGAGATGATTCACGAGAAGAGGACATTAAGTCAGAAAAGGTCTTTTCTGAAGAGGAATGAGGAGGTGTTGGTCTGGGTGGAGGTGATGGTGAGCGAGTTGGTGAAGGAGATGATGAAGGAGACAATGATGATGGTATGGGATGTTTCTTTGCAGAGCTTTTAGTTCTTGCCATTGTTGAATGTGAAAGAGAGAAACGTGAGACAGATAAAACGATGAGAGGATTTTTCAGAAAAGTAGAAATTTGTTGTATTGTGAGAAGTGATTTTTACTTTTCAGTTAAGTATTGGTTTTACTCTACAGTTGCTATGCGTGATGATGAAGAATCAGATGGAAGTACATTGAGAAGGAGGAGGTAGCAGTAAAGTGGCAGAGTAGGTTGCAGTAGCCGTTACTTTTTTATGAGAGACAACTGTTTGTGTGAGATGTTGACTGTTGAGTTTTTTATTTTTATTTTTATTTTTAAAGAACGAAGAACGTTTTGGAGCTATTTTGTAGAGAGCCATTTCAAAAGGAGAATGTTCTCCGTTTCGTCCAGAATTCTTCTAGCTTTAGTTTTGACTAGGATTTTTGATGATTTTTAGCCTTTCATTGATAGAAATGAAATTTTCTTCAACTAGAGGCTTAGTAAAGATATCAACAAGCTGATTCTTTGTATCAACAAAAATTAGCTCTATTTCCTTTTTACTGACATGATCTCTAATAAAGTGATGTTTAATTTCAATGTGCTTAGATCTTGAATGTTGAATAGGGTTTTTTGATAGATTTATGGCACTTGTGTTATCACAGTAAATAGGAATTTTAGAATAGCATACAGAAAAGTCTTCAAGTTGATTTTTGATCCATAAGACTTGTGAACAACAATTTGCTGCTGAAACGCATTCTGCTTTCGTGGTTGATAGGGCAATCGTGTTTTGCTTTCTGCATGACCAGCTTATCAGAGCTTCTCCTATGAACTGGCATGCATCACTTGTGCTTTTTCTTTCAACCTTATCTCCAACGTAGTCCGCGTCATAGTAAGCTACAAGATCAAAGTGAGAACCTTTGCTGTACCAAAGGCCAAGATCAGTAGTACCAATAAGATATCGAAAGATTCTTTTTACAGCAGTAAGATGAGATTCTTTTGGTGCAGATTGAAATCTTGCACACAATCCTACTACAAATGCAATATCTGGTCTACTTGTCGTTAAATAAAGTAATGAATCAATCATTCCCCTATATTCTTTTTCAGAAATTGATTTTCCCGTTTCATCTTTGTCTAGTGAGGATGATGGGTGCATGGGAGTAGTCATGATTTTAGCTTCACACATCTTATATTTTTTCAAAAGTTCCTTTGTGTATTTTTCTTGACAGATGAATATTCCATCTTTGTGTTGTTTGATTTGAAGTCCAAGAAAGTATCTTAACTCACCCATCATACTCATCTCAAACTGACTTTGCATAAAATTTGAAAATTCTTCACACATTTGTTTATTTGTTGAACCAAAAATGATATCATCAACATAAACTTGTATAATGAGTAAATCATTTTTGTTTGTTTTCTTAAAGAGTGTTGTGTCAATTTTTCCACGTGAAAATCCATTGTTGATCAAGAATGAGCTTAATTGTTCATACCAAGCTCGGGGAGCTTGTTTTAAACCGGATAAAGCTTTAGTTAGTTTAAAAACATGATTTGGTTTATTTAGATATTCAAATCTGGGGGGTTGATGAACATACACTTGTTCATTTAAATAATCGTTTAAGAATGCACTTTTTACATCCATTTGAAAGAGTTTAATGAATTTGTAAGATGCATATGCAAGAATGATTCGAATTGCTTCTAACCTTGCTACGGGTGCAAAGGTTTCATCATAGTCTATTCCTTCTTGTTGATTATAGCCTTGAGCTACTAACCTTGCTTTGTTTCTAATTACCTTTCCTTCTTCATCGAGCTTATTTCAGAACACCCACCTTGTTCCAATAACAGATTGATCTTGAGGATCTGGAACAAGAGTCCTAACTTCATTCTTTTCGAATTGAAGAAGTTCTTCCTTAATTGCTTCAACCCAAGATTGATCAATTATGGCTTCTTTGATATTTTGTGGTTCTAGTTGGGATAACATTGCCATGTTGCTGTGAACATCATCCTTGAATGATAGCCTTGTTCTAATGCCATCAGCTGTGTCACCCATTATTTGATTTTGGGGATGATCACCTACAAGTTTCCAACTTCTATGAGGATTTTGAAACAGAGATTGTTTATCAATCTCGTTTTCCTGGAGAACAATCTGATGTGATTGTCCAGATTGTTCTTCTTCCTCATCAACTTTTCTTAAATCAAGATCATCAAACTCATCAAATAATACATGCATACTTATTTCAACAGTTTTATTTTTTAAATTGAACACACGATAACCTTTAGATTATGCAGCATATCCTAAAAATATTGCCTTGTCAGATTTGGCATCAAATTTTCCCAATTTTTCTGTCATCTAAATTGTAACAGTAACAGCCAAAGATGTGGAAATATGAGATATTGGGTTTTCTATTTTTCCAGATTTCATAGGGTGTTTTGTTTAGGATTTTTCTTATTGACACTCTATTCAAAATGTAGCATGAAGTGTTTATGGCTTCAGCCATATCTTGTAATGTTCTATTTTTTCATTCAACGACTCTGTTTTGCTGAGGAGTCCTTGCACATGATAGATTGTGAGAGATGCCAAGTTCGTCAAAGAGTGTTTTAAAAGATGCGTTTATGAATTCTCCTCCATGATCGCTTCTCACAACAATTATGTTAGATTCTTTTTCATTTTGAACCTTTTTGCAAAAAGTTTTAAAGGTAGTGAATGCATCGTCTTTATTTTTAAAAAATAGCACCTATGTTTATCTAGAGAAGTCATCAACGATGACAAACCCATATCTCATGCCTCCTAGACTTGTGGTTTTGATAGGACCAAATAGATCAATGTGAAGCAGTTCAAGAGGTTTTTTAGTTGAGATGAACTCTTTTGTATGAAAACTGCTTTTAACAATTTTTCCTTTTGCACATGCCTCACAGATCTTGTCTTTATCAAAGTTAATTTTGGGAAGTCCTCTCACCAAGTCTGATTTTGACAGCTTTGAAATAGTTTTTAAACTGATGTGTCCAGCACGCTTATGCCATATCCATTTATCTTTATTGATGGACATGAAGCATGATTCAGCTGGTAATTCTTCAATGTACAAGACATAGAGATTTTTCCTTTTGGTTGCAAAAAATAAAATCTCTCTTGATTCTGCCATTTTAATTTCGCATGAGTTTGGTTTGAACACAACTTCAAAGCCATTATCACAGAGCTGACTGATGCTTAGAAGATTGTGTTTCAGCCCTTCAACATATTGAACATCATTTATTCTGGTAGAATTTTCCTTACCTATTGTTCCTTTACCTTTAATCTTAGCTTGATCATTGTTTCCAAATGTTACTGATCCTCCATCTCTTTTAGTGAATGATAAAAAGCTTTGTTTATCTCCCGTCATATGCCTTGAACAACCACTATCCAAGAACCATGGCTTTTTCTTGACACTTTGACACCCATCCTGCATATGATGTTATATTTTCTTTAGTTACCATTTATTCTTTGGGTCCTTGGAAGTTAGTTTTAAGGCTTGATTTTTTAAAATAACATTTTGACTCAAGATGACCAAGTTTAGAGCAGTGTGAGCATTTAATTTTTGGTTTTGAAGAAAACTTGACATTCTAATTTTTTGGAATTTCAGAAACATTTTGGAATGAGCCTCCATAACATTCTCCCCTTTTTTTGCTTTCTGGAGAACGTTCTGTTTTTGCTTCAAAACTTTCTCTTTTTTGTAAAATATTTGGAGAATGTTCTCCCTTTTCAACATTCTTTCTGTTTTTGATTTTCTCATCCTTTTTTTTATACAATAACTTGCAAATTCAAGATGTTGTATTTTTTTGCAATATGAACATCTAATTTTGCATTCTTCTTCTTTTCTTTCTGGCACAAAGAAGTTTTCATACATCTTTGTTTTTTGTGTTTTGTCAAAACCAAGGCCAGCTTTATCAAAAATTCCTATTTGAGAACCCATGATTTTTTGACAAGTTTATGTTGCTTTAATGAAGTTAGACAAGTCATTCTTGAGAAGTTCAACTTCATATTTGAGAAGATCATTTTTCTTTTGTATTGAAGAATATTCTTGATTTTCTTGTCTTTCATCATTAAAGTTTTTGGTTTGTGATTCTTTCAAGTTCTGAATGATTTTTTCTAACTCATCATTCATCTTTTGAGTTTTTTCTTTTTCTTCTTTTTTGTTATGAAATTTTTCATTTAAAGAGCTGCATTTTTTGGTAAGTAGGTTTGAGTCATTAAGTAAGTTATCAAATTTAGTTCCCATTTGTTCACACAAAATGCAGTGTTCTGAGTTTTTTACCTCTGTTTCTCCTATGCCTGCCATAAGACATATGTTGGCCTCTTCTATTTCTTCTACATCTGAATCATCAGAGTCATCCCAAGTTACCATCATTGATTTCTTTTTGTAGGGAAATTTCTTTGGTGCTCTTTTGTTCAGTGAGCATTCAGCTTTGTAATGCCCTTGCTTGTTGCAGCCAAAGCAAGTGATTTGGCTCTTATCAGTTTCAGTTTTGAAGCTTTCTTTCTTGCTTGGAAATCCCTTCTTGATTTGTTCCCTTCTTCTCATCATTCTTTGGATTTTTCTTGTGATGAGAGCTATTTCTTCATCTGCTTCTTCTTGTCCTTCTTCTTCGATTTCTCCTTCAGATTGTGATGGCATGCTTTCTTGAGAGACTTTTAAGGCCACTGATTTTCCTTTCTTTGTTGGTTTGTCTTCCATTAGCAGCACTCATGTGCTCGCAAGGTTCCTACTAGTTCTTCTAGCCCAAGTGTTTCAAGATTTCTTGCTTGACTTATGGTTGTTATCATTGGCCTCCATATAGCTGTAAGACATCTCATGATTTTCCTTACACGATCTTGTACAGAGTAGGCCTTGCCTAAGGATCGCGTTTCATTAACAATAGTTGTAAATCTAGAGTACATTTCATTTATTGTTTGTCCTTCATTCATTTCAAACAGCTCAAATTTTCTTATTCCTATATCAATTCTTGTTTCCTTTACATGACTGGTTCCTTCATGATGAGTCTGCAATGTGTCCCATACCCTTTTTGCAGAGTCACATTCATCGACTCTCTCACTTTCTTCCCTGCTTAAGGCACAAGATAAAAATAATTGAGCTTTTGAGTTTAGTAGTACCTTAGATTTTTCTTCTGCTGTCCAATCACATTCTTTCTTTTTAGCAGATGTTGGATCATTTTGATCAACCCTTGGTATGAAGTTTCCTTCTGTAATGATGTGCCACATTCCTGTGTCTTGGGACTTCAGGAACAGCTGCATTTTGTTTTTCCAGAAGTAGTAATTTGAGCCATCAAAGTAGGGTGGTCGATTTGATAACCCTCATTCAACAATGTACTTTACTTTTGACATTTTCTTCCTAGATCTTTTCTCTACACTGTTTAGGTGTTGTTTTTAGAGACCGAGCTTTGATGCCAAATGAAGTAACAATTTACAAGAAAGGGGGTTTGAATTGTAAATTAACCTTTTAAAAATTCCAGTATAAAATTAACTCAAGATTGATCTTGGTTGTAAATCAGAAAAACGGAGAACGTTCTTGGTTCTGATCCAGAAACGGAGAACGTTCTTTGTTAGTTGAAAATGACAGTTTTAGTTAATCTATTAAACTTGATAGTTAAAGACTTAAAAGTAAATAGATAAGGGAAGGAATATAACACACAGATATATCCTGGTTCACCCGATTTGGGTTACGTCCAATCCTCACAACTGTGAGATTTTCAACTAAGTGCTCCAAGGCAAGAACTCTCTTGACTTTTACACAAACTTTCTACAGATCTATCTTGATCTGTTACAACCAATACCTTTCAATCCGGAAAGGAGTTTTTTTCACTGATCTATCCTTCGATCTTTACAAAGGATTACTCACACTACCTTCTCTATAACATAGAAGGATTTTCACAACTTCTCAAGACTAGTTTTTACTCACTTTGTCTTGAGATTACATTGGAATAATAAAGTGTTTGATTAGAATCTAAATATCCTCAACTCGTGTTTGAGTATTTGATTCTGATCTTAGAAGCACAGAGTGTTTTTTAGAGCGCAGAACCTGATTGGATGTTGCAGTTTCTAAAAGTTGAACAGAACTTGAGAAAGTGTATGTTAAATCGGGATGAAGCTGTTAAACTGATTAAGAAGGATGGAATGATAGCTTTCTTAAGTTCTGATTGTTGCCTTTATCTTGAGTTCTCTTTTATAAACTCAAAAGGTGCCTATAACAGCTTATTTGCCCGTTGAGGACAGTTGGCTGTCCTTTATCAGTGATTAGGTGAGAGCAGGCCAAAAAGCAAGAACGTTCTTCATTCTGCTTCTAATATTCAAGAGCATACTTGGTTTTTCCTTTGTGTTGCAAATGAGTCTTGATCATAGTGATGCGTATTCTTGACTTTTAAATTAGAGGGATCCTCTGTGATATCCTCTGGAGGTATATTCTAGTATCCTCTGGTGATATCCTCTGGATGTATCCTTTGGTGAAGTCATATGGAGGTATCTTCTGGTGACAACTTCTGGAGATGTCCTCTGGTATCCTCTGGAGGTATCCTCTGGTGATGAATTTTGGAGGTATCCTTTGGTGATGAATTTTAGAGGTATCCTCTGGTGACGTCATCTGCAGGTATCCTCTGGTGACATCCTTTGATGACATCATCCTCTAGTGACATCCTTTGATAACGTCATCCTCTGGTGACGTCATATTCTGGTGACGTCTTCTGATGACGTCATCCTCTGGTGACATCATCTTCTGGTGACGTCATCCTCTGGTGACGTTCAGAGTGCTGTCCAGAATGTTCTTGAATCTTCAGATATGTTCTTGCTTCTCACATAATGATCTTATTTGAGTTTCTTGGTACCTATCTCGTTTGATAACACTCAAGTGCACTTATTAGATACATAAACATACTTTAGAATCATAATTATAATTCTTAATTAATATTTGTTTATCATCAAAATTTATTTAAGTTGGGGTTTTGCCTCAACAATAGTAAGAGAGTATAATACAATATTCAATTTTTTATAGTGTTTGAGAAAGTTGTACATATGTGGTTATTGCATTCTCCTCCTATATACAAAGTCATTGCCTTCAAAACAACACTAAACCATATAAAAGAAAAATTATGTGACAAAAGGTGAGAAGAAAAGAGAAAACGGGGTGGAAACCCTTGCCATCGCACTAACACATATTTCTCTTTGCTGAGCGCTGACGCTAATTGTGGTTGTCCTTTCACCCATTGATTGTATCTCTTGACCATCATCTACCACCAAGGGCAGTAATTCCCAAATTGAGAAAGAAAAATAGAAGAAGAAAAATTATGGGTTTTTGATAGAAGAAGAGTATAAATGATGATTTGAATCTTCACTAGTAAGAGTTAAGATGTCTCAAAAGCCAATTCTTCATGCATGACATTGATACAAAAAATAAAGCCAGTTTTCTCTCCAAAATGCCTTAAAAGCTTCTTTGGAGGGGTGGTAAGAGATGATGGTCGGTGGTGGTGGTTGGTGATGATGGTCAAAGATGGTGTTTGGTGGTAGTGGTTGGGAGGTAATGGTGGTCGGTGATGGCAAACGTTGTCGCGTGTGGTGGCAATGATCAGAGATAGTGGTCGGTAGTGGTTGATAGTTGTTGGAGTGATGGTTATGTCTACCGGTAGTGACATATTAATTTTAAAACAAAAGCAATAGTTATAAACCTATTTTTTTTATTGAGTTTTAGGGAAAAACTGTTTTGAAATTAAGTAAAAAACCAATTCAACATCTTTTTACTCAAACATGTTTAGCAGTCAAAAAGTGGGTTGGGGAGTTGAAGTGACAAAAAGATAATAAGTTCAACAATTTCTTTTAACAAAATTAACAATTAATTATTAATATTGACTATTTAAAAAAAAGACTTAAATGCAATTTTAGTCCCTATTATAACTAATTCGTAATTTTGGTCTCTCTATTTTAATTGATTTGTAATTTTGGTATTTCTATTTCTAATTTCGTAATTTTGGTCCCCCTATTTTAATTAATTCGTAATTTTGGTTATTCTATTTCTAATTTCGCAATTTTACTCTTCCTATTTTATCTGATTCGTAATTTCGCAATTTTGGTTCATCTATTTCTTAAAATTGAGATATTTTTATAAATTTAATGGATCACATATTTTATTTAATAAAATCTAATAGATTACGTTTAAAAAAATATATAATATTGAGAAGATATTAAATATTTATTTAAAAAAATATTTTTTTATTATAAAAAACTATTTAAAAAATAGTGTTTAATTATTTTAAAACTAATTAATTTTAAAAATAGTTTTATTTATTATTTTTAAAAACTGATTTCAAAATTTATAAATAAAAATAATAATAAAATAATTCTTCTAAAACCAGTTTTTAAAAATACAACTTTCTATTATAAAAATTCTTCAAAAGATACAATTTAAGGTCTAAAATCTATTATCAGATGCTAAACTAACAGAAATTTTAATGATTTGAAAAAACAAAAACTTCTTTTACAAGACAACTTCCTTTACAAGACAAGATTCTTTCTTTTTTTTTTTTTTACAAGATGGGAGGGTTATTTTCTCAATTTTTTTAGTTAAAGCCTAAGTTTATAAACTCCAGGTTTTCACGAGTTCACATATTTACAATCTCACACTTCCCCTCGCGCTGTTCTCTTACCGATTCTCTCTCGCTCGTCTTGCCACCGCTCACACCGCCGTCTCCGCAGCCTTCTGTGAGTCATTTTCCATTCACTGTCTTGTCTAGTATCTGAATTTGGCATTTCCTTTAACCTCTAAGCCCTATCTCACACTGGAGATTTTGATAGGGTTTTCTGATTTTAATGTTTCTGACCTAATTGGAATTTGATTTCTCCAATATCTGTTGCTGTAGTAGTAGATCATTCATAACTACTTTTCTGCTTTTACTTATCCCAATTTCTCACTAGGATCTTCAGTTGGAACTGATCTTGTTTTGTCCATTGCTTTTGTTCTGGTTTAGGTGCGATCTGCTAAGTTAATTTTTCTGATTTTTTTTTCAATATTTTTGGTTTTTGTTTTTAATTATTTAACCTGTAGTACGTTTTTCGCATTGTTTGTTCCCGTTTTTAAAGAAAAGAAAAAAGCACTACTTGAGTCTCTCTTCTTGTTGCTGCCATCAACACTGCCACAGGAAATTCCTTAAGGGAAATAATCCAAAAACATGAGTCGAGGAAGTGGAGGTGGATACGATCGTCACATCACTATTTTCTCCCCGGAGGGGCGTCTCTTTCAAGTTGGTAAGTAACTTGTATCAGTAACTGATAATTTTTGTTTTAGTGGAATGTTCCACCATTTGATGTTTTAATTGGTCAAATGTGGATCGGATCGATCTTTTACATACTGGACTGACCATTTTGTTTCGATTTTAAATGTGGAAAGAAAGTATATTTAGTTTTTATTCTAATGTAAAATCTTTTCTTTTTCATATATGTTTTTGTAATTTTTATTATTTAAATTAATTTATAAGGGTACTAGACTGTTGATCTAGGTTGGCAATTATTTTTTAGTTATTAATTTATTTACACCGTTTGGTTTGCATTGCACTTGATACAACATTAAGGTGTAAGATGGAATTGTTAACATCAACCTAAAATTGGTTATGCCACTTGAAATTGTTAACATCAACAATGTAAATGAAGCTTGATCATCTTAGATTCGTGAAAATTTCCTGTTCTGGTTGTTTCATTTCACTTGTTTAGTAATGAGTCCACTAGTTTGGTTGGTTGAGTTGTGGATTTTTCATTGTGTTAAACAGAGTATGCCTTCAAGGCTGTTAAAGCTGCAGGGATAACCTCGATTGGTGTCCGAGGAATTGATTCTGTTTGTGTTGTTACTCAGAAAAAGGTTCCGGTGAGTATAGGAAGTTGACTGTTTGATCTTTATTTTGTTTGTATGAGTATTTGTGCTGACTGCTTGAGCTGAAATGTTCATTTCAGGACAAACTCTTGGATCAGACAAGTGTTACACATCTCTTTCCCATCACTAAGTACCTTGGTTTACTTGCAACTGGCATGACAGGTATATATTTCATCGCATCTCTTCATCATCTGTGTTGTAGACAATTAGATATGTAAATTTTGTATTCATACATTTTCAGTTCAAAATGTAGATCTACTTCCTGTAAAAGTTGATTCAGGCAGCATATATCTGACCATGTCTCCACTCTATTGCATCTAGTAAAATATAAATTAGGATTTGAAACACCTGATATCCTCCTAAACAGCTTGTTAATTAGGGGGAAATGAGAAGGCAATGATGGTTATATTAGAATGCTTAATCTTCTCCTTGATTGTGGCGGTTTGGCTATTTGAGATCATTTATAAAAGGGAAATGCTAACAAGTGCCTAGGATGGAAATAATATTTTGGAACTTGTGTAATCAATTTCTTGAAATTTTAAGTAATTTTTTTATCTAAAACTATTTTTTTATTTCCTTTTTTGGTTGCTTAACAAGTGCCAGTGCCATTATGGCACTTGTTAGCATGACTCTTTGAGTTATGAAGCCATTCCTCTGGTAAAGCTGCATCCATCTATTTTTATTTGGGATGTTGGTCATGAAATTCATGCAACTCAACACAGTATGATTAAATAATGGGAAAATAGTTAACGTTGACCTGATCTGAATGTTACTATCTAAGGTGTGCATGCCTATGTCCAACTAGATACATGATTACAGACTCTGTATATAGATTATATAGACAATGGGAATATTGTTTCTCTATAAGTTGAACTATGATAATACAATAAAATATTTATCTTTCAACCAGAGCAAATGAATATTTTGTTTAAAGATATATTTTGAACAAAAATATCTTAACATCCTAAATTCACCTTCACTTTATCCTGTTTGAATTCTTCTTTCCAGCTGATGCTAGGACACTGGTTCAACAAGCAAGAAATGAAGCAGCTGAGTTTCGCCATAAATATGGATATGAGATGCCTGTCGATGTGTTGGCTAAATGGTAACTCTTTCAGCATCTAATGTATTAAAACAATGCATAAATTATTGTTACTTTTCCTTTCAAACAGCTGCTGTTAACATATTATGATTTACGAAACATTGTCCCTCTGACTATTAGCAAGTCATTTGAGCTCCCAACTATTTCTTACTCAAATGATGCGGTTTTGAAAGGGATCCTGATGCATAAGGAAAAAACTTATTTCAATAGTAAACTTGGCAATTTAATTTTATGTGGTGTTGAGTACGGGAGGAACTCTGAATTTCCTAAGAATGCTAAGCAATCTAAGAATGCCATATTTGGTATGAATGTTACAAAAAATATCCCCCAGGAAACCAACATTCCAAGAATGTATTTTTAATCATGTTTCAATGGAAAATGTTACAAATGGGAGGGATGGGAATCCAGGATTCACATGATGGTGAGAAAACTTTTCGTAAAAAGACTTGTGTGTAATCAGGACATATTTCCTACTCCTAAAATCGAGCACCATGAATGTGCTTGGCTACTGCTACTACATGCAATTCTTTTACCTTTTTTTTCACACCTTATATTCTCATAGATTGCAATAATCTGATCATTATAATACATACATTGACTCTTAACTGCAATTTTGACTTTTGTCAAAGCCACATTATTTGACTTCACATTTTTAGGATTTTACAATTTGTCAGTAACATTTTTTTGTATCTGACTTCTGTATTCTCTTTTACACTTACAGGATTGCAGATAAATCTCAAGTCTATACTCAACATGCTTATATGAGACCACTTGGAGTTGGTACACTTTTCTTAGCGTTTTCACTGCAATCTATGAATGATGATTATATAATTAGTCTTGTATGATTTTTATAATTCAAATATTATTGTCATTATTAATGTCATTTTATCTTTCTATGATTGTGAATCTATTGTGCGGCAAAGTTGCTATGGTCTTGGGTATTGATGACGAAAATGGCCCTCAGCTTTACAAATGTGACCCTGCTGGTCACTACTATGGTCACAAGGTACATAGAAGATAGTTTCTTACTTTGATTAATGTTAGGTTTTGACTTCTGTGCATACAATCATTTCTTGCTCATAATAGTTTCAATTACATAAAAATCTATGATTCCTTTATTGAATTTGACACTTCTAAAGTGGGATCTCTACTTTAGAGGTTGAAGTATGGCATCTCAACCATTGATTAGAAAATTAAGTGTTGATATTCTAATTTCTAACATATCCATGCAGCGACATGTATGTGCATGTCACTGAATCTTTTTGTCAAGGTTACATTTTTAAAGTGAAAACCCTCATTCTAAAGCAAGTTTAACTTTGTGAAAGTTCTCCATTCCATATTTATTTTATTAGAGTAAGATCTGTTCTTTTTCTTTGTGCTGACTAAGATAATTATTGATGAAGGAGTAACGAACCAAATAAGAAGTTATTATGATAAATACCTAGTTACCTATCATCTGTTAATTTCTTTGAAAACAAAGCTCTATCTCCGTATGATTGACCCTCAAAAACAAGGTATTTAGTTAGTCAATAGTGATGAAAGGGAGTATGCGATTGAAGAGAGCAAATAATTTTTATCTCACATTAATAAAAGGAAAGTTGTTGTAAGTGATTGTATAGTATGGAGAATGATGGAGGTAGTCATAGAATCCAATATCTTATCTTTTTTGAAATTATTATGTAATAGCCTTGAGGTTGATGTAGTAATTACCATTATAAATTTATAATAATGTGTAATAAAGTGCATAATACATAATCGCCTGTTAAAATACATGAGTCTTCACTCATCCTGAAATTTCTATTTCATCTTGTCTTTTATTTGCAGTTTGACTTTGTAGAACTAGAATATGGAGAATCTTATGCATCTTTGGTCATTTTCTTATAATTTTTTAAAAACTTGTATTCTTGTTTTGTTTTGCTCCTCTGCTGAAACATTACTTTTCATTTTTAGGGCATGTTTCGGTAAATAACTTTATTAAGCGCTTTTTCAATAAGCTATTCTAGGGATTTTAATTAAGCTTGTATTCATGAACTTTTCTAAAGAGCTTGTTAAAATAAGCTGAAAACAACTTATGGATATGTAATAAGTTGTTTTTATGAGTGTATCTAAAAGCTGATGTGTTTGTACAATAAGTTATTCCAAACACCCCCTTAATCTAGTATTGCTTACTCTATACATGTTTGGTGTGTTTGGAACAACTTATTTAAAAAGAATTCGTGCTTATCTTTGACAGAAGAATTTGTGCAAGTGTTTGAGAGAACTTATGGAATAGCTTAAGATACACTCTTAAGCTGTTTTTTGCTTATTTCAATAAGCTCTCCATATAAGTAGATAACTTTTTAAAATAGCTTACAACTTATATTAAAATAATTTAACCACAATCTCTCTTCAATTACAGAAATAGTTTATATAATAGAAGTGCATATATGATAAATATTTATTTAATTAGCGCTTCATTGATCTGTTTACCCGGACATGCCTATAGATAGTGTTGCACATTGAATTTGAACCTTATAAATGTTTTGAAAGTAAGGAATGGCGATTCTTGTTTCATCATCACTTCATGTGTTCCGTAATTTCATAGTTATATGCACTTGTAGACAGAAGTCATGTGTCTGTTTTGTAAGATTCTGTTATGATGCACTCAGGCTACAAGTGCTGGATTGAAGGATCAAGAGGCAATTAATTTCTTGGAAAAGAAGATGAAGAACGACCCTTCATTTACCTATGAGGAGACAGTTCAGGTAGCATTTTTGCTTATATCTTTCCCTCGCTCCCATGTTTCAAGTCAAATTTTGCGTGAAAGATGTACAAATATAGTTGTGAAGTTCCAGTTCCACGTTTTAGCAAGCTTGATAAATTGACAGTCTTTTAGGCTTAGCTGGTTTTTTGGTAGGAAAGGAGACTACAATGTTCTCAGTTGTTGTTGAGAACTTATGTGCTTTCAAGTATATATTTCAACCTCTTGGATATTGTTCCCATCTATTTGAGAATAAACAATGAATTTTATCCCTTATTTCCTCCCTTCTCTGGCGACTATCTTAAAATGTTTCTTAATAAGTATTTACTATGCTATTAATATTATTATTCTGTCATTATCATTATTGGCTGTATTGAATGTATGTGTCGTGTGAGCACCGAAGGTTGGCTGGTGATTTGGGGGAAGGACATAGGAGTTGGAGCGATAAGGAGGCCATGGGTTCAATTGAGCCCACTAACATAATTATTGCTTATCAATTTTGTCAAATGGTTATGTGATCATGCTTTAAATGTTCTAGTTATAATATCTGATCTCCCTGCTGTTTCTTTATTCAGACTGCCATATCTGCCTTGCAATCAGTTCTTCAAGAGGATTTTAAGGCCACTGAGATTGAGGTAGAATTTCATTTTTAAATCCTCAAATACCTTTGTGACACCATGTTAATTGAAATTTGGTTATATAACTCTTTATTTTAATTATTTAAGGATTTCATTCTTGTTTAGTCCCTAAAGTGCCAAATCATTTATCGTCAATATTATTTGCAAGCTACTTATTCTTTCTCATTTAATGATAGCCATGTAGTTTTTACTTTTTATACCTGCACGGGCACTATGATATCTGTCTTTATAACTACATTTTACAAAGCACCCGTAATCAGACCCACATCCGTGTAAGTCGAACTTTTAATACCCTTACTTGCTGGGAGTACTTTCCATACTCATTGCTGTCACTAAAAGAAAAAGAATATTTGTTCACAATCTAACTAAAAAACTATTCAAAGATCTTTCAAATTAATCATAAAATGTTACAAACTAAACTATTTAACTTAATTAAAATACAACAAAATAGGCTTTAAATACAATGCATAATAATATTATTTTTGAATTTGATTAAATGTTGCAATAAACTTCTAGAACAATTTCATAAACTTGCATTGATGCTATTTTGAAATTTAATATTAAAACTATACCATAATAGTAATAAGTAATAATAATAAAAATAATAGTAATAATAATAATGATAATAATAATAATAATAATAATAATAATAATAATAATAATAATATAATAAATTTTTGCAGGCATCGTGTGAGGTGGGTGCTGAGTTACTAGTACCCACTCATTTTAGCTTGTAACACTCTTACCTATAGTCATAACAGCTGGGAATAATCCTACCATCGTGGATAATTTTTGCATTTGACTATAGGGTCAATTATTTATTGTTGGATGGCAGTCTATAATTTGATTTCTGTTCCTGTCATGTTTCAAGTGATTGTTGATTACGGTGCATGTTTTTTATGGATGATTAATAACTAATATAGGTATTGGTGTGTTTTCATGCAATGTATTGTATTGTAATGTATAAAATCTTTAGTTATTTTCAAGTTGCATACTTGCAGTGGCATAGATCAAGTGTGTTATTGCCACTCAACAAGTTAGGAATAGGAATGATTAAAACTTGTTATTGCCACTCAACAAGTGCTTTTCATCATGATTTGATGTAAATAGTTGTATTTTGCATTTTCTAGGTTGGAGTGGTGCAAAAGGATAATCCAGCATTTAGAGTTTTGTCCACCGAGGAAATTGATGAGCACTTGACTGCCATAAGTGAACGAGATTGAGTTATTAATAAGGATATGACTGTTCAAGCTTTGTGATGTTCAATTAAATCATTTACTTATTTCTAGATCACTGAATTGATATCCTTATGATATTTGAGTATCCATCAATGTTGAAGATTGTATTGACATCTGTTTCAAGCTGGAGCTTGCCAAATCAAATCATGTTTTACTCTTCCATCCCTGAAACTTTGTATAACCCATATGTGGGAAAGAAACTAGAGCATTTGAGTTGAACACAGTAAGGTGGTCCTATCATCATCTGTTCCAGTTTAAATCGAATTGAGCAACATCAAGAAATTAAAAGTATAAAGATTACTTGGGACCACATTTGAATTTCTCTATCAAAATCTCAATATACTGTTTTTTATTAATTGGTCTAGTAAGCTAAAATAAGGTATACATAGAAGGAAGAAAATTCGTAACAGTTAAAATAGAAGAAAATTTGTGTGAAGGTAGAAAACAATATAAAGCTGTAAATATTCTATAAGTGAGTTTCCACTGCTTTTTTGGGTCCCAAGTATTGATTTCTACCCAAGTAACGATAAGGGCAAAGTTTGGTTGAGTATTTTAATGTAATGTGTGTTTGGATGAATGTTTTTACAAGTGATTTTAAATGGAATTGATTTTGTAAAATTAACTCATAAAAAGTTTTAGTTTGAAACCAATAAATTTATGTAAATCATTTTTAATCAAAAGTTTTATCTCTCTCTCTCTCTCTCGTGATAAATATTTAATGAATTTTTTGCATATATTAAGAAAAATTTGTGTGTTTTTTTATATTTTAAAATAAATTATTAATATTAATGGGGTGATTTTAAAAAAAGAATAACAAATATATCTAATAATTTGCAAATAATTTTATATATAAAGGAAAATATATTCTCAAATAGGATTTATAATTAAAGACGGAAGGAGTATTGATTAAAATGTGATCCGCGTGGACTATGATTCTACTCTCTATCATAGTAGTTGAAAAGCATTCTTGGGTTCCCTCGGTCAACAACCTGCTACCCAAAACATACTAAGATTGAAACTTTGTGACATAGATATCATATAAAACTTTTTGTTATCATTTGTATCATAACATTTATTATTATTATTATTCATTTGGTAATTTTAATAATTAGACATTTCAATAGATGTGAATGTATATATAACAAAATAAATTTATTAAAACAATTAATTTATTTAGTGAATTATGTAAGAATTAATCGTGACAATAATATAAAGAAACTGATATGTAACTAAATTGATCATCACATCTCAAGAGTTATGAATAATAAATAAAAAATCTATTTATTAGGCATAAATATTAAAAAAATATTTATATTGAATTAACTTGCCACTAAAATTCTTTCAAAAATAAATTTGTCAGAAGAGTACTACATAATAGTAATAATACAGGTAACATATCTATATGTTATCAACATATCTATAATCCAGCTTTCTCATTTCTTAAAGGATGTATAATGCATACTTGCTTTGATAAATAACGATTCTATTTTTCAATTGATAAACTTCTATATATAACAAGAAAGTATTACGATTTTTCAAGATCTTTGGCCTGGAAGTGGTTGAACAAGTGCTCTTTCGATCGATAATATTTTGTACGGTTATTGTTTCTGATAACTATGTCGTCAACATTAATCATCAAATTAGCACTTTGAAAATACCCATGGCTCTGTACATATCCTCGTGGTTTTGATTCATAGATCATGTCAATATTATATAAAATAGGCTAAACAGCACTAGTAGTCCCTTAACTTAATTTCAGTTAACGTTTTAATTTTTTATCTTAGTGATAATTTGATCTTTTATTATTTAAAATGTCAATAATGTTATATTTTTTTTTTACAAAAATTTATCAAATTTTCAACAAAAACCCATAAAATTAATTATATTCTTCAATATAATACAAATTTCATAAAATTCGAAACTCAAATCTTCAAATAAACTCATGTTTTCATCTCTAACAACATCAAATAAAGAATAAAAATATGAATTTATTTGAAGATTTGAGTTACGAATTTGATAAAATTTGTATTATATTAAAGAATATAATTAATTTTATGAGTTTTGGTTGAAAATTTTGATGAATTTTTTAAATATTTGTAAAAAGAAGGATAATATTGTTGACATTTTAAAAAATAAAAAATCAAATTCACTTAAAATCAAATTCACTTAAAATCAAATTAAAGGACCAAATCGGGAAATAAAAAAGATAAATGACTAAAACGTTAACTGAAATTAAGTTTTCCGGTATAGTAGGTGTTTACCGGAAGACTTCTTCACAAGTTTTCCAATGCAGCAGGTGTTTACCGGAAAACTTTCCATTACAGACCAAATTTTTAATTTTTTTTAATTTTTATGGTTTAGGATAACTTTCAGAAAATTTGAATTTTTTGTTTTGTATAGACATGTGTATTGGAAAACTTGAAAAAAGTTTTTCAGAGTGTATCTTTTTTTAGGGTTTAGGATAACTACCGGAAAACTTGAAGAAAAAAAATTCGGAATAGACATGTGTATCGGAAAACTTTAAAAAAGTTTTCCGGTAGAGTTTGAAAAAAATCACTCACTTTTTACTGGAAATGTCAAATGATGAAAAAATTTCAGGTTTTATGATTTATACGAGGGCAAAAAAGTGATTTCATTACATTTATGAGGATAAAGGTAAAATTTGGAGAGTATGAGGTAAAATCTTCTTTCTCAAAGCGTTGATTAAACTAAGCCCATCCTCAAATTAAAAGAAGGAGCTAAACTTACATCGAAAGAGTCATTAAATAAAATTTGATTGGGCTTGGATATCACTAACCTAGCAAATCCATGAGCAACATGGTTACTACAACAAGAATATAGTTTACATCAAAGCCATTCATATCATTAACCCTAGAACACATTGAGAAACAATTATCTCCGTATAGGAAGAAAAAATCACACTCGATTTCAAAGCTTTAACTTTCTAACTGACATTGATCTCAAAAATCATGTTTCGCATCCCAAAGTCTTTTATAAATCAGATTGAGAGAAAAGGGCCCATCACCTCTGTTGCACCTGCATTATTGAACCCATCCAACATTCAAGTCACACCAGCTTTAATAGTAGACGTGCAGTCCCGAACAACAAACCCCAACCCCCATTTCTCATCATGAGAGATGTGAGAATCATAGTTTCCTTTGAGATAATGCATTGGGGGCGAATTCCACCTCTTGATCTGACCATTCACCATCCCCGTTTTTCAATGTTGATAACACTTGTTTGGATGCAAAACATCAGCCCACTGAAACTCACATAGTAAAAGACATAAACTTGTTAACCGTTTCCATAACAAATATATTAACTTTTTCATAAACACGTTTATTTCTAGCACACCATATGCCATAGATGATGGTTGTTAGGATTTCCATGTCTTCTATTTTACAACGAAGTAGAAACTGAGTAACCTACTCAATGAAACCAATAGAACGATTCATCTTGAATTAATATCCAAAGGGGACCCAAACCAAATTTGGGTAGCCCAAATGCAATCCATAACTACATGATCAACACTCTCAATGGCTTTTTCACACCTAGGACAGATTAGAGGGAAAGGAGCCCCTATGTGTCTAAGATTCCTGCGAACAGGGATGCAATTGTTAAGGAGTCTCTAAACGAATAAGCATTGCCTAGATGGATTATGAAGCTTCCAAATTTTGTTCCAAATTGGAGAAGTGTTGCCACTGTTGGTAGGATGGTTAAAATCAACACTATCCCACGCCTTGAATGAGTGATACCTTGATCGAACAATGTACTCTCCACCTAAACTACCATACCAAACTAAAGAGTTCTGAATTGATGGAGAAATAAGAAGGATCTGACATATCTAATCCACTTCAAAGGTCATAAAGAGCTCATAAATCCTCTCCTTGTTCCATGTGAAGTCAGACGTATCAATAAGATCATGCACCATAGTTATCAAAGTAGTCATATTCCTAGTGCTCCACACCTTGAAACTTGCTTGGTAAGAAACCATTTATCCTCCCAAATTCTAATATGACCACCATTACCCACACACCAACCACGTTTAATGAACCACATAGCTTGAGATATGCTATGCCACATGTAACTAGGGATCGAACCCAACCGAGCATCAAGAAAAGGAGTAGATAGATAATAATGTGCCTTAAGACATTTAGCAATGAGTGAATTATATTTCATGAAGAGTCTCTGCACTTGCTTTGCTAAAAAAAGCTACATTAAAGGCTCTAAAGGTTCTAAAACTGAGCCCACCATTAACCTTCATCAAGCACAAACTTTTTCAATTTCTACCATGAATTTTCCTTTCATTGTCTTTGCTACCACACCAAAAATTACAAACCAGCTTCTCAAGCTACTCACAAATACCCTTAGGCATAAGGAAGCGACTCATAACATATGTTGGTATAGACTAAGCCACAACTTTTATAAGTATACCCATTCAATAAGTTACACTATTTCCATCCTTTAAGCTTCTTCCAGACCTTCTCAATTGTTAAATTAAAGACCAATTACTTTGAACTTCCCAAACAAGTGAAAAGATCCAATATTTTGAATGTCAATCTACCATTTTCATGAGCAAAACGTGACTAAACAACAGCTTATTCTTGTCCTTCACTTTTTTTTGCTAAAGACCACTTATGATTTGTCCTAATTTATCAATTGTCCCTAACTCCTCTCTTGATTGGCCCAACAAAATATAAGTGGGTAATCTCAAGAGCACCTCTAGCCAAAGTGATACCATAGACATGCTTATCTGTTTGGGCTTTAAAAAGTAATCTTGAAAACACCTCAACATAAATGATAAAGAGATAGAGTGAAAAGGGATCTCCCTACCTAAGACCCCTATGAAGATAGAACCAATTTTTAGGGTTACCATTAGTCCAAATATAAAATTAGACAATTGAGATACATTTGATGATAGTATTAGCGAGGTTGATACGGAAACCCATGGAGATGAGAGTTTTTTCAAGGAAACTCACTCAATATGATTGTAAGTCTTTGCCATATCAAGTTTAATGCCAACAAAATATTTCTTCATATGACTCAAGTGTCTCATATAATGGAAGTGTTCATAAGCAACAATAGAGTTATAAGAAATAATTCTGTTAGGGACAAAAGCACTCTAAAATTTGCCAATCGCCACAAGTAAAACAATCTTAATTATGTTAGAAATAATTTTATAATAATCTTAAGCATAACATTGCACAATAAAAGAGGTCTAAAATAATTGGGGGTTGGGGGATCTTTGACTTTTGGAATAAGATAAATATAAGTTTTGTTAAAATTATTGGATCCAAATTTCCATTAAGAACCTCAAGAGAAAGAGATGAGACATTATTACCAATGATGTCCCAATAACTTTGGTAGAAGAGTGCAGACATGCCATTCGACCTAGTGGTAGCCATGCTTTTCATTTGAGAAATAGCAGTCCAAACTTCATCCTTTGTGAACTTTTCATTAAGCTTATCAACAAAACTTGGAGCGACTCTATTGCGTTCCACTTATGTAATGTCCTCAATGTTAGAAAAGTTTAAGGAGTTGAAAAGTTGCTGAAAGTAATTAGTGAAAAAGCAATCAATTTCATCATCATTGTCCGTAATTTCACCACTGTTGGTTTTGATCGAAGAAATGTAATTTCTACTTTTTCTCTAAGTAGACTTGAGATGGAAGAATTTAGAATTCTTATCCCATGGGAAAACCACATGGCTCTCCCCTTTTAACTCCAGCGCATTTTCTCACATTCCAATTATCATCCAACATTTTTTTAGTAGTACGAATGCTTTGCTAGTTCCCACGACAACTTCCACGTTTCAGCTCTCCAAGCTCTTTTTGGAGTTCTTTTATTCTCCTATGGATATTTCCGAATATATTATTTCCCCAATGATGAAGGGAGCTAAGCGTATGATCAATCTTCTTACATAGAGGAACATTAGGATTGTTCCAAGCCTCAATCACTATTTTCTCACATTACTCCTCCTTAATCCATATTTGTTTAAGACACTTATGTTATGTCTAAAATTGAGAGATCTCCAATGAGGGTTAGTATAAAAAAACAATAACATAGGACAATGACCAGAAGCATTCCTAACCAGGTGTTTGTTATTGTAACAAGGAAAACAATCAATCCACATAGGGGCAACAAAGAATCTCTCAAGCCTAGACTCAAAGAATCCCATTGTATTCTAAGTCAACAAGATTACATTCTTGTAGAGAGCCACTGCGTCTGACGCTATTTTGGAAATCCTTTGTTAAATTTAAGTGGGGAATTGTTGGAATATAGAGTATGCTAGTGTGTGAGTTGAAAAAAGTTAAGAGCCCTACATGGGATAGATTACACACAATTCTATTGTATGTAAGGTAGAAGTTGAACTATTGGGGCGTGCCCTAAGGGGTAAGGAGAGATGTATATCACTTGACCACCATATACGTGCTGTCGCCGTTGTCCATTTGGATGACTCAACCTAGACATGGACTTTGAGTGATTGATGTACTAATTTTTTAGAAACCAAAATTAAAATATTTTGTTGAAAAAAAATCAGTTACAGTCCATGTTAGATCCCCATCACACATTTTGCACACATCAACATGTGAACGACACCCACTTATGTATGTATTTGAAATATGTTTGCCTACATCTTCCAAACTATAGTCTCAACCTCCCACAAGCTCAATTTGGTCGTCCATTTTCCAATAGTCACTTGATTTTAGCTTTTCATTTCTGACCGTTTTTCTTTTCAGAACTATAAATAGAGTGCTCAACCATTTGGAAAAACACAACAAAGTTGGATGTATTTTTCAACTTTATCTCTTTTTCCTCTTTTGCTTGACGCACTTTCGAGCCACTTCTTCCCATTCTTTTTGTCCCTTCAATTTTAAGAGTGGTAAATTCGGTATTCGTAAATGAGTTTAAACAATTTTACTAAATTTATTGCGTGTTTATCTGTGAACTCCAATTTTTTTTACGAGTTCACTCAATTTCTAGTTTACCGTTGAGTTGATACGAAAGTGCAATCTAAACTCAAAGAAACATACTTTTTCTAGAGTAAGGAGAAATGTATATCACTTGACCACCATATACGTGCTGTCGCCGTTGTCCATTTGGATGACTCAACCTAGACATGGACTTTGACTGATTGGTGTACTAATTTTTTAGAAACCGAAATTAAAATATTTTGTTGAAAAAAATGAAAGATGCAATGGTGGCTTAGTTGTGCAAATGAAAAGAATTGTAATATTAAAAAATGAGCGCACTGTGATAAATGATAGAGAGGAAAACAATACTCGTAAAATTATTATAAAAGAAATTAAATGAAATTAGAAGCAATCATATATGGAAACGGGCTAGAAAATGGAGGTGAATGAATCAAGATGTCCAATTTTATTGCAATAAGAACATTTTATTTTGCATTTATCTTTTTTTCTTTTTGGTACAAAAAAGTTTTCATAGAGTTTTTGCATTAGAGATGTGTCAAAACTAAGTCTAGCTTTATCAAAAATTCCATCTTGAGATCCCATAATTTTTTTGGAAAGTTTCAGTGGATTTTATAAAGTTTGATAAATCATTTTAAAGGTTCTCAACTTTTGTTTTGAGCAAATCATTATCCTCTTTAGTTATAGAACATTCTGATAACTTGTTCTAAGTGGTTTCTTTTAGATTTTTTTGTTTTTCATATATTTTGAAATGAGATTCCTTCATGCTTTGTATGACCTTTCTATGTTCATCATTCATAGTTGGGCTTTCTCTTTTTCTTCTTTCTCTTTATAGATTTGTTCTTATAATGAACAACATTATTTAGCAAGAAAGTTTGAATTACTTAAAAGGCTATCAAATTCTTTTTCCATTTGTTCACATAAAGGACATAGTTCATAGGTGGTTGCCTCATCGTTTTCTAAGTTTCCCATTAATCACATTGTTGGCTTCTTCATTATCTTCTATGTCTAATTCTTTAGAATCATCCCAAGTGACCATCATAGATTTTTTTTCTTAAATGGAAATCTTTTTAGTGCATTTTTGTTCATAGGATATTCAGTTTTATAATGTCTTAATTTGATGCAACCATAACATGTGATTTAGCTTCTTCATTATCTTCTGTGTCTGATTCTTCATAATCATCCCAAGTGACCATCATGGATTTTTTCGTAAATGGAAATCTTTTTGGTGTCTTTTTGTTCAAACGATATTCAATTTTATAATGTCCTAATTTGTTGCACCCATAACATATGATTTGGCTTTTATCTATTTCAAGTTTAGATTTTTTTCATTTTGCTTGGAAAACTTACTTTGATCTGATCTTTTCTTCTATTCATTCTTTTAATTTTTCTTGTGAAAAGAACTACCTCCTCATCAGCTTCTTCTTGGTCAATTTCTCTTTCCTCTGAATCTTCTTTTTCATCCTTTTGTAAGGATGAACTTTCTTGAAGGTTTTGTGATGATTTTAAGGCTATTACTTTACTTTTCTTTTTTGCTGGTTTATCTACTTGAAGCAGAACTTCGTGTGCACTTAAAGTTCCAATCAGCTCTTCCAATTCAAATGTGTCTCAACATTTTTGACTTGACTTATGGTTGTGACCATTGGTCTCTATATGATAAGGAGACATCTCAGATTTTTTCTTGGGATGAGTATGCCTTGACAATGGAGCGCATTTCATTTACTATGGTTGTGAATCTTGACTACATTTCATCAATAGTTTCTCCTTTATTCATCTTAAATAATTCAAATTTCTGTACACCAATATCAATCCCTATTTTTTTGACATGGCTTGTTCCTTCATGTTGAGATTGTAATGTATCCCATACTATTTTGGCCATATCACAATCATCAACTCTTTCATGTTCCTCCCTGCTCGAGGCACAAGACAAAAATGATTGAGCTTTAGAGTTTAGAAGTATCTTATGTTTGTCTTCCGTTGTCAAGTTTGCTTCTTTCTTTTCAGTAGATGTTGGATCACATTGATCTACTCTTGGTACGGAGTTTTCATCTGTTATGATATGCCACAATCCTATATCTTAAGATTTAAGAAATTTTTCATCTTTCCTTTTCAAAAGTAGTAACCTATACCATCAAGATAAGGTGGTTTATTTTATGATCCTTTGCGCGGTATAATTTAATATATTAGTGAATATAAAATAACAATTATATATAATTTAAAAGTAATGTTATTTTTGTTTTAGAGTATAATATATTCAAATATTTATGCGTCTAAAAAGTAAATTTATTTTTGAATAGCTATATATAAGCTAGGTTTGTTTTACTACAAAGAAAAAGGTAAACATTGTTTAGTAATACAATCCATGCAAAATATATTGAAATATGAAACTATTCATAAGATTTTGTAACTTTAGAGATGCAATTCTTGTCTTTAATATTTTTTAAATGTGGAATTGGTTTATTCAAACTTTTTGATTTCATTAAAGTGTTCATTCTAATAATATATTTGTTAAATAGTTATACATTTCTTTACCGTTAATATAGTTATATATTAGATTTTATAAATTTATGTACTTTTTTGTCATTTTCAATTTTTTATGTTTATCGTAATTATGTCAATCTCAGTAATCTAAGCATGCACTAAATGATTGCGTGCCTTGCAGTTTATTATAACATTCATTCATGAGTGGTAATTTGTTAAAAATAATATTCATAATAACATTTAAAATATTGAAACAATTATTCAAGTGTGCAAATATAGGTAATATATATGGAAAGAACACTACAAAGCAAAATAGAAATTTTTTAAGGTTCAAAAACCTTAAATAATAATAATGTTTTTTATATAATTAAAATGTTAGTTACACAAATTGTCAAGCAAAGAAAAAAATTCAATATAGAATGTAATCAAATTCTATAGTTATAGTATTTTGGATGAAGAACAATTTCAATTACGTTAACTATTGTTTCGTCTAAATAATTAAAATGTGAAATGGATTTTTCAAATAATTATTTGCCACGGTCAAGAAACTTCAAGAATGGGTTGCAAAAAATTATAGGTAAGAAAATTTGTGGATGTTTAAGACATAGAATGTTTCAAGTGAATAGTGAAATGGTTAGAAGTTATTCATTTTTAAATATTTAATATTATTCATCTTTTTTTTTTTGTTGTTTCAACTATAATTTGTGTTTTTTTAATTATAAAAAACCATCAGACGCATTCAACATCATAGGAAAAGAAACTCACCTCTGCAATGATAGTTATATATGATCTTCAACAATAATTGACAGCAGATGAACAATATTATGAAAGTATCTGTGAACTGAGAATGTGTCACAAAATGGGTGTAGTTTGATTGCATTTCATAATGTCTTTATCATTGCTTGAACCAAACATAAAAGAGTGATTGAAAAACAGAAAATGAATCTTTATGTGTGTAAGTAGTGGAACTTGCATTTTGATGCTTTAAAGATATTGGACGATTTGTTCATTTTTGTACGAGTTATTGAAATGAAAGGTTTGATGAGTAATTAAAGCCTTTAAGTGTATTGATGAATCATTATAAATTGAAGCTGAAATTGCATAACCTGTGAAATAATTGTGACAAGTGAAAAAGTTTGTGTTACATTTTGGTGAAACAAAATAGAATAGAAGGAGAAAATAGAAGAGATAACGTGCTTTAAAAGGTGTCACATCATAATTTTTGTGAGTTGACAATTAGAGTATATGTCATAAATGAAGATGAATTGTTGCTAATAGAATTTGAAGTTCTATTTTAATATATTACGATAGATTCTAAAATTTATAAGGATGATTCAATGAAAATAATATATACCAATAAAGTTTATTTTAAACCAATTATTTCAAAATAATATATACCACGCACATGAGTTTAAAGCCAATGAATGAAAACTAACCTAAAATGGAAGAGTATTATTTTTTTCGAAATTAATTTGGAGAGACGAGAGCTACACCGATGCCATTGAAGACGCGAAAGAGAAAGCGATGCAATGATTGATAGGGTTTTAGTCATTTGGAGGGAACATGAAACAAAGAGAGATAGAGGGACATAATTTGGGGATTTAGTCATCTATCTGGGAGGGAGAGGTCATGAATCAAATTAAAGAGAGGGAAATAATTTGGGTCTCTCATTTATGTCATTTATGTGGTTTTCTCATTAGATTTATTTGTTTATATTTTATATTTGATAATTTTTTGACAACAATATCATATTTTATCTAATTAATAATCTTTCTAATATAAAATACAACAACAAAAAATCTTTTATATTATCTCTTTTCAAAGAAAAATATTACATATTAATTATTTCAACTCCATATTTATTTTTTCACATGAACCAAATTTTTTTTTAATATAAAAGATGGTTAATTCATATGAAAAATAATTTTTTTATATTTCTTTAAAAAAATCATTATTTTTTTTTAAAAAATATTATTATCTGATAAAAAATTTATTATTTTAAAAATAATAAGCTTAAAAATATTTGAAATTTCATAGTTTATTTTTTTAAAAAAAAATTAGAGAAGGAAAATATCCCTCACAAAATCCATCACAATATGCAACTTTCAAGTTTCTTACAGATTTTGTGATGGAATTACTAGCCAGGGTTATATTTTGTTGGAACACATAGTATGTTAGTGTGTCAATTTAAAAATTGTTGAAGTCGTACATTGGAAAACTCTCATATATTGAAAAATTTTCAACTCCATAAATACTAAAGTCTCAAATTGGATAGAACATATGTGAGTTTGCTTCCATCACTATATAAAGAATGTCAATCTCTTGCGAAAAACACATCAAAGTTGGATGCATTTCCCAACTTTTTCTTTTCTACCTCTTTTCTGCTCCATATATTTTCAAGTCACTTCTCCCCTTTCTTTCTGTCCCTTCGATTTTTAGTGGTTCTAATACCACTTTCTTTTAGAGCGGTTTTTGTGCCGTAATCCCTTCAATTTTTGAGTGGTCATAATACCACTGTTCTTTTAAAGCGGTTTTTATCTTGTAGTCTCTTTGATATTGAGTGGTCTTAATACCAACATCCTTTTTGAGCAGTTTTTTGTGTCGTAGTTCTTTTGATTTATGAGTGATCATAGTACTATATTGCGATTGACTTTAACTGTCATATTGAGAGTGACTTTAACCATCATATTGAGAGTGACTTTAACAATCATATTGAAGGTGTAATTCTAGAACGATTTTCTATGGTGGAGTAGAACTCCGATACAGTTTGTCTGGCGGTTTTATCCTGGGGACTTCGTGGTTGATAGTCTATCTTGCACAATTTGGGTAGTGCTGTGAAACGTCTGAAAGAGAGCGACCTAATCCGCAACTCAACCCAATAATATATTCGGCGACATAAATTTATTTTGAAACAGTTTTTCGAAACTCAAAAACAACAATTTTAAGACGTTTCTTTTTGCCATGTCAACTGAAGAGATTGTTGAATATGGTGCCTCTGATTTCAATAAATTGTTTCATTGAGGCAAATAGAAAAGGATAAGAAAGCTAAAGAATTAACCCATGAAAGGATAACGATTACCTCTATAAGAATTATATTCTTAATGGACTTGCTGTTGATTTGTATAACTACTACAGTTCCAGCAATGCTGTGATCACTACCTCAAGTCTTTAGATGAAGAATCTCAAATTATTGTTTATTGAAAATCGATTCCATAATTTTTTTTCTTCTAAATAGTCTGATAACCCGTATAAAAATAAAATATTGTTTATAGTTTTCTTGTGAATAAGGCAGAATTTAATTACTATATAGGGGTATATTTGTACACAAATTCTAAATATCATATTTTTGTTGGGAAATGGTATGACACTCATGGCATGTTCAAATTTAATAAATTGTCTCCTTTTACATACATGTGTGATTTTAATATTTGACATGCTAGACTCTGTCATGTGAACACATGTGATTTCAAACTTAAGTAACTTAGGTTTAATTCCAAAGTTATCTTTAAATGATTTTGAAAAATGTGATTTTTGAAGTTAAGCTAAAATAACAAAGAGTTCACATAAATATGTAGTTAAAGAATTTGAGTCTTTAGATTTATTAGACTCCGATATATGTGTACTTGATGGGACATTAACAGGAAATGAAAAATGTTATTTTATCACTTTTATTAACGATGGTTCTGACTATACTTTTATATATCTAATGAAAAATAAAAGTGAAGCACTTGACATGTTTAGGATCTTTGTAACTGAAATTGAAAATCAATTTAGTAAAAAGGTTAAGAGATTTCGTAGTGATAGAGGAACTAAATATAATTCTAGTTCATTTAATGAGTTTTATAAATTGCATGGAATTATACATGAAACAACTGCACCAAATTTTTCTGAAATGAATGGTAAAGTTGAAAGAAAGAATAGAGCTCTTACTGAACTAGTTTTTGCTATTATGCTTAACTCTCGTGCTGCATCTCACTGGTCGGGGGAAATTTTTTTGACTATTTGCTATGTTTTGAATAGAGTTCCTAAAACTAAAAAGCAAACATCTCCTTATGAGATAGTGAAGAAAAGACAACCAAACTTGTCTTATTTTCGAACTTGGGGTTGTCTCGCTTATGCCAGAATCCCCGATCCCAAGCGAATTAAACTCGCCAGTAGATCCTATGAATTTATGTTCATTGGGTATGTAGTAAACAATAAAGCGTATATGTTTTATAACCTAAATGTAAAAGTGATCACAGAGTCAAATGATGTTGACTTCTATGAAAATAAATTCCCTTTGAAATCTAGAAATAGTGGGGGCATCAAACCAAGTCATGTTCCTGTGACAAGTGAAGTGACTAAAATATCACTAGAAGGGGGTTGAATAGGGATATTAGTGTTTTAAAAATATCCTAAGAAATTTGTTTTTAAAACGTATCCTCTACGAGAGGATGATTAGCAAAGTATATAAGCAATAAATCAAGAAATAGAATATGTAAAGGAGAAACAAGACACACACACATTTATACTGGTTCACCCAAAATGGGTTACGTCCAGTTCTTCACAAGCTTGTGAATTTCACTAATATTCAAAGATGTCTTGACCTTCTCTATGACTCCTTTTCTTTGTGTATATTCTTTAGCCTCACCAGGCTTACACAATATTATCCTCTTGGATTACAATTATTACAAGTTGACACTAACTTGTAATATACAATGTGAGTGATTATGATTTTCTCTATTGCTGAACTTTCTAGGAGGATGGACTCAAAGATCTAGTTTAAAAACAGTAGAAAGTTCTAAGAGAGGATGGGTTTGCTCTTGATAGCTTTTCAAATTGCTCTTTGTATATCTTGTAGTTGTGTGTAGAATGATGAAGAGCTCCCTTCCTTTTATAGATGTGAAGAGACTTTTTCTTCAAGAAAAGGTCCCTTATGACCGTTGGATAAAGACTTAATAGTCCATGAAGTTTGACTTGATTTGCAAAAATTCCATTGAGTCTGTCCTCATTCTGCCTTGTACTTTAGGAGGTTGATTTTCCCGAATCTGTCTTGGAGGTTCGACTTTTCTAGAAGTTTGGACCTGAAGAGTACTGTTCCTTTTCTTCTTTTCCAAGACATGTATGATCTTGTTTTACATGACAAGTGTTGGAACCAAGTTGGTTCTTCCAATTAACGTTTCGATGTTAACAAAAGTATTTTATGAAAATAACATAATTGACTTCGAAGAAGAATGCAAAAATCAGAAGATAACACCAGAAGATGACGTCACCAGAAGCAGAAACCAGAAGATGACATCACTAGAGAATACCACCAGAGGATGACATCACCAGAGGATACCACCAGAGGATGACGTCACTAGAGGATGATGTCACTAGAGGATGACGTCCCCAGAGGATGATGTCACTAGAGGATGACGTCACCAGAGGATGATGTCACTAGAGGATACCTCCAGAAGATAAAGCTAGAAAATGTCACTAGAGGATACCTCTAGAGGATACCAGAAGATATCACTAGAGGATACCAGAAGATGTTATCAGAGGATACCAGAGGATGTCATCAAAGGCAAAAATAAGAGGATATCATAAAAGGCAAAAATAAGAGGATATCATCAAAGGCAAAAATTAGAGGATGTCATAAAAGGCAAAAATCAGAGGATATCATCAAAGGCAAAAATCAGAGGATATCATCAAAGGTAAAAATAGAGGATATCATCAGAGGCAAGAATCAATGACATCATCAGAGGATATCATTCATGGTTCAGATCAGAAGAATACTTGGTTCAAAAGAAGACATGGTCCAGATCAGAAGGAAACATGGTCCAGAAGATAACATGGTACAGATCAGAAGATAACTTGGTCCATATCAGATGATATGGTCTAGACTTGGTCCAGATTAGAAGCAAACATGGTCCAGAAGGAGACATGATCCGGATCAGAAGAATACATGGTCCAGACTTGGTCCAGATCAGAAGATAGCATGATCCAGATAAGATGACATGGTTCAGACTTGGTCTAGATCAAAAGATCACACGGTCCAGATTTAAAACGTGATTCAGATTCATAGAAGACTTGATTAAAATTTGAAGAATTGATTGAATTTTGAAAGAGATCTGATCAAAGTATACTGAAAGGATAAGTGTTGCAGTCTGTCCTCATATTAGAGTTGTAGGAGGATGAAGCTTTCATTTGTGATGTGACTTGTGCTTTTTGACTTTTCCTTTTCTCAACAACCGTAGTGTATTGCTTTATCAATCAAGGACATTGTTTTTTGTGCTTTTGTACTTTTACCTATTTCCCATGTGCAAAAATAATTTACATGAGTTCATCCTCTTTTCTGCTTTGTTCATCCTCTTTTCGATTTCGTTTATCCTCTAACATGAAGTCATCCTTAAACTTTAGCATTGCTTATCTTTTGACATAGATTCATCTTCTTTTAATTTATGAGGTACATTCATCCTCTCTTCAATATTGTTTGTCCTCTGTCTTAGAGGTTACAATTTCATCCTCCACTTGTTTATATGTGTAAAATACATTTCATTTGATCAAGGAGGTGATAAACCTATTTTCTAAATTTAATACACTCAAGAGCACATGTTATATAACAAACATAATCATAATGTTTGAAATAATTTTGTTATCATTAAAACCTTTGAGAGAGATTTTGTCTCAACAACAAGAAGCACTGAAAGCTGCAAACAATGCAAAATAGAAACTTAAAGAAGTAAGAATGTTAGAGTCGCTAAAGATTATGAATTCGATTATACAACATATACTTTAGATAAGGATCTTGTAAACCTTCAAGAAGCTTTGTCATCATTGGATGCAGATTTATGGCAATAAGCTATAAACGATGAAATGGATTCTCTAGAGTCTAACAGGACTTGAGACTTAGTAGAATTGCCTCCTGGTTGCAAACCAATAGGTTGTAAATGGATTTTGAAAAAGAAACTAAAAACAGATGGAACTGTTGTTAAAGACAAGGTTTGCCTTGTATCCAAAGAGAAAATATAGATTTCTTAGACACTTTCTCACTGATCACTAGAATAACATCCATTAGGGTACTCATTTCACTAGCAGCTATTCATAACTTGGTGATACACCAAATGGATGTCAAAATAGCTTTTTTAAATGGTAACCTGGAAGAAGAAATCTATATGGAACAACCTAAAGGTTTTGTAATTGATGGACAACAAGACAAGATCTGTAAGTTAGATAAATCTATGTATGGTCTTAAACAAGCTCCTAAGTGAAGGTGCAAAAAGGAAAAGAGGGGGGTTGAATTGTGTTTGACTAACTTGATTACTTTTCCTGTTTTTACACTTTTAAAACAAAACTTGATGAATAAAAACAGAGTTAGCAGCGGATATAAAGTAAAAATAAAACACATAATTTTTATACTGGTTCACCGTTAACGAGGCTACGTCCAGTCCCTTCACCTTGAAGGATTTCACTAATTCAAACCTTGAATTACAGCAGTTCTACTGACCCTCCAAGTTAGTCTTCTGAAACAGTCTAACAATCCTAGACTCTTAAGGAATACAACACCTTTCTTCTCCTGCCAATTTGACAACCCCAGATTGTAGAAGGAATTACAACACTTTGAATCTAATTGCCAAGTAATCTGCTACCCCTTCTGACTCCCTCAGATTGTAGACTCTACTTCAACAACTTAGATCACACGAGAAAGAAAATAACAAGAGTGCTTGCTTCTTGAAAGCTGAAACTCACAATTGACTCACTGAAAACTTGAGTGTTTGCTTTGGAAGTATATGACTCTTTTGTGATTTTCGATGCTAAGTATTTTGCCTTGAGCCTCCTTTTATAGATGCAGATTTGGGCCTCTTCCAAGCTCAATTTCGAGCTGAATCTTGCTGGATTCTCTCTCAAAAATAACTTGACCAATTGGGCTTTATTTAAATAAAAAACAAATCTTTTATTAGGCTTCAGATTTTCTTTGAAAATAACTGGCCAATCAAGTCTTTAGTTCCTTCCCGCCAACAGCTCCTGATATCCACAATACTTCACTTTATTTTTGTAAAAAATCTTTTTAATACTTTGATAAAAATAAATTAAAATCTCCACCGTTAATCCTCATGATTAAATCTGGACCATTTGATCTCGGCCACTGCTGGTCCACTCATTCTGACCTTTTCATTTCGGCCAACACTGGGCCATGGTATGATCTTATGATCTCGGCCAACACTGGGCCAAATAATTATATCTGAACCATTGATCTGAAAATCTTCCCTCTGATCTGGACCAATTCTGGACTTGGTCTGCATTAAACTGAAATTAAATCTGGACAAATAATATTTCAGTCTGGACATTTTACCTTTGATTTTGGATCAGGTCTGGAAATCATTTCTTCTGGTATGGACTTAGTTTCATACCCTGAACCATGCTATCATCTGGTCTGGGTCAAATCTGGGTTAACTCCTTTGTTTTGGACCCATTAATTCATCCTCTGATTAAGTCTGGAACAAGTCTGGACTGTTTATCATTTCACTGCCAAGCCATCTTCTGGTCAGAATAACTTCTGGAATAAATCTGACATTTGATTCCTTATGGTCTGGAACAACTCTCCCTATGGCAGGCTTCCTTCTGGTCTGGTCCAGGTCTCCTTCTGACTTTGCTTCCTTCTGATCTGGGCCAACAAAGATATCCTCTGGTAGTGTTTTGACATCCTGGTGTATCCTCTGGTAATTCCAGAATGCATTCTGGATGCATTTTCTGCTTCTGCAATCTTCAACTTCTGGTGACATTTGATTTAATAATTCAAGGTTCAAAATAAGATTGCATGAAGTGCTTTTGTAAACATCAAAATCCTAAGTACTTAGAACCAACTTGGTTCCAACACTAAGCATTGGCATGAAAAGTAAAGTTTGATAACTTGATTACATCGAATGATTTTAAAGTGAATGAAAGTGACAAGGGTATTTATTACAAATCTGAAAATGACATTTGGACTATCATATGTCTCTATGTAGACGACTTACTTATATTTGGTCCATTCATGTTGTAAATATTGTGAAATCATTGTTGAGTAACAACTTTGATATGAAAGACCTCAGAGAAGCGAGTGTAATCTTAGGAATCAAGATTACTAGATCAGATAAGGGAATTTATTTGGATCAGTCCCACTATTTTGAAAAGATTCTAACGAAATACAAATACATTGACTGTAAGCTTGATTGAACACTATATGATCCAAGTGTGAAACTTTTCAAGAACACTGATGAAGGTGTTAGACAAACTGAATATACGAGCATCATTGGCAGCCTCAGGTACGCCACCGACTGTACTAGACTCGACATTGCCTAAGTCGTGGGACTGTTTTGCAGGTTTACCAATAAACCTTGTATATGGAGCATTGGCACATTGTCAAAAGAGTCATGAGATACTTGAAAATGACCATGAGTCTCGAATTACATTATCAAAGATTTAGTATCGTCCTGGAAAGATACAGTGATGCTGATTGGAACATTTTATCAGATGAATCCAAAGCAACCAGCGGCTATCTTTTTAGTATAGCTGATGGTGATGTATCTTGGAAATCGAAGAACAGACGATAATGGCTTACTCCATTACGGAGTCTAAAATGATAGCACTAACTACTGCTAGTGAAGAAACGAGCTGGTTGAGATGCTTGCTAGCTGAGATCCCTTTACAGGAAAAACATATGCCAACTGTGTTGATCTACTACGATAGTACCGTGTCTATTGCAAAGATTGAGAATCGTTATTACCATGGTAAGAGACGAAAAATGCGTCATAAGCACAACACTGTTAGAGAGTTACTTTTTAAAGGAGCTGTTATAGTGGATCATGTACACATTGATGAGAATTTAGAAAATCCTTTGACGAAAGGGTTAGCTAGAGAGAAAGTCCTAATGCCTAGGATGAGATAAAAGACTAATTCCTATAGAGTCACTCATAATGGTAACCAACCTAAAAGACTAGAGATTCCAAGAATTAGGTTCAATGGGTAATAAAAAGTCATAAAGTGATATGAGATGAACATGCTATTATATATTAGAGAAGTGTGATTCATAAAGCGATGATAGGATGAGATAATAGAAACTCTTAATTGGATCTATACTATATGTGGAGTGAAGTACCTAGCTATAGGAGTACACTTGATAGACTCACCTATGTGAATGTGGAAGTGGGGTCGGTTCCTATGGAATTTTGAGGGAGAATTCCTAGAGCGTTCATATACTAGGATAGACATGTATGGCCATTAATGCACGGGCTTTTGAGAATACACTCCATGAAAAGGTTGTGAGTGAGATTGATGTTAGAGATAGAGTTCAAGACTACGAGTCACTTTTGTTTAATTTGAATCTCACTTACTATATAAAGGGTCAAGTCAATAGACATCTCTGTATATGCCCAATATTATAGAAGCGTTTGATGCTACTTCGGAAACATTTTTTTTTAATTCAAGTGGGGGATTGTTGGAACATAGAGTATGTTGATGGGAATTTAAAAATTGTTGAAGTCACACATTGGAAAACTCTCATATATTGAGAAGTTTTCAACTCCATAAATACTAAAGTCCCTCATTGGATAGAAAACATATGTGGGTTTGCTTCCATCACTATATAAAGAGTGACAATCTCTTGTGAAAAGCACACAAAAGTTGGATGCATTTATCAACTTTCCCTTTTCTCCCTCTTTTTTGCTTGATGTCTTTCCGAGCCACTTCTCTGCTTTCTTTTTGTCCCTTCGATTGTTAGTTGTTCTAATACCACTTTCTTTTAGAGCAATTTTTGTGCCGTAGTCCCTTCGATTTTTGAGTGGTCATAATACTGAAGGTGCAAACACGAGAAGGGGGGGGGTTGAATTGTGTTTGACTAACTTGAATACTTTTCCTGTTTTTGCACTTTTAAAACAAAACTTGATGTATGAATAAAAATAGAGTTAGCAGCGGATATAAAGTAAAAATAAAACACAGAATATTTATACTGGTTCACCGTTAACGAGGCTACGTCCAGTCCCTTCACCTTGAAGGATTTCACTAATTCAAACCTTGAATTAAAGCAGTTCTACTGACCCTCCAAGTCAGTCTTCTCAAACAGTCTAACAATCCTAGACTCTTGAGGAATACAACACCTTTCTTCTCCTGCCAATCTGACAACCCCAGATTGTAGAAGGAATTACAACGCCTTGAATCTAATTGCCAAGTAATCTGCTACCCCTTCTGACTCCCTTAGATTGTAGACTCTACTTCAACAACTTAGATCTAACACAAGGGAAAGAAAATAACACGAGTGCTTGCTTGTTGAAAGCAGGAACTCACAATTAACCTCACTGAAAACTTGAGTGTTTGCTTTGGAAGTGTATGACTCTTTTGTGATTTTCAATGCTAAGTATTCTGCCTTGAGCCTCCTTTTATAGATGCAGATTAGGGCCTCTTCTAAGCTTAATTTCGAGCTATATCTTGTTGGATTCTCTTGCAAAAATATCTTGACTAATCGGGCTTCACTTAAATAAAAAAACATATCTTTTTTATGCTTCAGATTTTCTTTCAAAAATAACTGGCCAATCATGTCTTTAATTTCTTCCCGCTCACAGCTCCTGAATTCCACAATACTTCACTTTATTTTTGTAACAAATCTTTTTAATACTTTGATCAAATTTAATTAAATCTCCACCATTAATCCTTATGATTAAATCTGGACCGTTTGATCTTCTGCGCTAGTCCATATCTGGACCATACTAAGTGATATGCTGTGATCCTCTGATTTAGGCCAACCCTGGACCACACTTTCTGATCTTCTGATCTCGGCCATCCTGGACTTACAAACTGATATGCTGTGATCCTCTGATCTCGGCCATTGCTGGACCACACATGCTGACCTTTTGATTTCGACCAACACTGTGCCATAGTCTGATCTTCTGATCTTGGCAAACATTGGGCCAAATACTTAAATCTGAACCATTGATATGAAAATCTTCCCTCTGATCTGGACCAATTCTGAACTTGGTCTGGATTAAACTGAAATTAAATGTGGACAAATAATATTTCAGTCTGGACATTTTACTGTCTGTTTTGGATCAGTTCTGGATCAATTCTGGAGATCATTTCTTCTGGTCTGGACTTAGTTTCATACGCTGAACCATGTTATCTTCTGGTCTGGGTCAAATATAGATTAATTCTCTTGTTCTGGACCCATTAATTCATCCTCTGATTAAGTCTGGAACAAGTTTGAACTGTTTATCATTTCACTGCCAGGCCATCTTCTGGTCAGAATAACTTCTGGAATAAATCTGACATTTGATTCCTTCTAGTCTGGTACAACTCTCCCTCTGGCAGGCTTCCCTCTGGTCTGGTCCAGGTCTCCTTCTGACTTTGCTTCCTTCTGATATGGGCCAACAAAGATATCTTCTGGTGATGTTTTGACCTCCTGGAGTATCTTCTGGTACCTTCAGGATTCAATCTCTGGAACACTTTGATCTTCTACTTCTGATTACTTCAGCTTCTGGTGACATTTGATTTAATAATTCAAGGTTCAAAATAAGATTACATGAAGTGCTTTTGTAAACATCAAAATCCTAAGTACTTAGAACCAACTTGGTTCCAACAATCTCCCCCTGTTTGATGATGACAAAACGTTAACTTATTTTGCTAGCTTATAACTCAAAGACTTGAATTACTCCCCCTCAGACCAATCTCTCCCCCTAAGTCTGATGCTGACTTTTTCTTCTCCTTTTCAACTTCTTCTTTTTTTTAACTCTTTCTTTCTTTATTTTTCTCTCCCTGTTTCCTCTCCTTTTCAACTTCATCTCTTTTTCACTCTTTCTTTTTCTCTCTCCCTGATTCTTCTCCTTTTCAACTCCTTCTCTTTTCATCTCTTTCTTTTTCGCTCCTCCTTTCTTTTTATCTCTCCTTTTCTACTTATTTCTCCTTTTTCTCTCTCTCTCTCTCTCTCTCTCTCTCCCTTTTTGTCATCAGCCAAAAAGAGGTCCTACTTTTTTTGTAATTTTTTGTTTTTCTCTTTACAAATTACAGAAAGTAAAAACAGAAAATTAAAAAGCATAAAATAAAATTACAAGAAAATAAAAAAAACTCCTAAGAAGACTACTTGAGCTAGTCAGATATGGAGACAATGTTGAGATGCTTCTTGATGAACTCAAACCTATCTTCTGGTAAAGCTTTGGTGAAGATATCAGCCCATTGATGATCAGTGTCCACAAACTAGATGCTTAATGTCCCTTTTTGAACGTGGTCCCTAATGAAATGGTGTTTTATTTCAATGTGTTTGGCTCTAGAGTGTAAGATAGGGTTCTTGGTTAGGTTTATGGCTGAAGTGTTATCACAAAACAAAGGGATATTGGTTTCAAAGACGTTGTAATCTTCAAGTTGGTGTTTCATCCAGAGTAACTGTGAACTGCATCCTGCTGCTGATATTTACTCAGCTTCAGCTGTTGACATGGCAATGGTGCTTTGTCTTTTGCTTGACCAAGAGATCAAATTCTCACCAAAGAAAGTGTAGTTGCCACTTGTACTTTTCCTTTCCAGCTTGTCTTCATCATAGTCGGAATCACAAAAACCTCTAAGTTTGTAGGTGGGGGTTTTCTTGTATAACAGGGTAAGGTTGGTGGTTCCTTTAAGGTATCTCAAAATTTGTTTGACAGCAGTTAAATGGGATTCCCTAGGGTCAGCTTGAAAACGGGCACAGACACAAACACTAAACAAGATGTCAGGTCTAGAAGCAGTTAAATAAAGAAGGGATCCAATCATACCTCTGTATGTTTTCTGGTCTACCTTTTGGCTGGTTTCATCTTTCTCAAGTGAGCAGGTTGGGTGCATTGGGGTGGCCATATGCTTACATTCACTCATTTTGAACTTTTTAAGAAGTTCTTTAGTGTATTTAGATTGGTGAATGAGTATACTTGATTTACCTTGGTGAATCTGAATTCCCAGGAAGAACTTGAGTTCTCCCATCATGCTCATTTGGAACTCTTTCTGCATTAGGTCAGAAAACTCTTTGCACAAAGTGCCATTAGTCGATCCAAATATGATATCATCAACATAAACTTGAATAATCAAAATATCATTTTTAATGGATTTCCTAAATAGAGTATTATCAATCTGGCCTCTATTAAATTCATTCTTAAGCAGAAAGTTACTAAGTCTGTCATACCATGCCCTTGGTGCTTGTTTTAAACCAATAAAGATTTTTTATGTTTGAAAACATGGTCTGGAAAATCAGAATTTTCAAATCCAAGGGGCTGTTTGACATAGACTTCCTCACTTATATAGCCATTTAAGAATGCACTTTTAACATCCATTTGATACAGCATTATATCATGATTAGCAGCAAATGATAAAAGAATTCTAATTGCTTCTAACCTGGCCACTGGAGCAAAAGTCTCAGTGTAGTCTATACCTTCCTGTTGACTATATCCTTGAGCTACAAGTCTGGCTTTGTTCCTTACTACTTCACCCTTTTCATTTAGTTTATTTCTGAACACCCACTTGGTTCCAATAATGTTTTTGTTTGGTCTGGGTACCAGATCCCAAACATCATTCCTTTGGAATTCTTTCAGCTCTTCTTGCATTGTAAGTATCCAACCTTCCTCTGCCAAAGCCTCATCAACATTGCTTGGTTCAATTGTTGAGAGTAAACCAAACAGACTGGTTTCTCTACTTGTACTTCCATCCATTCTTTCCCTCTGACTTGTTTTCAGAGTCAGCATGTTCTTCTTCATCTTGATCTTTCTCAGATTCTGCTGCTGGTTCAGCTTCTGGTTCCTGTGCCTCTGGTTCACCTGCAATTTCCTCATCGTGCTTTGACTTTTCAGAGTCTAGCTGTTTATCATCAAACTTAATGTGGATTGATTCTTCCACAGTGTTAGTTTCTTTGTTAAACACCATATAAGTTTTGGATCTCTCAGAGTAGCCAATAAAGATACACTTTTGAGATCTAGATTCAAACTCAGCTAGGTTATCTTTAGTGTTCAACATAAAACAGATGCAGCCAAATTGCTTAAAGTAGGAAATGTTGGGTTTCTTAGCTTTCCATAGTTCATAGGGAGTTTTATTTAAGATGGACCTGATAAAGACTCTATTCTGAATGTAGCAAGCTGTGTTGACAGCTTCTGCCCAAAGGTAGGTGGCAACCTTCATATCATTCAGCATGGTTCTGGCCATCTCCTGCAGTGATTTGTTCTTCCTTTCTACCACTTCATTCTGTTGAGGTGTTCTGGGGGATGAGAAGTTGTGAGAGATGCCATTCTCATCACAGAATTCTTCAAAATACTTGTTCTCGAATTCACCTCCATGATCACTTCTGATGGTTATGATCTTAATACCCTGTTCATTCATAACTTGCTTACAAAAAGAAATAAATAGTTTGTGAGATTCATCTTTGTTCTTTAAAAATTTTACCCAAGTCCACCTTGAGTAATCATCAACAATCACAAAACCATATTTCTTACCACTGAGGGAAGCTGTTTGAACAGGACCAAACAGATTTAAGTGAAGTAGTTCAAGTGGTTGAGAGGTAGAAACACATTTTTTAGTTTTAAAAGAGCTTTTAGTTTGTTTACCTCTTTGACATGCTTCACACAGAATCTCAGTTTTGGAACTTACCTTGGGAAGCCCTCTTACCAACTGGAGTTTGCTCAACTCGGATATAAGTCTAGGGTTTGCATGCCCTAGCCTCTTGTGCCAAATCAGATTCTGCTCACTTACAGATAATAGGCATTTAACCTGTTGCTTAGCAAGACTAAAAAGATCAATTTTATAAACATTATCCTTCCTAGTGCCAGTAAATAAAACAGTCCCATCAAGTTGACTAACAGCTTTGCAAGTTTTTTGATTAAAGATAACATCATAATTGCAATCACTTAATTGACTTATGCTCAGAAGATTGTGTTTTAGCCCTTTAACTAGCAGAACATTTTTAATAGAAAGGGGAAAAGAAGTGTTACCAACAGTTCTTGTACCAATAACTAACAGAACCTTTCTGGTTTCCTCCAAAGGAAACTTTGCCTCCATTCTTCATAGTCAAATCCAGAAACATAGATTTACCTCCTGTCATGTGCTTGGAGCAGCCACTGTCAAGATACCAAGATTTGTGTTGCTGATCAGACCTTGCCTTTTCTCTGTCAGAATCAGAGTTAGAGTCAGACTCAGATTCAAACTTAACTTCTGTTCGAGCCATTGGAGCCAGTTCTTCTTCTGGCCTGTTTGAGCAGTTTCCTTGATTCTGCTTTGGATTATAAACCATGTTCCTCTGATGATTCTGGAACATGTTTTGATTCTAGTAATTTTGGTGATTTGGGTGATTCTGGTGGTTCTAATGAATTTGGTAATTCTGGTGATTCTGGTAATTCCTGATCTGATTCTGGTTCTGGTTCCAGTGTTGATTCTGATTTAGGTTCCAGTATTGATTATGATTTTGGTTCCAGAGTTGATTCTGGTTCCAGTTCCTGTGCTTCTGATACTGATTCCAGTTCTGGTTCTGGTTCTAGTTTCTGTGCTTTTGATACTGGTTCCAGTTCTGGTTCTGGTTCCAGTTTTTGTTTTGATTCTGGTTTCAGTTTTGGTTCTGATTCTGATTCTGGTTCTGGTTGAGTTGACCAAACCTTCTTCCATCAGACTCAGATTGCCTTTGTCTTGTTGTAGCAGGAACATAAACCTTCTTCTGCTTGTGCATTGCCAACATCCATTGTCCAGGCACCATTGTTGGTGTCTCCTTCTGGTATCTCAGAATATCTGCAACATAGACAATTTGATCTTTTGGTACCTCGAATTGATTGGGTCCAGGTTTCTTAGTTTTAACAACTCTCTGATCTTGTTCAGATATTACCATTGGACAAGATAATTCAGAGTGACCTTTCTTAGCACAAACAATGCATAAAACATCAGAATGAACAGCTTTACTTTCAGTAATCGTTTCTGTAAAACCAAGACCTCTCTTTCCAGTGTTACTGTTTCCATAAATCATAGATGCATATTTACTTCTTTCCATTCCATTAGAAATAAAGTTTTGAAAAAATTGTTCATGCATATCAGATTCACAAACAGTTTTGGAAGTGGAACAAACATTGCTTTTGAGAGTTTGGTTTTCAGATTTGAGTCTTGCAACTTCAGTTTTAAAATCCTTGTTTTCAGTTGCATACTCAGAATTTTGATTCCTTAAGAGTTTTCATTTTTAAAGCCATCTTATTATTTGCATTTTAAAAATCTTTTAAAATATCAATTAACTCAGATTTAGAGAGATCAGAAAATACCTTATCGTCTTTATCTTCTGAATCTGTTCTAGAGCTTGAACTATATTCAGAACTTGAGTTTGTATGAGCCATCAGAGCCAAAATTGCTCCCTCTGATGTACTTCCATTCTTGCTTGAATGACTACTTCGATCATTCTTCCTTCTGCCTGTTTTCCTTCCTGAATTCTTGCCTTTATGAAGTCCAGAGGCAGACCTGATGTATGCCAACTTTGTTGTTTCGGCCTTTTCTTCATCAGACGATTCTTCCTCTGATTCTGATATATCCCAGGCTGCCATCAGACCCTTCTTTCTGAATCTGGAACTCTTCTTGTGCTGTTTTCCTTTTTCCAGATTTGGACATTCTGACTTGATATGTCCAGGTTTATTGCATCCATAACAAACAATACTCTTCTTGTCAGATTCTTCCTTTCCTTTGTTGTTATGTTTCTTCTTGAAGCTTCTTCTCTTCCTGTTTTCCCATATCTTAACCATCTTTTTGGTTAAGTAAGCCATATCGTCACAGTCACTGTCACTATCCTCTGATTCTGATGCTGCCCTTGCAGCATTCTTCTATTTCGACTTCAGAGCCAGATTCTTCTTCTTCTTAGGTTCATCTACATTCAGCTCTATTTCATGAGACCTGAGGGAGCTGATCAGATCTTCAAGCTTCAAGGTATTCAGATCCCTAGCTTCCTGTACTGCAGTAACCTTTGGTCTCCATTTGGCTGGTAAGCTTATGAGGATCTTCTTTACATGATCTGTAGTGGTGTAGCTTTTCTTTAATACTTTTAAACCTGATACCAAAATCTGGAATCTGCTGAACATTGCATCGATGTCTTCATCCTCTCCCATCTTGAACAGCTCATACTTTTTGACCAGTATGTTAGCCCTTGCTTCTTGAACCTGCTGGCTTCCTTCATAGGTCAGAACCAGACTGTCGAATATGCTCTTTGCTGTTTCTCTATCTGTGCATCTGTCAAATTCCTTGAATGTGATGGCACTGATCATGATGTTTCTGGACTTGTGATGAAGTTTTTATAATCTGCTCTGATCTGGTTTCATATCATCCATGTCTAGTTCTTTAGTTGGATCTTCTGGATCAGTAGGTGCAGTGTATCCTTTGACTACCATCTTCCATAATTCAGGATCTTAAGACATGAAGAAACTTCTCATTCTATCCTTCCAATACTCAAACATTTCTCCATCAAACAGTGGTGGTCTGTTGATGTTGCCTCGCAGTTCATCTCTGGATTCTGCCATGTTGAACCCCTTGGACCTTTCCTCAAACACTGTTAAGTGCTCAACCTTGAGACCGAGCTCTGATGCCAATTGCAGGTGCAAACACGAGAAGGGGGGGTTGAATTGTGTTTGACTAACTTGAATACTTTTCCTGTTTTTGCACTTTTAAAACAAAACTTGATGTATGAATAAAAACAGAGTTAGCAGTGGATATAAAGTAAAAATAAAACATAGAATTTTTATACTGGTTCACCGTTAACGAGGCTACGTCCAGTCCCTTCACCTTGAAGGATTTCACTAATTCAAACCTTGAATTACAACAGTTCCACTGACCCTCCAAGTCAGTCTTTTCAAACAGTCTAACAATCCTAGACTTTTGAGGAATGCAACACCTTGACTTCCTACGTTAAGTCTTCTCCTACCAATCTGACAACCCCAGATTGTAGAAGGAATTACAACGCCTTGAATCTAATTGCCAAGTAATCTGCTACCCCTTCTGACTCCCTCAGATTGTAGACTCTACTTCAACAAATTAGATCTAACACAAGGGAAAGAAAATAACACGAGCGCTTGCTTCTTGAAAGCTGGAACTCACAATTAACCTCACTGAAAACTTGAGTGTTTTCTTTGGAAGTGTATGACTCTTTTGTAATTTTCGATGCTAAGTATTCTGCCTTGAGCCTCCTTTTAAAGATTCAGATTAGGGCCTCTTCTAAGCTTAATTTTGAGCTGTATCTTGCTGGATTCTCTTGTAAAAATATCTTGACTAATCGGGCTTCACTTAAATAAAAAAACATATCTTTTTTATGCTTAATATTTTCTTTCAAAAATAACTGGCCAATCATGTCTTTAGTTTCTTCCTGCCCACAGCTCCTGAATTCCACAATACTTCACTTTATTTTTATAACAAATCTTTTTAATACTTTGATCAAATTTAATTAAATCTCCACCATTAATCCTTATGATTAAATCTGGACCGTTTGATCTTCTGCGCTAGTCCATATCTAGACCCTACTAAGTGATCTGTTGTGATCCTCTGATTTTGGCTAACCCTGGACCACACTTTCTGATCTTCTAATCTCGACCATCCTGGACTTGCAAACTGATATGTTGTGATCCTCTCTCTGATCTCGGCCATTTCTGGACCACACATCCTGACCTTTTGATTTCGGCCAACACTGGGCCATGGTCTGATCTTCTGATCTCGGCCAACACTGGGCCAAATACTTAAATCTGAACCATTGATCTGAAAAACTTCCCTCTGATCTAGACCAACTCTGGACTTGGTCTGGATTAAACTGAAATTAAATCTGGACAAATAATATTTCAGTCTGGACATTTTACCTTCTGTTTTGGATCAGTTCTGGATCAATTCTGGAGATCATTTCTTCTGGTCTAGACTTAGTTTCATACCCTGAACCATGTTATCTTCTGGTCTGGGTCAAATCTGGATTAATTCTCTTGTTCTGGACCCATTAATTCATCCTCTGATTAAGTTTGGAACAAGTCTGGACTGTTTATCATTTCATTGTCAGGCCATCTTCTGGTCAGAATAACTTATGAAATAAATCTGACATTTGATTCCTTCTGGTCTGGTACAACTCTCCCTCTGGCAGGCTTCCCTCTGGTCTGGTCTAGGTCTCCGTCTGAGTTTGCTTCCTTCCGATATAGGCCAACAAAGATATCTTCTGGTGATGTTTTGACCTCCTGGAGTATCTTCTGGTACCTTCAGGATTCAATCTCTAGAACACTTTGATCTTCTGCTTCTGATTACTTCAGCTTCTGGTGACATTTGATTTAATAATTCAAGGTTCAAAATAAGATTACATGAAGTGCTTTTGTAAACATCAAAATCCTAAGTACTTAGAACCAACTTGGTTCCAACAAATACAACTGTCCTTTTATAGCTGTTTTTATGCCGAAGTCCCTTCGATTTTGAGTGTTATACCACAGTCCTTTTTGAGCGGTTTTGTGTGCCGTAGTTCTTTTGATTTATGAGTAGTCATAATACTATATTGCGAGTGACTTTAACCGCCATATTGAGAATGACTTTAACTGTCATATTGAGAGTGACTTTAACAGTTATATTGAGGGTGTAATTCTAGAACGGTTTTCTACTGTGCAATAAAACTTCGACACTGTTTTTCTGGGCTGTTTTATCCTGGAGACTTCATGATTAATAGTCTTTTTTGCACAGTTTGGGCAATGCCACGAAACATCTTAAAGATAGCGACCTAGTCCGCGACTCAACTCAGTAATATTTTCGGTGACATAAATTTATTAATTAAGGGCTCCCTATGAAGCATTATACGGACGCAAGTGTCAAACGCCCTTATGCTGGTATAAGGACGGAGAAAGTATGATTGTTGGACTAGAGATGGTGGAACAAACCACAGAGAAGATCAAGAAAATACAAGAGAAGATGAAGGTTTCGCAAGATCGTCAGAAGAGTTATGCGGACAAGCATCGCAGACCTCTGTAATTCGAGCAGGGTGATCATGTGTTTTTTAGGGTTACGCCTACAACTGGTGTTGGCAGAGCTATTAAGTCAAGGAAGTTGACTCCTAAATTTATTGGGCCATACCAGATTACTGCACGTATTGGACCATTGGCCTATCGGATTGCGTTACCTCCAATACTGTCCAACATTCATGACGTATTTCATGTGTCGCAGCTAAGAAAGTACATTGCAGACCCGACACATGTAATTGAGCCTGATACAATTCAGCTAAGGGACAACCTGTCGTTTGAAGTATTTCCGGTGAGGATCGAAGACAGGAAGATTAAGCAGTTGAGAAACAAGGAAGTCCCACTAGTCAAGGTGATTTGGAATCTGACTACTGGAGACGCAACCTGGGAATTGGAAAGTAAAATGAAGGAACAATACCCTTAATTATTTACGGACATGTAGTTTCGAGGACGAAACTAATTTAAGGGGGGTAGTATTGTAAGACCCTTAATTTTAAATATTAATTTTGGAATTATTGTCAAGGGCATTTTGGGAAAACTTATTTTAATTATTAAATTTAAAAAAAAAATGCACCCGCGTTGTGTTTTAAACTCGGGGTGTTACAAAGCATTACTGCTTGGCCGTAATGACCATTACGACCATAATGGGTGAACGAGAAAAAAAAATTTGCCACTCCAAGTCAACAAGGAGTACTCCCTGGCAGTAATGACCATTATGGCTATAATCTGCTCATCTTCTGCTGCTGAACGTATTACTGCCTGACAGTAATAGCCATAAACTACTCATCTTTGGCTGCTGAACCGTTTTTCTTCTTGGAAATTCTGGTGGTTTCTTGTAATTAAAGCTCATGAAGACACCTAGAGCTATAAAAAGGACGAAAATACTTAGTTTTAGACACACATTCCTACTCATAATCTCTTGTTACTCTTTCTTTTGTTGTTGTATTTCTCTTAGAAATTTTCTAGTTTCAATAATATTTAGTTTTCTATTTTTGCTTTGTTATTTTATTATGTTATTTTATATTTCAAATGTTTTTATATTTAAGCTTTGATTCTACTATGATCATATGTGAGTAGATCTTCCTTGTCTTGCGTTTGTAGGATTTCCAATGTTGGATCTCTAACAATTTCTATTTCTTTTTTGTCATGGATGTTGATCATTTAATCTAATCTTAGTAGAAATCATATTCATACTTAGATATCAAATAATATATCAAAAGGTAGATTTGATATTTGACCCCTAAGATTGGACAAGAGAATCAAATCATGAAAATAGATTTTGGTTCTCTTGAAATCATGAAAGATATCTTCTCTTAAAGGATTTTGCTAATACATCAATCATGAAAATATGTTAGTTATTAGTTTAAATTACACTTTTGTTCTTTGAAAGAAGGCATTAGTTATAATTGTTTATCTGATTTTTAAGAGTTTAATACCCATAATTCAAATGAGGTTAATTTTACTGTATCCATCATTGTGAAAAACAACAATCCAAAGGCTTTATTTTTATTGCGAATTTTAAACCAAAAATCATTATCAACATTTACTGTTTTAGCTTATCATCATAGTAAAGATACGCTAGTACTCATAACAAAGTCCTTGTGGGAAAGATAATTTTTACTACGTGATAATATCGTGAATTTGCGGTCTTATCAACCATCACTCATAATAGTACAACCTGTCTTATTCCAAGTAAGTTTGTGTTCTTCAATGACCTTAGTTGTTTCCTCCACCTTTTGCTTCAAGTACTTTGTTCTGATTTGATGATAAGAAGGTTGTAAGACCCTTAATTTTAAATTAATTTATGGATTAAGTAGCAATATATTTTGAGATATTTATAATACGTTTAATATGTGTATATATATATATATATATTCTAAGACAGACTAAAATTATTTTTCGAAGAATAATTTAATTATATTATAAGGAATTTAATACCGAAAATTATCAAATTTTATCTGTCAATAGAGTTGCGACGAGAGTATTTAGTTAAATTTGGGTTAGTTTTATATATATGTGTGTATGTGAAGGAAAACAGAAACAGAAAGAGAGAAAGAAACATTTCCTCCTACCTGCCTCGCCTTCTTCTTCTTTTCTATTTGTGTTGGTAATAACAAAAAAATCCAAACTCAAATCCTAGATTACTTTGAAATCTAAGCTTCCATTCCAAGAGTGTCAAGAGGGAAAGTTACTCCACTCTCACTACGGTGCTAGTGAGCTAACTTTGATAGCGACGACGCGAGCAGGAGTTTCGCCGTATTTGGTCGCGGTAACGAAAACGGTTAAGGAAACACTAACGAAGGTAAGAGGCTCCTTCCAACTTTTTAGTTTGCATGTAGGAACTCTATATGTGTGTTTGATGGATGATTAATGTGTTATCTTTGTTGAAAACGTTATCTTATGTTTTGACGATAAAAATGTCATTGATGATCAAGACTCATTTTTGTTGAGATATTGTTGTTGTGTTCAAGATGTTATGGTTGTTGTTGTTGAGAAATTGATTGTTGTTGTGTTTGTGGTTATTTTCAAAGAAAAGAGTTTGAGCTCAAGTTGAAATTTACTTGAAAAATTGTTCTGTTTTCAAAGATGTATTCGAATACGACACTAGCGTATTCGAATACACTTCTGCAAAGTTCAGTTTTTATTTCAATTTTTAACTTCGTATTCGAATACGCACCTCGTATTCGAATACAAATACGTGATTTTTGCTACTGACTTAGCATCTGTATTCGGCTACGACTCCTTCGTAATAGAATACAGAATTGCAGATTTTACCTCTGACTTACCATCTGTATTCGGCTATGACTCATTCGTATTCGAATACAGAACTGCAGATTTTTCTACTGACTTAACATCTGTATTCAGCTACAAGAAGCAGTATTCGAATACAACCTGTATTTTTGTCAAAAATTCTATTTTTAAATATTTATTCATGCACTTAATCACTTGGAAAACATTTTTAAGGCATATAATAAATTATATGAGGTTCTTTTGAGATTGTTTCTGTAATGGTGGTGAAGTGTTCGTGTTTCATATTTGCATTTACGTACTGATTTCAGTGAAGAGAAACAAAGTACGCTCATGCATTGCATAGTTAAGTGGTGACTGCAATGAGCCACAAAGTTAAGCAATGACTGTGATGGGCCGTAAATTAAGTAGTGATCGTGATGGGCTACAGGGTGGTTCCACGTGATTAGATGGTCCATCATATCCGTACGAGGATTTAACTTGTGTGTAGTGCTTGTGATAGGCTACACTTTAAGTAAATCGTGCTAGTCTGTGAGAGACTGCACCTCGGTAATTAGTACTAAGGCATGTGATATGCGGTACAATTATGATTTACGCCCTTTCGAGGAGGGTTTTGTCGTTAAGTGGTGACCGTGATGGGCCACGAAGTTAAGTAGTGACCGTGATGGGCTACGGGGTGGTTCCACGTGATTATATGGTCTATCTTATCCTTGCGGGGATTTAACTTATGTGTAGTGCCTGTGATAGGCTACACTTTAAGTAAATCGTGCTAGTCTGTGAGAGATTGCACCTCGGTAATTAGTACTAAGGCCTGTGATAGGCGGTATAATTATGATTTACGCCCCTCGTGGAGGGTTTTGTTTTGAGAATTCTGGGATCATGTGCATTGGCATATACGCATTGCATTAGGGTGTTTGACATGCGAGGCATGATTGTTATGATTCTGATATGTGGGATGATATGTGCAAGTACCTTAAATTCTAAGCTCCTAATAAGTTATTGTGATTGTTGATTGTACTTGGGCTTGCAACATGATATGTATTTTTAAATCTTTTGTTTCATCGAAAACTTAGATGTTATACATTTTCAATAAGTGGGTATACTTATCTTGTCAATGTTGTTATCTTGCTGGAACTACTATGTATGTATTGTTGACTTTATCATATTTGGTGACTGTTAACTGTTGTTTTTGGTTGGTGACCCTTTACATTATTGTGGAAAATTGGGCTTTGCCCTCAAATGATACCCAAGTTCATACCATCGACGGTTACCTTGACGACGGAGACGTCGTTAGACTTCCCTGATCGTCATATGTCGACTGCTTGGGTATACGACCCCATCTCAAGCACGCTTGGGTTTAGTGTCGTATGTGGAGCACACTCACACGCGTATCGACTTTCCTGTACATTCAGGATTGGTACTTGAGGCAAATGGGGTATTTACGAACGCAGAGGGTCCTACAGTTGGAGTTGAGACAGGCCACCGTAGGTGTGGTGACTCCTACCTAGCAGAGGATGCGGTGCCTGAACCAGGAAAGGGTGAGTAGAGCAAGGGACCGACGCCAGCGGGGGTTGACATTCCAGGTCCGTCCAGGCCGGTAGAGGACTGTTTCGAGATTTCAGCGCCGCCGAAGCGACCTATTTTGTGGGTGGATTTGACTTCAGAGGAGACTGATCCTTCTCTGGCTGATGAGGAGAAGGATGTCACATCGAGGCGAGTGACTGCCTCGGACGAGACTTGTGGAGAGTGTGGTGGTAACCCTTGTTATTGTAGTTGTTAGTGCATGATCAGGTTATTTTTTGTTGTATAGGGCCCTAGTGTTTTGGTGGTTGTACTTATTTCATTTTGGGATGACTATATTTACGACGTACTTTGATAGTGAATTTTGTCAGTGGGTCCATGATCCTAAATTTTTTGACGTGACCATGGGGGGAGATAGAATTCTTGGAGCAGCACTTCTGTGCAGGTGTCTGCCGAGAATACCCCAGGGGTATGAGCGTTGTCTGACTGGTCTCATAGCCCGACGTATTTTCTATTTGTATATTTTGAATATTAATTCCCAAAACTATTTTAACTGGTTATATTTATGATGTAATTATTTAATTACTTTTGTCGTTTTGTATTACGACGTATTACTTTAATGAGAGGTTTATTTTAATTCTTTTATTTATTTTAAAAAAAAAATACACTCGCGCTGTTAAAAATCGGGGTGTTACAAAGGTGGCTTAAAACCAAGGCCATGTTTTGAAACCATCTCCAATATACTTTTAAATTCATCTCTCTTTGTCACATTAAAAGCTATGACATTATTGTATAAGAATGAAACTATTTCTAGACAAGCTTCTTCTTAAAAATGTTGTTGATGGTGGCTTGAGTACCCACTACGTTTCTCTTGATAAGTTTTGCAGGGGTAGCATTCTCATCCTCCTCTAATGACTTTTTTCCTTTTACTTTTTCATTACTTGTATCATTCTCTTCTGATTTCTTCAATGATTTTTCTTTCAGGGATTTTACAAGCTCAAACATTTGTTTCTTCACATCATTAGGTACAATATTACATGCAATAACGTTGAACTGTGTACAAGCCAAATGGTGTTTCGATATGTACACTCCTCTAATAAATGTTTATCCACAATAATTGCATTTTATTTTTTTGGTTCCTCCATCAATAGATACACCATGTTTCCATGCTATATTAGTTCTACTTCCTGATGCATTTTTCTACACTTTAGGAGGTGCAGAACCAAGACTGCAAGCAACAGGAATAGATGTAGATATGATTGAAATCGTGAGGCTGCAAGAACAATTGCAGATTGCAGCGAAGAGGATTGAGGAGAGTTTCAGAATTCAAAAATGAGATTGAGAAGAGTTATAGAGATGAGAAGAATTTATAGAAGAAATAGAAGAAGGGAATCTAAAATTGAATCATTTAAGTATTAGAAATCCCAAGTTGGAAAGTAATTAATCATTGAAAAAAAACCAAGTCCCAAGTTGCTGCCTTCAGCCTCATGTGCATGCCTTTTCTCTATGGGAAACAAACATAATACTAACAAAATTCGAATGTGAAGAGGTGCAAAATTGGGCCAAAGCATGCATTATACAACCAGGTTGAAACGTCGCTTAACGGGTCAGAGCTTTGCGAAATGGTGTTTCATCTTCGCGAAATCGGTTTTCCTCTGCGCGAAATGGTGTGTCGATCCCACGCATTCACGCTCTTCCTCTACGCGCTCAAAGATCTAGGTTCTCCAATGATTTTGCCTTCGCTCTAACACTGTTCACACACAAAAACACGTAAGATCTTACGATGTCACGCTTTAGAGCTCGCTCCTAACAACCTTGGGTATTGTCAAGTTACTGTTGATGTTGTTCTAGTGGCAGGTAGTGGTAAAGATACTTTGAAATTAACCTCTAAATAATCTCAATAACCTTAGGGTTGTGTTTCTAGTAAACTTTAAGGTTAGTCTATAGTGTATTTGTGCCTGTGGCGAAAAATTTCGATGCTGAGACATATTTGTTGTATTGTTTGTTTGAATGCAATTACTCGTAGACATTCAAGAAAGTAAGGAGGTTGTAAGGAGGGAACTCTTGCTCGTGTTAGCTACAACTAAGATATGAGCAATATTTTGTGGTCACCGAGATGGTTAGCGTAATATTACTATAAAGTAATGTGTAGAGGTCTGACAATTTTATTGGATATGAATAGTTAACAATATTTAATGCTCATTTGATTATTCTTAGGAGTGACATTGATTGCTAGGTATGTAATTGATAAATATTTGTCACTTTGGATAATCATTAATAACTCGAGTTGGCTTGCTTTGATTGTTAGGATAGTTAGATAATATGGTATGTGTTATGTGAATATGTTATATGAAAGTGAATGTGTGAGGTTGAATTATGATCACCATAGGATCCATGACTTAAATTATGAATACATTGATAAATGAAAGGAATGAAGGATGATTGTGCGTAAGTGAGGTATTGAATAATGATTAAGTCTAAAAGTATCACACTCTGTCGAGGTTTTCTTTATTTTATTTAAAATAGTAAATGATAAAATTGTACTGTCAAGCCAATGTAATTACAAACTTTGAGTGGTGTGATATATGATTGATGTTTTGCTTTGGTAAAAATAATAAAGTAAACGACAATATTGTACCAACAATTTAGAGTGTCATCACTTATGAAATAGATAAAGAATGAGAGATTTATGCAATTGCTTTGCATTATCGTGGTGAAGCTCAGTGCAATGTAGTTTTTCAATGCACAAGGTTGATTATTGGCCTATAACTGTGTAATGTTACACCAATGTTGCATTACTTAATAAAGTTTTAATAAATATAAATTTTATAAAATCTACTATTAGTTGAAAATTTATATCATATAAATTATTAATGTAAAATTTTATAAAAATATTAAATTATTTAATATTTTATTAAGATATATCAAAATTAAAATTTAATAAATTTTTATTAAATGTTAATGTTAAGCCTATAAGTTACATCATCTCCGCATTTAATTGTTTCATTCACCTCCCTAGCGTGTTTTCTTACATGATGGCTTTTAATTTCATTTAATTTGTTTTATAATAATATTTCTAGTATAGTTTTCCTTTCTATCATTGATTACAGAGCGCTCATTATATTTGAAGATAATTAAATGTCCACTTGTGGGTTGCATGAGTCTATTATAAAACAAAAGAATATAATAATATTAAAATTAAGCGATGTGTAATATAAAAATAGTCGTACACATTATACCATAAGTAAAAGTAACAAATAATTAATTCTCTAGTAAAAAATATAAAGCTTTTCAAAGCTACCAAAAAATATGTATTATAAAAAAATCGCGATTAAGTAAAAACAACAAATCAACAACCATAATCAGCTTGAAATTTTTATGAATTTAAAAGAGGAAATAAAGAAAGTTAAATCAAAATTAATAGTCATATATTTTTTATGAGCTTTTTAGTTCATTCCCTGATCTATTTGTAAAAAAAATCCAAAATGAATTATCCTTTCAATTTTTATTGCACTTCTACTATGCATTTATGACATTGATAATACATCAATTCATCAAAGTTTCATTTAATTATTTATACTCTTCTATTTTCTCTTTGAAAATCTTGAAGTGTATGCAACTCTTGATGTAAAAATTTTCTTTCAATTATCAATACCATTTAAATACTTTTTTTCATTTATTTTTTATTAATGACTTAAATCAAGAATCTTAATATGGTATAAGAGAGTAATTATTCTCCTATATTCTTTCTCAAATTTTTCTTGAGAAAATTTTCATCAAAGCTTCATGGAATTATTTCTACTCTTCTATGTAATCCTTGATGTAAATAACTTTATCTCAATTATCAACATCATGCAATATATTTTTCTCAATTTATCTTTTATCAATTGTGTATGTGGACATTTTAATGCAATTAGGAGAAAAAGTGAATGGAAAGGGAGAAGTGATTATATCCAGATGGAAGACATTTTGTACTTTAATAATTTTATTGAGGAATCAATACTTATTGATTTACTTTTAAATGGTCGATATTTTACTTGGTGTCGTTTGAAAGGATTAGTTATGAGTAGATTAGAGGATTATCTGGTCATTTTGTGTCTGTGGCCCAATTATTTGTAGTGGGCGTTTGATACAGGCTTATCTTATCCTTTTTTGTTATTCTTGTGTAATGATTGGGAGAATTGGGGTCCAAATTCTTTTCGCAAGCTGAAGTGTTGGGAGAAATTTGATGGTTATAAGGCCTTTGTTAAGGAAGAGTGGGAGAGTTACTCAGTGTTTGGTTGGGGGTTTTGTGTTAAAGCAAAACTTGAAAAATATTAAAAATCGCTTAAGGAGGTGGCATAAGGAACAATTAAGCAACCTGATTGACAAGATAAGGGTGGCTAAATAGGAGTTGAATAAGTTAGATATTAAAGTTGATTCATGTGTTCTATTAGATGTGGAGATCGAAGAGTGTTGACATTTGTCAACTAATATTTTTTCTTTGTCTCGGTTGAATTGTAGTATTCCGTAGCAACGTTCATGTATGCAGTGGTTGAGAGAAGGAGATGAAGGTGCAAATACGAGAAGGGAGTTGAATTGTGTTTTCCAAAGTTGATAACTTTTTGATAATTTATAAATAAATTAAAAACTAGTTTGATTTTTGGTTACTTACTTGAAGTAGAAGCAATCGGATTCAGAGGCAACAAACAATGAAAGCATAATTAATTTGATACATAGATTTATCTTGGTTCACCACTAACTTGGCTACATCCAGTCCCCTCATTTAGAAGGCTTTAATCCACGAATTTAAATACCTTGAATTACAAAGCACCTGACTCTCCAAGCTAGTCTTCCCAAACAGTCTGACAACCCCAAACTTTTGAGGAACAACACCACCTTGACCCTACAAGCCAAGTCTTCTCCTAACAACCTGACAACCCAGATTGAAGAAGGAACTAAACCACTATCGGGTTGGATACAAGAGATTGGAACTTGAGTAGTTGCTTCTGGAAAAATGATAATAATAATAACTCTCACACTCTAAGAAAAGAACACTCGGAGAATATTTCTAATTTGAAACGAGTATTTCTCTCTTTGAACTCTAAGACTACTCTTTTCTGCTTTTTGATGCTTTTCTTCTTCATCCTTAAGTATCTATTTATAGTTGAAATTTGGGTTTCAATTTGGTCCTTGTTTAATTCTGAATTATATTTTGTTCAGATTAAGTTTGTAAATTCTTCAAATTGATTTTGTTCCTTTTTTTGTTGTTGTAGATAAATCTTGATCAAATCTTCTTCAAATTTTGATCAAATCTTCTTCAAAATTTTGATCAAATCTTCTTCAAATTTTAATTAAATCTTCTTCAAATTTGAATAAAATCTTCTTCAAATTTTAATCAAATCTTCTACAAATCTTGACCATATCTTCTTTCATACTCTTTGAAGTCAAATATATTGTTATCATAAAATACTTTTGTAAACATCAAAACTCTAAATGTAAAACCAACTTGGTTCCAACAATCTCCCATTTTTTGATGATGACAAAACATTGTATTTTTTATAGCAATTTTTCTTTGTATTTCCTTGATTCTCCCCACTTTATCAAATATCTTTCTCCCCCTTTTTTCATCAGACAAAAGACACTAAAGTGAATTTTTTTTTGAATGACATGAATATAACATATTACAAGAAAATATTAAGACTAATTGAAAACTAAACTACTTTGAAGTGATTACAATATCAATCAAAGATGAATGTAAGGTTTAGGTTTTTCTTGATGAAGTCAAACCTATCTTCAGGTAGTGGTTTGGTAAATATGTCAGCCCATTGGTGTTCAGTGTCTACAGACTGAATGTTTAGTACCCCGTTTTGAAAAAAGTCTCTAATGAAGTGTTGTTTGATCTCTACGTGTTTAGCTCTAGAATGTAGTATAGGGTTTTTGGTTAGACAAATGATAGAAGTGTTATCACAATAGATGGGAATGGTGGTTTCTAGGATTTTGTAGTCTTTTAGTTGATAAATAGTTGAGAACTGCAGCCGACTGCTGAAATATACTCACCCTCTACTGTTGACATTGCAATAGTGTTTTGTCTCTTACTTGACCAAGATATTATGTTTTCACCTAAAACGGTGCAATTTCCACTGGTGCTCTTTTTCTCAAGTTTATATCCAGCATAATCAGAATCACAGTATCCACTAAGTTTGTACTTAGGAGATTTCTTGTAGAACAAGGTAAGGTTGGTAGTGCCTTTTAGGCATATAAGGATTCTCTTATCAATAGTTAAATGTGATTCCCTGTGTCAGCTTGAAATCTTGCACATACACATACACTAAACATGATGTCAGGTTTAGAAGCGGTAAGGTGAAGTACGGATCCGATCATTCCTCTATAGGTTTTTTGGTCAACTTTTTGGTCTGAATCATCTTTTTCAAGTGAACAAGTAGGGTGCATTGGTGTAGCCATAGGTTTGCAATCATTCATCTTAAATTTCATGAGAAGCTCTTTTGTATATTTAGTTTGATGAATGCATATACCTTTATGACTTTGCTGAATTTGTATCCCTAACAAGAATTTAAGGTCTCCCATCATACTCATTTGAAATTCATGCTGCATTAATTTAGAATTTTTTTGGCAAAGAGTGCCATCAGTAGATCCAAAAATTCTATCATACCACGCCCTAGGTACTTGTTTTAGACCATACAGAGATTTTTTAAGTTTAAAAACATGATTTGGAAATTCAGAACTTTCAAAACCCGGGGGTTGTTTAACATAGACTTCTTCACTTATATTACCATTTAGAAAAGCACTTTTAATATCCATTTGAAATAATGAAATGCTATTATTTGCAGCAAAAGAAAGTAGGATACAAATAGCTTTTAACCTGGCCACTAGAGCAAATGTTTCAGTGTAGTCAATGCCCTTTTGCTAACTGTAGCCTTGTGCGGTGAGTCTTGCCTTGTTTCTAACCACTTCACCTTTTTCATTTAGCTTGTTTCTGAAAACCCACTTGGTTCCGATATTGTTCTTCTGTGGTCTAGGTACTAGATCTCAAACATCATTCCTCTCAAATTCATTTAACTCTTCTTGCATTGCAAGAATCCATCCATCATCTGTCAGTGCTTCATCAATAGAGGTTGACTCAATTGATGAGATTAAGCAAAACAAACTGGTGTCTTTAAGTGATGATCTGGTCCTGAAAGGATCACTTGCACTTCCAATTATTAGAGTTTCAAGATGGGACGACTGGTGCTTCCATCCAAATCTTTCTTCTGACTTATCTTGATTATTTCTGACTTGATCAGATTCATCCTTTAAAGATTTGCTTGTATCCTTTGATTTTTCAAGTTCTTCTGGTTTTTCTGTATCAGCTTCCTTTGGTTATGGCAAACTTGCATTATCATCATCTTGCTTTGACTTTTCAAGGTCAAGCTGTTTGTCATCAAATTTAACATGTATGGATTCTTCCACAATATGAGTTTCCCTATTAAACACTCTATAAGCCTTGGATCTTTCAGAGTATCCAATGAAGATACACTTTTGAGATTGAGAATCAAATTTACCAAGGTTATCTTTAGTGTTCAACATATAACAAGTACAACCAAATTGCTTAAAATAAGAGATGTTAGGATTTTTACCTTTCCATAATTCATATGGTGTTTTATTCAATATAGATCTAATATATACTCTATTTTGAATATAACATGCAATATTAATTGCTTCAGCCTAAAAGTGTTTTGCAACATTCATATCATTTAACTTGGCTCTGGCCATTTCTTGGAGTGATCTATTCTTTCTTTCTACAGCTCCATTTGTTGGGGTATTCTAGGAGAGGAGAAGTTGTGAGAGATTCCATTCTCATTACAAAAACTTTCAAATAACTTGTTTTCAAATTCTCCTCCATGATCACGTCCAATTGTTACAATCTTAAGACCCTTTTCATTCATGATTTGTTTGCAAAATCTGATAAACACTTTGTGGGATTCATCCTTACTTCTTAAAAAGTTTACCCATGTCCACCTAGTGTAATCATCTACTATAACAAAGCTATATTTCTTTCCACTTAGAGAGGTTGTTTTCACTGGCCCAAAGAGATCTATATGTAAGAGCTCAAGGGGCTTTGAGGTAGAGGCTGAGTTCTTAGGGGTAAAGAAGTTTGTTGTTTGTTTTCCCTTTTGACAAGCTTGACACATAATTTTAGATACCCAAATTTGGTTGGGTCCTGATTTGTTAGTCTTGAAAGGTTTGTTGTCTTTCCTTGTATTTAACACGAGACAAGATAATTTGGAATGACCTTTCTTAGAGCAAATAGTACACAAGATATCATAGGGAATAGGTTTAGATTCCATTATAGTTTCTTCAAATCCTATACCTCTTTTACTATTTCTACTAACTCCATAAATCATATAAGCATATTTGCTTCTTTCCATCCATTAGCAAGAAAATCTTGAAATACTTGTTCATGCATATCAGAGTTACATGTGGTATTTTCAATTGATGTTGAACTATGATTACTTTTTAGAATTAAATTTTCAGCCTTAAGTTCAGCAATATTAGTTTTCAAATTTGCATTCTCTATTTTAAGTTCAGTAATATCAGTTTTCAGAGTTACATTATCTATTTTAAGTTCAGTAATATCAGTTTTAAGAGTTGTATTTTCTGTTTTAAGTTCAGTAATCAGAGTTGCATTTTCTGTTGTAAATTCTTCACTTTGATTCTTTAAAACGTTAACTTTCTCAGTTAGATTTGTATTTTCTTTCCTAAGTGTTTTCAGTTTTGAAGACAATTTGTGATTATTATTTAAAAAATCATTTATAGTAGTAATTAAATAAGATCGAGTAAATTGAGAAAATACCTCAATTTCTTCATCTGCTGATTCACTTCCAGAGTCAGAATCTATGTTGGATCCATTTGAAGAGTTGGTATGAGCCATCATAGCCAAATCTGCTTGTTCATCGTCTAAGGATTCATCATAATCATCCCATGTAGCCATCAGACTCTTCTTCTTAGGTCTAGAATATCTCCTCTGGTGTTTCCCTTTCTCCATATTAGAACATTCTGACTTGATATGTCCAGGTTCACTGCATCCATAGGAGATGATGTTTTTCTTGTTATATTTATCATCATTTCCTCTGTTGGATTGCTTGGAATATCTTTGGGGAAATTTCTTTTTTCTGTTGTGCCACATCTTTCGAAACTTTCTGGATATGAAGCAATCTCCTCTTTCTCTGAGTTCAGATTCTGATAATCTTAATCACTATCTTCTGATTCCGATGTTGCTTTTAGAATATTCGTCTTCTTGGATTTCAAGGCTAGAGTCTTGTTCTTCTTCTTGGGCTCATCTTCTTCAAGCTCAATTTCATGTGATTTGAGAGAGCTGGTTAATTCTTCCAGCTTTAGAGTATTCATATCCTTTGCTTCCTGAATGGCAATGATCTTAGGTCTCCACTTGCTTGTCAAACTCCTGAGGATTTTCTTCACATGATCAGCAGTAGTATAACTCTTCTCATGTACCTTTAATCCTGAGACTATGGTCTGGAATGTAGAAAATATTGTTTCATTGTCTTCATCTTCTTCCATCTTAAACAACTCATACTTTTTGACTAGGAGGTTGGCCTTTGCTTCTTGAACTTGTTTGCTTCCTTCATAGGTCAGAATCAGACTATCATAACTACTCTTTGTTGTCTCCTTGTTGGTGCACTTGTCAAACTCCTTGAAAGTGATTGCATTTATCATGAATGTTCTGGACTTATGATGCATCTTGTACATCTTCTTATGATCAGCATTCATCTCTTTTCTTGGAATTTCAATACCATCAGTATTCTTCGAAGCAATGTATCCATCTAAAGTTTAGGATCTTGTGAAATATAGAAACTTCTTAGCCCGTCTTTCCAATACTCAAAACGTTCTCCATCAAACAGAGGTGGTATGTTGATGTTTCCTCTGGCAGCTTCTTCATTGAATCCAGACATATTGAAACCTTGGATCTTTTTTCAAACACTGTAAAGTGCTCAGCCTTGTGACCGAGCTCTGATACCAATTGAAGGTGCAAATACGAGAACGGGGTTGAATTGTGTTTGTCAAAGTTGATAACTTTTCGATAATTTGTAAATAAATTGAAAACTAGTTTGGTGTTTGGTTACTTACTTGAAGTAGAAGCAATCGGATTCAGAGGCAGCAAGCAATGAAAGCATAATTAATTTTACACATAGATTTATCCTGGTTCACCAATAACTTGGCTACATCCAATCCCCTCATTCATAAGGCTTTAATCCACTAATTCAAATACCTTGAATTGCAAAACACCTGACCCTCCAAGCTAGTCTTCCCAAACAGCCTAACAACCCCAGACTTTTGAGGAACAACATAACCTTGACCCTACAATCCAAATCTTCTCCTAACAACCTGACAACCCCATATTGAAAAAGGAACTAAACCACTATTGGGTTGGATACAAGAGATGGGAACTTGAGTGGTTGCTTTTGGAAAGCTGATAATAATAATAACTCTTACACTCTAAGAAAAGAACACTCAGAAAATATTTCTAACTTGAATTGAGTATTTCTCTCTTCGAACTCTAAAACTACTATTTTCTACTTTTCGATGCTTTTCTTCTTCTGCCTTGAGTATCTATTTATAGTTGAAATTTGGGTTTCAATTTGGTCCTTGTTTAATTCTGAATTGTATTTTGTTCAGATTGCGTTTGTAAATTCTTCAAATTGATTCTATTCCTTTTTTTTTTGTTGTAGATAAATCTTCTTCAAATATTAATCAAATCTTCTTCAAATTTTAATCAAATCTTCTTCAAATCTTCTACAAACCTCTCTTCAAACTCTAAAACTACTATTTTCTACTTTTTGATTCTTTTCTTCTTCAGCCTTGAGTATCTATTTATAGTTGAAATTTGGGTTTCAATTTGGTCCTTGTTTAATTATGAATTGTATTTTGTTCAGATTCCGTTTGTAAATTATTCAAATTGATTCTGTTCCTTTTTTTGTTGTTGTTGTAGATAAATCTTGATCAAATCTTCTTCAAATTTTGATCAAATCTTCTTCAAAATTTTGATCAAATCTTCTTCAAATTTTAACCAAATTTTCTTCAAATTTGAATCAAATCTTCTTCATATATTGATCAAATCTTCTTCAAATTTTAATAAAATCTCCTTCAAATCTTCTACAAATCTTGACCATATCTTCTTTCATACTCTTTGATGTCAAATATATTGTTCTTATAAAATACTTTTGTTAGCATCAAAACTCTAAATGTAAAACCAACTTGGTTCCAATAGGAGATGCAAACACAGTTTTTTCATGGAATGATATCCAATAGGAAACGTCTTAATTCGATTCTCAATATTGAGGTTGAGGGTGTGCATTGTTGAGGAAAATCCCAAACTAATGTTTTGATGATAATCAAAGAAAGTTAATGAAACTTATAATTGTTATTCTAAATTGTGTTGCTATTTAACTTGTTTTTTTGAGTGTATTATTTGAAGATAGGTATTAATATAACCACACAAGATCATTCTGCAAAAAAAAAAACAACAATCTGGTTTATTAAAAATAGCAGTCTGGGAAAACCAAGATCGTTTTGGTTTTTGACAACTTTCAATCTAGTCAAACCACGATCATCATGGTTTGCGAAAGTACAAAATCCATTTTGAAACAAGATCATTCTGGTTTGCGAAAGTATCAGCCTTCTCTAAACAAGATCATTCTGGCTTGCGAAAGTAACCCGCCTTATTTACACAAGATCATTCCGGAAAATTTATTCCAAAAGATTAAGCGAGGCAAAGCAAAACATCAAGAACCATAATAAGATCAATCTCCAGATTGATGACTAATGAAACAAGTACATCTAGGACAACAATGATAAGACACTGATACTACATCTCTGTAAAAAGGAAGCCTACGTACAAAGCAGAAAAAAACTGATGCCTACCAGTTGTCAAACGCTCACAACCCAGCACTCACTCCAAACAGAAACGAAGAACATTCTTGTTATAAAGCAGGAACGTTTTTGTTAAATTACATGAGCTGTCATCAGCCTTCATCACGCATATAAAAGGAACCTCAAGGTCAAGGAAACGGCAAGAGTTTGAAATGCAAGCAATCAATCACTTAAACAATCATACTTGAGAAATCTAAGCTCCTTTATCAAGCACAAGCTCTAATTCTTTTTCACTAGATTCAATAATCTATTTGTTGAATATCAAAACTTAATCAAGTGTTGAGTGTATTTTGATCCATCAATCTTCTTTAATTATTTCATTTGAAACTCAAGACTATATTGCTAAAGATAGTTTGAGTGTATTATAAAAATCCTTTTGTAATTAAAAGGTGAATTGTAAAAAAGCCTTTATGAACTGAAAGGTAACTGTAGGAAATTATTTCAAGGTCGAAATGTGAAACATTGTAACTGATCAATTACAAATTGTGAGGACTGGATGTAGCCTACCTTGGGTGAACAAGGATATATTACTGTGTGATTCTCTTTTCCTTATCTTTATTTATTTCTTACTCACTAAGCACAGATCACGTAGAAATATTTTCACTTGATTTGACTAACCAAGAACGTTATGCTTTTGTTGTGTTTGAAACCAAGATTAATCTTGAGTTAATTAAACTTAAAAGCAGGAATTAATTTTAAAAAGGGGAATCACAATTCAAACCCCCTTCCTTGTGATATTGGAGTATGAAAGTTTGAACTGTTTGAAATGAATGAAGGAGAAACCATTGATGAAGTGTATTCAAGATTTACAACCATAGTAAATGAAATGTGTTCTCTTGGCAAGGGATACTCAATACAAGAAAGAGTAAGAAAAATTATGAGATGTCTTCCAATCATATGGAGACCAATGGTTACATCCATAGGTCAAGCTAAAAATCTTGAGATACTCATATTAGAAGAACTCATTGAAACCTTACGAGCACACGAAGTGCTACAGCAAAAGGAAAAACCAACAAAGAAAGGAAAAATAATAACCTTAAAAGATTCTCAAAATCCTCAAGAAAGCACTTCCTTACAACCAGATGAAAGAGAAGACCCATAAGAAATTGGTCAAGAAGAAGTTGATGAAGAAGTAGTTCTTCTTGCAAGAAAAATCCAAAGAATGATGAGAAGAAGAGATCATATCAAGATAGGCTTTCCAAACAAAAAGGAAAACTCTAATACCGAAGTAGATAAAAGTCATATTACATGTTTTAGGTGCAACTAACTAGGACATTACAAAACTGAATGTCCTTTAAACAATAGGGCACCAAAAAGATTCTCATTCAAGAAAAAAAATCCATGATGGTTACCTGGGATGATTCTGATCAATCAGAAACATAAGAAATGAAGAAGCCAACAAAGGTTTAATGGAAAACTCAGAAGACAATGAGTTAATAAATTCTGAACTATGTTGTTTATGTGAATAGATGGAAAAAGAATTTGATAACTTGTTAAACGACTGAAACTTTCTTACTAAAAAATGTAGCTCTTTAAAAGTTCAAGTTTACAAAGAAAAAGAGAAAGCTCAAGCTATGAATGATTAACTGAAAAAGATCATTCAAAGCATGCAGAAATCTCATTTTAAAATAGCTGAAGAATCTGAAAGTCAAGAATGTTCTACGACCCAAAAGGAGAACGTTCTTCTTAAAACATAAATTGAATACCTCAAAAATGATGTGTCAAATTTCATTAAATCTGCTGAAACTTTCCAAAGAATTATGGGGATCCCAGGTAGGAATATTTGATAAAAAAAGACTCAATTTTGACAAAACCCAAAAGCAAAAACTTTACGAAATTTTTTTTGTTCCTGAAAGAAAGGAAGACAAGTGCAAAATGAAATGTTCCTATTGCAGTAAAATTAGACATCTTGAGTATGCATGTTATTTCAAAAAATGGGATGAAAAATACAAATAAAAAAGGCCTTTAAAAAAAGAAGAACGTTTTGGAATCGAAACAGAACCTTCTCCAAGAGTAATAAGGAAATGTTCTTATTGCTCGAAGATTGGTCCCATTGAATTAAACTATTATTCCAAGAGAAAATCAAGTATTAAAGAAAAAACTAACTCTCAAGGACCCAAGACCAAATGGGTACCTAAAAGTCTTGTAACATCAAATGCAGATTGGTTCTCAAATGGTCAAGAAAAATTCATGGTACTTGGACAGTGGCTGCTCAAGATATATGACAGGAGATAAACTATGTTTCCTTTCCTTTGTCAAAAGGAAGAAGGATTTGTAACCTTTGGGAATAATGATCAAGGTAAAATCAAAGGTAAAGATACCATAGGTAAAGAAAATTCTACAAAAATTATTGATGTTCAATACGTTGAAGGTCTAAAGCATAATCTTTTAAATATTAGTCAACTACGTGACAATGGTTTTGAGGTTATCTTTAAAATGGCAACTTCGGGTGAAATCCTTTTCTCTAGATCTAGGAAGAAAAATCTCTATGTATTGTATCTTGAAGAATTACCTATTGAATCATGCTTTATGCCTATCAACAAAGATAAGTGGATGATAAACGAACTGAGCATGTTAGCATGAAAACAATTTCAAAATTATCCAAACTAGATCTTGTTAGAGGTCTGCCAAAAAAAAATTTGATAAGGATAAAATATGTGAAGCTTGTGCAAAAGGAAAACAAGTCAAAAGCAGTTATCATTCAAAAGATTTTATTTCAACAACAAGACCTCTTGAACTACTTCACATTGATCTTTTTGGTCATATCAAAACAACAAGCTTAGGAGGAATGAGATATGGTTTTGTTATTGTTGATGATTTTTTACGTTACACATGGGTACTCTTTCTAAAACAAAAAGACTATTCATTTGATGCTTTTAAAACATTTTGCAAAAGGACTCTAACATAATCTCTATAAGAAGTTATCATGGGGGAGAATTCATAAACATTTCATTTAAGAACTTCTTTGAGGAACTTGGCATTTCTCATAATTTGTCTCGTGCAAGAACTCTTCAACAAAATAGAGTTGTTGAACGAAATAATCGAACATTACAAGAAATGGCAAAAACAATCTTAGAAGTATCAAACATTGAAAAATACTTTTGGACTAAAGCTATCAATACTTCCCGCTATATTTTGAATCGTATATACATAAGGAAAATCATCAACAAAACACCCTATGAAATATGGAAAAATATAAAGCCAAATATCTCATATTTTCACATTTTTGGCTGCTACTGCTACATTTTAAATAACAAAGAAAATCTAGGAAAGTTTGATGCAAAGTCAAACAATGGGTCGAAGCAATGCAAGAAGAACTTCTTCAATTTGAAAAGAACCAAGTCTGGACTTTTGTCCCAAATCAACAAAACCAAACGATTATTGGGATATGATGGGTATTCAGAAATAAACTAGATGAAGAAGGTAAAGTTATAAGGAATAAAGCAAGGCTAGTGGCTTAAGGGTATAAACACCAAGAAGGTATTGATTATGATGAGACTTTTGCTCCAGTTGCAAGGTTAGAAGCTATCAAAATCCTTCTTGCATATGCATCTCATAAGCTTATTAAACTTTTTCAAATGGATGTCAAAAGTGCTTTTTTAAATGGTTTTCTAAATAAATATGTGTATGTTCATCAAACTCCTAGTTTTGAAAATCAAAAGAAACTAGACCATATTTTCATACTTACTAAAGGTCTATATGGACTAAAACAAGCCCATAGAAATTGTATGTTGATGACATTATCTTTGGATCAACTAATGAAAAAATGTGTGAGGATTTTGAAGTGATTAAAATATCACTAGAAGGGGGGTTGAATAGGGGTATTAGTGTTTTAAAATTTTTCTAAGAAATCTGTTTAAAACGTATCCTTTAAGAGAGGATGATTAGCAAAGAGTATGCGTAATAAATCAAGAAGTAGAACGAGTAAAATAGAAACACGACACACACAGATTTATATTGGTTCACCCAAAATAGGTTACATCCAATTCTTCATAAACTTGTGAGTTTCACTAATATTCAAAGATGTCTTGTACTCCTTTAGGACTTTCTTTCTTTGTGTATATTCTTTTGCCTCACAGGCTTGCACAATATTATCCTATTGGATTACAACTATTACCAAGTTAACACTAACTTGTCATATACAATATGAGTGATTTAAATGAGATTATGATTTTCTCTATTGTTGAACTTTCTAAGAGGATGGACTCAGAGATATAGTTTAAAACAGTAGAAATTTCTAAGAGAGGATGATGTTGCTCTTCTTAGTTGTGAGATCTTTTCTTTTGTATGAGTGAATGTGTATCGAATGATGAAGAGTTCCTTTCCTTTTATAGAGGTGAAGAGACTTCTTTCTCAAGAAAAGGTACCTTATGATCGTTGGATATGAGTTTAATCATCCATGATAATTGATTTGAATTACTGAAATGCTATTCACTTTTCCTTGTACTGCTGTAAAATTGTGTAAAGGACAATGCTTTTTCATAAAATGGTACATTTGGTTATATCCTTCAGAGAAGGATGAATGGACCCAGAAGTTTATTTCATTGATCCTCTTCTGATGATTTCCTTTTGATTATTTGCTTTTGTCATTGATTTGTCTTTATATACAGAATCATCTTCCTTGACCTAATCATAGAGTCAATTTTTGATGTAGTATATGTTCATCCTCTTGATTGGAGGTTTAAGGCTTTGTCCTCTTGCTTGGAGGTTGTATTTACTTTGACTTAGCTCTTTTCCTTTTTGGATCATTGTGAGAATGGACCTATTTCTTTCTTATAAAACCACTCAAAAGCACATATTATATTATAGATATAATCATAATCTTTGAGATAATTTTGTTTCCATTAAAATATTTGAAAGAGATTTTTTCTCAACAGATTTTTCAAATCTCATGCTAAGTGAATTTGAAATAAGAATGATGGGAGAGTTAATATATTTTCTTGATTTACAAATTAAACAACATGAAGATGGGATTTTTAATTGACAAGAAAAATACATAAAAGATCTTTTAACAAAATACAAAATGAATGATGACAACTCTCATGCATCCATCCTCTATTTTGGACAAAGATGAACAAGTAAAATCCATTTCTAAAAAGGAATACATAGGAATGATAGGTTCATTGATTTACTTCAGTGCAAATAGGCCATATATTCTATTTGCAGTAGGATTATGTGCTAGATTTCAAAATTTGACTAAAGAATCTCATTTATCCGTTGTAAAATGAATTTTTTGTTATCTTGTTGGTACCACTTATCTTGGCCTTTGGTATAGCAAAGGAACTCACTTTGATTGTGTAGCTTATTGTGATGCTGACTACGCTAGGGATAAAATTGAAATGAAAAGCACAATTGCACTATCAACCACTGAAGCTAAATACGTCTAAACTGCAAATTGTTGTTCTCTAGTTCTATGGATGAAAAACCAACTTGAAGACTGCTCTGTAAGTTCTACAAATATCCCAATTTATTGCGACAATACAAGTGCTATTAATCTCTCTAAAAACCCTATTCAACATTCAAGATCTAAACACATTGAAATAAAGTATCATTTTATTATGGATCATGTTAAGAAAAAGGAAGTTGAATTAATCTTTGTGGACTCAAAAAATCAACTAGCTGAAATATTTACTAAACCTCTTGTTGAAGATAATTTTAATTTCATCAAAGAAAAATTGAAGATCATAAAAATCCAATCAAACTTCTTTGTAAAAAATAACTAGATTATTCTGTTAAAAAACAAAGAACATTCTCGTTATCTCCCAACAATCTTCGTTTCGTTTTTATGGGAAGTTCAAAAGTTCAGTTTAATTCTCCATTAAAAGGTAACGGTCCTTTTGTCCTTTACTAAAAAAAACGGCTACTTCTGCCACATCATTACCTACATTTCTCCTTCCAAATATCATCTGCCACTTCTCAACCACCCATTACTTTAACACTCACGGGTGGCATATTCCCCTTCATCTTCTCAAAACTGCCATCCTCTGTCTTCTCTATTCTCTTGTTCGTTCTTCCCTCATCTCTCAAACAACAATGGCTTGCACCAAAACCTTTGCTAGAAAAAACCCGAATTCCAGAACTCCATCTCCACCACCAAAACCCACATCTCCAGAAAAAAATCTTCATTTGAAGAAAACCTTTTCTGACTATCTATCCTCATCCCCAAAAGTAAGCCCATAACCCATCTCACTCGCTCCTCTCACAACTGTACTGCCACCCCTCTACCAATGTAACCCTCCCACCACCATCCAAGAAACCCCACATCTAAAGAAAAAACCCATGAAAACTCACTCTAATAATACCTCATCCTAACGGAGATCGATGAGGATAATGGCAGGAGTTGGAAACTTATACTCCTGAAGTTGTTCGAGCCTTCTACTGCAAAGCTCAGGCTTTTGCTGATAAATCCATTCTTGTCTCCACTCTGAAAGGTGTAGAAATATGACTCACCATTGCCATCTTCACTAAGATTTTATAGCTACCCATTGAAGGGCCAACAGTCTTTGGGAAAAATTGGTATGTCGCCCTCAACATCACCAATGATTTGGTCTTTCAAGAGTTGTTTATCCCTGGTTCCAAAAACTTTTTATCTGCCAATTTAAAATCACTTCAAAAAATATTCAAAAACATTAGTTAGCATTCCATCCTACCTCACTTTGGTATCCATGAGTACGTATCAGATAACGATGCTCTGGTTATCGACCATCTTCTCCATTGCCAAAAGCTTAATCTTCCTTATATCATTATTCAAAATATGATTGCTTCAACCAACATAGACTACAAGAGAAATATCAATCGTTATGGTATGGTTCTCACAAAAAAAATTTAGGTACTTCAATTTCCCTCTCTCAAATGAAAAATCAAACATCCAAATCTCAAAATTCTCTTCCAAGAATATATTCCATAGGAAGAAATATCCGTCCATTCCACCAACCCTAAATATCCATGTTATGTACTCTTCCTACCATTAACTCAGCATTTTCCACATTATCTTCTTTCTGCACTACCACAACCCTTTCTCCAACTCGTCATTCCTCATCTTCTCTAGTGGATGAAGACCATCGTCTTTCTAAGACTTGTAAGGTCATCCCTAAGATCTTTACTGCTCTCCAAACTATCATTGATCGGCAGGCCTATCAAGATAGGGAGAATGCAATCTTACGGGATTGGATAGCCACTCAGCTCGCGCCTAAGTTAGGTTTGGAGCCACTACTACCTAACCCACCTCCAACCTTCTGTGATCTTCCCAAGCCTTCCATATCTTCATCTTATGAGGGTTCTTCCCCATCTTTGTCATTTTGAGTTCTACATTTTGTTTGTGTTCCTCCCACCACTTTTTATTGTGACAAAGGTGGATAACTAGTTATTAGATTTCAGCTGTTCAGAAGTCTTTTTGACCAAACTATGTACTTATGTCCTTTTTTTTTCTTGAAACATATGCATGAACAATCTTTTCAGTATCAATGAAAAAGATATATTTTGGTTCAAAGATTATTTAGTACTTAAAGCACAAATTGAGAGGGAGCTTTGTAACAAAAGCCCTTAATTAATAATAATCAGAAACAAAAGCCCTTAATCAATGCCACGAAACTGTTGTTGTAAGTGAACTCAATCAATGGCAGAACGTCATCCCAACTCCCTCTGTCATCCAACACGCATGCTCTTAAGAGATCCTCCAAGGACTGATTCGTCCTCTCTGTTTGTCCGTCTATTTGTGGATGGTAGGCTGAACTCAATTTCAGTTTTGTGCCCAAAGCTTCATGCAGTGCTCCCCAGAAATGAGACGTGAATTTTGGGTCACGGTCAGATACTATACTTGATGGAATGCCGTGTAACCTCACAATCTCAACGATGTAGATTTCCTTCAGCTTATCTACCTTATAAGTGGTCCTTACCGGTAAGAAATGTGCGGACTTTGTCAAACGGTCCACTATTATCCAAATTGAATCATTCTTTTTCCTTGTCTTGGGCAGTCCTGTTATGAAATCCATGGAAATGCTGTCCCACTTCCATTCCAGTATGTCCAAAGGTTGCAGCATTCCAGCAGGTCGTTGATGTTCCACTTTCGCTTTCTGACAAGTCAAACAAGCTGATACATATTCTGCCACATCCCTATTCATTCCTGGCCACCAGAAATTCTGCCTTAAGTCCTGGTATATCTTGGTTGCTCCAGGATGAATACTTAACTTACTCTTATGAGCCTCTTCCAAAATTGCTCTTCTCATCTCTGCAATTTCGGGTACACAAACCCTTTCATTACATCTCAGAATATCATCTGTTCCGATGCTGAATTCAGTGGTCTGCCCTTGCGCTATCAAATTCCTCTTTTCTTGGATCAATGCGTCATCTTGCAGGTTTGCAATCTCCTCAAGTAATCCACTCGAAATTGTTATCATCCCACACTTTAACACTCGTGGTGCAAACTTCACGTCCAAGTGTAGGTCTCTAAATGCTTCCCACAACTCTTGTTGTTTGGCCATTACATTGAAGATACTGACACACTTTTCCGACTTAGTGCATCAGCCACCACATTGGCCTTTCCAGGGTGGTACTGCAATGAGAAGTCAAAATCCATGAGAGTCTCCATCCATCTTCTCTGACGCATGTTCAATTCCTTCTGGTCGAACAGATACTTCAAGCTTTTATGATCACTAAACATCGTGAATGTGCATCCATACAAATAGTGTCTCCAGACTTTTAACGCAAATACTACAGCAGCAAGCTCTAAATCATGGGTAGGGTAGTTCCGTTCGTGAGTCTTTAACTGCCTTGAGGCATAAGCTACAGCTTTCTTGTGCTGCATCAAAACACATCCCAGACCTTGGTGAGATGCATCACAATAAACTTCATATGGTTCCTCTGGCTGTGGCAGAACTAACACTGGTGAGGTTGTCAATTTCTCCTTTAGCAACTGAAAACTCTCCTCACACTTCTCCGTCCATGCAAACGGCTGATTCTTTCTGGTTAGTTGTGTCAGAGGAGCTACAATCTTAGCGAATCCTTCAATGAATCTTCTGTAATACCCTGCTAATCCGACAAAACTTCTTATGTCAGTGACAGTCTGAGGTTGTTTCCAGGCAAGAATGGTCTCAATCTTTGTCGGATCCACAACGATTCCTTCTTTGGTTATTACGTGTCCCAAGAAATTCACTTTGTCTAGCCAAAATTCGCACATCGACAAATTGGCATACAGCTGCTTCTCGCGTAAAACGTCAAGAACTTGGCGTAGGTGCTCTTTGTGTTCTTCTTCATCCTTTGAATAAATCAAAATATCGTCGATGAATACCACCACAAACTTATCCAGAAACGGGCTGAATATCCTATTCATGTAATCCATGAAAATTGCTGGTGCATTAGTAACTCCAAAAGGCATAACGAGATATTCATAATGTCTGTAACGAGTTCTGAAAGCAGTCTTTTGAATATCTCCTTCTCTTACTCGAATCTGATGGTATCCCGACTTCAAATCAATCTTTGAAAACACTGCTGCACCCCTCAATTGGTCCATCAAATCGTCAATGCGCGGTAAAGGGTAACGGTTCTTGATAGTCACCTTGTTAAGCTGTCGATAATCCACACATAGACGCGAACTTCTATCCTTCTTCTTAACCAACAATACCGGTGCTCCCCATGGCGACACACTTGGTCTAATAAATCCTTTCTCCAACAAGCCTTCAATTTGACCCTTAAGCTCGCTTAATTCCAATGGCGACATTCGGTATGGTGCAATTGAGATAGGTCCAGTTCTTGGGTGTAAGTCAATAAAGAACTCCACCTCTCTCACTAGGGGTAATCCTAGAATCTCATATGGAAATACGTCCGAGTATTCCTTGACTAACATCACATCTTCTATATTTACATCCATCTTGGTCTCCATGTTAGCCAACGATAAGAACTCCTGAGTTCCTTCTCTCAGCGATACTCCGAGTTGGTTAGCAGTCAAATATCGAGCGACTCCAGGTTCGGGGAAAAGAACCAGTTTCTGAGCGCAATCCAAAACTACGTAATTATAGGACATCCAATCCATGACGAGAATGATCTCGAGGGATTGTAGGGGTAGACAGATTAGATTAACCAAGAAGTCCCTATTCTGAATTGTTACCGTACAGTGTAAACATGCAGAGTCTACAGTCAAAGTCTTAGCAGGCGTAGTAACAACCAAATCAAAAGGCAAAGCAGATACAGACAACTTCAAACGATGCACACAATCCATAGCAATGAAAGAGTGGGTTGCCCCCGAATCAAAAAGTGCAGTTAGGGTGTTACCTGCAATCTCACAATCTTGCTGGATTAAATTCTGAGCTTGTCCTCCAGCTTCAGCACCCATGTGGTAGACGCGGCCTCTAGCAGTAGGACGAGTAGCCCTAGTCGCGTTCACCGTTGGCTCCACCTTCGGAATCCGGCAATCCCTCGCCACGTGTCCTGGCTTGTGGCAGTTGAAGCACAACAAATCTCTCGTGGTACAAGCAGTTGCAATATGTCATTCCTTCCCACATCGATAACACCGGACTCCTTGTCCCAAATGCCGTCCAAACGTCTGGTTCCTCGGCCGATTCTGGCCCCTCCTATTGTTCTGTGGCCGGTTATACGGCTTGGCCACTTGCTTCCCTTTGTTGTTCTGGTTATTCATCCGACTAGGCCCTCCTGAGTTAAAGTGACCACCTCTGTTGGCCCTTTTATTCTTCATTTCTTCCACCTCTCTACACTTTTCCACTAGCACTTGGAAACGTTGTATTCCCAAGGGTAGGACCGACTCCTGGATCTCATACCTCAATCCATTCTGGAAGCGATGACACATGAACTGTTCATCAACTTCTTCTCGGAAGAATCTGAAGTGTCTGGATAGCGACTCAAATTTAGCGGCGTATTCTCCCACTGTCATACTCCCCTGGTACAATTTCAGAAAGTCATCCCCCAACTTGGTCCTCGTACTCATTGGGAAGTACTTGTCTAGAAACTTCTTTTTGAATGACTCCCAGGTCACTTCCTCTTGAGCCGACGCCATCAGTGATCTCGTACTCCTCCACCAGTACTCTATGTCCCCTACCAGCAGGTACGTGGCATAGTTAACTTTCACTACTGCCCGGCAGTTAATCATCTCGAATATCTTTTCCATCTCTTGGATCCACTGTTCCGCCCTTTCTGGACCCTCATCATCTGTGAACTTGGGAGGGTTATGACGGAGAAAGTCCTCAAGCCCTCTAGACTCAGCAGCGCGAATTTCTCGTTCTCTCTTCTCTAGGTCGTGTTAAGTCTTGGCAGCCGTCTGGGCAGCAACAGACGCAGCCATATTGTTCATTGCCTCAGCCATCCTATCTTCCCGGCTGACATTCGTCCTTGCGGTGTCGTCTCTTCTTGGAGGCATTGTTTCCTACAAAATCATCATTACTTCAGTCACCCCACATCTCACACAAGACTTGACACTTTAACTACTTGCTTCTTATGCATGATCAGCTAATGACTCAAAACAACACTTTAATCAGAGCTTAAACCCAAAAATTAACCAAATGCTCTGATACCACAATTGTAACACCCCGAGTTTAAAACACAGCGCGGGTGCATTTTTTTTTTTAAATTTAATAATTAAAATAAGTTTTCCCAAAATGCCCTTGACAATAATTCCAAAATTAATATTTAAAATTAAGGGTCTTACATGCTTGCTGGAACTTGAGCTTCTTTCATCTTCTTGATCATGATGCACCATGACTGCACCACTTGACTCCAAGGCTCTTTTGCACCAAAAATCTTCACTTATTCCTTCACTTCTCCTTGCAAACTAAAGAAAACAAAAAGGTAGTAAAATAGAACTAAAACCGAATTAAAAGCATCAAATTAACCTATCAAATAAAGATATAAAAATAGATAAACTCTAAGTTGTCAATGGTTGGATGGACAAAAAACGGAGGACGATTTTGAATTTCTTAGTTAACAAACCTTAAGGTACTGTTTTTTTAAAATCCATAGATGTTTCTCATATAATAAAAATTGTCGATAAAATATATGAGATGATTGATCGAATAGTAGAAGAAGTTGGGGAAGAAAATATCGTGCAAATTGTGACTGACAGCAAATTACAAATTTGTTGGTGCAATGTTAATGAAAAAAAGAAAGAGGCTCTACTGGACATCGTGTGTAGCACACTATATTGATCTCATGTTAGAGGATTTCAAAGGACAATAGTTCATCATGAAAAAATTTCAAAGAACATCGAAATAAACAGGACCATGACACAAGCTGGTTTCAATTAAAGCAGCTAGGGATGATTTGAAGTCTTTACTTCTACCATCTCTAACATATGCCATGATGCTAGAATTTAAACCTAATAAAGTTAGAGGTTTAAAAGCAATTTGAATAAGTCCAATATGAATAAAATTATAATCCTTAAAAGGAAGTAAATCTTTTTTACTTAATAATTTTATTGTCTGAATATTATCAAAAACCTGTATAGTCTGTTCTATGGTCTTAACTGCATAACGAGACATGAGATCAAACATACCAAATTTGTATATTTGTTTAGGAGGAATAGATGGAATAGTCCATTTATTTAATTGATCCAAATTTTTTGGATATTCAACTAATTCTTCATTTTTAATTGAATTTTCTTGATGATTATAATCATCTAAGTCCATAACAGATATATCAAAAGATATGCTAAAACAGTTGTAATAAGACGAATAAAAGAACCAGATCTTAATGAGTCAGTTGAACTTATGAATTCATCTTTCTCTCAACATCTTTTTTGATATCTTTGCAAACAGTAAAACTGTTTAACTATCAACCCAAAGGGATAGAAGGATTTCTCCTAAATTAAAGATATCGAAATGTTTTTAGCAAAATTTTCTTTTTTAGAAAATCATCTTAACACTCCCTTCCTTTGGGAAAATCGATGATGGAATCCAACGCAGTCTAATTATTCAACCATTAAGAAAGAAATGCTTTCTATTATTAAGTGTATCTCTAAATTCCAAGATGATTTATTAAACCAAAAATTTTTGTTAAGAATTGATTGTAGCTCAGCTAAATCAATTATTGAAAAAGATGTCAAAAATCTTGTTTCAAAACAAATTTTTGCTAATTGGCAAGCTCAATTATCAGTATTTGAATTTGATATTCAATATATTAAAGGAGAAAATAATTCTCTTGCAGACTATCTAACTCGTGAATTTTTGCAGGGAAATTAAGCAATCATCTTGGGAAAAAACCCAGAAAGAATGGCGACCCCAATCAGGGGAAGAGGCCGAGGCTATAATAGCCAAGGTCGTGGTGGAAGAAGGAGTAACAATTTGTTACCCTATCAAGAATCAAATATTCCTCTAATAGGGGACTGGACTACAGTCCATAGGAATAGAAATTTGCAGCAATTACCTGCACCACCAAAGAAAGAAGATATTCCTTCTTCTTCAACAAGTAAGACATCATCTTACAAAGAGGTTGTGGTTAATGAAACCCAACAAGAAGTAACAGAGTATTTTGAGAACCCTGTTACAGAAGACATAATAAATGTCGAAGAAGAAGATGTAAAATTGTCACCTAATGATGGATGGTCAATCAAAACAAGATACCTCGAATCAAGAGGATATCTTGGACTTTATGGTAAGACTAGACCTAATTTGGAAGTCTTATTACAAATCACTGAATCAGTGACTATCACTCACCATTATCAGAATAACAATCCAGGAAGTTTTATAAACTTTAGTAAATGTCATATCAATAAGATATTAACTCCTAGAGAATGGGGATTAAATCCTAATGGTGAAAAGGCAATTAAAATTGCTGAAGATAAAATTATTTATTTTAATTATTGGGATTATGTCCAAGCTTTTACACTAGCCTTTTATTATCAAAATCCAAAGAATAAACATTCTTGGTTTTTTAGCATCAATCCAGATATAGCTGAGAAACCTATACCAAATTGGTTTTTTAATTGGTGGATCAAATTCGGTCCTTCTTTAGAAATTCTACCAAAAAATATTCTGGATTTATACAATTCATGGTGCGATTCTAGCCCCCTAATTCTAAAAAATGCTTCAAAACTAATTTTTGGACAAAGTCCATGTTTATTCTTTATAAAATTCCAAGTCCCATGGATATGGAGATGGACTATTACAATTGCCCAGGATAAATTTCACATTCCTGTTCTTAGAAGAAATTTCTTCTATAAATGGTGGAATAGAATGCCTAATGAAGATATCCAATGCATGGAAACCAATATTAAAACAGCTATTGCTAGTGACCAATTAAAGAGAAAAGAACAAGGTTCTCAAGAGATCTCTATGAATAATCTAAAAGATTATTTTCAGAAAATTCATCCCACTGAATCTGAAGATCAAATTATGATTAGAGTTCTTGATCATATGAAAAATCAATTTTTCAAAACTTTCCCAGGAAAAAATAAAAAAAATTTTTATGGAAACTAGTTCACAAGGATCAATGGATTCCAATGCTTTTGATTGCTTAGCTGGGGAATCTCAAGAAAATGAAGAACCTAGTCCCAAAGACATTTGGGATGCAATGATAGAAAAGATGACTCAACAAAGTAAAAAAGGAAAAGGACAATAATAAGATGCAAGCAATGACGTAATCGTGCCAATAATTATGATTTTAATATTTTTGTAATTTTTCTTTTTCGTGTCATTATTTGATGTGACGATGGGGCCCACAAAGTGCACCGGCATCAATTATTGATCTTAGTAACCGGCTACCAAATGTCATGTTAGCCTTTTTACCGGCTTAAATAGTAAGCCTTAGTTTTCTATATAAGGCACTAAAATGCCTCAGTTGTAACCAAGCTTTGAAAATATAATTTCCTTTCATATTACACTCTCCTCTATTTTACAACTTATTTTTATTTTCTCTTCCCCATCCATAAGCAAGGTATATAATTTTTCTCATCCATAAGCAAGGCATCTAATTTTTCTCATCCATAAGAAAGGTATCTAATTTTCTTCTTATGCTAATTATTAGCTAAGCTACTAAGTTGTAATAAGGCGATACAATGGTATATATATATATATATATATATATTCAAAGGCTTCTCTAATTTCTTTATTACAACATTTCACAAAAGGAAAAGATTTGGTGAGACCAGCCGCTACTCGATTTGCAACATCTTATCTAACTTTCGGTTGTCTCATGGAGAATAAAGGAGCATTGATAAGAATGTTCGCATCTAATAAATGGGCATCAAGCAAGTTTTCAAAAACCGGTGAAGGGGATCATGTTGAAGAAGTGATGATGGATAAAGAGTTTTGGAAAAATATTGCAATTTGCTTAAAAAGTGTTTATCCACTAATCAAAGTGCTTCGGTTAGTGGATTCAAATGATAAACCAGCAGTGGAGTTTATTTATGAGGCAATGGACCAAGCTAAGGAGAGAATTCAAGCTGCCTTCAATGGTGTTCAAAGAAAGTACTACTATTTCTACAAATTATGTTTATGCAAATTCTGCATTTTTCCTTCCAATTTTGCATAATGTTTTTGTTTTGCAATGCACAATTTTTATGTAAATTATGCATTCTATTTCAAGCCTAAAAGTAATTTAGTTGTTTTTCCATTATTTATTTTCAAGCCTCTATGGGATATCATTGATGAGAGGTGGGATAAACAACTCCACCGACCTTTGCATGCGGCATGCTACTATCTTAACCCTCAACTACATTACAACCCTAAATTTAAAGATGATTATGAAGTCAATTGTGGGTTATATTACTTCTCACAAAAGATGGTGGGAGATGTTGAAGAAATTTGTAAGATTGATACTCAACTGGAAGATTTCAAGACACAAGCAAAGTTTTTTGGTAGTCTGATAGCAAAGGTTGCACTTAAAACCAAAGCTCCATCACAATGGTGGGAATCATATGGGAATGAGCATCTAGAACTGCAATATTTTGCAATTCATGTGTTAAGATTAACTTGCAGTTCATCCAGATGTGAACGAAATTGGAGCGCTTTTGAGATGGTAAAAATTGCTTTAAAATTTCACTTTGAAATTATCTACAACTTGCTATATACTAATGGAGTTTGTATCTATTAGGTCCACACAAAGAAGAGAAACCGTTTGAAACAAAAGACAATGAATGATGTTGTGTTTGTGATGGCAAATTCAAAATTAGCTAAGATGAAGCAAACTAGAAATGTGGTAGAACATAATCTTGATGATCTTGAATCTGATGATGAATGGATTGTAGATAATAATGAAGGTTCGTCTAAGAATGACATTTTAGATTTCACAATAGAAAATGAGGATTTGGAAAATGAAGGAGGGAATGGAGTTAAGATGATGCTCCTGAAGATGATTTGGAGATTCACAACCTTCATGATGAATTTGATGGAGAAGGAGCTGAAGATTGTATGGAATATGTTGGTTTTGATCACAACGTCTTGGATGAATTGTTAAATTAAAGTTTTAAATGTTTTTAGATGATGGTGATAGGTTTTGTTTTTTTTTTTATTTGAGACAATGGTAATAGCCTTTTGTGTTTCAGCTTGTGACTTTTTATTGAACCAATTAACATTTTTATGTTAAGGTTATTTTTTTTAATTTTATGGTATAATTTTGTCTATTTTATGGGATCTTAAGATTCGTGTTACGATCCCACGATCTACGCTTTTTCTATATCCCAATGATCTTTGGTCGGATCTCGAGTTTTACAACCTTAACAATACCTAATCTATACTAAAACGACCTATATTTTGACAAGAGTTCAATAATAGCAACATAATGGAGTTAGAGTAATCCTTACTCTAACATGCATACAAATAGATATATGTAGGGGGAAAGTTACCCAAATGATCTCTAATCGTCAAAATAAGGCCTTCCCCCGTGTTGGAATTTCAGTAGCACAACAGTAAAGTTGACTTTGAGTCAAAATTAATAGAATGGTGATGACACTGATGAAAAAGACCAAGAGATACATATGGTCATGATTTAGCTAGAGTTTTGACAACGGAGGGAGAAAGATGGTGCAAAAATGGTGACTTTTTTGGCTGACATGTGGCCAAGCAATTTCCCTGTCTAACACATGGTTTCCACACATTCACTCATTTTCACTTAGCAAAATATGTCTCGCTAAGCAAATTTGACATTGCTCAGAGCGAATTTCATGCAATAAGAGAATTTTAGCACCACTTAATTCAAACCAGAGTCACTAGGCAAAATTGACCAACATGGTCACATTTTTGCTTACATGTTCAGCAGGTAAAGCCCCTTAGGACCCTTCTAGACTCTGGACTCCCTTCTTTCCAACAAAAAAGATATACTAAACTATCAAGCGAGTGTAATGACATCCAAAGTCCTAACATGCAAGCAAGTTCTTTGAGAAATAGGGTGTTGCAACTTGTCAGTAAGGAGCATTTGAGTAGAGATGACAATTAAATCCAGACTCAGTAGGTATTCGCAAAAAAAACCTACAATTGATAGAATAAAAATCTGCAAAATTAAACGGATATGGGTGCGGGTATGAGTATTATAGTATTTCCCCCTGCACCCACACTTATATAAATATATTATTTATTATATTATATTAGTGTTTAGTTTAATTAATTGTTTTCTTTTATGTTTTAACATTTGTAATATTAGACCACTACAATATTTATAGTCAAAAGATAAACTTTGCAAATTTTTTAAGAATTTGATTATGATAAATAAGTAAATAATTATGACTTTATAATTAAGAGTTATGTCTTATTAATTGTAACTTTATAATTATACTTGCAACTTCCTATCAATTTTTTTTTTACAGATCTCGAATAATATTGTCATAAGACTTGCAATTTCATAATATATTATTAGGATATTTGAATGTGTATTGTAACGCGTGATCATTTGAAATATTGAGTTAAAAATATTTTGGTTTATTAATACTTTATGATTGAATTTAAGATATTTGGATAATTTTTAAAGTTAATCACAACAATATTATTTTTTATCGATCTATTTTAGTTAAAGCGTGAATAATGGATATGTGTACATGCACTTAGGTATCCAAATAATAAGAGTACAGGTATTAAAGTTGATACCCAAGAAGATACAAACACGGATATGGATATTTTTAAAACCGCAGGTATAGTACTCTACCCAAACTCTACCCATAGTCATCCCTACATTTGAGTTTTGCTTTGAATAAATTTTAATTTAATACTGCAAACTCCTAAAGTGGTCCTGAAATTGTAGGGAACCATCTCACTCTCGGTTGGCAGGGTTGTTGACTGAATGTTGGAACCACTTTTACAACATGCTCTTAATAAGATCTTTAAATATTTCAATGCATTCTTATCATAACTACTATGATCAAATTATAATTTCAAATGTTCAGGCACACTTTACATTAGTTCATTTAAGCTCTGCGGTTTCCAATTGGCCTATGCCCTACAGTGCAGTTTCAGCATATTAATCTGATACATACTACTTGATAGCAATAGCATGTGAGCAAATGCCCCTTTTGAGATGAATATCATGTCTTAGAGTAATGTAGCTGCAAAATATGATGCCTCAAATAATGTTAGCCAAGTAACAACAAAATGTCAGCAACAACTTTTCCACCTTCGATCAGCACTCCTTGAAAAAGCCCGAGGCTGCATCTTGGGAAAGGTTTCTGTCCAGTGTGGATGCTCAATCAAGTAGTTCCACTGTCTGAAGATGGGAAAGGTAGTGTCATTATTTCATGTGATTTTTGTATAAATATGAAGTTCAAGAAAACAATGGACAATACATAAGTATAGATTTAGATATTAGTTTATAGTAATACTAGCAACACTCTTTTAATACTCTCTTTTCAATACTCACTCTCTTATTGGGTAAAGTTCATGTGGGTCCTATCACTTTGAAAATGAGCCTCACATAAAGTGGCGGTACTCAATTGAATTTCACCAAAAGAGAGAGTGAAAGCAGAAAAAAGAGTTTAAAGAGGGTGTTACTAGGTAGTCAGATATGCTTAGAAAAGAGAAAATGATTATAATCTTGCAAAAACTCCCAGGCTTGTGCCATATGTAATAGTTTGAGAAAATCCCAGGCTTGTGCCATATCAAAGAAGAAAATCACATCCAGAAAATATGTAATGGTTTGAGAAGAATTTAGTGCCTGTATGGTTTGAGAAAACAATATCTATTTTCATTCCATGTTTTTACCTTTAATTACAAAATTACCACTTTTTGAATAGACAGATATTAGTAAGTTAGCAGTTTTATTAGTTTCCAGAGTTCGAACTACGTACTCATTGCATAAAACTCTTTCAGTGTCCCTTAGAAAATGAGAAATAACTAACGAAAATAAATAGAAGGATATGAAGCTTAATGGTTGAAATTAGAGCATTTAAGGGAAACCAACCTAACAACTTACTGCAACAAGCATACATATTTTTTTCTTTCATAGAAATTACAAGTTTAAATTTGACTGATAATTGGGTATGCGAGCTTGTCTTGGTAGCACGTTACCCTTGGAACATTTATAGTCATATACAATGGATTATTTACAAAACCAAATTAATTATGCTAAAATCTTTGTTATCAATCACTTCAAAGACAACTTTTCAATAAGATAATACAAATCAAAACCAATCAAAGTTTTACCTTCTTAAATTATCCACAAAATCTGGGCCCTCAGCAGTAGGTGAGGTGGAACAGATTGAAAGAATTTCTGAATCAGAATAATGCTGAAGTGACGAAGCAATCCGATATTGGCTCAGTGTCCTAGATAAGATGTGGCCAAGAAGCTTCAGTATAACAGAATATAAAAAAGGATTTTGTGCATCAATACATAAGATCATCAACAAGGAAAAAAGATATCATACACTCGAAGAAAACAATTTTGACCAATATGCATGGCCTAGCCCAATTTATTATTGGATAAGGCTCCTTTAAAGTGACTTTGGCCCTGTTTGGATAAACAAATTAACTAAGCATTTATAGCATAAGGTTTATCATATAAGTGCTTATGTATAAATTATTTCTATAACAAAAGATTAAATAAAGTCAAACAGCTTTCATGTAAGGTATAAGTTGTTTTCATAAACTATCTTAGATAGTTTATAGAAATAAGTTGAAAACAGCTTATAGATATATCATAAGTTGTTTTCATAAGCTCTCTAAAATCATCTCACAAGTGTTTATGCGAGTAGATAAGCTCAAATAAGTCAATTCAAACAGGCCCCTTGTATTGAACAAGGTGTATCCATCTTTCATTTAAGGGAACATACAACATACTTGCATGCTTACTTTAGATTGATAAACAATAGCATGCTCACTTAAGGGAAATCTCACTTTAAAGGAACTTTTTCCATTATTCAATATTATTTCATCATTGTGCTCATAAGCATTTTTTCAATGTAGGGTTTGAAGAACAATTCATGAAAAACTGTTACCAGCAACAAGTAGCAATTTTGAAGCAGTCAGTGTTAGTATCATATGTCTCTAGCAGCTTTCCATTCCAACTAGTATCTTCATAAGAAGCAGAAACTCGTATTCTTCTGACAATTTCATCTGGGCATCTAGAACTTCTATCAAAACATGCTGGGATGATAGTTCCTGTTGCAGTCTCCACCTGAAATGGTGAATAAGATGTAATAAATTAGAATTTCATTTAATGGTTTGAGAATGCACGTTACTATTGCACCAAAAGAGACTACGACAGTTTTTTCCAAACCATGGAATCTAAATATGTATTATTTTACTCTTAAGAGCTTTTACAATGCTATTTTGTATAGAATTTTATAATATAGATAAGATAATGTTCTGTTCTAACAAGAGGTTTGAATTCCTGATTCCTTTAATGGTACCACTAAATGGTTATCAAGTTTCAAAATGCATTTTGAAAGTGTAAGTTTTGTTTTGATACAGCTCAAGCTTTTTTGTGTGTAGAAAGTAATATGTTATTAACAAATACATCCAAACAGATTCACTTGTGGTAGAAAGAAATGTGTGGTGATGTGAAGATCACTAAAGTTGTCAACTAATAGTTTGGATTATTATCCATCTATTGATATTACATAAATTTTAGATACGAAGGATCAAAATGAAGATTTTCGTTGATGAATTATGATAATGCAAAACTTGTTTATAGGTATATCAGAGAATATTTAGCAGATGATTCAATTATGAGCTGTTTCCATATTATTTCTTTTTTTATTTTTCCATATTATTATACAAGGGTCATTTGGTTTTTAGGACAATTAGTCTTATTTTGTCAAAAAAAAAAGGTAATTAGTATTACTGTTAGTAGGCTTAGGCTTATACGTAATTATTGCTATCAATACTAGTATTAGCTAAAGGTAATGTAACAATGCTATCAATTATATTTTCAGTAGCCAATCTTTCTCTCTTTTCTTTCTTCTCCAACCCTGAGTGGTCGAACCTATAATTCCTTAATAAGTAGATATGTTTTGTAGTGATGGAAAGTAAGAGGTTTATCACATATTAAGAGATATAAGGTTGGCTTGGTGGTTGGAGAGGGGAGTTAGGAAGTTGAGTGATAAGGAGGTCGTGAGTTCAATTCCCACTCTCATCAAAATACTAGCTATACTAATTAAGTAACATTTTTCGTTAAAAGAAAAAAAAAAAAAAAAAA